>CM054123.1:25485341-26137007 GCA_028751855.1 Ambrosia trifida | reverse complement strand
TAACGATTTTATAACCAGCTTAAACTGTATTATTATATTATTCTGCATGTACTTCTATAGTTCTATGAACATAACATGTGTATATGTTAAACTCGGATCAATTTTCAATTCCTCAAAACACAACATCATATATTAATTCAAATCCCAAAAATTATATCAATCATCTTTTCTTAATAGAAAAATGCTTGATTTTGAAATGGAACTCTATAAACCGTAAAAACAAATCAGAATTATTTCCTTTTTTTGTAGAAATTTATCATTCTTGATTTGCCAATTGAAACAGATCTGATAATCGATTTCATGTCGTGATTGAGACTATTAACAGGTAGATTGTAGATGAGGTTCAATAGCATTTAGAATCCGAAAAACTCAACTCAACTCCAGTCTACACATAACCTATAACCTGTCAATAAGAAACCCTAAACAGATAAAACTCTATACAAATCGAAACATAACAGCAGCCATATATGGATTATAAAAACAAACATGTGTGCATACCTTGATGTATGAGCTTCAATTGAAAGTTTCAGCAAGCTCCTTCTAATGGATATTTAGCGTTTTTAAATGTGGGACTTTTGCGCTTCAATGGCTTATACAACATGGCCTCATCTGAAACCAAATCGGATTCCAATTTCACACAATAAGAGTTTTAATATAAAATCTTGTATCAAAACTACATTATATCATTATCATAATAATAATTATAAAATCTTACAAAAACAAATTAAAGAAGAGGAAATTCAAACAACCTTTATATACTTGTGTTCAACTTCTGATGGCATAACATCATCTTCAAGCTCCTGAATAAACAGCTTCTTGTACCCTTTTCATCAAGAATAAACATTTACAGTCTCCATACACAACTATTTAAGATTAAGAACCAAAATAATACAGATCAAAACTTCAGAAAACAATTTATATCGAATCAAGAAAGTAGTTGAGTTACCTGATGTGACAACATGCCACCCTTCATAAAAAAACCCTAACCGCCGCCACCCTTCGGAATGCCAGATATGGAGATTTTGTCATCAGACCCTCTATTTCCTTGAGCCAAACAGTTATATAATCAAGATGTATAGAAAACTTAACAGATCTTAAAACAGATATTGAAAATGAGTAAACAGAGAACAATATATATATATATATATATATATATATACACACACACACACACATACATATTGGCGGCGCCGGAATAAACAGATATCGAACATATACTTCGGAATAAACAGAGAATGATCGAACATCCACATACATATTGGCATAAAATAAAGCGATGGAGATGAAGGCAAGTATTAGGTTAGAGGCCATAGAGAGAGAGAGAGAGAGAGGGAGAGAGAGAGCTGAAGAGGAGAGGCGCGGTGCAAGGGAATGGAGATTTTATATGCGGGTATTAGGGTCATAAAACCGGGTCATTGGATCGGGCGCATAATCCGGGTTGTAAGAGGAGTGATTGACATGTGGACAATAGTAGTGAGGAGCTCTAGTATGGGGACAAGTGTCCCCCTAGCTACTCCTTTATTAGAAGAAGGAGATTAGAAGTACTAAATGTGGAGCATATTAATTTACTAGTAAGAGGTAATGTTGGAATTATGTTATATTTGACACATTTCTAATATCAACAAAGTGTATGGACTTGTTTACAATCTTTTATAAGTTAAAGGGTTAGGTTGTTTAATTGGAAAACTTGTAGTATAAAAAGGGAGGATGTATTTCTTTGATTCATTCAGGTTCCACAACCAATTTTTAGAAAGAGAGTGTGTGAGAGAGAAAGAGAGCACCATCTAAGTTCAAAATCCCGTTTTTAGGTTTTCAGTCTGTAATAAAGTGTGATTTCCCGGAGATTGCACCGTTGGATCGTTCTCAAATTTTTACAGAAGCTTAAACACATATAGACGATCATATCCAACGGTGGGTTTTTGGATTAGAGGCCTGGAAGAGGGGTTTTTACTGACCAGAACACATCAGCTCGAAAATGGGTAATCTAGCCACTGTTTTGCTGTTTCAGCAACAGTGGTGGCTGTTTCAGGCAGTAGAAACTAGTAGGTTTCGTAGATCTCAGCGAGACGGTTCCATGGACTCCTAAATCATCTCAATCGGAGTTCGTTTGGTATGGTTTCGACCTCTACTCACATTTGTAAGTAATTCACAAACTTAACTTCCATTTATGTATTTGAATTCTTATGTGCATGAAGAATGGTAAAAATGAAAGGATAGACAAGTGGGTATAATCTTGATGTTAACTCATTGGTGGATTTAATTGTTTTGTGTTAACATAATATTATGAAATTGTTAATTATGTCAATAATGGGATAATCACTCAAACGGGTCAATTGGGTGAATGGATTAAATGCGTTGGATTAACCCAAAACTTATGTATATGGGTTAAAAGTAAGATGTCATGGATTTATGGTGAAAATGAGCCATATGTTTTCATTAGACACAAATGGGTGATTTCGGGTCAAATGGGTGGGGTTAACCCAAATTACTAGTATGAATGGTAAAATGATTATGAACACATATAATGGGATGGGTGAATAATAATTAGGTATTAAAGGTGGCAAATGACCCGTTATATGTTCTAACGGTTTGCAAGTTGACTTGTTAAAGTAGGAATAGGAATGGCATGGATTGGAAGATAACGGGTCAAACGGATGGAATGGACGACAACACTCATACGGGCAAAGGTAAATGGCTCATGAACTAATTTCTCGGTTAGTACATTTTATTCGTGTGTAAGTATAGAATGAAAAACATGAATGGATAGGTAATTTATAGTTGATGAGATTATAGGATGTTGATTAGTGAGCATGAACGGTGCTATATGCAACAATGTAGGCATATGGGACAATCGGATCTAAGTTGAAAGAAACAAGAGGCTTCAGAATGCCCAGTTTTGTAACAAATGTAATGGAACGGTAACATATCCGTTTAGGGTGTATCATACATGGTTGGAAAGCTATTTGAACGTACTGTACTTCATATTTAAATATCGAAAGATAGTTTGGAGTTTAAGTGGGTCAAAACAGCATGTTAAGTTAAAAATTCAGCCTTGATAGCAAGCTGAAATGTGTTGGCTTCGAATCTGTCCTGATCTTGCAAAAGTCATATAAAATCATAGAAAATTCCAATGTAGACGAGCCTTATATGCTCGGAAAGCTCTACGAGTGTACTACATTTTATGTTCAGACATAAAGATCTGATTTGGACATCTAATGGGTCAAATAAGCTAGTGAACTCAGCTGCGCAGAAAAATGCTGCACATTAATAATCTCATATTAATCAAGAAAAGGTGTAGGATCGTGCACACCCGCATTAATCATGGGGTATTGATTGTAGGGGATAAGTATCATACTATGTGGTATGTTTTAAGTATCTAACAAACAGTTCATGCAAGTAAATAATTAATGGGTCAAAAAGATCATGAATAGGAAGGAACTTATTAGATTGAACTAATTGCTAAATGCGTTTGCATGAATGTATGGTGTAGAGAGAACACTAATGTTTTGCATTGGTAAATTCCTTATTAAGTATTCTAATATGGCATGTTAACTTGTAAGTAAGCTAGCTACAAAGCTTGGGGTCACAAGTCAACACGAAAGTGGTCCTATCGTAGTATTGTTGAAGATGCAGGTATGTAAGGATGAATGCATGGAAATTGGAAGATAGGGTCCGGAGATCGGATCCGAAATTGCAAAAAGGCATAGGACATGATCATTGAGTATTGTTGATGTTATTTCCATATTGTGAATATTTGCATGAAGTCACTTAATGAACTAACAAAATGATTATGTGATGGTTGCAGGTTGTCTAGTCTATCTCACAAAGCAAGAAATGGTTGGAGGTCGAGTGAGGACACGGATTGTACGGGGTCGCGGTCACGTAAACTAATAAAGATGAGTTGTATATGATGTAATAAGAAACAACAAAAGATTAAACACCTATAATATCTTGTAGAAATGGGTTCCAAATATACGAGAATGTTTTTTATAAAGCAAGAAATTTTCTAGTTCGTATTTCTGCTGCGTATTTCATGTTAGAAAGGTTTAGGGTGTTACAGTTATCACCCCACATACCTCCTGTGAGGTAAGTACCATCTAATTATACTCGTTGTTTCTTCAAAAATGATTTTCTTTTTATTTTATATTTAAACTAGTATTTTGCCCGCCATGCGTTGCGGCGGCGCACAAAAGATTGAACTATGTAGTAACACATGATGTGTAAAACAAAATGCGCTACACACAATTTGTAAAACACAACGCATACGCAAAAGACAATTACTAAAAAGTGTAACTACAATGCTTTTAACTTGGTTTGGAACTAAAATCTACTTCGAAACATGGACCATTTGGAAGCGCACAATTACTAAGTATGAAAACGTATTACATTTGACATTACTCGTTTTTCAAAATAAAATAAAATTTTAGTAGAAACGTAGACCAACTCGTATTTATGCCGATACATATATAAAAATTCACATGTAAAAAAAAATAGTTGTTTTCCAAGTAAAGGTGTGAAAAGGGGTAAAAATGAAATTTTCCAAAAGAAATAAAAAATGTAAGTTCAAACGTAGACCAACTCTTATTTATACCAATACATATATAAAAGTTTCACACGTAAAAAAAGAGTTTTCTATGTCGAAACGTGGATCAACCGGAAGCGCACATAAATTAAGTACGAAAACATATTATATTTGACATTGCTCGTTTTTCAAAAGAAAAAAAGTTTAAGTCGAAACGTTGAGCAACTCCTATTTATACCGATACATATATAAAAATTTGCACGTAAAAAAATAGTTTTTTTTTCATGTAAGGTACAGAAAAGTGGAAACTCGGAATTTTCCAAAAGATAAAAAAGCTTAAGTCAAAACGTAGACCAAGTCGTATTTATACCGACACATATATAAAATATTTATACCTTACTTGGAAAAAAATATTTTTATTATTACTTTATATATAATTTAGTTATTTTTCACAATTTTACAAATATTTGTTATTATTATTTGAATACATATCTCATATATTGATTAAATTTTTTTATAAAAACTGGGCTCGTTAAGGCTGGTGAGTTAGCTCGAGCTCATTTCCTAAATGAGTTTGGTTTTAGGCTTGGGCTCAAGCTCGAATAGCTCGGCTCGCTTGCATCCCTATCCATGAGGTTCACCGCAAGCGTGTTTCCCACTTGCCCAGCCAAAAACGCAAGCACATTCGTTGGGCGTAAAGTAGACATTCCCTTAGCCGGGTCCATTAGGAAATTAACCGGAGCATCCTTGTTTTGCCGAAATCCCGGCACGCCTGAGTATGTCCCATAAGACAAACCGGCCTTATGACAAATCGGGCAAGATTCGTCATCTAGGAACATAGGAATCGTCAAGCGGTATCAAACAGCTCATGTACATGCACTATTTAACGTATAAATATGTTATATATTGGAGATAATTTCTCCTCCAATGTCTATGTAGTCAAGTCAAAAGTCTTATAGTCAAAGACATAAATCTAGAAGAAGTCAAAGTTAAAGGCATATATCAAGCATTGCTTGATTTATGCCATTACTATTACAGTATTTCTTTTATGTTTAAGAGTTAGTTTAGTTTTCTTATAAATAGCTACTAAGAATTAGTAGCAAGTTGTACCAAACATTACAATCAATAACAAAACAATCATTCTATCTCTATAGTTCTTATACAAAACCACCTTGCAGTTTTGAGAGTCGTTGTTTAGTTACCGAGCCGCCTCCGGCCGCAAGGCCAAACCAATAAACCAAAACCAATACACAAAAACGCTTCTGCTGAAATTTAATATGGTATCAGAGCGGTGTTCCTGATCCTACTCAAACAATAAAATAAAATAAAATAAAATAAAAATAAAAATAAAATAAAGGAGGCAATGAGGGGGGGTGGAAGCAAGATGGAGGAAATCGAAGACTAAGAAGAAAAGTCGAGTTCAAATCTTTGAGCTCGCAAGAAAAGTCGGGTTCAAATCTACGAGCCCAAAAAAAAAAAGTCGAGTTCTTTGAACTCGCAAGAAAAAGAAAAGTCGGGTTCTTTGAACTCGCAAGAAGAAAAAGTCGGGTTCCTTTGAGCCCGCAAGAAGAAAAGTCGAGTTCTTTGAACTCACGAGAAGAAAAGTCGAGTTCTTTGAACTCGCGAGAAAAAGAAAAGTCGGGTTCTTTGAACCGGCAAGAAGAAAAAGTCGGGTTCCTTTGAGCCCGCGAGAAGAAAAGTCGAGTTCTTTGAACTCGCGAGAAGGAAAGTCGAGTTCTTTGAACTCGCAAGAAGAAAAAGTCGGGTTCCTTTGAGCCCGCAAGAAGAAAAGTCGAGTTCTTTGAACTCGCAAGAAGAAAAGTCGAGTTCTTTGAATTCGCGAGAAGAAAAGTCGGGTTCGTCGAACTCGCAAGAAGAAAAGTCGGGTTTCTTGAACCCGCAAAAGAAGAAAAGTCGGATTCTTTGTGTTCGCAAGAAGAAAAGTCGGGTCCAAATCTATGAGCCCGCAAAAAAAATACACTTCAACTTGAGGGGGAGTGTTTGAAAAGGACGAAATATTACTCGGCAAGTTGAGCGTTATTGACATACACGCTCCAACTTGAGGGGGAGTATTGAAGATCATGACTATTTGACTAGTCAAAATAATAGTTTAGTCGCTTCAAGACTTGCTCCATCTTTGTGCCTCAAGTGATCAATAATATTGACATTGACCATTGACCAAGATTATTGATCATTGACCTTGATTTGTGCCTAGAGACTAGCTCCATGTTTTGTGCCCCAAGATTAGTCATTTTCCTATTTTATGTACTTTCACTTTATGTATTTATAGGAGAGAGTTTTCTCCTTTAGTTTGTACCAAACATTTCAATCAATAACAAAACAATCATTCTATCTCTATAGTTCTTATACAAAACCAACTTGCAGTTTTGAGAGTCGTTGTTTAGTTACCGAGCCGCCTCCGGCCGCAAGGCCAAACCAATAAACCAAAACCACCAATACACAAAAACGCTTCCGCTGAAATTTATTATATAGTGAAAAATATGATATAAACAATTTTTTTATAAACCACTTCTTTTTGCATATTATGTGACGTCCAAGAATGAATGGTATATTGGTATGTAACTTCAGCTGTGCCCATTGACCCGGTCTTCCCGTTCCCATTTGATAAGTCAACATTATTATTGTTTTAAGTCAATATTATTATCGTTAGAATTATTATGGAAGACTTTATAAATCAAAATAAAAACAAACGATTGAATTCAAATAAGTCTTCTAAGATTAAGAATTCGTAGGAATGAAATTAAACGGATTCTGACTAAACTCATTCTAGTGGCGTCTCGTCAAACACCGGGATCTTAGATTTTAGGTTTTCGCCTTTAGATTTTAATTCTTGTAGATTTTAGATTTTTTTTCATATCATCATGTCTTTTCATTTGACAACGTGTTTTTTTCCGTCACTGTGTCTTTTTTCCTTGGCAATATGTTATGTTTTGCTCGACATTATATTATATTTGTGATCCATTGTATCTTTATACACTTGAGTTTGAAAGACTATGTAGGATAATTCAACTTGTAAGTTATATATATTTGGAAACCTTCATGTCAAGAAATATATTGGCTACTCTCCTTTCCGCAACTGGAGCTGAAATAGAAAGACGGGGAATGAGAGACTTGTGTCTGTAATGATCTCCATTTGATTCGTGTTAATCATCTCTAGATCAAGTAAGTTTGTGGATATAAGTGACACGCACATTTACATATAATAAGTGAAAACCTTTGAGGACTGGTGTGTTGCCAAATGGATCACATTTATTCGTTGGTTTCGTATAGTTTGAGTCGTTTGTCGTGTAATTTTAATATATCTTAGATTATTATTCATGTACGTGTCTGTATCAGGTGGTTGTATGCTTATTTAAGGAGAAACGAGCTTAATTGAAGATGAAAAGAGTGTACTGATGAATCATAAATAAAAAGAAAATAAGATCTCGCATAGGAGCGGATTACAAAAATGGGTGCAAAAGACCATTATGTCCTTAATGAATCAAGCTATTTACCCTTATTGCCATCTTGACCTTTTGAGTTGTTAGAGGGGCATTAATTTCCTAAGGAGTTGTTAGAGGGGCGCTAATAAGAGCATATTGTTTCTATCAAAACCTAATGTGTGACACCCGGCAAATTCTGGTTAACAACGTTGTCTAGATGAAAGTCTACCTTAGCGAGTCACGCGTATGTTGTACTTAACTGGGTTAGTTAAGTCGGGTTATGGTTCGGGAACTATTGGTTAGTCTAGAAGATCATTGGATGTTGGTCTAAAGGTTCGTAGGATGTCAGTCCTTAACCAAGTGTACAAACGGTGACGATTTGTAGGATCGTCAGGGCATACGGAACGTACGAGTCTCGAGTCCCGGGAATTGGTGAACGAGTGTAAATATGTGTATTTACTTGTGTTATGTGTTTACAATCATTATGTGACTTGTCGGTACGTGAATATGTATTAACATATGTTAAAACGGGGTTTAACGCGCAAAACGCACAAAACCAACCCCTATAGGCGATTAGGAAGCCTAATCACCTATAGGGGAGGCGAGTAGGGAACTTTAAGGGCGAGTAGGGCCCTAATCGTGTGTATGTAGGGGCGATTAGGCCCAATCACATGAACATTCATGCGATTAGCAGCCCTAATCGCATGAAACTGCTGCATACTCGCTAGTAACGGGCTGGACGACTAAAAACGACTATAAATACCATACTTAACCTCCTAAACTTCATTATACAAACCCTAGTCGTCCCATAACCCGCCCCAACACATAAACAACTTCTGGAAGGCGATTTTTGATCAAAACACAAGGTTTCAAGCTTGAATCATCATACTTTCATAATCCTAAGGTTTGATTTTCATCCATAACTCTTTATAAACGTTTTTAATCAATCCCTAATGGTCCAGACCTGTTTTTAAACGAAAAAGCTTTCTGAAAATCGTCAATAAGGGTTGTTAATCGGATTATAACTAATATGCATGCATTATGGGTGTGTATGATTAGAAAGCTAGGATTTTTATGATTCATGATGATGATTTGATATGTTATTATGTTAGATCAGTATTGATATTGATAGTATGATGATAGAAATCTCAGTAATTGGATATTAGGGTTATGATTACGCGTGTTAGTATGATGTTGCATGCTATGTGAATGGTGTTTGGATTACTTGGTTGCATGCAGGACTGATTATACGAGGTTAAACGAAGGATTTTGGGTTAAACATGTTTAGGATAGTGTTTGGGATGATATTGGGTGGTTACACACGTTCTGGATCTGATTTGGAGCGTTAAACGCGCGAAAAACCGGAACAGCAAGGTTACAGGCGAGTAGCATTCCTAATCTCCTATGTTATAGGCGAGTAGGGTGCTAATCGCCTATAACACAGGCGAGTAGAGGCCTACTCGTGTGACAGTTCAGGTGATTAGCCCTAATTGCTAGTAAGTTCAGGTGATTAGCCCTAATTGCTAGTAAGTTCAGGTGATTAGCCCTAATTGCTATAAAGTTCAGGTGATTAGCTCCTAATCGCCTATAATAGAGGCGAGTAGGGTTTCTAATTGCTAGTTGACCAACCTAAATGCTAGTTGACTTTTCCTAATCGCGTGTACTGCTGCTGTAAGTGTAAATTAGCATTCCGAGACCCGATTTAACATGTAGTAACATGCTAGGAACCCCGTAACATGTCTAATAACTTGGTAACATATATTTGGATGTAATTCGGTGATACGTGAACTATGTGCTATAACTTGTTGTGCGTTAACGTATGTTAAGTGTGAATGCGTTATTGTATGTCGTGGAGCGTAAACATAACACGGGGAGTCTCGGGTCACCAATGGGATGTCGAGTCTTGTACTTTGGGTCAGTTAAACAGTCACGGTGTTTTCAAACGAACTTGGTTATGGTCTGGACATCTAGGGACTAATTAACCTGCGGGTTATTAGTCTAAGTACTTGTAACTGTCGTAGGTTAGGTCGTCGCTTTACGGGACTAGCATAGCAGCTGAGTTTACTCGGGTTAAGGAGTAACGCAACTTAAGGTGAGTTTACGGCCCCTCTTTTAAACTGGTTTTATACTTTCGGGGGAGAAAACATGTGTTAAAACGATTATTTGGTAACTACTGTCATACTATGGGTTTCTATTGTGTACTACACGATCTTTGGAAGTCCCGGGGGGAACCATGAATGTGCGGGTTTGCACAACGGGGAAATGTGAATAGCGCTATTGGGAGTGACCAACCCCACTCGTCGGCTTGGAGGGCCGGGTGAGTGCATATTGTCTCAAACAGGAACAACAGGAACATTTGGTACTTTTCGGGCACAACATCTGGTATTCGAGTTAGTAATGGTTTTCCAATCATGGTAGTAACAAAACGTACGCCTAGCTAGCGTATACTGGTTTTCGATTTATTATAGTATGGACAGGTGGACTTGGTACTTGGATACAAAACCTGTAAACTCACCAGCATTTTTGTGCTGACGTAAACTTTTACATGTTTTCTCAGGTCGCTAAGGTAGCACGACTGGACTAGGGCGCACGCGTCTGCACGGCGTCTAACTAGGGTTGCATGGTCTTTTGAACGTTGAACTATTGTTTCATTGTTGAGATACTGTTTTTTAATAAGCTTCCGCTGTAAACGGGATTTTTAAACTATGTTTTGAAATTGCATTTATATTCATTTAGACTTGTTTATTGTGATCGTTGGTTTGGATCCTGGTTTGTCATGCGCCTCGCGGTAAAACTCCGCAAGTGGATTTTGAGGGTGTGACATTATGTAACCATGGGTAATCAATATGATCGATTTACAACAGTTTCTGGACGAATTTTGATAGCTTTTAGAGACCTGAAGCAAGAACCTTCATGCTAGATCGATCCGAGAAAAATATTGAAGCAGCAATGATGAGCATTACTGCATGAGCGGCTAAACACTCTGTAACATTCCCTTGGGTGAACGATTATTACGTTTTACACATTAAACTATGTTTATGTTTTGAACTTGTATATCTTGACTACTTGTGTTTGGATTGATGAAACAATTGCTTATATTTGCTTATATTTGAATTATCTATCGTTTATTAAACGTATTGGCTATTTGTTGGACTTTAGTGGGTTGGTAACTTGATGGGTAATTGTTATTTGTGATTGGACAATTAGATTGCATTGTTATTATTAAAAACTATCTTTAGTTGTTAACTCAATTCAGAATCCTAAGACCATGTATATGTGGTGTTCTAATAATTGAACCGAGTTTGTGTTAAAATCTGTAATTTGGATCCTAGGTAGAAGTTGCTTTCCCAATATTCACATAACTCATCGTTTTAGTTAATTGTCTTAGTTCAATCCAAGCAAAACCCCAATCAAGATCAGTAGTTATTAGTTTAAGTTTCTTTTCAAACAAAAATGACCATGCGTTCCATGTGAAGACGACCTTACTTACCCATCCTATTGTAACACCCCAACCGATGGCGGAAACATCGGGATGTCACGTAGTGATGATTGTTCAGTAGCTCATGGTGAATAATAATTTCATTAAATGATTTAAACAATTTACATACAATTGTTCTACAAAGATTCGTACATCAAATTGAATAAAAAACTATGCACACATCTTCAAGCAAAATCTTCAAGCAAGTAGAACCTGAAACATGTTAAGTTGAAAATATTTTGGGTCAACAAAAGTTGGTAAGAATTACATAGGTTTTTGGAAGACAATTGATAACAATAGTTTGTACAACGCTCAGAGTTGTATGGTGATAGAGTATGATACCGACATGTAACAATGCGTCTTTGTACAACCAAACCTTGTGTCGACTGTTGACTAACTCGCAAGTTAGTTAAATGTTGTTACTGTTATCGATCATCCCTGAATTTATGCGGGGGATGGGTTTGTCAGACCTATAGCGCTATAATCTAAACAGGCGGCTTGATCATTGTTAATGATTGTACTGTGTCTTTTTGTTACAGTCAAATGATAGAATGATAGTGTATTTGAATTACGAGTAAGTATGAGTAAATGATAGTATAAAATGTTTAAACATGTTTCACCCCAAAAATGTAAAAGAGAAAAGGGGCTATGTAAACTCACCGTTTTTGTAATAACATGAAATATGTCGAATCGCAAAGTTTGAATTAGAATGTCCCAAACGATTAACCTAAAGGAATAAATAATAATTTGTAAGGGAAAGAACTTAAGTCTAAGTTATCTAGGATTAGACGCTTAGGGTTTTGTAGATTAAATTTGGGGATTCACAGGGTTTTTGAATTGACTAATTTTAAAAATAATTTTTCATATTATTTTCGTTTAAAACATAATTTAATTAAATAGGAATAAATTGTAAAAATAGGTAAAAATATTATTTTTAAAGAAAATAAAATTACAAACAAGTTTTATATAGTTAGAGATAACTCCACAAAAATTTTGGTATTAAAATGATTAAAAAATGAATTTTTTATGAATTAACTATAATTTAAACAAAATAAATACATTAAAAATAATAATTAAATATTTTTCAGAGAAAAAAAATTATAAACATAAACTTTTAGATTTTAGGTAGTTGTAGTAATTTTTATAACAAGTTTTGAGTGATTTTAGTATTTTTAACATTTAGTTGAAATAAAAAGGATTAATAGTATTTAAAGAAAGAAGAAAAAAATTGATAATAGCATAAAAAAAAAAGGCGCTCAAGACAAGTCTTGAACCCAAGACTTTTGAGCTGATCAGGGGTGCCATAACCATCTGGTCTAGGCATGTTTCTTGTACTTCTTACTGATTTCATTCATACTTATATATTAATAATCCAAAATCCCCAATTTAGTATTATAGAACCCTAGATTCCCAATCCTAGCAATTAAACAATAAAACGCTGCAGACAAAAACGAAAGTATGGGGCTATTAATCCCTGCTAAAAAAACGAATCTAAGGAGCCTAATAATTGGGATTGAGATGTACCAATTGATGATGCAAATCGAGCACCAAGTCACGAACTAACAACCTTCGATTCTGGACGTTTTAGCACACGAGGATGGGAGGTAATAAAGGTGTTTTCTTAGTCGCACTGGTCTGCCATTGTGTGCGAGTTTAATTGAGATATGTCGGACTATATATAAGATTTCCAATCGTGGGTTTTAGGAAGGTTAATGACGCCCTTTAATCAATCAATTAGACAGCTAATTGCTAGAAATCACGCGTAAAACTGATAAGGAAAGATTAGTATGATTGATTTCGGTCAAAGGATTCATTTAATTAAAACATGGAGCAAGTTTAGTGGGTTAATTACGATTTCTAATGGTGAGTTTTGACTTTGTGGTTGACTTGGATTAATGTTGGGTTAGTGGTGTTGTTGCTGTTGCTTCTTATGTCAATTCCCACGCACAGAAAAGAGAAAAAAAAAATTGATGTTGCTGTGATGGATTTAGTTTGTGTCAAGGGTTCACAAAATGACAAAATACTAGTCCAAGCTTTATTCATGTTTCTATATTTTTTTTTATTAAAAAAAAAAAAAAAAAAAAGCTTATGATACTATTATTATTACTAAAAAAATATGTTCTAAAAATATATATACATAACAAGGCAATTTCTTATCTAATCACATAATTTTTTTTTTTTTAATAATAAAACTAAAGATTACAATTCGAATTTACTAAACGCCTCAAAATGATATGGTAAGATATATTGACGACGGGTTACGAATAAATATGGATATGTAAAAGGAAACGAGTAGAGACGAAATTTGTAATTTTTTTTTATTATTGTAGTTACAATTAATGTAACAAAAATAAAATCACGTGATGTTACAGTCTCCCCTACTTTTGGGAACTTCGTCCCGAAGTTGTTGTTGGAAAGACTGCAGGAAAGAGGTGAGGGTATTTGGATAAATGTTAGGGCGACTGTGGTTTGGGTTTAACAGATGGCAAGAGTAAACTGTTTATTTTGGATACGAGTAACGACACGAAGGAACTCTAAGTTGTGGGTGGATGGAAATATGAGTTGACTTACGTGAGTCTGAACTACCTAGGAAGGTACGGGTCTGTGTAATAAAATAAATAATACCAATCCTAAGGTTTGGGAAAAGCATGAGATTACTGACTAAAGAAAGACTAAATGAACTACTAAAACCTTATTAGAATTTCACAATACCTTAACGTACCTGTAAATTCATGATTACGTTCCGGACCGTAATCATCAATTTACCTTACATTAGGGTTTTGCGGCCTTTTATGACTTTACCGATTGTTGAGCAGGTTTGATAGTCCCCACCAGTCGTGGAGCAGGTGGTAGGGCCTCTCCCGACTGTTGGAAAGACATGATGACCTCTACCAATCGTTAAGTAGGTTGTTTGGTAGTCAACTAATTGTTGTACAAGTAAGCAAGTATGATTATAGATATAGCAATTAGTTCACATTCAAACAAGCATGCACACAGATGTTATGATAATACTTGAATTTATTATTTGAATCAAAAATGCAATACATGGAATTAAAGAGAAAGTAGACATTATTCAAATGGTAGGGCTTTCTGTTAAGTAGCTGGAGGGTCTTGATCTCTGTTTAGTTTAGGGCATCGGTTACGGAAGTGATTTGGGTCTCCACATTCATAACACTGACCATAGTTGTATCGATTAGGATTAATAGCCTGAGCAGGGTTGGTGGGTTGGTTGGCATTAGGATTTGGGGTCTCGCGACATGTATTAACTAAATGGCCATACCTACCACAATTGGTGCACAAGCGACACGCTGAAGTAGTGGGATGATGTCGGTTGCATGTGTTACACAATGGATGGTTTCCTGTATAAGGTTTCTTGTTAGAAGCTTGTGTAGTGAGGTTGACATCAGGATCCATGGCCTTACGCTTCTGATTCTCAGTAGTTACCGCGGCTACAATACTTGTTTTGTTGCCTTTCCGAATTAAGGTCCCGTTCTTTACGTGATTATCAGTTAAGGTAGCTGCTAAGCGTTTGGCTTCCTCTAAGGTGGCAGGATTCCTTCCCCACACCGTGTCCTGGATTTGCATGGGCAGACCACCGATGTACTTCTCGATGGCTATCGGCAGGGGAGTGACTTTGTGGGGTAGCAATAAGCTAAGTTCGTGAAAGCGGGTATTGTAAGCAAGGTTTTCCCCACTATCCTGAGCAAGGGTGTGGAACTCGTCTTCTAATTTCTTAACCTCGTTACGTGGGCAAAATTCATCTTTCATTATCTCCTTGACTTGATCCCACGTCATAGTAAGTGCAACTTCAGCTCCTCGGGTACGCTTTTCCTCATTCCACCAAGTGAGTGCTCGTTTGTGAAGAACACTCATGGCATAACGAACCTTAAAGTTTTCGGGGCATTCACTGTTGATGAAAGTATTCTCAATACCCTCGAACCATTGTAGGAGTCCCGTAGCTCCTTCTTCTCCACTGAACTTTGGGGGATTGCAAGAATTAAAGTGCTTAAGGGTACAGGCTGGAAGACCATTCCCATTCCCGTTGTGGTTTCCATTTCCATTCCCGTTGCCGTTGCCGTTCCCGTTGCCGTTCAACTGGATGACTTGAGCTAGTAAGTTGGGAACCAGAGTTGCGATTTGCTGCGCCATTTGTTGAGAAATGATTGCAGCCAGTTGAGCATCGACACCATTATTGTTGTTGTTGTTGTTATGGTTAGTGTCATGGTTATGATTGTGATTGCTACTCCCTTCATCATGATTGTTACCACTGTTAAGACGAGCACTGCGACGTGGAGGCATGATCTGTAAGAGACACAACAAAATGAATGAGGTTATATAAGGAATGTAATCATTCATTCATTAATTAAAACGAATAAACGAAAACGTTGACTTATCAAAGATTCTAAATTCTAATAACATATGAAGACATGCTTTAGCCTATAAGTGAACACTCATCCCGAGAATTCCCAGGTAGGCATCCGGGTCCCTCGTCTGGTTGGGATATATGCGCAATGCCAGCCTAGACAGAAGACTCAGAATACAGGCGTTCACCCTTCCAGATTGCACGTGTTCGTTATTAAAATCTAGAACTTCGACGAGATCTCAAGGTGGTTCAGGTTAAACCTGAGGATTTTGCCTTATTAGTCTAAGAGTGAATCCAATGATGGAGAGCAACCTTCTTGTACAGATGAAAGTAGGGATAAGAAGTAGGAGGGAGATAGAGTATTATAGCAAGTAAAGAAGCAAGTACTGGTTAAATCCTATGGTTATAGACTAGATTATTTTTCTAATAACCTAATTCCCTATAACCATGGCTCTGATACCAATCTGTAACACCCCAACCGATGGCGGAAACATCGGGATGTCACGTAGTGATGATTGTTCAGTAGCTCATGGTGAATAATAATTTCATTAAATGATTTAAACAATTTACATACAATTGTTCTACAAAGATTCGTACATCAAATTGAATAAAAAACTATGCACACATCTTCAAGCAAAATCTTCAAGCAAGTAGAACCTGAAACATGTTAAGTTGAAAATATTTTGGGTCAACAAAAGTTGGTAAGAATTACATAGGTTTTTGGAAGACAATTGATAACAATAGTTTGTACAACGCTCAGAGTTGTATGGTGATAGAGTATGATACCGACATGTAACAATGCGTCTTTGTACAACCAAACCTTGTGTCGACTGTTGACTAACTCGCAAGTTAGTTAAATGTTGTTACTGTTATCGATCATCCCTGAATTTATGCGGGGGATGGGTTTGTCAGACCTATAGCGCTATAATCTAAACAGGCGGCTTGATCATTGTTAATGATTGTACTGTGTCTTTTTGTTACAGTCAAATGATAGAATGATAGTGTATTTGAATTACGAGTAAGTATGAGTAAATGATAGTATAAAATGTTTAAACATGTTTCACCCCAAAAATGTAAAAGAGAAAAGGGGCTATGTAAACTCACCGTTTTTGTAATAACATGAAATATGTCGAATCGCAAAGTTTGAATTAGAATGTCCCAAACGATTAACCTAAAGGAATAAATAATAATTTGTAAGGGAAAGAACTTAAGTCTAAGTTATCTAGGATTAGACGCTTAGGGTTTTGTAGATTAAATTTGGGGATTCACAGGGTTTTTGAATTGACTAATTTTAAAAATAATTTTTCATATTATTTTCGTTTAAAACATAATTTAATTAAATAGGAATAAATTGTAAAAATAGGTAAAAATATTATTTTTAAAGAAAATAAAATTACAAACAAGTTTTATATAGTTAGAGATAACTCCACAAAAATTTTGGTATTAAAATGATTAAAAAATGAATTTTTTATGAATTAACTATAATTTAAACAAAATAAATACATTAAAAATAATAATTAAATATTTTTCAGAGAAAAAAAATTATAAACATAAACTTTTAGATTTTAGGTAGTTGTAGTAATTTTTATAACAAGTTTTGAGTGATTTTAGTATTTTTAACATTTAGTTGAAATAAAAAGGATTAATAGTATTTAAAGAAAGAAGAAAAAAATTGATAATAGCATCAAAAAAAAAAGGCGCTCAAGACAAGTCTTGAACCCAAGACTTTTGAGCTGATCAGGGGTGCCATAACCATCTGGTCTAGGCATGTTTCTTGTACTTCTTACTGATTTCATTCATACTTATATATTAATAATCCAAAATCCCCAATTTAGTATTATAGAACCCTAGATTCCCAATCCTAGCAATTAAACAATAAAACGCTGCAGACAAAAACGAAAGTATGGGGCTATTAATCCCTGCTAAAAAAACGAATCTAAGGAGCCTAATAATTGGGATTGAGATGTACCAATTGATGATGCAAATCGAGCACCAAGTCACGAACTAACAACCTTCGATTCTGGACGTTTTAGCACACGAGGATGGGAGGTAATAAAGGTGTTTTCTTAGTCGCACTGGTCTGCCATTGTGTGCGAGTTTAATTGAGATATGTCGGACTATATATAAGATTTCCAATCGTGGGTTTTAGGAAGGTTAATGACGCCCTTTAATCAATCAATTAGACAGCTAATTGCTAGAAATCACGCGTAAAACTGATAAGGAAAGATTAGTATGATTGATTTCGGTCAAAGGATTCATTTAATTAAAACATGGAGCAAGTTTAGTGGGTTAATTACGATTTCTAATGGTGAGTTTTGACTTTGTGGTTGACTTGGATTAATGTTGGGTTAGTGGTGTTGTTGCTGTTGCTTCTTATGTCAATTCCCACGCACAGAAAAGAGAAAAAAAAAATTGATGTTGCTGTGATGGATTTAGTTTGTGTCAAGGGTTCACAAAATGACAAAATACTAGTCCAAGCTTTATTCATATTTCTATATTTTTTTTTTATTAAAAAAAAAAAAAAAGCTTATGATACTATTATTATTACTAAAAAAAATATGTTCTAAAAATATATATACATAACAAGGCAATTTCTTATCTAATCACATAATTTTTTTTTTTTAATAATAAAACTAAAGATTACAATTCGAATTTACTAAACGCCTCAAAATGATATGGTAAGATATATTGACGACGGGTTACGAATAAATATGGATATGTAAAAGGAAACGAGTAGAGACGAAATTTGTAATTTTTTTTTTTATTATTGTAGTTACAATTAATGTAACAAAAATAAAATCACGTGATGTTACACCTATTATAGGTATTTAAGTCATAAATACTTGTTTTTAATTAGCTTACGACAACTATATCAAGGACTTATGCCTCTTTCTTGTGGCTCGTCATCCTTATTTTTTTTGTCTAACTCTCTTATTGAACAATAATAATATTAATTCATAATTTTTATGTTTCTTTTTTTGTTAAATAATAATATTATATCATATTGTTTTCGTTTCTCTCTAATAATAAATAATATTTTTCTCACTTTTTGTCTTATTTATAAAATATTTTTCCCTCTTCTATTAATTTTTGTATATATTAATAACTATTTAATATCTTATTGATCCAACCACGTGTGATAAGCATGTTTCTAACCTAATAACAAATAAAAAGAAAATAAAATGTTATATTAAATAAATAGTACATTGAAATTCATTTCTTTAAAGACATATATTGACCAATATATCTGTTAACCGATTACCAATGGGGTGGTGGTCCATTGGCAAAGGCAAAACCTTTAAACACTTAGGTTGGGGAAGGTCTTGGGTTCAAGTCTCACAGACCACAGGATTTAAAAGAAATTAACCTTTGAAAAAAAAATCTGTTAACCGATTAAATTATATTTATTCAACCTGTTTATTGACTTATTCACAAAATTGTAAGCTAGATTAAAAATATAGTATATTACGACTAAAAAGATTTCTTATAAAACGTTTTTTTCCTTATTATGTGACTTCCAATAATGAATGGTCTAGAGTACGTGTAACATCCGGTTGTACACAACTACACATTGACTAACACTATTACTATTGCTATTATTATGCAAGGATATATAAATAAAAATAAAAATGAATAGTTGGTTGAAATACATAGTCTTCTAAAACTAAGAAGTTATAGGAAGACTACTAAACGTATTCTGATTGAACTCATTCTAGCGGCGTTTTGTCAAACTCTACGATCTTATATTAGGTTTTCGCTTTTGAATTTTTAGCTTGTACCTTTATAATTTTCTCTTCAGATCATTGTGTCTTTTTATTTGGTATTGTGTTTTTTCGTCATTTTGTCTTTTTTTCTTGTTATTTTGTTATATTTTACGATTCATTGTGTCTGTGTATACTTCCAAAATTTAGGATAGTACGTAGGATAACTCACTCCACAAAACAATGTCTAAATATCAATTAATAATATGATGATGACCATGTGTGTATATATATATGGCACCTTCTTGCCAAATAATATATCTCACTCCAGGCAGTTGGAGCTTTAATAGAAAGATGGGGAAGGAGAGACCACATGTGGCTGTTCTGATCTTCATTTGCTTCTTGTTAATCGTCTCTACATCCAGTAAGTTAGTAGATATAAGTTAACACATACATACAATATTATACACACACTTGATTAATTTGTGAATATATGAAATATGCATCATATTTTCTTTTGAACAGACGGAGCTACTAATTCAGACCACCTGGTACACAGGACGGAATTAGAATCTCCACCGCAGAATACTGCACATAGAAAATTGGCCTCTAGCCAATCAGTACAACCAGTAGGGAATGGATCATCTCTTCCGCCAAAGAAAAATGATCGTTGAATCGCCGAAGCCTAATCGATCATGCCTGCAATAACCATATATCAAGTGGGAATTAATCTAGCTACAAGGGGCTGGTTGTATCATTATATATATCCACATGCATATTGTGTATTTCGTTGTCTTTGTTTACTGTTTAGATGCATGGGGTTGGTTGTATCATTGTCTTTGTTTACGTTGCAAGGAATTGATTTTATCATCGAATAATTGCAACTAATAAAATAAAACTTGTTCCCATGGAGCGATTGGATCACAAACACAAACGAACAACTGTTTGTTTGGGTGTTTTTTTTTTAATGAGAAATGTATCGTGACTCTTTTCTTTTTGTTAAAATCAAACCACTCAAATTACAAACTATTGATTTCTATTCTACTTAACATTGCTTGATCAAATCAATCCACCTATCCTAATCAAATTATAATGACTCATAACTAAATATACCGACTAGACTTATCTTTTTTTTTTTTTTTAAAGGCGAATTTCTTGCTCATTGTGAGACTTGAACTCAAGACCTCACACTTTTAGTGTATTAAAAGGTTTTGCCTTGCCATTGGACCACCGACCCCAATAGTAGACTTATCTGTACTTAACAACATAACAAGTAAACATTAGAATAAATAATAAATTCAAACTAACCTAACAGAATCAAGTGAACATAAAAGCAAAAGCTTTAGTCCCAAAACTTTTTTACCATCGTTTATTGATGAACGAATCAAATCACACCATCATACTACTTTGAGTTCATCAACACTGCTCCAGCTAGTGAAGCTGCAGTAATTAAAGATTTGCAAGGAAATAGAGAACAATGGTGTTTCAGAGTTATTTTTATTTTTTACTATTTATTTATTTTTTAGCTATTTATTTATTTGAGAGAGAGAGAGAGATGTGGAAGGAAATAAAAAAAAGTGTTACATAGACACTTTTTTTAAAAAATAGAGAAGTTTAGACTAAATTTCATTTGAAATGAAATGTAAGCAAGTCTTACTTTTCTTTTCACTCGTTAATTGAAACTCGGGAACACACCTAGGTGTTATGATGATTATGGTCATTTTAAGACTATTGGGTGTGGAAAGGGTGGCATTTTCATGATGGGCCGCCACGTAGGAGTGGGAGGAGAGGCATCTTGATGATGGGCCTCCAAAGGGGTGGTGTGCACTATGATGACGGGCCTTCTCATTCGTCAGAATTATTAAAAATAATAAAAAAATCAATTAAAAAACAAATAAGTGGCACGGCATAGAAGGCATTTCATTGCCGCCATTGACGTTGCCCACCCTAGGGGGCGGTGTAGCTAGGGGCATCAACACATTGTCCAGCCTCCACGTAGGTATGTCATGCCTCATACCCATTAGTCTAATAACCATCCTCAACATCACCACCATGTCACCATCCCCCATCTCTCTACTTCATCCCCAGCCTATGTCTGTGGTGATGATCCTCCATTTGGCCTTACTATTTCTTTTAATTTTCTAAAAAATATTTATTTTAATGTTGTTGGACAATCGATATATAAAATTAAACATTTCATTTATATCTATAAAGAAACTATAATACAAAAGGAAAAACTACATGTATGAAAAAACATTCCTAAAAAAGTCACGTAATTTTGCTTTAAAAATAATCTAAATGGGGTTGAGTTTGGAGAGTTCACATTGTTTGGATCTATGGTTCAGTTTTCTGTTGAGTAGAAAATGGTAGAAAATTATCGAGATAAAAAATAAGTTTAAATAGTGGTAATTTAGGAAAATTCTATATATCTATGTTATCTTATTAATGAGGAGTGATGTATAATATGGTAATTTGCATTTCTGTACAACTTAACAAGTTACGTATACAACATATTTTGGCAAAAAAAATTAAGAGTATTATTGGCATAGTTATGATAATTAAGACACTTAGGAGAGTAGATTAGTAAATTTAACATAATCTAATACCTCACATCTTAAAATCTTATCATAGTTATGCCCTTATGTTCAACTTTTAAAACACAAAATACAACCTAACCTATGATGCATCTTAAATGTGAGACATTTCAACCTCTCATCTATATCTATATTATTATATATACTTTATTATAATCAATTTCTTAAATGCAAATAGTCTTTTCATAACCCCAAACAAAATCTTAGATCTAATTTCATGCTATGAAATATTGTTTTGTCCAAAAAAAATTATGTCTTCATTAGATGAGAAGAGAAAAAAATTAATGAGAAGTTTAGACGCTTGCAAGATATGGTTCCCGGATGCTACAAAGTATAAAGATATGAGTTAATCTTTATATACATATATAAATTTTTTTCTACTTGTTCATATGTTCTTTGACAATTACAAAAATTTATCTTCTTAATATATCATTGTTTTGCTCCATTTAAATTTAGTTATTTGCTATAGACAATGGGAATGCCAGTGATGTTGGATGTAATAATCAACTATGTTGGATTGTTGAATAATCAAATTGAGGTAATTTGATTGTGCAACTAACAATTAAAACAATAAACAAACAATATTCAGAGTTATTGA
This sequence comes from Ambrosia trifida, assembly GCA_028751855.1. Lineage (NCBI taxonomy): Eukaryota > Viridiplantae > Streptophyta > Magnoliopsida > Asterales > Asteraceae > Ambrosia > Ambrosia trifida. The sequence continues at coordinate 26,114,308 of CM054123.1, read as the reverse complement.
TGAGAAAATATTTTTCAAAATTAATTAGTACAGTTTTTTGTCTTCTTTGTGCATTTTTAGTTTCTCTTGATGAAGCTTTCAGAATCCAGCATGTTTTATGACCTATTGACCTCAACTCTACTGAATTAGATGATATGGCCCCTATGAAGGTGACAGATGGCTTTCCTAACTATCCTTGTTAAGAAGTTGTGTATGTTGAATCATATATATTGTTAACTAAATAAAATGAATAAAATTAAAAATAACATTCTAGATTTGCTAATACGTTTCTAATATATTATAAATATTACTTCCACTTATTGCATGGAATGAAAACTGATATTGCAGGGAACAAATGGACATGAAGGACAGATGATGGAGAGGATGGTTGGAGAAGGGTATGGAAACTTTCCTCAATTTCAATCAACTTGGTCTCCTTGAACGTCATGAAATAGTTAACTCTATTAATCTATATATGCATGCTCAAATATAACTTTTTACGTAAACTATATTTGTTCTAAGACTTTTAAGGTATTTGTTGAACTATTTAATGTTCTTGTTAAACGTTGTATGAAGTGTGGTTCACAATATTATTTTGCTTTCGACAATTGTATATTGTTTAAGTTCTAATTCTAATTAATAAAATAAATTAAACACTAGCATAACGAGAAAACAAAAACTTAACTATGTGTTAATTACTTATGTTATTTGTCTTAAGAAATAAGAAATCGAAAAGTCATAAATTCACGCTCACGCTAATGAATCAACCAGAATCTTTATCTTCTATACTATATTATAAAGTATCAGTGAAGGATACCCGTAAAAATTTAAGTAAACACAACTTTTATTGCTTATAGTACAATGCTTATTGAAGTCATTTAGGTGGTAAAATTGTCTTTCTACCTAAATATTAAATTGTTGAAGAAATTAATTTAAACATAATTATAATATTGATGAGGAAATTAACAATAATGTGGTGATTCTTTACATTCATAACCTCCATGTCTTTATTATGTTTGTATCAATGTTATAGTCTTATAAATAGTGGTCATGTATTTAGTATATAAATTATGTAGTGACTCTTACATAACTTACATATCTTTCAATGTTTATAGTAAATAAATTATATCATATATTATGTATTTATATCTTCTTTTTAAATTTATGTGGTTGCAGGATGGCATGATGTGACACTTTTGCACACAAATGAATATGTAGGCTTGAAGTTTGCCAAGACACCCAATCCATGACACGTTTCAACCCATTAAAGTGAGCGATATATGTAGGCTTGACGTTTATACAAGAAAATATGGTAGAGATACTTCATGAGCAACGTCATCATCTTCCTCGATGATTTTTTGTTTTCTCTGCTACTATAAGCTTGTAGGAATAGAATTTAAGTTTCTGATGTCATGAAGTCACCAATTGTTTACATATCCAAAAGAAGACAAGTTCTTATCAGTCGATTTGGTAGTTTTAACTATATTGATTACTAATTTGTTTGGTCCAATATATTTGTTATGACGCGTGCCAAACTAACATAAAACGAGCGTATCTATGCAAATCATTGACTCCGTTGCATCTCGTGGGTGCTCTAAAATAATAGAAATATGTTGCACACTACAAACTGCATTTTACTAATTACATCAGTTCTACTACAATCTTATGGTCATTAAGAGATACAACGCCACTTCACTACGCTAAGCACCGCTCTATGATGACATACTTATGTTCCTTCGAGATACATAAAAGGGTCCAACCGAAGGACGTGGGCCAATCTAAGGGTGTTGCAAGGAATAGTACGACCTTTTGTGATGTACCCATTTAAAATATTCAGAAGATATACTTATGAGTTTCAGTTTTTATTAACATATATTTTATAAATCGTTGTTTTCTACTTCATCATAACGAATAACCAACAAACATGATGCACGAGGGGTAAAACAGATGCACCAGCCGCAACGCGCGGGCATTCCTACTAGTGTTTTAAAAATAAGCAACTTTCAAACAGTAAAAAACATAATAAAAAGTTAAATGAGGGGTGTAGGGCTGTAGGCTCAGGGAAGATGTGGTGAAATCCATGGTTGTAAACAAACCAGCTGTAGGGGGCGTGGTATTGTCAAAAACTCAAAAGATATAGCTTTCAAAGGGTAAAAAAAAAACATAATAAAAAATCGAACACTTCCACTTCCCTATGTGGTGAAGCGGCATGAGAAGTGAAGGATAGGACTTGAGACTGAATGGTTTCAGGTTCGACTCCAGATCCCGCCCAACGATATGGTTTATACCGTACCAACGATATCACCATCATCTAAATCATCATCTTTACCAAAATCACACCAGCACCAAGTAATGTGTTGAGAATCATCTGTTCCCAACCTCTTATACTTGAAGTGAATGAACGAAAACGAGACGTTCTGTTACTTGCTTCACCTTCAGATTTTACGGGATAACAACAACAGGTGGAGGGGAGGGAGGAGGGGAGAGGAGGAGCGCGGAGGCGGAAGGGAAGGAGGAGGGTGGAGGATGGTGGAGCAACGATGACAGAGGGGAGAGGAGGACGGGGAGAACAAGAAGAAGAGAAGGAGAAGAAGGAGGTGGAGGAGGATGAGAATTCGGACCGGGGGGTCAGAAGTAATCAGTCATGGGATGGGACCTAAATTTTTTTCTATAACTATGTTTCGAGTGATATGTTCAGGTCGGTGATTCGATTCAAGTCGAGCAAACATTAAATACAATAAATATCAAAGTTCCCCGCATTGTTTAACAAACAATTGAACAAAAAAATTAAAAACATTAAAAAGAAGAGAATTTTTAAATATGTGATTACATCTAGAGGTAAATGATTGCAGTCTGTGGACCACATCTGCAGCACGTCAACCTTTAAGATTTTTGAATTCTTTAATTATGGAGTCTGAATCAAAGTTCTTACCAATTTCTTTTTGTATGTAAATCACCTAAAGCTATAATTAGTTTCAACCATAATTCCTAAACAATGTGATAACTTGACACAAACACACAAGTAAAGATTGAACAATATTATAAAAAAACACCACCGTTCGACAATGGATGTCGATCCAAAGCAGTACTAACAAATCGTAGTTTTTATCAATTCCCTTTATTTTATATTACTCAACAATCAATCAATTATTTAATTACGGAAAAAAAATATAATTAAGTAGTACCTTGATTCCTTGAAGGCTTGAAAAATGAAAATATGCAAGGAGGGGGGCAGGGGTGAGAACGAGAGACAGAGAGGGGTAAAAGGTTGATATGCTTTTGGAGTTTTATTTGATTTAGAGTTTTGATTGTTTTTTTTTTTTTTTTTAATTCGGCATCCCTAAAGAAAAACAATGGGAAAAATAAAAAAATTGAGTAGTACATCTCAAAATGGACCCAAAAGAAGAAAAAAACAAAGAAAAACGATAAACTCGGTAAAAGAGCCAATGTTTGGGAACCTTGTATCGTTCAATATATTGTTAGTTTTGGTTTATAGAGTATAACTAATTTAAAAAAACGAGGGGTCGAAACCGTATATACCAAAGTATTTTATATGGATACTATATAATCGAAACTTCTGAGCGAAAATCCAAGGGGTCGGGTGACCTCCTTGACCCTATGAAGCTACACCACTGGTTGGGGAAGAAGAGAACAAACAAAAAAAAAAAAAAAAAAAAAGAGAAGATGTGAGAAGAAATTGATATATTCTGCACCCGAGAGAGGTCAGGAAGACATTTTTTAGGGAAAGGTTTTCCAAAACACAAACAGACTGTAGGAGCTTAATGTCTGTGCGCGTTTGTAGCGCAGCAAAAGAGGCCAGAAAGCACTTCCGGTAAAAAACAAACACCTCCTAAGTGATATATAAACAAACAAAAAGCAAAACTAATGTATCAAATTAACTTATCTTTTAGAGTCAAGTCCAACAAATAAATGAATACTCAAATAAATTAATCACTTGAAGAAACAATGAGCTATAATTCCCTCTACCGAGGCGATTATAGTGTTTAACTTGTGGTTGTTGTAGGGTATAATCCTATACACACACTCGTGGCACGAACCAAACCTGAAAAGAAAGGATCAAATGGGCCGTAAGAAAGGAGGCGACTGCTAGGTAATCAGTATGATTCCAACGTACAGACACAAAAGTGGTGTTGGCTTGCTAAGTGCAATAATGCATGCCTACATGAGGAGTGGAGACCTCCTTAATATAGTGCATGTATGGGCAAACCAACACTAACCCATAACTGCGATGATGGGATTGGGCCTGGGTTATGTGCCTTCCTCCTTTCAGCCCAATCAGTTTGGATCAGACCAAGTAATTAAGATAACACTGAGTGCAATTAATGCTGAAGAAGGATAAAGAGTGTATCGCCATGACATATGTCCATGTGGCGCAACAAGAGTGGCTGCAGGCGTATGCTTTCCTGACAGCGTCAGTCTGATCTTCTAGAAGGTGTCTGATGTGACGTCTGACATAAAGCTGTACAGCGTCAGTCTATCCCTTTAAGTCCCCCCAATCTAGTGCTTATCCCGGTCTTACGAAAAGAATGGGTGGGGTGTTGGACTAGAATGAGTTAATTGAGGGTGATAGCTCATCGGGCGTTGTGTTAGTCTTTTCTTGATCTGCTGGTGAGCATGTTCCTGGGAAGGAGTTGTGCGGATAACGTCTTTATGAGTTACGTAAGTTTAATGCATGTTGATGACGTGGCAAGCATGATCCTGCTAAGGAACCATTAGGAAAATGTCTTTATGAGTTACGTAAGTGTAACACATGTTGATGACGTGGCAAGTATGAACCTGGGAAGAAATCATCTAGAGTACGTCATAATGAGTTACGTAAGTGTAACACATGTTGATGACGTGGCAAGTATGAACCTGGGAAGAAATCATCTAGAGTACGTCATAATGAGTTACGTAAGTGTAATGCATGTTGATGACGTGGCAAGCGTGAACCTGAGAAGGAATCATGCGGAGAACTTCTTTATGCACTAACGTCAAGCCAACGTCGGATGTTGACTTGACAAGTAGGAATGAAAAGGACTTCTGCGTGTGCGGGGTGACGTTTCATATGTATTTTGAGTCATTAGCCTTTGGCATTAACACCGGAAATGATTGAAAGTAAATGCTTCGGAATTTGAAAAGTTTAAATTAATTATGAGGAGGAGTGGAGGAGATGTTTGCAGGACTCGAGGAGTCCTGTCAGATGGCAGAAGGGATGTCTGTCATAATGACATGTGACGTTTGACATCTGAAGGGCACATTTTTCGTCTGGTGTAAGGCGCGTGGTGAGCCACGCGCGCAAATGGGCAGTTTTTTCAAAAAGGTGGACCACGTGTCGCCTATAGAGTGGATCTCTGCCTGAACCGTCAGGCGCGTTTATTAGCTGTTATCCCATTGCAATTAATGCGATGAATATAAATAGTTGTCCCCCTCTCTCTCCCACTTCTTCGAAATTTCTTAAAGTTTTCTCTCAAGTCTTCATATCTTTTCTCTCAAATCTTCATATTTTCCGATGAACAATCATATTTTCCAGTGAGTTTTCTTCTTCAAATGTCTAAAGCGTCTACGAAACCTGAAAATACAGAGATAGCTGAAAAGACTAAACCTCCACCAAAGCTTATAGGCACCACCACTATTAAGTGGAGCCAACCAAATTTTGACGAGCTCTGCCGGATCATAAAGATTGATCCGACATAGGAGCCAGAACTCCCGTCAGCCGGTTAGACGGTCCTCACAGCCACCGAGGGGAAGATCAGCTTATACGAGGTGTTTTACACCAAGTGTGAGTTACATCTGTTGGTGACGAACAGTTCATGAACGAACATAAACGGACGTTCACGAACATAATAAATGTGAATGATTTTGTATTAAAAAAAAAAGAACCCAATTACTAATTGGTTATATATTTATACAAGTAGCTAAAGCCCAATTTATGTAAATATAACTAGGTATGTACTTAATAAACTTAAACGAACATAAACGAACGTTCACGGACATAAATGAACGAACACAACGTTTGTTCATGTTCGTTCATTTCACTAGACAAACAAATTTTTTTCTTCGCGTTTATTCGTTTATTAAATTAACGTCCTAAACGAACTTCCCCCTGAGCAAGTTCACGAGCAATTCATGAATATTCGGTTCATTTACAGGCCTATTTATACATCTATTCATGTATTTATACCTCCGTTTCATGTACTTATGGGCAAAAAAAATTAGTCAAAGTTTGGTTTTTGTTATTCAGCAAAATTAACTAAACCAGACTAAAAACTGATAATCTAACAATACTAACCGAACCAAGGAAACGATTGTTTAATAAGATTGATTAATTGATGACTTTGATTTTAATTAGTTTCGGTTGAGGCTAATAATTGAACTGAACCGAACCATATACACCTTTAGAAGTGTTTGTGCTCCCCGCTGAATCGCTCGGACACTCTACTAGTGTGTAAAAATACATGATTGTTGGTAAAGAATCAGTGGAGTGCTGACTTCAAAAAACGGTTTCAGTAAAGTGAATCAGTGAAGTGATGTGACAGTGCAAGATTGATAGAAATCAGTGACATGAAAAATGTTCAGTGAAGCGCCCCTTCCCCTTATATAGTAAAAAATATGATATTAACATTTTTTTTATAAACCACTTCTTTTTGCATATTATGGGACATCCAAGAATGAATGGTCTAGAGTTAAAGACATGTAACTTCAGCTGTGCCCATTGACCCAGTCTTCCCGTTCCCATTTGATAAGTCAACATTATCATTTTATTAAGTCAACATTATTATCGTTACAATTATTATGGAAGACTTTATAAATCAAAATAAAAACAAACGATTGAATTCAAATAAGTCTTTTAACATTAAGAAGTCATAGGAATGAATTTAAACGGATTACGACTAAACTCATTCTAGCAGTGTCTCGTCAAACACCGAGATCTTAGATTTTAGGTTTTCACCTTTATATTTTTAATTTAGCTTGTAGATTTTAGATTTTTTTTTTTCATATCATCATGTCTTTTCATTTGACAATGTGTTTTTTTCCGTCAGTGTTTTTTTTTCCTTGGCAATATGTTATGTTTTGATCGACATTATGTTATATTGTGATCCATTGTATCTTTATACACTTGAGTTTGAGACTATGTAGGATAATTTAACTCGTAAGTTATATATATTTGGAAACCTCCATGCCAAGAAATATATTGGCTTTGGCTATATACTTGGTTTAAAAAAGCGTGAGGCGCTCCGATGCGTTTTGGGTCCAAAATCTGAAGCGCGGGGCTTAAAGCGTTAGGCGAGAGCTTCACGTATAGTATTAAAAAAATTATAAAAAAATATTTATATATGTCAATATGACATTTTCTACATGTTAATCAATCATAATCATAAGCACAAAAACATGATTATAAAACACCATTGAACACTTAAAAAGCATATTCAAAACATAAAAACGACGAGGCACTACTGTAGCGGGCCAAATAAAGCAGTTTAAAAGGGTTTTTTTGGGCTGAGGCGCTACTGTAGCGCGCGCCTCAAGCGCTCGAGGCGGCGCTTCATGTAGTTTAGCGGTTTTTGGCAAAAAAAAAAAAAAAACGCGTTTTTCTGGGAGCCTCGCGCCCAGGTGCGCTTTTTTAAACCAAGGCTATATATATTCTCTCATTTTCGCAACTGAAACTGAAATAGAAAGATTGGGAAGGAGAGACTTGTGTCTGTAATGATCTCCACTTGGTTCATGTTAATCATTTATAGATCAAGTAAGTTTGTGGATATAAGTGACACACACATTTACTATATAATAAGTGAAAACCTTTGAGGACTGATGTATTGCCAAATGGATCACATTTATTCATTGGTTTTGTATACTTTGAGTCGTTTGTCATGTAATTTTAATATATCTTAGATTCTTATTCATGTACGTGTATGTAGCAGATGGTTGTATGCTTATTTAAGGAGAAACAAGCTTAATTGAAGATAAAAAGAGTGTACGGATGAATTATAAATAAAAAGAAAAGATCTCACATAGGAGTTGTTAGCGCTCCGCTAATTTCACCAAGAGTTGTTAGTAGGGAGCGAATTACAAAAATGGGTACAAAAGACCATTATGTCCTTAATGAATCAAGCTATTTACCTTTATTGCCATCTTGACCTTTTGAGTTGTTAGAGGGGCATTAATTTCCCGAGGAATTGTTAGAGGGGCGCTCATTTCATTTTAGCCCACAAGAGCATATTGTTTCATTCAAAACCTAATGTAGCCACGGGGAACCAATATGATCGATTTACAACAATTTCTGGACGAATTTTGAGAGCTTTTGGAGACCTGAAGCAAGAACCTTCATATGCTAGATCGATTCGAGAAAAATATTGAAGCAGAAATGATGAGAATGAGCGGCTAAACACTCTGTAACTTTCCCTTGGGTGAACGATTATTACGTTTTACACATTAAACTATGTTTATGTTTTGAACTTGTATATCTTGACTACTTGTGTTTGGATTGATGAAACAATTGCTTATATTTGCTTATATTTGAATTATCTATCGTTTATTAAATGTATTGGCTATTTGTTGGATTTTAGTGGGTTGGTAACTTGATGGGTAATTTTAATTTGGGATTGGACAATTAGATTGCATTGTTATTATTAAAAACTATCTTTAGTTGTTAAGTCAATTCAGAATCCTAAGACTATGTATATGTGGTGTTCTAATAATTGAACTGAGTTTGTGTTAAAATCTGTAATTTGGATCCTAGGTAGAAGTTGCTTTCCCAATTTTGATAAATTTTCTTATTCACGTAACTCATCGTTTTAGTTAATTGTCTTAGTTCAATCCAAGCAAAACCCCAATCAAGATCAATAGTTATTAGTTTAAGTTTCTTTTCAAACAAAAATGACCATGCGTTCCCTGGGGAGACGACTTTACTTACCCATCCTATTATAGGTATTTAAGTCATAAATACTTGTTTTTAATTAGCTCACGACAACTATATCAAGGACTTATACCTCTTTCTTGTGCCTCGTCATCCTTATTTTTTTGTCTAACTCTCTTATTAAATAATAATAATATTAATTCATAATTTTTGTGTTTCTTTTTTTATTAAATAATAATATTATATCATATTGTTTTCGTTTCTTTCTCCTATTAAGGGTAGGGATCCTAAGAGAACCAACCCCTATTTGAGAACTGAGAGAACCATTCTGAGCCACACATTTCATATAAAGGCAAAAAAAAAAATTTTTTTTTTTTTTTTTTTGCTTTAATCGCACATTTTTATGCAAGGAAAAATTTTTTTTATTTTTTTTGAATTTTTTTTCATTTATACATATGTGTATATGACAATTATACATATGTGTATATAGCAATTATACATATGTGTATATAGCATTTTTCAGCTATACATATGTGTATATTTCAGTTATACATATGTGTATATAGCACTATACATATGTGTATAATGCAATTATACACATGTGTATACTGAAAAAAAAATACAAAAAAAATAAAAAAAAAAAATTTCCTTACATATAAAGCAGCGATTTTTGCAAAAAAAAAAAAAAAAAAAAAAAAAAAAAAAATTGCCTTAGAGAAATGTGTGGCCCAGAATGGTTCTCTAGTTCTCAATTTGAGAAAAGGTTCTCATTTGAACCAAATCCCTCCTATTAAATAATATTTTTCTCACTTTTTGTCTTATTTATAAAATATTTTTCCCTCTACTATTAATTTTTGTATATATTAATAACTATTTAATATCTTATTGATCCAACCACCACGTATGATAGACATGTTTCTAACCTAATAATAAATAAAAAGAAAATAAAATGTTATATTAAATAAATAGTACATTGAAATTCATTTCTTTAAAGACATATATTGACCAATATATCTGTTAACCAATTAAATTATATTTATTCAACCTGTTTATTGACTTATTCACAAAATTGTAAGCTAGAAAATATAGTATATTACGACTAAAAAGATTTCTTATAAAACGTTTTTTTCCTTATTACGTGACTTCCAATAATGAATGGTCTAGAGTACGTGTAACATCCGGTTGTACACAACTACACATTAACTAACACTATTACTATTGCTATTATTATGCAAGGATATATAAATAAAAATAAAAATGAATAGTTGGTTGAAATACATAATCTTCTAAAACTAAGAAGTTATAGAAGACTATTAAACGTATTCTGATTGAACTCATTCTAGCGGCGTTTTGTCAAACTCTACGATCTTATATTAGGTTTTCGCTTTTGAATTTTTAGCTTGTACCTTTATAATTTTCGATTCAGATCACTGTGTCTTTTTATTTGGTATTGCGTTTTTTTCATCATTTTTCCTTGTTATTGTGTTATAGTTTACGATTCATTGTGTCTGTGTATACTTCCAAAATTTAGGATAGCGCATAGGATAACTCACTCCACAAAAAAATGTCTAAATATCAATTAATAATATGATGATGATGACCATGTGTGTGTATATATATGGCACCTTCTTGCCAAATAATATATAACTCACTCCAGGCAGTTGGAGCTTTAATAGAAAGATGGGGAAGGAGAGACCACATGTGGCTGTTCTGATCTTCATTTGCTTCTTGTTAATCGTCTCTACATCCAGTAAGTTGGTAGATATAAGTTAACACATACATACAATATTATACACACACACTTGATTAATTTGTGAATGTATGAATATGCATCATATTATCTTTTGAACAGCCGGAGCTACTAATTCAGACCACCTGGTACACGGGACGGAATTAGAATCTCCACCACAGAATACTGCACATAGAAAATTGGCCTTTAGCCAACCACATCCGAAAGAATCATCTCTTCCACCAAAAGTTGTTCATTGAATCGCTGAAGCCTAATCGATCATGCCTGCAATAACCATATATCAAGTGGGAAAGTTGGTTGTATGATTATATATATCCACATGAATATTGTGTATTTCATTGTCTTTGTTTACTGTTTAGCTGCATGGGGTTGGTTGTATCATTGTCTTTGTTTACGTTGCAAGGGGTTGGTTTTATCATTGAATAATTGCAACTAATAAAGTAAAACTTGTTCCTATGGAGCGATTGGATCACAAACACAAACGAACAACTGGGTGTGTGTCACTACTAGAATAATGACCTATCTTGACACACATTTTATGACACGCGCTCATTTATGACACTGAAAAACGTGTGTCATAAAACAAGTGTCATGATTTGAAAATTTTGGTTAATTAATGACACATTTTTTTGTGTGTCAAGAATTCAGTGTCAAAAAATAAAAAAACATGACACTCTAAAGTATTGCCTGTCATGGTTAGTGTCAACATAATATGAGAATGTATCGTGACTCTTTTCTTTTTGTTAAAATCAAACCACACAAATTACAAATTAACTATTGATTTCTATTATACTTAACATTGCTTGATCAAACCAATCCACATATCCTAATCAAATTATAATGACTCCTAACTAAATATACCGACTAGACTTATCTAGACTTAACAAGTAAACATTAGATTAAATAATAAATTCAATCTAACCCAACAGAATCAAGTGAACATAAAAGCAAAAGTTTTAGTCTCAAAAGTTTTAACCATCTTTTATTGATGAACGAATCAAATCACACCATCATAATTAATACTTTGAGTTCATCAACATTGCTCCAGTTTGTGATGCTGCAGTAATTGAAGATTTGAAAGGAAATAAAGAACAATGGTGTTTCAAAGTTGGTTTTTATTTTTTATTATTTATTTATTTGAGAGAGAGAGAGAAGTCGAAGGAAATAAAAAAAAAAAAAAAAGTGTTACATAAACACTTTTTTAAGAAAATGAGAGAATTTTAGGCTAAATTTCATTGTTCCAAATTAGACGGAAAGAAAAGCGAGTTTTACTTTTCTTTTCACTCGTTAATTGAAACTCGGGAAGACACCTAGGTGTTTTAATGATTACCCTATTTTTAATAACCATCCTCAACATCACCTCCATGTCACCATCCCCCATCTCTCTACTTCATCCCCAACCTATGTGAGTGTGGTGATGATCCTCCCCTTTGGCCTTACTATTGCTTTTAATTTCCTAAAAAATATTTGTTTTAATGTTGTTAGACAATTGATATATAAAATTAAGGCCCCGGCTATCCACACCCCCACTTCTATTTAAACTCCCTAAGCGCCTCACTTAGGCCAAAGCGAGGCGTCTGGGGTCAAATCGTACGAGGTGGCAGGGGGACAGAAAAAGCTGATCCAAAGCACCTAGCTTAGGCCAAAGCGAGGTGCTTTGGATCAGAGTTTTAATTTTGGGTATTTTTTGGTGTTTTTAATTGGTTTTTTATTTTTTTTAATATAATTATTTTAAAAAGTTAAAATAAAATAAAAAACAAATGTCTTAACTCTAATCAAACGTCTATATAGGCGTTTCGATTTCCAAATGAATCAATGACTTAAACTTTACATTATCAACCACAAATAAAGGTTTTAACTCTAATCAAACGTCTATATAGGCGTTTTCGATTTCCAAATGAATCAACGACTTAAACTTGACATCATCAACCACGTATAGTCAAAGATTTTAATAAATATATTCAGTTAAGTACTAACGCAGACCTTGATCTGCAATATTTGAAAATTATCATTTCTTGACATGCTTGGTAACAGAGAGGAACACTTTCTTCTTTTGTTGTACAACTAGGTTAGAGCCCCGTAGGTACCCACGAGGCAAACCAAAGTAAATTAAAAATTAAAAAGTAATATTAAACTAATAGTTTTATACTTTGAAGTTGAGTGTGCATAAAAGCAATGATTAAAAGAAATAATACTGATACAAACGAATATTTATAAGCATATCTAAACAACATGCCATCCTATGAAGCACATTATTCAATTGAAAACTTCTATAAAGAAGTGTACCTAGATGCTATCTCCAGTTTGATACACGAGTAGTTTTGATGTTTTTCTTTCCCATTTGAAAAAAAATATCCTCAAACACCAACCTTTAGGAAGGAGTTCATCCTACATATTTGAAACAACACATTTTTTTCTTCTTTGACTTTCCCCTCATCACACTATAAAACCCGATTACTACAACCGTTCACATCAAGTTGCACACAATATCATACCTAATTTTTAAAGTACCGAATCCTTGTGAAATAAACATAAACATCTTCACCTTCCAATATAGAAACCGTCACTTAATTACGGCACCAATGAAAGTTGTAATCATGATCCCACCAGATGAAACATAACAAAAAAAAAATGGTCCCTTTCTTCGTACACCATGCTTGATCCGTGACTTGAAAAGCAGACCCGATAATCCCCAATATATTTCTATTAACAACAAATTAATACCAATATTAATCATAAATGAAGAATCTAAATATGTAATGTCTCTAAGACTAAGTTCATCAAGCATATCTACTTACTGAGAAGAGGATGGAAAACAGTCTCTTCTTAGGTTGTAAACTATACCTACTCAAGTATGCAAACACTACAATCATCTCTACAGGGTACTTATAAGAACAAATGCCTAAAAATATTATAATAAAAAAGGCAATTTTAACTAAAATATGTCGAAGTGAAATTAATTATCATCCATCACAGTATCACCATAACCTGTGCAATGATATGCATAGAAGTTGCCTCAATTGCTAAAACTATTCCTCCAATAGTAAATATGCCTACAAAATAAAAAAAGTATTTTGTATCATTAAATTATGAACCCAACCAAAGCAAATATGCCTATAAAATATTGAACTAAACTTACCCAAATGTGCTACGGCTACCTAATTAAAAAAAGCGCCTTCAAATTTTCTACATGGTGGCTCCCATTGATCTTTCACTTTGTGATAGACATCACTTAATGAAACACATAATTCCTAACAAATTATACTTTACTCTTTTAATTTCTGAGCATAAAATAAAAACTTATAGATAAAAGAGAACACTTGTTAAGATTATTAACAACACCCTGTTCAGTTTTGTGTATAATGTTTTTGTTATTATATATAAACAAAATCCAAAATTATAGAAACTCTCCTATCCTAAACAAAATTCATAAACAACTTACTTGCCGGATGAACTGACGTGAAAAACGGTGAAATCATCAATTTCATTGATATCTGCATTAGTATGATGTTCAACCAATTCGTTAGCAATAGTTTTAATATCAAAGGCTGGTAACTTTTATGCATTCACCAAAGGAGAATTTAGTTTCTATATTTTTTTAAAATAACAACACAGGTGAATAATATAATAGCTTGCATTTTGTACATTGTCAATAATTTGGAATGCTTTTGTACGGTCTTGTTTGCTGTTTCTTTCATCAGTTTTTGGACGCCATCATGTACTAAAATACATCAAAATCAATTGCACCATTGCCATTTTTACATACGTCTAATAACATAAGGGGCACTTATAAACTACACATGTCTAGTATACGACAACCCATTTACTTAGTAAATGGTTGTTTGGGTTACGTCTAATAAAAATGGGTTAAATGGGTATTGTAAAAAATAGCTAGAAAGGAGCTCGTCAAACGACTTGGAAGTTACCCAAAGTTAATGTTTAAAGCATTTAGGGTAGATAAAATGTTTAGTTAGAAATGGACAGATCAAATAGGTTGGGTGTCTTGTCTTAGAGGGTGTTTGGGATTGAGTTTCAAAACAACTTTTTGACTTATTGGCTTTTTCAAAAAGCCAATAAGTCAATAAGCTGTTTGTGTAACCCAAAAGCACTTTCTGTTTTGACTTTTGGCTTTTGGATTTTAAGGGTGGAAAAGCTGTTTTTGAAAAGTTAGAAATCCTGGCTTTTGGCTTTTGGCTTTTGACTTTTGGGAAAAAATTACAAATATACCAACCATACAACCAATATTCACAATAAGTTAAGCGAAACACTTAAAAAAACAACAATTTATTGACTTTTTGACGTTTCTCATCCCAAAAGCTAATCCAAACACTTTTTTTAAAACTCCTTTTCAAAAAGTCATAAGCCAATAAGCATTTTTGACCAAAAGCACTTTTGCATCTCCAAACTCAATCCCAAACACCCTCTTAATGGCTATTATGTATGTTGAAAGATAAAACAGGAAGTTAAATCATGTAATGGAAAAAAAATATCCTCATAATATATTCTCAGAACTCCCAAATAGCTATTGCAACAAATAGTCTAAATGTAAGGGGAGACGGTGCGCTACCAGAATTGGTCACGGGTACCCCACTACCAGCTCGGTAACACCGCCGCCACCCATGCTGGTAGTGGTCCCGTGAACTAAATTCGGGTTCTAGTTACTTACCGTGCTGGTTCACGGATGTGGCACAAGCCCTGGATATTTAAGCATAACAAACATAAAATATATCGTTCAGAGTTAAAATTAACCAAATATGAATGGGAATTGTGTAAGGTGGATATTACCTATGATTCCTAACTTCTACCACAAGCCCTGGATATTTAAGCATAACAATGATCCACTCAAGATTTTGATGTGTCATCATTGTATTGGCAGCTATATCAAAAGCATTGGTACCTTCAGGGTCCTAATGTCAAATGTGAAAAGATCAACTGAGTTACCTTAGGTATAGTTAGTGCAATTTCAAACTTCCTTGGAAAGAACTTAGTTCCATATATTTCTTTGATGTGACTTTGGGTGAGTCAGTACTTTGCTTTAAATATTTCTTTGATGAATCAAAGAAGTATAAGAATAATAGTTTGACCAATAAAATATAAGAAAATGCCCAGGTATCACAATGCAATCAAGAATTATTATATTAGTTTTCCTTAAATGAAGCCACTTGACTTTTGAGAGTCAAAAGGGAACATTACATCTGCCTTTTCAAATTAAAACTCCATATGAAATTATAAACACCCAATATTATTTCAATCAGTTAACTTGGAAGTTGTACTATCAGGTGTGATAGCTGTAAGGCCAACCAAAAGAATTTAAACAAGCAAACTGTTAATTTACTTGGGCCTGGGTCAGCATCCATCTATGGGTCAGGTGGAATGTATGGACTGGTGAATGTTGGGCTCAAGTTGAACCAGATGGAGCCCCATGGGGCAGGTTGAAGAATTCATGGTACAACTAGTACCCACGTCGCCACCATGAGTGGGTTATACCCCACTCCTTTTAGTTTTTATTTTACTGCATTTCCATTATGTTTTGTCTAGTTGTTCTTTGTGCTTTTTATGTAGTACTTTATGGTTTATTTATTTCCCTAAAATTAGGACGTGGGTAAGATTTGTTTTCTATATGTACCGGTTGTTTAATCAATGAAAGGTGGTGTTTTATGTATGTATTTTCTACTGTGTTTTTTTCTCTTTTGAGATTAACCAGTTTTATCCTTCCATTGCTAGCCTAATCTTGGCCAATTAGGTGGTGTTCTTTGGACCCTAATTGTGAGTTTCGGTGGTGTTTCTGTATCCGAAAACTCTGTTTAGGTTTGCCCGACGGAGTTGATCAAGTGGTGTTTCTGTATCTTGATTGACCGTTGTTATTCGCTTTTCGCTTAAAATTTTAAATTTTTATCCGTTGGTACTCTGATTGCTATCATTTGGTATCAGAGCTCGGTTCGTTTCTGAAATTTCTACATTTTAACACTCCACCGTTTTTTTTTCCCCACTATCAACGATGGCTCATGAAGACAAGACTGTGGAACAACAACTGAAAGAATTGCAAGATCAGTTTCGAGAATTAAGTCTTGCTATGCAACATCGACATGACAGAGGGCGAAGTCCTCCTCACTACTGACCTGAAGATGAAGATGAAGACAACTATTCTCAAGCCGGTGATTACAACGACCGCCGTACCCGAAACTCTAATTACAACAGTGATATCAAGGTTGATATACCTGCGTATGATGGACGTCTAGACCCGGATGAATTTGTGGAATGGCTACGAACCGTTGAAAGGGTTTTCGACTACAAGCAAACACCGGAAGAAAAGAAGGTGAAGATTGTGGCATTGAAACTGAGAAAATACGCCTCAACATGGTGGGCGAATGTTTGTTTACAACGAGAGAGATTGGGCAAAGACAAGGTACGATCATGGCACAAAATGAAAAAAAATGCTCAATGCCAAATTTATGCCTGTGTTTTATCTTCAAGAAAGTTTTTCAAAACTGCACTTTATTAAAAAAGGAACGAGGACTGTGGAAGAGTACTCACAAGAATTTGAACACCTACTAATGAAGTGTGGTCTCGAAGAAGACGATCCGCAAACTTTGGTACGATATCTGGGTGGTTTGGAGCCAAAGATAGCCAATATTGTGGAGTTACAGCCCTATTCCACATTGGCTGAACTTACCCTTCTTGCACACAAAGTCGAAGCCCAACAGAAAAATCAAACCAAGATAGACTCGGTAAAAACGGCGGGTAAGTCACCCTACTCTACACCTGTTTCTCCTTCACCATCACCGTCAAACCCAAACCCAATGCCTGAGAATTATGTTTCTGCTCCGAAGAATGCAAGGCGATGTTTTCGTTGTCAAGGATTGGGTCATATTGCATCAGAATGCCCGAACAAAAGAATCGTCACTTTGGCTGAATTTGAGGCATTAACTGAACTAACGTATGATGAAGAAACAGGTCCGCAGAAGACTGAAGAAGAGGTGGTGATAGGTCCTGATGAAGGAGATTGTTTGATGGTTCAACGGGTTTTAAATGGGTCTGCAATTCACGGTAGCAATATGCAACGAGAGGCGTTGTTCCGTACCCGCTGCACTATACAGAATAAGGTGTGTTCATTGGTCATTGATGGTGGAAGTTGCACTAATGTAGCTTCACAAACCATGGTCACAAAGTTGAACCTACCAACCGAGCCTCATCTTTCACCTTATAACATACAATGGCTCAACAACGGAAAAGGTATTTCTGTATTAAATCGTGTTCGACTCTCATTCACTATTGGACATGAATACAAAGATGAAATATGGTGTGACATTATTCCAATGGATGCATGCCATGTATTATTGGGTCGACCTTGGTTATTTGACAGACGAGTCATACATGATGGACATCAAAATACATACTCATTTTTCAAAGAAGGCAAAAAGATTACCTTACTACCCCTGTCACCCTACACCCGTGATCACCAAGCCCTTGCAATGATTTATTTTGGCAGGTCTCCTTTATATAAATTTGAACCTACACCATTAAGTTTGAGGACAAACTTTCTCAAAGATGGAGTGAATGATAGCTGTAAGGCCAACCAAAAGAATTTAAACAAGCAAACTGTTAATTTACTTGGGCCTGGGTCAGCATCCATCTATGGGTCAGGTGGAATGTATGGACTGGTGAATGTTGGGCTCAAGTTGAACCAGATGGAGCCCCATGGGGCAGGTTGAAGAATTCATGGTACAACTAGTACCCACGTCGCCACCATGAGTGGGTTATACCCCACTCCTTTTAGTTTTTATTTTACTGCATTTCCATTATGTTTTGTCTAGTTGTTCTTTGTGCTTTTTATGTAGTACTTTATGGTTTATTTATTTCCCTAAAATTAGGACGTGGGTAAGATTTGTTTTCTATATGTACCGGTTGTTTAATTAATGAAAGGTGGTGTTTTATGTATGTATTTTCTACTGTGTTTTTTCTCTTTTGAGATTAACCAGTTTTATCCTTCCATTGCTAGCCTAATCTTGGCCAATTAGGTGGTGTTCTTTGGACCCTAATTGTGAGTTTCGGTGGTGTTTCTGTATCCGAAAACTCTGTTTAGGTTTGCCCGACGGAGTTGATCAAGTGGTGTTTCTGTATCTTGATTGACCGTTGTTATTCGTTTTTCGCTTAAAATTTTAAATTTTTATCCGTTGGTACTCTGATTGCTATCAAGTTGTTATACATGTTCTCATTACTTACAACCAAAGTGTTCATCTACATAAAAATGAGACATGATTGATGAACTGAAAATACCTGATCATCGGAGAATCTCTCAGAATGAGAAGACATGGATCTGGCCGGCCTTTTTTACAATGAATTCAGCCTCCATAGCCAACTCTAGATATCCATTGTTTTGATGAATTCAACCGCCACTGTTTCAAAATAATCTAGACATTAATAGCGCACAATCACCCCACACTTCATCAAATCTTTCACCAATCTTTATCATTCAAAACCCAAATTTCTCACTTAATGATCAAAACCTATTGTACAAAAATAAAATATGATCAAAATCCACAAATCAGAACCTCCAAAATCGAATTCCAGGCAAGAAAAATATGAACTTTAACACATGGAAACAAAAAATTAAGCAAGTTAGGTAACTTTATTCAATCATGTTCACAAAAACGTAGCCAAAATGGCCGGAAACTAAGAGGGAGTAAACGAAGATGCTAACCTTGACACCTCGTATAGGCTTCGATTTTGAATTGGTCGGCCGCAGGAATTCTGAACCAAAATTAAGCAAGTTCATACGTTTCAGATCTGGAACCAAAATCGAACAAAAAGAAAAGAGAAAAATAACACTAATCTTGAAAGCGGAGACACAGGGATGGAACATCAGTGTAGAAGTGAGTGTATCATTGGGTTGCCAGCACATAGGATTACATGAGAATAAAAATAGGGTTTTCACGATGAGAAGAGGAACAAACGGGTAAATGAGCGGGAGAGAGCGATATGAAGAAAGAGATCTGCTAGGGTTAGCATTCTTGAGTTTAGGATGATAATAGAGTAGCAGGATGTGTAACGAAAGAGATGGATTGTTAGGGTTTGAAGGCGGCGATGTGTAAGAAGATGGATTGTTAGGGTTTTAAAGCGGCGATGAGAGCTTGTTGTGAACGATATGTGTTACTGTGGGTTATAGAAATACAAATCGGGTCATTGGATAGGATTTAGGGTACTCGGGTTACTAACCAGCAGATTGACACGTGTACAATTGTAATGAGGAGTTCTAGGATGGGGACAAGTATCCCCCTAGCTACTCCTTTATTAGAAGAGGGAGATATTTTTTGTTAGTTGTTAAATGTTTTTATAGTTTTTTTCTACTTTTAGAAAAAATAAAAAACCCCGTATAGTCGAATGCGGTATGCGCATTAAATTTAATTAAATAAGTGAATGATCAAGGGATTCGCTTGGAGTCTAAAGCTTCGCGTGTCATCTCAAAGTATTCAATTCCGATAATCCACACCTTTCTCCTGAAGCAAAACCTCTCTAGGTTTACCATCACCAAACGGATTCACCTTAGGCCTCGGTTTGTCCACTCCAATTCCTAATATTAATTCCAATTCCAATTCCAATTCCACCGGTGCAATTAGAATCTGAAGAGAAGTTATTATCATCATCATCATCCACAATGTTCTTACCTAGAGCTACAAACCAGCTGGCATGGGAACCAAGCTTTGAGAACTGGTGGCAGAGGGAGTTCGTACATCTCCACCTATGGAACCGCTAGAAACAGAACCAGGCAAAACCATTTTCTTGTTACTGTTGATTAAAGCCTGGTTTTGAGAATTTGATGAGGCAGCAACAAAGCTGCTTTTGAACTGAGCCATAACTCCTGATTTAAGTGAGCTAACAGCTGAAGAGAAGTTATTATCATTATCATCATCCACAATGTTCTTGCCTAGAGCTACCAACCATCCGGTTGAAGAAGAAGAAGATGACAAATATCACTAACATAACCTGCACCGGCTTGAGATATGAGTTTGATTAGCTTAAATCTCTCTGATCCATGGTATCCACTTTCAAAGGATCTATGACACGCGATAATCGCTACGGTTAGTGGATACCATGGATCAGAGAGATTCAAGCTAATCAAACTCATATCTCAAGTTGGCCCAACAACTGAATTTGACTTGCTTGCATAGGAATCTTGTACGAAATCATTCTCACATGAATATCCTTTGATGAATGTATTAGGGGTTGGAAACTCTGAAGACCAATGACCCTCTGGCAAACCTCCGTAAAGGTCTTCAGAGTTTCCATGGGAAGGTAAACATACTTGAAATTAATGGGAAGGTAACCAATTCCAGCAGCTGGATATCAGGCAGACGTTTGTCAAAAGAATTTTGTACTATGCATTCTCACATGAATATTCTTTGATGAATGTGTATTAGGGGTTGGAAACTCTGAAGACTAATGACCCTTTGGCAAACCTCCGTTAAGGTCTTTAGAGTTTCTATGGGAAGGTAAACATATATAACATTCTCTTCCTCTTCCCTTACAAATCACTTTGCCATTAATACCAATGGACTACCCTCACGTCGGTATGGCCATCATCTAGTTGCAGGTTGCCTTCAGTTGTTGTCAGAGAGATATCTGTCAACGATGAAGGCAACATACTTGAAATCAATGGAAAGATAAACAATCCTCATCCACAATGTTCTTACCTATAGCTACCAACCATCCGGTTGTTTTCAGGTTGCCTTCATCGTTGACAATGAGATTTGGTGTTAGATCATAAGCAAAAATGTAGACCACACCACTGTTAGTGAACCCTGTGTTGGATGGAAAGTGTCTTCGGCTCAAATGTCGAGGTAAGTTATTATTTTGTTTTTTAACTTTTATAATTTTTTTACAATAATTATATTAAAAAAATAAAATAAAAAACCAATTCAAACCACCAAAACACAAAATTTACCACAAAAATAAAATCTGGATTCCAAGCGCCTCGCTTAGGCCTAAGCGAGACGCCTGGGGTCAAATCAGAATTACCTTGGACCGAGGTAGTTAAAAAAGTAACCAAAGCGTCTCGCTTTGGCCAAAGCGAGGCACTTGGAGGGGAGATAGAAGCGGGGGGTTTTAATATCACCACCCAAAATTAAACATTTCATTTATATTTATAAAGAAACTATATAATACAAAAGAAAAAACTAAATGTATGAAAAAAACATTCCTAAAAAGTTACGTAATTTTGCTTTAAAAATAATCTAAAAACCCCATTTTTTGGTAACGAGTATTGTGTGGACCATATAGGATCGACAGTGGGCGAGTAGCCGGTGATATAAATGGGGTTGAGTTCGGAGAGTTAACGTTGTTTGGATCTGTGGAGTAGAAAATGGTAGAAAATTCTCGAGAGAATGAAGATATTTGAGGTTTAAAAATTAAGTTTAAATAGTGGTAAGAGTTAATGGTCAAAATTGTCCCTGAGGTTTGACCAGTTTTACTACATCAGTTCAAAATCAAAACTTTTTACATCTGGGTCCTTCTGTTTTACATTTTGTTGTCAAATTCGTCCCTGGCAGTAAACCCAGTTAACTATTGTCGTTAACTCTGGGGTATTTTTGTCTTTTTGGCTGCCCCCTTTTTACATTTCGGTATTTTTGTCTTCTATGGGTATGAATAACTCTGTTTAAATTGGGTTTTAAAAAGGGGTGTAGCCAAAAAGACAAAAATACCCCAGAGTTAACGACAATATTTAACTGGGTTTATTGTCAAGGACGAATTTGGCAACAAAATATAAAATAGAAGAACCTAGATGTAAAAAGTTTTAATTTTAGACTGATGTAGCAAACTGGCCAAACCTCAGGGACGATTTTAGCCATTAACTCTAGTGGTAATTTAGGAAAGTTCTATATATTTAACACTCAATATTTAGCAACTTTTGTTGCTCTCACAGAAGTTACTGTACATTAAATTGGGTCAAATTGGGCGACGATAACACCGCTTATTTTCATAAGGTTATTAAAATAAACCTAGCAAGCAAGAGAATAAACGGTTTAATGTTTAATGGAAATTGGATTAAGGAGCTGAATGTCATAAAATAGGAAGTGAGGAGATGGTTCAAGAAGCAATTTTCCGAACCAATGCGTAGAAGACTTTAGGGCTGGCAAATCGTATCTTAACAGGCTTAAAAGGTCTCTGACGAAGCGAACAAAAGTTCTAAACATGAATACGAGTTGTTTAACTACTTTATATCTCATTTTTATAACACAGTTTTATGTACCAAAAAAGAGAAATGAAAGATTTTTGCCTCTTAATTCTAATTATTTAAAAAAAAGTAAAAAATTAAATAGTGTACTTTTCAGTTAACAGGTTTTATCGTGTCTTATACAGGTTACCCATTGCCAGCCCTAGAAGACCTGCATTTTCTGGTAAGGGCCTGCCGTGTTTAGTTCAGGATCAAGTTAGTGCTTTTTCTGCCCCTTTTTCTAGTAGGGAAGTGCGCAAAGCTATTAGGGATTGCGATGGCGGGAAGTCTCCGGGCCCTGACGGTTTTACTCTAAAATTCTTTGATCATTATTGGGATTCTTTCGAGCCTTTGTTGATGAATATGATGCGGGATTTGCATTCTTCTGGTACGTTTAGTGTGGGATGTAATGCTTCTTTTGTGGCGCTTATTCCGAAAGTGTCTGATCCGCAAGAGATTCGTGATTTTAGGCCTATTTCATTGGTGGGCTCAGTTTATAAGGTGCTTTCTAAAGTCATGGCCAATCAGTTAAAGCCAATTTTGAAGGATATTATTTCCCTGACCCAATCAGCCTTCGTGAGGGACCGTAATATTTTGGATAACCCGTTGATCATAAGTGAACTGGTGTCGTGGAGTAAGAAGAATAAAGCTAAAATGCTGATTTTTAAAGTCGATTTTAAGAAGGCTTATGATACCCTAAACTGGAAGTTTCTTCTAAAAACATTGGACTTTATGGACTTTCCGGACGTGTGGATTAAGTGGGTTAACGGATGCCTAGATTCGGGGAAAGGATCGGTTCTCGTTAACGGGTCTCCGACGAACGAATTTGTTTTCAAGCGTGGGCTACGCCAAGGCGACCCGCTCTCGCCTTTTTTGTTTATTTTGTCCATGGAGGTGTTGATTCTTTTTATGAAGAGAGCTGTCAACATGGGATTATTTAAGGGTGTTAAATTGCCCAATAATGGTCCCTGCATTTGGCATCTCTGTTACGCAGATGATGTACTTTTCGTAGGTGATTTGAGCGAAGACAATATTAAAGCTTTGAGCAGGTTCCTTAGATGTTTACATTTGGTTACATGGTTGTAGGTAAACAACTCGAAATGTAACCTTGTTGGGGTCGGAGTTGATGACTCCGAGGTGAGGAATATGGCGAAAGTTCTTAACTGTGAAGCTGGATGTCTTCTTTTTACATACCCGGGAGTTCCAATCGGAGCGAACAGGAAACGGTGCGTTCAATGGAAGCCTGTGGTGGATAGATTCAGATCTAGGCTTTCTGCCTAGAGAGCAAAGTGTCTTTCTTTCGCAGGTAGGATCACCCTCGCGAAGTCGGTACTTGGTAGTTTGCCTTCCTATTTCTGGTCGTTATTTAAAGCGCCCAAAGATATTATTAAAAAGTTGGACAAATCAGGAGGGATTTTATTTGGGGTATCTTGGCTTCAAGATATAAAATACGTTGGGTTAAATGGGATAAAATAATCAGATCTAAAGATTGTGGTGGGGCTGGTGTTGGTAATATGGGTGACTTTAACATAGCGATGATGTCTAAATGGTGGTGGAGGTTTAAATCGGACCCGAGTCAGCTGTGGGCTGGTGTTATTGCGTCTATTCATAAGTCAAGGATTGATAGAAAGCTGGTCCCTATCAAGAAGTCGATCCCAGGGGTTTGGAAAGATATTGCTTCGGTGGACGCTGTTTTGCTTCATGAAAGAATAAACATGGCTGAAAAGCTTAAAGTCAAAGTGGGTAACGGGAGTCTCACTCGTTTTTGGAAAGATGTTTGGGTTGGGGAGGTTGCATTGAAGGAAAGGTTCCCAGAAGTTGTCAAGCTGGCCGAGTTGAAAGACGGGTCGGTGGCGGAACACATATTGTACAGGGGTGAAATTATACAATGGGGATGGAATTGGATCAGAAGCCCTTCTTCTCAGGTTGAATGGGCTCAAGCAGGAGCCTTAATGAACCTGCTTTTGACTGTGAAACTTGGGCATGTTGGAATGAATATACGTAATGTTTGTATATTTATTGATAGCCATTATAATCATTTATATAATGATGATCAATTATTAATATTATCCTAAGCCCAATAATAGATATGTCTTTGATGGGCGGACTATCATTAGATGGGCCTTATTAGGGTGTCCCCTGGGTATGTATAAATATGAAGAGATATTATGAGATTAGGGTTGAGACAATAATAACAACATAACTCCATTAGTCATCCCTTATATCTCTCTCTCAATGTGTTCATAACTTAAGAACACATAAATAATCAGAACTGCATACCCTAAAGGGAACCCGATTAAGATGATGGTGTCTTCCATTACTGAGGTTCCTAAACGGTTAAGCATATCAGGTACACATGATCAAATTTATGTTTATACCTTATGTTCGTATTAATATAATCAACATGTGGTATCAGAGAGATGTTGATTATATTAATTCAATAAGAATTAATGGAAATTGATTTACGAAATTTGTTTTCAATGAAATATAGCAAATCAATTAGTAAATAAAACAAAATCGAATCGTCGAGAGTTCGATTTGCTATTGATCAATTGGGTTTTACCATTGGATGGGACATAATTGAGTTCCACTTATTTTAAATGGGATATACACCACTGGATTGATTTCATCATATTAATAAATTGGTTCTTTAGTTGATGGAAAACCAATTTCTTACGAGGTTTCACAACTCAATAAACAAAAGAAAAAAGAAAAAGAAAAACAGAAGACACTAATTCATATTCAACTAGTAAAATTCAGCCGCGCTACGCGCGGCAATTCAGTTTACAGCCACAACATCGTATCGTAAAGCCGAGCTAATTAGCAAACAATAATTAAAACTGGAAAAAATCATAAAATAAAGACGGTATTTTATACTGGCCCGTAAATAAAAACGTAATGAAAATGTATCTTGTAGAACTTCATATACGTAAATTGACAAAAGGCTGTGTATAAGGAGAAATAAACATTGTAAACTCATTATAAAGACATAAAGCTAACAACTTTTATCTTTGAGTAAACCAAAGGCTCTCACCTACTTTATGCTCCATCTCTCTTTCCGTCTCTAAACTCCCTCTTCCAACAATACACAACCAGCTACCTAAATCTTAGACCAACGAAAGTCGTAATCGGTCACAACTCACAAGCAAATAAACTTGAACATCTCACTGTACAACACTACAACACCTCCTTTTCCTAAGACAACCGCCACCAAATCTCATTTTCAAAGCAAAACCGTTGTTAGCACTCATCGCCAAACCTTTAAAGCAGACATATTTTATATAAAATGATAATAAGCAAGTTCATGCCTAACATCCTGGTGAGTGGTGACCCATTACATTTTATTTGTAAAACCACCAAATTACACTAATACCCTTCAAGACATAACAAAATTACTTACCTTGCCCTTTTTGGATCTGAAACCAAACTTCTAGCTGCCTATACTGAGCCGTGGAAGGTTGTGGCTGCAGTGGTGGTGTCATGTGTTTTCTTTGCATGGGGCATCTCATGGAGGCAGCGGTTTTGTATTTTTGTGGTTGCTAAATGGGGTCATACACCAGTGGAAGTTAGGGTTTCACCGGTGGCGGCGATGGTGGTCGTAGCAACCGAGCACCGGATGGCTGTGAGTTCCCATATCTGTTGGGCTGTTGTGTTACTCTGTGTATGCACAAGGAATATGGAAAATGTGTAGACAAAAGCAATAGGAAAAGGTGAAGACAAAAGTAGAAGTTTTGAAAGTAGAGTGGCAAAATTGGAGAAGCAAAAAAACGGCTATTGCGCCGACCGATACAAATTAATATATATAATAATTGCTTCTGTACAAATCGTTTTTTTTCTTTTGGCAATCCTTATCCATTTAATTATTGGATTGCTATTGAATTTATAATTTCCTATTGTAGTTCTAATTAAAGACAATTAAACTTTTTCATTATGAATTTTTTTTAACGGCCAACAAAACTTTTATTCAAAAGGCTAACAAGTTGCTAGCACACACAATCCAGTTACATAATCCGAAGTAAAACAAATACAATATCCAAAAACTACCCCATTCTCGTTATATCAAATCTAGACCATCCCATGTCATGTCCGACATTTTACCCCGGTTTGAAATCCACAAGTAACTCATAATCTTTATCTCCTCAAAGATGTTCCGAACCACTACCGGCTTCTGATTAAATATAAGGTCATTTCGCGCTTTCCACAAGCTCCAAAAATCAGTCAGCACCACACCATATAATGCTTTCTTAGCCCGAGTGTTAGAGATCACCAACTTGTAATACAAAAGAAGATCCCGAACGTGAAAAACAATAAGATTTGGAACCCGACACCATGCCCAAATCGCCTGCCAGATTTCCATAGCCACGACACATCCCGTAAACAAGTGTTCAACTGACTCTACATTTTCTTCACACATACGACAAAACGGATTATCAACATGAATATTTCTCCGAGCTAAAGCATCCGCAGTCGGTAACCGATCAAGAAAAGCTCTCCAATCCACCATCCCCACCATCTTTGGAACCTAATTACACCACTCAAAAACCACCTCCGGTCTAATACATGTTTCTTGGATAATCCGATTCTTCACGGCACGAACCTCAAAAGACATAGAGTTATCGAAATTTGTTGTCCAAACATCAGCAGAAGGGAGTAACGTGACATGTTGCAGCAGCTGCAAAAGCTCCATGAGCTGCTGCTGTTCAGCCACGGACAGAGTCACACGCTTCCGGTCCCCAATAAACGTAGTATCCTCACCCGACGCCTGCATCCTTTCCGCAACAAGACTTGCTTTATTTTTCTCTAACTCAAACAGTAAGGGGAACTTATTGCTCAAAATATCTTCTGAAATCCACCAATCCACCCAGAAATTTATACCCGAACCATTCCTAAGATTCGCTTTAAACAACTTTTGTGGCTCCATATGTAAACTACCTAGCAGCCGTGGAACGCTTGCTATTTGCTTCCAAACCCCTCACATAGAAAGTTTAACCGGTATACAATTCCAACCTCTACTACTTCCATGTATAGCCCATACCACTTTTCGCCAAAGATCATTTTGATTCGTCTTAAATCGCCACCACCATTTGGATAAAAGACTCAAATTCGCATCTCTAAGCGCTCCCAACCCCACACCTCCATATTTAACTGGTGAAACCGTTTATTCCCAAGCCACCCAACTTAGCTTATCCACATCTTCCGTGCCACCCCAAAAAAACATCCGGCGTAAACGCTCAAGGGTATCAATGACCTGCAAAGGTGCCCGAAACAGCGAAAAATAATAAAGAGGTAGCGAGCTCAACACGGACTTAAGTAAAATAATCCTACCACCATAAGAAAGGCTTTTAGATTTCCAAGACGATAATTTTTTCTTCATCCTCTTTACTACCGGCACCCAAATCCTAACCAAATTCATGTTCATTGCAACCGGCACTCCTAGGTGAATAAAAGGCAACCGATCATGGGAACAGTGTATTGCCGTTGCCAAATCCCTCACCTCATTCTCGTCTACCCCCACCCCATACACACAACTCTTCCTAGAGCTAATTTTCAAACCTAACAACAAATAGAAACCCCTCAAAATCTGCCTCAAATTCTTCGCATTTGTAAGGGACCACTCCCCACAGAAAACAACATCATCTGCTTAAAGAAAATGCGAAAACAAAGGGCCCGAACCACCCACTTTAATACCATGAAACACACCAAGATGACACGCCCTTCGCATAATCCTAGTAAGAGCCTCCATGGCTAAAATAAACAGGAACGGGGAAAGAGGGTCCCCTTGACGAAGGCCCCGCTGGCATGAAAACTCAATGGTAGGCGACCCATTTACTAAAACAGAAGCCCGAGCATTCCGAACGATAGACATGATCCAACCCCGCCACTTCGTTGAAAAATTCATTTGTGATAAAATGTCTTCTAAAAAATCCCAGCTCAAAGAATCATAGGCCTTCTCAATATCTGCTTTTAAGAACAATGCTTTGTGCTTCGATTTCTTCAACCACGCAATAGACTCATTCAAAATTAAAGGACCATCTAGAATATTCCGACCACTAATAAAAGCAGTTTGCTCCTCCGAAACAAGGTGAGGCATCAAGTTCTTCAATCTAAAGACCAAAACTTTAGACAAAACCTTGTTTAAAACACCCACCAAACTAATCGGCCTGTAATCTCCTAGCGTAGGCTGATCACGCCCCTTAGGAATCAAAGCGATAAAAGCCGAGAAAAAACCATCTCGGACCCCACCATTTTCAAAGAATTCATCAAAAAGCTTCAAGAAATCCTGCTTCAATACATACCAAAACTTCCGAATGAAAGTAAAATTAAATCCGTCTGGACCCGGTGCTTTCTCACCATCACAATCAAACACCGCTTGTGAAATTTCTTCCAAGGTAAACGGGGCATCCAAAAAAAGGACATCGTCTTGTGAGAGACGATTAATATCTGGACATAATAAACTCGGCTTTGGTCCTGCAACAAAACTAAATTTGTTAGAGAAAAAATTGGAGATTTTGTCCTTCACCACCATCGGATCCGAGAACCAAGCACCATCACATCGAACCCCATGAATCCGATTGTTTGTCGAATTCATTTTCATAACGCCATGAAAGTACTTAGAATTTTCATCCCCATCACAAGCCCAACGTGCCCTAGATTTTTGTCTCGTGTCCAACGCCTTCAGTCGTTCTTCTTCCAGTAGCAACTTACGGGCATCCACCCTAGACTTTAATTCATCCTCAGTCAACAATCTGTGATCAGCAACTTGCTCCAAATCCGCCACCAATTGTTTACCGTTAGCATAATTCACAACCCGTCTCTTCCTTTCCGCATCTACCCACAACTTAATTCTACCCTTAAGCCACTTTAGTTTCGCTGCTAACGCAATATCCGCCGGCCCATCAAAAATAAAGTTATTAGCTATTGAATTAACATGATCCACGAACCCCGGAAGATGCAACCATGAGTTATAAAACCTGAAAGGAATATGCCCGTAGTCCGAATTTTTTAATGACAACAAAAGTGGGCAATGATCAGAAAGATGTCGGGACAAGGCCGTTAACATCGCATTCGGCCACGTAAAAATGAATTCACTACACACCAAACCTCTATCCAATTTACTTAACTTTTCCCCATTAATCGACATATAAGTGTACTTATGCCCTCCCATATTATATTCAAACAAATTTGCCTCGGAAATAAACTCATTAAAAGATATCGCATTTTGCAGGAAGAATTCTGAATTAACCCGTTCATCAATTGACCGCACTTCATTAAAATTGCCTAAGAAAATCCACAAACCAAGCAGCGAACGCCTATAAAATAATAATAATTCCCAGAAATTCCGCCTAGCTGTTGCCGAATGAGTCAAAAACCCCGAAATAACCAATCATAAGTCGATCTAATAACCCCGTCTGAGTAAAACAAGACGGATCCCACAAGCATACTAAACCACCCGCATTACCTTCCGAATTTACAGAATTGAAATGAAAAGAAGAATTACCCCAACACTGTGATAACAAGCGAACAGGCGGATCAGAAATCTTCGATTCCTGAACAGTCAAAAAATCAACACCATATGCCGACTTCAATCCTTTAACCCACCCCGCCTTCCCGCAACTCCGAATCCCACGGACATTCAATGAGAGGAAATTCATTGATCACCCGCTACACCAAATTCCGCAATAACCTCCTCCGCAATTTGCCCTTCATAATTGTTTAGATTAATACCAACCATACAACCCACCTTCACCGTATCATCAACTTCGGAATTTATACCCACCGCCTCATCAACCACCTCAATAGGAACAGGCAACCCATCAGTTGGGTCCCCCGCGGTGTTTTCAACCGGATCCAAATCACTCCCCAGCTGACCCCACCAGAGTCCATCATCGTTTCGCCGACCACCTCCAAACTTTCATTAGAACAATGCAAATCTGGAACAGGTGCCACTGGAGCCGATGACATCTTTAAAACAGTAGCCACAGAGGAAGTAATCACATCTTTTGGAGTATTATCAAACAAAACCCGTGGTCTCTTACGACTTCTAAAATGTAAGGAGTGGCCCACATTAAAACCACAATAACCATTACAACCCGGCCCAGTAGGAGTGCAAAAATCCCGGCCCACATCCACTTGGTCCACCCCATTAAATGACCGCTGGCCCATTCCATTCAAATTTTGAGCGACATTCCCACATGGTAAATTTCCATTCCCATGCAACGTACCCACTAAATCCGGCTGAGAATCCGCATCATTAACTGCACCGGCGTCCGCAACGTCCCCGTTCTCCGGCACATCATCCCGGATTTCCTCCTCCTCCATGTCCTCCGCCGCATTTTCCGCTATCGGCTCCTCGAACTCAGGAATCCAAGACGATAGCTCCTCGAGAACCCAAACATTAATCCCAACACCCTTCCACCGGAAACACACTTCCTCATCGATTCTAGTTGCCGTTGTAGTAAGTGCATGAGAATAACCAATTGAATTATCCACCCGTCCCAGGAAAATTCCGATGGCCAAACGACTTTACCAAACAGACTACCAACTCTATCATAAAAAACGCTATCCCGCAACTGCAAAGGCATCCCTACAACCTTCAACATTACAATCCGTTCAAAAGGGATGTTTTGTCAAACCCAAGGAACCACCGAAGCTAATACGGTTTTCCAAATGATCTCTTTTGAAGCAATGAAATCCCTCATCTCCTCATCATTCCTAAAGGAAATAAGCATAGATAACCCTCCCAAGTATGACACCGCAGCTTCAGGAAAACCCGCTTCATACACCATCTTCTTCACATCGTGCAATTGGCCAATAGAACCTGCTGACCCAATAACGGAACGCCCCATGCTGTGTAATGGATAAGTCGATCCACCATCTTCCACAATCAAAGTCTTCTTCAATCCAGACGATTCACCCGCAGCAGCGTTTAACGCTTGGAATTTGTCCACCATAATATTTTTTCCTTTAGGTAACCAAACATTCTTAACCGGCTCCTCCATAACATAAGGGATCTTCCTATGTGATCTATCAAACATGGCCAGTGAGACCGAAATACGAGACTCCATAATCAAGAACTCATTAAGCCTTTCCAGAACCTGATAAGGATCTTTAATTTTCTGGCACCGAACGAATCCAAAAACCTTACCTTTGACAGATTTCCATCGAGGAACCCATGCATCTGTCACGCAAACAAAAGGTCGAAACGCCTCCTTAAGCCTCAAACCCGTAACCCTATCCGATATATTGGTGACATAAAATGTAGTTCTTGATGCCGAATCATCGCTGTCTGATGTTGGAATAGACTGCCGTCCGCCGCCTCCTCTCCTATTAGGGTTTCCCATCACTTCTATATAAAAATTGTTTAATATTTCAAAGAAAACTTATCATAAATTCATTATGTTTGTCCGAGATGATGGAGGAGGGGGAAATCCGACACTTCTAAAATGTAAGGAGTGGCCCACATTAAAACCACAATAACCCTTACAACCCGGCCCAGTAGGAGTGCAAAAATCCCGGCCCACATCCACTTGGTCCACCCCATTAAATGACTGCTGGCCCATTCCATTCAAATTTTGAGCGGCATTCCCACATGGTAAATTTCCATTCCCATGCAATGTACCCACTAAATCCGGCTGAGAATCCGCATCATTAACTGCACCGGCGTCCACAACGTCTCCGTTCTCCGGCACATCATCCTCTCCTATTAGTTACCTCCGCCGCATTATGTTTAATATGATATGGTTATTGTTATTCGAAAACCCATTATGTTTGTCCGAGAACCCATCTTATTTATCGAGAACTATCATGTATTCGAAAACCAATATTTTTTCGAGAACTATTAAAGAATCTGAGAACTGTTAAAGTCATCGAAAAACATAAGTTATTCGAGAACTCATAATATATTCAAGAACTCATCAGTAAATCGAGAACTAATTCTGATATTTGAGAACTCATCATGACATTCGAGAACTCATTATGATATCTGAGAACTCATTAAGTCTTCGAGTACTCATGATTTATTCGATATCTCATAAGTCTTCCGGGAACTCATCACTTTCGAGAACTCATTAAGTCTACGAGAACCCCTTATGTTATTCGAGATCTCATAAGTTTTTCGGGAACTCATTATTTTTCTGAGAACCCCTTATGCTATTCGAGAACTCATAAGCTAATTCGAGAACTCTTCTTTTTTCGGGAACTCATAGATTACTGAGAACCCATTATTTTTCGGGATCTCTAATAAAATTTACAGTTTTGATAAAACCTAATGTATCAAGTTTATTCAAAACATTATAAAACCTTTCTTAACTTGCAATAACATTTTGAGGTGTCACTTCTGCCCAAAGGTGATGTGTTACATTAGTTCGTTATAAAGATCTCGATAAGCATTGTAGCTCGTTCACATAAGTGCCATAAGGTTTCACTTCAGCCCAAAGGTGATGTGTAACATATTATGTTGGTGAACTGAGCGTATTGCATTAGGACTTTGAATGTCTCACTTTTGCCCAAAGGTGATGGGTTACATTCACTGTTAGCAATTCAATACTTAAATAAATAACGTATAGCCAAAGCTAGAGCATGTTATTTAAGTAGCTTATGTTGGTGTTATGATATTATCACGTCTTCATTACAAAATTGATCCTCACAATTAATGATCCTTTATTAATATAATGATCATACTTTAAGTCTGCCTTAAATCACTACCCATAACTTGAAACTAATGTCACATTCTTCTATAAATTACTATCTCAACTAAGTAATCCACTCTAATTATCAAAACTAAGAAGAGTTTTCTTAACTTTTAGTTCTTATTAAGTTACCTCTTAAGACGTGACATTCCTACGCTCTATCTGATAAAGTATTTCAAAACAACATATGAGCATAAGAAGTGGAATATAATGTCTCTTATGGAAATTAAGAACGCTTTTACTGATTCCTATCAGGTGAGCTATTAAAAAAATTCTGAAATTCCTAAGACTAATGTATTATCTATGGAACCCTATTAACTTCGCTCATTTGTTTTCTTCGGCTGAAGCAGAGGAATGGTTCTCTTTATCCCCTATGTTGGGCCTGGCCCAGCTAACTAACAATAACGATTGCTGGCAATGGGAAGGAGGCAAGTCCTTTACTGTTGGTGATGTCAGACGTATTATCAAAAGAAATAGAGACACTGTTGTGGAGTTTAAGTATTCTTGGGTTTCTTGGGTGCCGATTCAATGCAACGTTTTCGCCTGGAGGGTAGAGCTCGATAGAATCCCCATTATGGATGCTCTTGCTAAGAGAGGAGTGATTATCGAAGACGGCTTATGCAGATTATGTAATGCGGCTGCAGAATCTTCCAGCCACATTTTTTCTGGGTGTGGGCTTTCTTTTGGAGTGTGGTTACGGTTGGTCAGTGGTGCAACTTACCCCTCATCCACGCGTCTAATGTTCGAGAGATTTTAGACAGCCACAAAAATGTCTCAGGAGGCAAATGGAAAAGAAGAATCATCCATAGTATTGTTATCGTCTCTTTTTGGGAGATATGGAGGGCTAGAAACGAGAAGACATTTAGAGGTATTGATCCAAAAGTTTCTAACGTAGTGGCGAATGTTAAATCGCTAGCTTTTTTGTAGTTAAAGTATAGGTCGAACTTTGTTTCGCTTAGTTGGGATGATTGGTGTGTTTCTCCTGTATATATATGATGTAATTGGTTTGTTTGGCGGTCCTTTTTTTGAGGACTTGCCGTTATTTGAATGAAATTCGATGTTAAAAAAAATGAGATCCGTGAATACATCTAATATTGGATAACATGACCCATAAAGCTAAGGGGTTACACATGGAAATCAATAAATTTCTAGTGCATAATAACTTTTCCATCAGTATGATTAGATGCATTATGAATCAACCATAACACTCAGAAATATCAAAGTAAAATGAGTGTGTTGATAGCAAATTACGTACAGGAAAAGGAACGCATTAAACTAGAAATGTTGATGTTATTCACCTTACTACCATTAAACCAAAAAGAGGAAGAATAATTACCATAGAGAGGATAATTCTAAGGTCTGGAAACAAAATACAAGTACTACTTTCAGCTATAAGTTTCTCTAAAGGGAAAGTCTTACTAAGCAAATCTGTGCCATTAAGAATATGCATAAGCAATGAGATCACCCATAAGTAAAGAGAATAGCTGGCTAAGATATGTAGTGTCTAATTAAGGATATTTAACTCCACAAATGCTAATGAACTCCAATTAACACATGATGGTTGAGTCTAGTTTTATACGTTTCCTTATCATAATTCAACAAATACTTAAGATGAGGGTTAGTGGCAAAATTAAGGGTCTATTAACCATTAATAATTGATCTTAGTGTTGAAGCTTTATGATACCTTTCAATATTCTTGAGATTACTCAGAATTTTGTATCAATACTAAAAGCTACAATTTTTTTACAGTTATAAGGTTTTAATGACCAACCCAAAGCCACTATTAAGTTAAACTCTTATATTGTTTGTTGTCATTATCTGAAAAGAAACCTTATAGAAATAAAACTAGATGATCCAATAACGTTTTCACAACTTTGTTATCATGAAAATGAGAATTTAACAAAGGATAATGAGACCCATGCAATTCATCCACTAAGACCAAAATTTCATGAGTAATCATGACCAGGTCACTAAAGGATGCTTGGCTATCAAATCTCATTCTCAGTTATTTTAAAGCATGTGTTAAACGCCCTAAACACTAAATGGTGAAAGGAATAAATGGGTTTCCATCATAAGTCATAACTAATTGACATTAGTGGAGCTTAGATAAATATCTGATTGTATCTAACTTGTTTCCTACCGACCAAAGTATTAAAGAAATCAATTCGTACATACTTAATAAGATTCCCTCTAATTATGTCCTTAAAATTTCTTATGAAATCTGGACGACAAGGGAAATCAAGTATACAATATATGAAATATTCTCGTTCACACGCATCGTTAAAACTTATTATGTGGAGATACTAAGAGACCTAAAAGATTAGTGGGAGCATTATGTGTCCTACTAATAACTTGCAAAAGTTACAGAGGTCGGGGGGGGGGGGGGGAACGACAATTTGATCTATCCTCAAATTACACCTCTTTCACTGGACAACGCTCTATCACAACTTGTCTCCTTAGCATTTAACGTACTCCTAACAAAGTTTTGTTGATGCCTACATATGGGCAAACTTATATTTCTTACTAAAGTAATCCTCATCAAGAGAAACGACAATAAACATCATTAGGTTGTTTTCTCTGTTAAAATCTATGGATCTTCCAAATGTTAGACCTTAAGCATGCTGAATTCATTAAGATTTCTAAGGTAAGTGGGAGCAGTAAAAGTCCTTATTATGACTTTTTTATCGGAAGTACAAGATGCGGGGGAGAGACTCATCAAAATTCGAGACTCATTAAGTTTAACTCTGAATTTAACTTCGATTATTCCTCTTGTACACCTTACTGCACAAAATCTTACATACTTAGAAACTAATATCGCTCCTTATATACCTGAAAATAAAAACACCTAACTAAAGTTAAGTTTGCATCATAATAAACCCAATGTTCAACTCAGGAGGTCTTCTGGGTCTAAAAGCCCATTAAATTTGATGAATATGTAACCTGCCTGACTAACACAAAATGGATGTTTGGAAAGTTTACTGATCCTACCTCTTCTAATTAAATCATCAGTATCAATCAATCTTCTAAATGGAATAAAGATATTATTAGCATAACTCATTCCATAATTTAGAATAACGTTTGGGATTTGGTTGACTAACCTAAAGGTATTCATAATTAAACCAGATCCGAACGGGAACGTTGTAAGATAAGATTGATTGTAAAAGATTATACTCAAGAAGGGATTAGATTATCAAAGAATCTTCTTATCTGTATTACAAAAGATTTCTTTGAGGATCATTACCGTCCTAGTAGCTCATAATAACTAAGAGCTACATTAGATGGACATTAAGACAACTTTTCATAAAGATGACCTACATGTTCATTAAGCAACCTGAAAGTTCTAAACTGAAGGGTAAGAACACTTAGTCTGTAAGTCAATA
The DNA here is from genome assembly GCA_028751855.1 of Ambrosia trifida. Lineage (NCBI taxonomy): Eukaryota > Viridiplantae > Streptophyta > Magnoliopsida > Asterales > Asteraceae > Ambrosia > Ambrosia trifida. The sequence goes on along the minus strand of CM054123.1, from coordinate 26,077,443 downwards.
AGATCCATGTATGGGTTGATGCAAACATAAAATGTGTTGGAATCATAATGAAATTCTCTTCATCAAGAACTAAGTGGATTAAAGAACCTACCTCAAGATGAGTGGGAGCAACTAATGAAAACTTGTCCTTACTTAGATGACATTTCTCTTGACAAGTATATGTTACCTAAGTCAAAGCATTGTTCATGCATAATTTTGACATGATAAACATCGGGGATTCCTCTTACGTGATAGGACTCAAAATATACTGCAATAGACCCAACGGGATATTAGTTTCATCCCATAAGTTTTACTCTAAGCGGGTCTTAAGTATGTAACATACACCATTGCTCTCTTTTAGAGGATAATAGGATAATTTGAGATTATCACCTTATGCTTCATTAATTAGAAGACTCATGTATATTTAAGTCTATGCTTGTTTATGATATTGTTCGTATTGCTTGACACTAGACTTGTCTAGATTTATGAAAAGCATCTAATGGAACATTACAATATCTTTAAGAAACAAGAGACTATAATCTAAAGAAGAAGTGAGAACCTAAAGTGATTGACTACTCTTACTCTAACTTTGTTATATTCAAAGGAAATCAAGTGTCAATTTCGGGGTATATCATAACGTCAGCAGACATAACTATCTCATGGAGGAGTCATAAAGAACTGATTAAAACAACCTAAGTTATCATGGCATAATGTAATGCTGATCACAACATAATGATCATTAAATGTTGTTGGTAAATTTATCAATTGACTCATAACTTGTTAACTCCATATAAATACTAAGTTGAAGATTTACTGTGATAAAGTCAGCTGCCCTAATTTATTGAACAGTAATAGTTTGAGAGGAGCTGTATTAGAGTTCGATACGAAATTATTGTTCACTTATGATTAAGAACAAATAGAAGAAATCAGTATTTTGTATCGAATGCATTCATGACATGCTTATGGATCCAATAACTAAAGGTCTATCACCCATAAGTCTCACTAACGGGCCAACTAAGAGAAAAGGGTATTACTAATGACCATGTACAACAACATATCGTACTATGAATGACTAATGATTAATTTTCATCATTATGATTTGTTTCTTTTAGTATGCTAAGCTAGCATAATGGCATAAAGACAATAATATAACAAATCAACTAACGGCATAACGTTAATTGATTCTAATGTTAAGTTTTAAATTTGGGTGTAGTATGATTAATGGGGGTCCTAAGTCGAATAAAGACTTAACGGCTGTATTTCTCTACTACATTTTGGGTTAGAACTAAAATGAGTATTAATCTCTACAGACTTACGTAATACTCATAATAAATGATTACTCGGCTAAGTGGGAGAGTGTTGGAATAAATATACGTAATGTTTGTATATTTATCGATAGCCATTATAATCATTTATATAATGATGATCAATTATTAATATTATCCTAAGCCCAATAACAGATATGTCTTTGATGGGCAGACTATCATTAGATGGGCCTTATTAGGGTGTCCCCTGGGTATGTATAAATATGAAGAGATATTATGAGATTAGGGGTGAGACAATCGTAACAACATAACACCATTAGTCATCCCTTATATATCTCTCTCAATGTGTTCATAACTTAAGAACACACAAACCATCAGAACTGCATACCCTAAAGGGAACCCGATTAAGATGATGGTGTCTTCCATTACTGAGTCAGGTACACATGATTAAATCTTATGTTTATACCTTATGTTGGTATTAATATAATCAACAGGGCAGGCTAAGGATCATTGGTATTGGTCTCCAGGTGATGGAGAGAGCTTCTCGTTGAAAACTGTTCGGAAGCAAATTAAGCACAATCAGGTTGGAGATGGGGTTGGAGAGCCGTTTTGTTGGAATTCTTAGGCCACGAGTAAGGCGAACTTTCTCCTATGGCGAGCTATGGACGGGAAGATTGCAGCCAAATCTGCGTTAGTTGATCAGGGTGTGGTTATTCGGGATATCTTATGCCCTCGTTGCGGCTACCAGGATGAAACGTCGGACCATATTTTTGTCTCATGCCTGTTTTCTAGGTGCGTTTGGTGGAACATTCTTCGTTGATTGAAAGTGCCATGTCCTAGTGATGTCTATACTCTTAAAGATTTGGCTAATAAGATGTTGGAATCTCTTGGCAGCACACGTTGGAAGAAGACGATTCAGATGATCATTATGGCGACTGTTTGGAGGTTGTGGTATGGAAGGAACCTCAAGATTTTTGAAGACAAAGTGTTGTCTGTTCAGAAATGCGTGGACATGATCAAAGAGGACTCGTATGTTTGGGTTAGTCATAGAGCAAAAGTTCCAGCCCCAAGTTGGAGTTGTTGGTATGAGTTGACATAGTCTCTATGCTGTAGGTTTCACTTTGTTTTGTCAGGTTTTGTTTGTTTCTGTTGTTGGGGTCTGTTTGTTTTCGGTGGTTGTATCGTTTCTAGTTTCTTGCTGGGCTCTGTATATATATATATATATATATATATATATATATATATATATATATATATATATATAGGGTAGGGTTCCGGTAAGAAAATTGTTTTGTGTAGGAAGAGTAGGAAGTGTTTTCAACCGTTTGATCTAGAAATTGATGGTTTAGATTAAAAGTTTAGGTTAGTTAATATTATACTAATTATAAATTAATGGTTAGGGGTAGGATGGTCTAATTAGTGTTTTAAAAGAGGGTAGAAAAGTCATTTTAATTTATATATCTAGTAACCACTCATTAATTAAAGCAAAATATTAAATATCTTATTTTACTCACCCCTCTCTCTATCTCTCTGTCAGTATCAACAAAGGTCTTTGTATCTTCTTCTTTCTTATCACTAACAACAAATCAAATAAACCTAATATCTATAGTGTTCTTTTACAGATCCAACTCGGGTAAAACAGAGTACGCAAAGGGAAGAAAATAAAACACCCAAAAACCGTTTGTTGATCCAGACTTAATCGAAAAAAAAAAAACGAATCAAATGGAGGGAAATCAGACACCAATACACCCTACATCTACCCTCACAGGTACCGATTTAACTGATTTTGTTTAATTTTTTTAATAATTAAGTTTGTTTTTCCTGGTGTTTTATGATGCTTGAGGTTGAGTGTGTTTCACGAATCATTGTTAGGGGGAATCATGTTCTTGAGTAGGTTTTTGTAATAATACCTAAGTTTTGGGTTTTAGATAATTTTGTTTTATTCAGTGTTTAATATTACGAAACATTATATGTTTTGTTTCCTCATTATAACATCTAAGTTTTGGGTTTTAGATCATTTTGTAGATGGTGTTTTTATAATAGTGTTTTATAATAGTGTTTTATACAGTGTTTTATGCAGTGTTTATATAATATGAAACATTATACGTTTGTTTCCTCGTTAAAACAGCTAAGTTTTGGGTTTTAGATAATTTTGTAGATGGTGTTTTTATAGTAGTGTTTTAAATAGTGTTTTATTTAGTGTTTTCTCGTTAGAACATCTAAGTTTTGGGTTTTAGATAATTTTGTAGATGGTGTTTTTATTGTAGTGTTTTAAATAATGTTTTATTCAGTGGTTTAAAATATGAAACATTATATGTTGTGTTTCCTCGTTATAACATCTAAGTTTTGGCTATGTTTTCTTTGAGATATGGAACTGATGGATTTGGCGGCAGCTGAAGCAAAACAGAAACTGAATGAGAGACTTTCTTCGGTACATGACAAAGGGAGCCGTAAATCAGGTAACATGAATAGCAATATGGATGTTGGAATACGTGTAATAAAGGTACCATTCGAAGTTGAAAAAAACGAAAATGGACACTCCCAAAAATAAAGGTTGGTACTGTAGATTTTGAAAAAATAAATAAATAAACAGTTTCATAATATGTGCATTAAAAACAGTTTTTTTTTTAAAATTTGCATTATTTAAAAAACTGCTTTGATTCTAAAACACTGTTTTAAATGCTAGTTGAGCAGCTCGTTAAGGTGAATGATAGTAAGAATCTGAAGAGTGAACAGATCGTGACGACAAAGTCGACCGGCAAGTGTAGAAAAAAATACAAAGAAACAATATAGGAACAAGTTGTTGAAGGAGGTATTATGTTAGAATGTTAAATATTTTGTTATCTGTCGCATCTATGTTGTTTGGTAAATCAATGTGTAGTGTTTTGTAAAACTTTTCATTCAAGGATCTGATGACGACTTTATGAGCCCGTCATTAAAGTTAGTGATTAATACTGCACAATTGTCTGAAAAAAGCGATTCGAAGAAAAGGAAGGAGTCCCGACATGAAGAAAAAGGTGTCAATAAGAAAGCAAAGGTTGATGATCGTAAAGATGTGAAGAAAAAGGAGGAGGCGGTTAAGGGGAAGTCACGTAATCTGAATTTGAAGACATCAACGAAGGTGAAATGCGTGAAGAGCTCACAACCGTATGTGTACAAAGAATATTCGGGGGACAAAATTAAGTTGAAGAGCTCACCAGGTAAAATATACATGAAACCTAAAAAAAAACAATAACACTGTCAGACGTATAAAATATATCAGTCAAGTTTGGGTTAAGAATGTTAAATAACACTTTTAGTCTGACATAAAAACACTCCTGTAGGTAACATTACCGATGTGGTTAAAAGTTTGAGAAAGGGACAAAGAGAAGCTGTTAAGCAAATGGGATTTGGTGCAATTCTGAATTGGAAGTTGGAGACAATACTATCAATGATGGGTCAATGGTTGGCATCAAATTATGACCATTCAAGAAGCGTGCTACATCTTAAACCGACCCATCCAGTTAGGTTTACGCCTGAGTTTGTTCATAAGCTATTGGGTATACCACTCGGTAAAGAGGAGGTGGTTGAAGTTAAAAGGGCAAGGATAAATATTGTAAGTCCAGAGATCTTCTCTACCGGGTATCAAACAAACAATCGAGTGTGGAAAACAAGATTGAATGTGAAGAACAAAAGATGAAACCGATGAACAATATATTTTGATGCTTCACCTTGCACACAATCTCTAGGATTGTCTGGTACAAGGTGTTTGGCTCTTGTGTTACAAAGAAAGGTCTAACCCTAAAATGAACTTAAACAAAACATTATATAGGGTCCACTAAAGCCTTGGCCCACATGGCCTAACCCAAGTCCATTAACTAAACTAAGCCTAATAATAATAAACTAGCTTGATAAAGACAAGCGTAAACCTTTAAATCTAGCCCAACAATATCCCCCTAGGTTTATGCTGTCTTTATCATGGCTTAGTAGGAAGAATCTTCAGATCTTGATCTTCCAATCTTGGGTTCTTTCTTGTTCTCTTGGAGGTAGCTTCACAACTTTAATCATCATCAGCTTTTGCTTGAACATATTGCTAAAAGAGAACGTGAGAGGAGGATTCTCAGAAGCTCTTTTCTTTGTCAATCTTCTCTTTCAAGCAACTTCACAGGTACTTCTTCAGTTGTATTTTCATTGTCAAAAGATGATTAACTTCAGGTTCTTCTGACTCAGGTACATCTTCTCAGTGTGGTGATTCATGCTTATCAGCAACTGAAACTCTTTCATTCTTCATCAACCCCTGTTTCTTGATTTGTATAGATTCTGCAAATTCTCAGAATTTTGTAAGCAAATAATTTATGCAACAGAGGGTCCAGTTTACATGAACACCAAGTACATCCGTGTACTTCAATTTAAAATCTCAAAAACCTGAATTTTGTTTGAGAATCGGTCAAATCCTCAAGAATGGTTAATTTTTATAAAAGAAAACAAATTAAAATAACAATTCAAACTAATTACAATGCATCTTTTTGGTGAGAATCATGTGCAAGAAGATCAAATCAGCTTTGTCAAACTGCAACACACCGTTAGAATATTTGTTTGGATAAACTTATTAAAGTGCCAGAAAACAGTCCAAGACGATTACCAACATCGTTTATCCACTTAAACAAACATACACACACGTCCTCAAGTCCGATATTTATCTTATTTTCTTAACGTGTATTAGACCGAAATAACTGTGTGTCCCACATCATGACATACCCCCGCGATCAAGGTATGCATAAAACTTCTTCATAACAGGTGAGTAAATTGTTGTCATCTGTATGTTTTACAAGGTCAAGATCATCGGTGATCAGGTCTGCATATATCTGGATGCAACAGAGAGACCAATGGATTCTTAACCAGGGTTAGGGCAAATACCAAATGTTTCGGTATGATCATTGCTTTAGGCTTTTGATTTGTGCCTTTAGCTTGAATTCTCTTTGAGAATTTTGGGTTTTGGCATTTCCTTATTGCTCTTTTAAGACGTCCTGACTGTGCTTAGGTCAGCATATATCTGGATGCAGCAAAAGGGCAGCCAGGACATCCCCAGATGTATCAACAATTTAAAGACCTGAAATCTCAGACTTTGGCAATCTATCAACGCAAGATTTAAGACCATAAAATCATACGCCGATGATGTGTTACCCACAAGCTACACAGTCCTTTATCTTTAGCATGTTTTGGACTGAGTTCATTGTGTAGTTTGCCTGCCAGTACATCATATGATGGAGCTGCAATCACACCAGATTTAATTTTCTTTTCGATTTTAAGGTGCGACAGTTCAACAGCTGATGTACTATCATTTCTTCTTTTTCGCACCATGAAATTCTCATTTTCTGAATTTTCCATTGTTTTTGTATTTTTCTGAGGATATATATCCCCCTAAATTTGTGCTTAAAATTGAAAATTTAAAGAACAAATTTACAACCTAAAACTAAGAAAATTCTTTTTGTGTTTTTCTAAAGCCATTCTCGAATTAAAGACCAAACAATTTCAGAAATTTTAACGCACCAGATTTTGAGCGTACCTCTCTAGCTGATTTTAACTTCATTATCTCCTTTAAAGAGACATACTCACTGTTTAAGAAATTAAAATAAATGTATAACAGAGAGATGTCACCTGTCATGTGCGTGGAACAACCTTATCAACATACCAATGGTCGTCGACAATCCTCCTTGGATGTCCTTGCACTAAGAAAGGAGATTAGTTAAACATTGGTACCCAGGCCATTGCGGTCCTAAGCACTCTTGAAGCGTCTATGAAAGACACTTCTCTCAAGCACGTGTCCTTTGTCTCATTTAGACATGGTGTTGCTGCCGCCTTTGCTTTCCAAACTTCCTTAGGCTTAAGAACCAGTTTTGCTACTTTCGGAGTAGCAGCCTTCTGTTTCTCAGGTTGCTTCGACTTCTGTGGTTGAACAACCTTCCGTTTTCTCTTGGCAGCATTCCAGTCTCCATCAGAAGGTTTAACTTTGGGATTCGTATTCTTCCTTGACTTAGGTTTCTCAACCTTCATTGGCTTGGAGTAGTAGTTATCCCTAGGCATAACCCTCTGATATTGTTGATAGTAGGGCACAGAAGGACGATGTGCGCAATTTCTTGCAATGTGACCAGGTCTTCCACAAGTGTAGCATGTCTGCTTCTTTGCAACAGGAACATATCACGGTCTGTTAGATCCCACTGATGAATGTGAGTGATGGGATCTGTTGGATGATTTATTTGCAGGCTTCTTAAAGAATCTGCCCTGCTTAGAACATCTTGAACACCCGTGTGAACAAGATTGTGCTTGTGATGATGACTGTCCTTGAGCTTTCTGTTTAACTTCAGGAACCTGTTCAGAAGAGTTAGCACAGGTAGTTTTTCTATGTGGTGGCACATATTTATCGGTCGTGCCATTAACAGATAGCTCAGAAACAGTCTTTTGCACATATGGTATAGCATCTGCAGACAAATTGGACTGTTTCACACAAACACCTGCCTTGTTAGTGCAAACAAGATCATCCCCCTCAACATTAACGTCTACCTTAACTTCTGCTGCACATGAGGTAGAAGCATCAGTAATATTCACACATTTAAAATCAGGGACAGTTGGCTTTATCACACCTGTGCCAACAGTCATGGATGAGGGATCCTCACATTCTTGTTTAGTCTCGACTGGCCTTGAGCATGCAGATTCTTCAGATTCTGGCTCAGTCGAGGGTGTGACATTTGATTCAGACGAGCCACTTGATTCAGAAACTTGTGGTGGCTCTACTGAATCCCCCGTTGACTCAGCTGCTCTAAAGGACTTACAGCTGGATTCACTCGATTCAACTGATACTGATTTCTCAGATTCGGTTGTTTCGGGTGATTCACATTTGGAGTCACTTTCAGAAGTCGGTGGGGCAGCTGGTTCAACGGTCTGTGGTGCCCTGTACTCTTCATAAATCTTTTTGACTGTTTTCATGAAATCAAACTCAAAGGGCACATTTGAGTCTGATTGGCCGGTCGGTTCAATTTGCTCAATTTTCGGTTCAGTTTCAAAAACGGTTTCTTTTAAGACATTATTCAATTCAGTTGTGTCATTTGAAACTGGAACTTCATCTCTCTTCACATCAAAAACTCTGTCAATTTCTTTATTTTTCTCAAAATTTAATGTCTTAGTCTGCTTTGAAGCATCTTGAGACTTGACAAAGGTTTTTGATGGAGCCTGCTCTTGCTTATGTTGTTTGTTCTTTGGTTTAGAGATTTTTACAGGGACCGATTCAGGTTTGGAAATTTTAATTTGATCCCTCGATGGTCGACTGGTTGGCTCTTCTATTGGAGGACCGTATCCTTTAACAGGTAGAGCCAATAACTCCTCATCCGACATAGGAATTGAGGAATAATTTTCATTAAAGGGTGGTGGAATTTCCACAAACCCCAGACCTTTATTCCTCACTTCCTTTGGTCTGAACTTTAACTGGGTATTGATCATTTTTTCAACTTTGGGACTAGAACAATCAAATTTTTTAAAATGAAAATCGGCATTTTCAAATTTAGATTTTAAGTCGATCAATTCCGCGGTTAAGGTATCAGACAATCGTTTGAAGTGTAAATATCGACACTTGTGATCACTCACCTCCTGATGCAAGCGCTTGATATCGAGTTTTTGTTGTTCAACCATTTCTTTATAAGAATTAAATTTCTTTTTAATGTCCCAAGTGGCCATTTTCTCGTATTCAAGCTGCTTGAATGCAGAGAGAGTTTCCTCTCTAAAACCCTTAATTTTTAACCTGCAGTGTTCAGTACAACATGATTCAGCTAAAATGTCAGCGTGTACCTCAGATGCAGATGGCACGTGGTCATTCAGTTGTGCCATGAAAGCTTGAGCAGCGTGAGCGGCAGGAGCAGCAGATGTGACAGAAGCAACGGGAGCGGCAGGAGCAGCGAGAGCGGGTGAGCAGTCAGATTTTAAATTTGAAGATGAAGTGTCAGAGGCGGATGAGCATGTTGTAGCAGAGGTGTTGCTTTGAGTCGTCAGCTTTGCACGCTCAGCATGTTCTTTGACGAGTAAGATTAACTCATCCGACGTCATTTTGTACCAACTTGTTTCTGTGATAATCCGATTAACGTTCATAAACCAGCTACATGTTGGCTGATTTGGAATTCTTTTCAATGCGTCCAAAAGAATCTTGTTGACCCAACGATTTGCCATCACGACCTCTGAATTTTTCATTTCTGACAGCAGTTCGGTAAATCGGTCAATTAGTGCATCCACGGTTTCACCAACAACGTAACTGAAACCCTCAAGTCTTTGTTCAAACACCTCACTTTGAGAAGACATTTTTAATTTGAACAGTGATCCCCCCAAAATTCTAGACGTTTTTTTTTTCTTAAATATTTCACATTGAGCACAGGATGTCGAAGCTAGTCAGCAGGTCAATCCGAATTTAGAAATATCGATCCCCCCAAATTAAACTTGTACACTCCAAATAATAATAATACTACCACTATTATTATTATTATTATTATTGTTAATATTATTATTATTGTTAATATTATTATTATTAGGTATTATTATTATTATTATAATTAACACCTCCCAAGACTAGTCCACACTTATTCTTGTCCAAGAGATATGATAATTAATGCACACCTCTCCAAAAATCACTGCAACACTCAAATCACTAAATCAGCTCTCTCTCTCTCACTCCTCACAACTCACTTTAGATTTGAAAATAAAAACTAAAATCTGCTCTCTTTCTTCACTTGTTTTATTTCCCTCTGTCACTCTTATCTCTCTCTATCATCACACGTAACCAACAACAACAAAACAATATGCTCTCTGATCTAATAACATCCTACCATCAGTGGCGGATCTAGACCAAGATTTCAGGGGTAACGTTACATAATTTTCACAGGTAACATAATACAGAACACGTAAAAAATATTAAAAATACACTAAAAATACAGTACGCCAAAAAAGTTGAGGGGTAACGGACGTTACCCCTGCTCCTTCTCTAGATCCGTCCCTGCCTACCATACAACCGGCTTTAGGCATAGACACAGATCCAAAAGGTTGAGGTTACGGGAAGAAGAGGTTGGATCAGACGGTGAAAGATGTTGACGGGTTGAGGTGATGTTTTCGAGGAGGTAATGGGGTGTCTGAGTAGAAGGAGTGTCCAATCTCGAAGCTAGTGCCAGGGTTTTCAGTGAACTGCATTGTGTCCAGGTTTGTTCGGGTCGGGTATTCGATTGAATTTTCTGGGTTAGTCGTTGTGAGTTTTTGGTTCGGGTTTGGATGAAGGATGATAGGTTATGGGTTTTCGGGTGGGGTTTCCGGTGGTTTTCGGGGTAGGTAGGTACAGGTTGCAGGTTTTGGGTTAGGTGGGTTCGGGTTTTCTGGGTTAGTCAAATAGAGCAGGGGGTCGGGTTGGATCCGGGCTATGGTGGAGTGTTCGAGCGGGTGGTGGTGGGTGTTCACAGATCTGGGTTGTTTTTAGGATGTGGTTGAGTTTGAGCCGGGGTCGGGTGTGGGTTTTGGTCCGGTCGTTTCAGGTTACCGGGTGGGTGACCGGTTGGGTTGGGTGTGGTTGGGTTTGTGGTGATGACGATTTCCGGTTAAAAGTGGTGGTGGTTTTTCGAGGTGGTGAAGGTGACGGGTTGAGTTCGACTTGGGAGTTCGACCTCAAAGCTGTGTTCGAGTTGCAGATCTGAGTTCGTCCTGAAAGCGGAGTTCGAGTAGCAGATCTGAGTTTGACCTGTTTGAGTTCGACTTGGTTGAGTTCGACTAGAAACAGTGCTGAGTTCGATGAAGATGGTGAGTTCGACCTTGAAGCTGAGTTCTCGGGTGAACGGATGTTCAAAATCTTAAGACCCCTGTAGTGGGGCGTTGTTTGTCAAAGTTTTTCAAAAATAGCGCCCCCCACACCGCTACAGGGGGCGCTATATGCTAAAAGTGGATGGGGGCTTTATATTTATAACGACATGTGATACACTACCCAACCAATTAAACCTTGCCATGTGGCAAGGTCAAAGTCAATTTTTTTATTTTTAATAATAATAATAATAAACATAATAATAATAATAATTGAAAATTTTGAATTTTAAACGGTTACTGTTCCAAACCGTTTGAAATTCAAAATTTCCCCCCAAACTGTTTGAATTTCAAAATTTGCTAACCCTATAAATACAACACCAAAACTGATTTTTCAGTCACACCTCCAATTCCTCATCCTCAAAACAATGAATAACATGGGTGCTTGTTTTCAACCAGGAGCTGCCGGACCGTCTAATATCCGGCAGTACTCTCGCCGGGTCTGGGGACGGGTCCACCCCCGGAGACAACCATTCACCTCTTCTACTCCTCCTATTGCTGCACAACCTCCTATTTCTCCTCCTCCTCCTCCTCCACAACATTGGTTATATCCCCCTCCTGCTGCTGCTGCACAACCAACCTTTTCTCCTCCTGATGCCGATTATGACCGGACGGATGAGGAAATGGTCTGGGCCATGGATTATGTCATGGCTGTTAATGAAATGGACCGACTAATGTTGTCGGCCCCCACCCCCCGGACTGCTGCTGTTATCCCCACCCCCGGACTGTTGCTGCTATCCCCACCCCCACCCCCCGGACTGCTGCTGCTATCCCTATCCCCATCCCCTACCACCAGACTACCCCCACCCCTACCACCAGACTATCCCCAACCCCATCCCCTACCACCAGACTACCCCCACCCCTTCCCCAACTGAGGGGGACTTGGAAGCCCTCAGGGAAATTGAGGAGGAAGAACGCCTCTGGAGCCTTCCTTCCCCTCCTCGTGAGTACTGCTATTTCCCCTCGGATGCGAGATCCGATGGACGGGATAGCTCACGTTCCGTGTCCCCCAAGTACTACACTCTCGAGGACTGGGACAACTACTCTTCATAGTGGAGAAAATTAGGATTAAATAAGTAATTTAGGAATTATGTATTGTTTTAATAAGTAATTTCGGAAGTGTGTAACTTTTTTTTTAAATTTAATTAATATTAGTTGTGTGTTTTTATTATTATTTGTAATTTTTTTTATATTTATTTGTCTTTTATTTTAATTATTTAGAATTAAAAGATTAAAAAAATCAACCAATCACAATCAGGGGCTTTATAAATAAAGCCCCACCACTACACCCCCTTTTCACACGCTGACTCAGCAGCCACGTGGACCAATCAGGAAGGGGGCTTTATAAATAAAGCCCCCCACTACGCATGGTCTAAAGAGATAATAATAAAAAAATATTGTGGCATCTTACTAAGGGTCACGTGCTGCTGTTGTTGTTTTCAATGTGACAACTATTTTTTGCTTTATTTATGGGATGTATTTGACCCTTAGAGTGTGTGTACTGGTGGGGGGTTACGTGGGGGTTATGGTATTAAAATATTAAAAAGTAATAGAAGAGGGGTTATGTGGGGGTTATGGAAAAAGAGGGTGTAGTGGGAAGGGGAGTTATGAGGGGGTTATAAATGATTGGGTAATCATTGTTTTTTATTGTATTATTATTATTATTATTATTATTATTACACATAAAATATTAATATTAATACAATCACAAACATATATACACACACCTGCACATACACCATCCTCACACACATCTTCCTTCCTCACCTTCTCTCTCTCTCTCTCTCTCTCTCTCTCTCTCTCTCTCTCTCTTTGACCCAACCCAATAGCACCACCACCCAACCACCCAATCGTTTTCCTATCTCTTCATCTTATTATTAATAATAATAATAATAATAATAATAATAATAATAATAATAATAATAATAATAATAATAATAATAATAATAATAATAAAAAGAATGTCATACCACACAACGCTCGTTATGAGCAAAACAAACCACCACCAAAACGCCCCCATAGCGCCTGGGGGGCGGTGTTCCCGGCGCTATGGGTGGCTAAAACGCCCTATAACGTTGCCACTACACACACCCTTAGTATTGATAATATTCTCTTTCCAATATAACACCGAAACTCTTGTAAACACAGTTAGTAACCTTCAAAATAAGATCAAACAGTCTTTTCTTCCACCGTTCTTCGTGTTCTTGATAAAAACAGATCTGCAAAAATTCTAAAACACCAAAACGATTAAAATAAATAAAATTAAAAATAGATGCGAGTGAAACCTGTTGAACCGACAAAACGCAGCAATGAATCCTTCTTATGTTCTTCGAATGATACCAAACCGAGCCTTCGAAAAACTTATTAGGCTCTGATACCAATTGTAAGTCCAGAGATCTTCTCTACCGGGTATCAAACAAACAATCGAGTGTGGAAAACAAGATTGAATGTGAAGAACAAAAGATGAAACCGATGAACAATATATTTTGATGCTTCACCTTGCACACAATCTCTAGGATTGTCTGGTACAAGGTGTTTGGCTCTTGTGTTACAAAGAAAGGTCTAACCCTAAAATGAACTTAAACAAAACATTATATATGGTCCACTAAAGCCTTGGCCCACATGGCCTAACCCAAGTCCATTAACTAAACTAAGCCTAATAATAATAAACTAGCTTGATAAAGACAAGCGTAAACCTTTAAATCTAGCCCAACAAATATCCCTGCTGTTAAGTGTTTCAGGAAACAGTTTAATAAGAATACACGGATTTCACTAAAGAATTTGGCGGACTACATGGTGGAGTGTTGTAGTTGTGAGGACGATTCTGGGATGGAATTTAGATTAAACTTTCTGATTTTGTTCAACACAGTGATGGGTCTAACAACCCATAACAACAGCGTGAACATAGGGTTTCTTTCGTCTGTTCCGCCCCGTGTTGACATACGAAAGTTAAACTGGTGTGAATACGTGATAAGGTGTTTGAACAAGAGTGTTAAGGATTGGGACGATGAAAACAACTTCAACTGTCCTCTAGCGTTACTTGCGGTATGTCTTTTTTGACTATTAAAATGTTCAAATTATGCGTTTTAGGTGATAACACATATCAATAATTAAAAAACACTCATAATAAAAATGATTATAACTTTTAGGTGGCTTTTGCGTATGACCAAGACGTTTCAACATCCAAGGAGGGTATGTATGTGATCGAGAATGTAGACCAAGAAAGGTTAGAAGAATTGTCTGTTACGTTAGAGACAAATAGAAATAAACCCAAGAAGGGCAGCGGTGAAACTGTAAAATGTTCCAGAAGGGAGGGGAAAATGGGCATTGTTAAATGTGCTACGGGTGATTGCGGTAAAGAAGTATAATTTGTTTTATGGCATAGCTGTTTTAAAACACTGTACATGTATATATAATACTTAGTTGTAATACTTGTTTCTTAGCTGGATTTCTGGTCTGGTAAACAATGATCAAGGCATGTTTCTTATTTTATAAAACACTGTTGACAGGCAGTGGACCGGTTGGAGGATCTGAGGGAAAGGCTAAGATTAATAGCATAGGCGATACGGCAGATGACGATGATCAAGGCATGTTTCTTATTTTATTTTATTTTTATAAAAAAATATGTGTCATTCATCTGATTTATAAAACACTGTTTTTGCCCGATACTGTACTTGTTGGAGGCTCTGAGGTGAATGCTAAGATCAACGGCGAGTGTGATACGCTATTTGACGTTGAACAAGGCAAGTTGATTATTTGTTTTAGTATACACTCCACATTGTATATAACATTGTTAATAATTTGATATTTTTTGGTAAAAACATGTTGAGTAGATGGTGCTTTTATCCATGACGACACTACGGATATAGAGAACTACTACCGTGCTGAAGGAGAATATGGTTCTCTTGCTGATACACAAGATATAGTATCATAACCCATTTCGACGCAACCGGGTGTTTCACCGGACATTGTAAGTTTTATCTACAACATTATTGAATTGTTTTGTTCGGTGTTTTATGTTAAGTTGTATAATGCTAAATTCTATAATGTTAAATAATTATTGAATACTTTCTATTTTTCCAAAAACAAATATTAGATGGATGGGCATCTATTAGAGATATATTTTAGACAATTTGAGGATCATGTGGAGCGGATCAATGACACATTGGCAGAGGCGGTTTGCAACTACCCAGATAGCAATGTGATTAAGGAATAAAATGAAAAATGGGCGGTTTTGTTATCAAAATACACTCCTGAAAAAATGAGCGAGGGTACAGAAGCGAACAAAGAAACATGTAAGACGCACATATTTTGTATTTTCTAAGTTTTAGATTTTGAAATTGAATTCTGTGACATAAAACTGTTTTTATTAGGTGACGCCACGGAATGGGATATAAGTGATTCACAGTTTATAAAGTTTGCGGATGAAGTCATGGCCCAATATGAACAAAAAACACCGGAGCCACTTGCAAAAGTTTTTGATACTGATCCTGAAACAACAAATGTCACTGAACGAATTGTTGAGATTAAAAAGTTGAAAGTTGATCGGAAAGTCAGTAAGAGGGGTAGGCCGGTGCGACAAAAAAAATTACCCGAAGCATTAAGGTCACCGTATGTTCGTAGACGGGTGGATTTAGGAGCGATGTATGACCTGGCCAAGTCACGCGTGAGCACCTATGTATTCGCGGCTTGGGCTGACCCGTGGTAAGTTTCTAATGTATATATACCTTTAGTTTATAGTTTCCTAACTTGAAAAAACATGTCCATAATAACATAGGATACCTATCTTCAAAACAACCTGGGATTTGACGATAATGAGGGGTGCACTTGAGTCGGTTGCGCCGGGACAATGGCTTCAAGTGGAGGTATTGAGCGCTTGGGCAGCGGTGTTGAACTATGAAGAAAAGTATAGGAGCGATGGGGTCACCAAAATGCTTGTTCTGCCCGCCTAACATGTTGGTATGTTTTAAAACACTACCTTTAATATTCTGTTTTAAAACACTACTTTTACGAATCTGTTTTAAAAAACACTACCTTTATTTTTTTTCTTGTGTTGCCAGGACCAAGCAGATTATGATGCACCGGTCAGGATGAGGATAAAACACTTTGAGGAAAACATGGTATCGTGTTTGGAATGGACGGAGAGCAAAACGATCGTTGGGTTCGATCTAATTTTCGTGCCCATTTTACAGTCGAACCATTTCTACCTTATGTGTTTTAACCTCATGACACATGACACACTTGTGATTGATAACATGCAACTAACGGATGGTTTCAAGGCGAGATACAAACTTTGGCCAGAAAAAATGGTAAAAATAAAAATCCCTTATTTGTACCCAATTGTACCCCATTATTTGAATTTACTTTTATCTACCTGTTTATAGTAACAGACTTTTTTTACCAGATAGCAGCTTTCGCTGGTTACCTAAAATCAGTGGGCCACACTAGTGCAAATTGGGTTAAGCAAACAATTCCGTACCGGTTGGACATAGCATGGGAAACGGCCCATAATGATGTAGACTGTGGTGTTTTCGTAATGAGACACATGGAGACCTACAAGGGTAAGCCACTTAGGGAATGGAATTGCGGCTTTTCCAATGAGTGCAACAAACAAGGTGAATTGTTGGGGACCCAAAAAAGACAACTTAATGAACTAAGGAGGAAGTATGTTGCAAAGATCCTACTAAGTGATGTCAATTTATACAGACCGGATGTTGAGTTAGGAGTGTATGAATATTACCAATTACCGGATGCTGCTAGGAGAGAGTGGGAGAAGACCGCGGTTGATCGAATCCGTGAAAGATTGGGGCCTTCAATGGGAAAAAAATGACTTTTATTTTGAGATTTGGAAAAATATTGGTTTATCTTTATGTTTTGGATTATGTCGATTATGTTTTGGATGATGTTACATTGTGTTTTTTGGATATTTGATTTAAAAAAACACTACGGTTAAATTACAAATATAGTGCAAAAAAAGTTCTTTATTATTGCAATTCTCCTTTATAAAAAAAGAAGTAAACGAAAGCATTTTAAAAGACACTACTTGCTCGTGTAAAACACTACTTAATTGTATTAAACACTATTTATTCGTATAAAACACTTTGTATTCGTACATTTTAAACAAACATGCCCATATAAAACGGTTATAGTTAAGGACTTAGAAATGGCTGTATTACATCCGGATCTTGTTTTGGTATGAAGTCATATAGGTAAAAAACGGTTCTATACGACACTAAGGACTTATACAAAATGTTAGAAAAACACTAATTATTCGTCTAAAAAGTAACACTCATAAAGTTAAAAAACGGTTCAATTTGTACTTCTTGCTAAAAAACATTAATTGTACTTCGTCACCTATAGTTTAAAAACACTACCGGTAATTAGTAGTGCAAACTTACTTGTTTCGGCTAGATGTTTGTAGTTTAAAAACACTACTCAAAACTTTTTTGACAAAATATATAAAAAAGTAAATAAAAAAACATGGAATCCGAATATTTCATCACACTTATACAGTAACAAAGAATATCAAAGAAGGTAGCAATAACATGAAACGTGGAAAATAAAACAAAAAAAAAGGAACATTAAATTGCCCGTTATTTTGTAATTTTAAAACACTACTCGTCCTCATCATCATCAATCCCTACATCCTCGCCTGGTTCTTCTTCACCAGAGGTATCATCCTCATTGGCAACCTTCTTAGGATTTTGACATGTGCGAATGTTGTGACCGTATTCCAAGCAATTTTGACACTGCCTTCGTTTTTTTGCTCCTTGACTAATGGCTTGCTCGCGCTTCGACCTAAACCGCTTAGGTTTGCTCATCCCTTTAAACCTTGTACCCACGGGGACTCGAACAACTATATTAGATTCCGGAGTTTCACCACATAGCTCTGCAAACCTGTCTCGACGGCTCTTTCGTGGTACTTTAATATTAGCTTCAATCGCCTTTGGCATGAACTCTTTAATGTGATCTCGAAAATTACATAACGTCTCAAACTGCTCTACAACCTTGTTAATATACGTCTATGTGGTATATGTAATCTCACGGATAACACGGTTAACATCTTCACTCCGATTCATTGTGCTATCGTGTAAAAAAGATTCATCGGGCGCTGCATTAGGTACCGCCTCCCTTGTCCAACGAGGTAAAATATAGTTTTTTGGGAACTCCCTGATTTCGCCTATACGTAGAACACAAAAAATGTGACTGCATAAAAGCCCAAACTGCTCAAATCGTAGGCAACTACAAGACATATTCATGTCCTCTTTCCGAAGCATGACCTACAAAAAAGCATTTAACATACGAAACATAGTAAAAACAAAACATAAGCTTAGTTAGTATAAAAAATAATATAATAAAGTATCATAGCCTGGTGTTTAAAAAAATATAACACGTTTGCTAACCTCATATAAACTCGTTGTGAGCTGCGTCCAATCCATGATAAAAAATTTCATAAAACCACCAGGTTCTTCCGGTTCCTCAAATCGTTGTTGAGCACAACTGTGTATTGCATCTTGTATTTCAAGCTGAACATAAAAAAAAGCGTACGAGTATATATACGATAAGCCTGTCTCTCTAATGGGTAGTCGCTCCAAATGTCAGGAATAGTGTATCGAGTGTCATGGTCGTTTTTTCAATGTTCATGCCTTTGCGCTTCTATAGCTGCATCGAAATGTCCAAGGAACTCAACAAGTGTGCACCCAGGATTGCAGAACTTGCCAAAAAAATGATTCTCACTCTCGGACCTAGATGATGTACGCATGAGGCCAGACATCTTCTCATGCCGGAAATAAGCAGGGACCCACGACTCTCTAACTGCATATATAGAATTCAACCAATCATGATCCGTTAGGCCATAATCATTTAAAATCTCAGCCCATTTACTCTCAAACTCTTCTGGTAAAATGGAGTCAGTCCAGCAGATAAAACACAGTCGTTGCTTAAAATCAGTGGTATTGCATAATACAGCCCCAACCTGATAAAAAAAGAAATTAAGCAAGATTTATTTTTATTTAAATTAAAAAAAAGGTTACGTTACGACACTACTAAGAAAAAATGTCATACCTTCACCGCAAGCTTATCCATAATGTGCCAAGTACATAACCTATGTCTGCTATCGGGGCATGTTTCTTCGATTGCCTTCTTCATGGCCGGGTCCTGATTAGTGACAATTACAGGTGGCGCGTTGCCGAAAGCTTTCTTAGACACACGTAACAACCACTTGTAAGTATCAGCAGTCTCGTTACCAATAATTGTTGCACCAAGTGTGACATTCCTATTATGGTTATCAACCCCAGTAAAAGGAACAAACATCATATTGTACCTGAAAAAAATTATATACACGTTAATTGTAAATAAAAACTACTGATTCATATCTTGCTAAAAACATTAATTGTACGTGTAGTTTAAAACACTACTGTTAATGTACTGGTTCAGCTTACTTGTTTCGCCTATATGTTGTAGTTTAAAAACACTACTCGTAACTGTTTTGATGGTGTTTTATGATAAAAAACACTGCTTCTGACTAAAAACACTCTTTACATGGTAAAACAAAATACAAAATCAAATATGTTTAACTTACTTGTTTCGCCTATATGTTGCGTCAAAAGATACAACATCACCAAAATAAAGAAAGTTCCTCTTTGCTTGTTCGTCAGCCCAGAACGCACCGCCTAACTCACCTTTTTCGTTAACAAAGAAATCAAAAGAAAAATTACGTAAATATTCTTTCTGTTAAGACGTTTTATTAACATATCTGCATCATTCTGTCCAACATATTTGTTTAAATCCCTCCTAAAATTTTTAAAATCGGTTTTGGTGGCACCCACTTTGTTAAAACCACCGTACAACGTCCTCATTATATTGAAAGCCCTAACAGGCCCGATGTTTATTTCTACCAACGAACTTATTGCCTCCTCTTGTTGGTATGTCAATCCTCTATTAGATGGTAGAAAGTGCCTATCATCTTCTTCAACGAAAGAATGATTATGCTGAGCATTAAAAAAATATACTTCATACAGATTATGTTTCTCCAACTTTATACGAATGCCTGCCTGACATCATGTCCTTTTCGATGGTGCTTTACGTATACCTTTAGATGAAGACTCCTCGTTAGCAGAATCAAACGGCTTCGGTTTTTTATGACCCTCCTTAGAGCATATAAAGTACTTGGTTTGAATGATATCATCCTTTCTAACTACGGTGGAACTTCTAATTGTAAAACCACCTGCATCAGCGTACTTCTTATAAAAATTATAACCCTCCTCGACTGTCGCAAACTTCATTCCAAGCTTTGGAATAATTGATTGGTCTACTTCAGGAACGAAATATGATGGAGCTGTATTAAAAAAAACGAGGAATGATTCATACTTAAACTATAAATAACACCACTTTTTTAATTTATAAAAACACACTTAAACAATACACTAAACAATAACAAAAATCAGCCAAAATCCGTATTTTAATAACAATACCAGATTGCATGTGTATCATAAAACACTACTGATTCGTATTACGTGTCTACCCTAAAATCAACGTATTCCTACATGTATAGTATTATATAAAAACACTACTGATAACTGTTTTGATAAAAAAAAAACATTAATTGTACGTGTAGATAAAAAAACACCACTGGTGATATACTAATTCATATCTGATTAAAAACACTACAACATTACTTGTACGTATAGACAAAAAACACTACTGGTGATATACTAATTCATATCAGATTAAAAAACTGCTTATACAGTTTTTACTTTAAAACACAGATTTAAAAATTCAAAAACTCCACTTTATAACTAAAAAGTAATAAAACCGTCCAGTAAACAACGACAAAAACATTAAAATTCTTAAAACTTCAAACCAATCTATACAATAACATAATTAAAACAAACTTCCTGCGCACATATACGATAACATTTTTTTTATACCGGTTAAAAACAATCTATAAAAATAAAAAAAACATAAAAACTTCCTACACAGATGGAATCGATCTATACGACTTCAAATCTGATTATAATAAAAAAATTGTAGACTTTTTATCAAATCTGAATAAACCTCATACAAATCAAAATGATCTAAAAAAATAAAACAAGACTTACCATTCGAAAGATCTTGAAAAACTTCTGCCATCATCGATTAATTGAAAAAAATGAAGAACCGATTGATTGTTACAGAGATTGAATATTGTGTGGAAGAATTAGTTATTTTAGATAATTGAATTTCATTAAAATCCATAATTTTGTTGCTAAATTAGTGGGTTTTGATAATTAACAAAAATGAATAAAAAGTCTATTATGCCCTTGATCTAAATATTTAATCAGATTTGATCCAACGGTTGAAAACTCTTCCTACACTTCCTACACAAAACAATTTTCTTACCGGATCCTCTACCTATATATATATATATATATATATATATAGATGTTTCACCGTTCAAAAAAAAAACCCCTGGGGGCATGCATCTCCAAAAAATTGCACAGTGTGTCTTATAGGTTTCCACGTTTTTGCTTCTCTCCTATGTGCTCTCGTCTCAACCGTTTAGAGAAACCCTAAAATTTTGTCTCCCTCATTGTTATCTACCTTTCTTTCTCGGTGGCCATGGTTGTGGCCACCGGCTACTGCTGTTGCCAGTTGGTTTTACGCCATCTTTGGTAGTGGCTTTCCGATTAATCGGCCGACCGAGAGAGAGGAGAGGTCGGAGATGGAGTGAGAACGAAAATTTCTACATCAGCGTTGGCTTTCCGGTTAATCGGTCGACAGAGAGAGATAGGGTAAGTGGTTACGATATTTTTGGTTTTGATTATAAGGGTTTGACACCCTGATTTCTTGCCGCCTTGGTCGATGATGGCTATGATATACTCGCCTGAGACCCTAACTCCGTTGTTGCCGGCCGCCATTCGACATAGCCTTTGGTAGCAATGTTTTCACTGTCGATTTTATGGTGTTTGTTTATCTTGGTTTTTGTGTCGTATGATTTTGGGATTTTTGTTGCCGGCCGTCTTTAATACTATTAGTGGCTTAAGTTGGTATGTGTTTATTTTTTTATGCAATTGATTTGGGCGATATTGGTTGGCTGTAATTAAACTAGGTTCCTCTAGTAGTATTGGATAGCACAGTAAAAATTCATAGATTTAGTTTATACTTTGTACTAAAAGGTTTAGATTTAGGCTTCAAATTGTACTTCCTTTGACATGCTTATTTACAAGAGTAATGTTACATGTGGCAACATTTTTGCATCGTACAACCATCTGATTCCTTTGTCATGCCATAACTTTTGTGGTTTGTGATATGTTAAATGTTCTGCATGCACAAATTGAATGGAAACACACCAGGCTTTGCAAAAGTGTAATGTCTTCTTTATTAAGTTTCTAATATGAATGAGTAAATGGATGAAATTACGGTACCGTACCAACTTTTTGTCATTTTTTATACCGCTGCTTTTGTACGGTACTGGTTACCGATTTAACCTTCAAATAGCGGTATCATACCGTACCCTTCATTTTTAGTACCGTTGTTAGTACCCATTTTTAGTGATTTTTGGTACCGTTATTGATGTATCCTTAGGTTCTAGCATTTAAAATGTTATGTGTTCGATAACAATCACCCACGCTACCTATGTAGGAGGTACATGTATCCGGGTGGGATTGTCAGTCCAATAGATCTATCATTGTATACCGTCGGCTGATCAATGTTAATGATTATGCTAGAATAATGTGCTTACCCTAGTAATGTTTAAGACATAATGCAACATAGAATAACACATAGACACTTATGATTGAATTGTAAATTGAATGTTGTAACATGTTTCACCCCAAAATAGTAAATGGAAAAAGGGGCTATGTAAACTCACCTTAGTGTTAGAATGGAGACCCTTGATATATAAATAAATGTGGCTCGTGTATATCCAAATATCACCCTATTTAAAGGTAATAAATAAGTGTTGGAGAAAACTTAATAAGTCTAAGTTTTCTAGTCTAAATTATGCTAAGGTTTCTAATTTGGGGATTAATAATTGATTTATGATTAAATTTGAATAATTGTTAATAACTTAATAAATAAAGAAATAATTAATAAAAATATTTCTAACTAATATTAAATAAAGGTAGTTGTATTATAATATAATAAATGTGAAAATAATTTTTATAAAATTATTTTCTTAATTAATGAATATATATATTAATACTTATTTGTCAAAATATAGACTTAATATTTAAAAATATTAAAATTTATAAATTTCAAATCACAAAAATTATATTTCTGATCTAAATGATTAATAATAATTTATGTGAAATTTTGATGTAAAAATAATGAAAAATGAATTTATTATGATTTATTTATGATTTAAAATAACAAAAATCGATCAAAAATATTAATTAAATGATTTTTCTGAAATAAAATTTATTTCTAAAATGTTTATTGATTTATAAGTTTAAAATAATTTTTGTGGGATTTTATAAAGTCGTTTTGATATTTTTATGGAATTTGAAGTTATAAATGAATAAACTTGTAATATTTCTAATATATAATAAATAAATAATTTTTGAAAAACTAAAAGTTGGATAATAAACTTTATCATCAGAATGACTTTGAATAATTTTTGTAGAATTTATAAACCATGTTTAGTATTTAAAATCTATTTTTAAAAATAATATTGAATATATAGTTATAAAAGAAAGCAAAAAAAAAAATTGCAGTTGCCAGGACTCGAACCTGAGTCCCTGGCCGGCTCGATGGTCTGAGATTCACAAGCCAGACCAACTGGTCTGACCCTGAGAACGATTCATTATTGAATCCAAATAATTATATAGGCTTACTGTTAGTTCATGAATTTGTTTTTGAAAAATAAAAAAAACTACGATGGGAATCGAACCCTTGTTGTGGCCGGTTCCCACGTTTTATTTAGCATCAACCCACCAACTGATTTGTGGATCAGTTGGTGATAAATTCTGATTCGTTTTGATTATAACTGGTTCCTGCGTGAAACCATTATCCCCAAATTGAATACTTATGAACCCTAACTATAGCAATTGATAAAAGCAGCGATCAATAGCCCCTGAAACATTGGGGCTATTGTTTATAATATGCCGATTAACAAATAAAATGAATGAATTGATGCTTACAGTGAGTAATTGTATATGATTGATTCGATAAAGCTCGAAAGCAAAGACGCGATCGCACAGGAAATTATACGTGTTTAAAACAGAAATTGATAGTGGATTTCGGTGCCTTTAGGGTCTAGGTAGAGGTCCTATATATACTAATTGCGACAAATTGACGGTTATAGATTTTGAATTCAAAGGAATGAGTCGCCCAAGATTAATCGGAATTTCTGGTTTGTTTTAGTTGCAATTCATAGTGGTATAGGGCCGAACATAATGCTAACAAACTTCCCATAATAGATCATCAGATAATATGCACGAATCGTGGGTTAATTGAACAAGTTTGTTGTGGGTGTTGACTTCCTAAGTTAACTGTGATGATATAATTAGACCTTATATGTAATACGCGCAGGATAGGAAACAGATATGGCTGGTAGCTCAACTGGTTGTTATGTTGTGTGGTGAAGGGGTGGACGCGGGTTCGAGTCCTGATCCAACCATTTATTTCTTTAAACATTTTTCCATATAAACTATATCTTTTATGAACATATACGATTATACTAGATTAAAAATGATGGAAAAATAATTTTAATACTCATAAAATGTCGAGATTCGAAGCTTTTTATTGAATAACTTCGTTACTACAAACTAGATAAAATTGCGAAACGTTACAATATGGATCACTGATATCTATTTGATAGCGTCAGTCTCATTATTATAGGCCCAACAATCTCCCCCTAGACTGATGCTATCAAATGGTCTTCATAACTTGAATGTAGCATTGTAATCTCCCCCTAGATTGTTGTTGGGGTGTTGGTGTTGTTTTGTTGAAAGTCTTCTTTTCTGTACTCTCAAACTCGGGCTTGTTCTTCTTCTCTGGGAGTAAGATCCACACTTGAATCAACATCAGCATTCGCTTGAACTCTTGCTAAAGGAGGATGTCAGAGGAGGATTCTCATAGCTCGTTCTTTTTCAATCTTTATCTTTCAAGCAGAATCACAGGTACTTCTTCATGTGTACTTTCATTGTCAAAGGATTGCATCATATCAAGTTCTTCTGACTCAAGTACATCTTCTTATCATGATGCTTCATGCTTGTCAGCAACTGGAAATCATTCTTCATCAACCCCTGTTTTCTTTTTCAAATCGAATTCTGCACATTCTCAGAATTTTGTTAGCAAATGTTTAAATATAACAGAGGATCCAGTATAATGAACACCAAGTAAATCCAAGAACTTCCAATTGACATTTTCAAAAGAAACTTGAATTTCTTTAAATCTTTTGGATGACCGGTCAAAACTTCAAGAATGGTTGATTTTATAAAAATTAAAACTCAAAAAAATAAACAATAAGAATCAAAATAAATGAAAAAAGAAATTAAAATAAAAATAACTAATTTTTTTCGGGGGATTAAATCACTGTGATTTAGACTCAGGGACACTTATCAACACGGATATACTCCAGTCGGTCTGGGCAATTGCCAGTATATTTGTCCGCTTAAACTTATTGCCTTAGACCTTCTTATTTGACTCTCCGTGATTAATTTATCATGTTTTGGTGTATTAATTATGGACACTCAAGCAAGTCACAATCAAATCCTAGAATTATATGCGGTACAGTCTATCATGCAAGCAGTTTCCCTACCACATATTTTCACAGTGTCTGTTCTAGAATTATGAAACCTTGACTGGGACTTGGTTAAGAAGAGAAAAGAATAGATCATTAAGAAATAGAGTGGTATAATATACAAATTAATTTGATTTCTCAAATGATATAGGTTTTTGTGTTTTGGGCTCTAAAGGGCCTCTTTTGATGTGCCCATTTGCATCTTTTTGGGCTCATTGGCCTCTTTTGATGTTTTTGATCTATAACGCGACAATGTACAACTAGGTCAGCATATATCTGGATGCAGTAAAATTCACACCTAGAACACAGTGTGTATCGGGACGTCACACGAGGATTCAAATAAAAAATGTACCAATTCCAAGTGACGTTTCCTACTGAGGCCATACGTTATCATTAAGTGTGTCACAAGATCAACCAATTTTCCAGTCGTCAGGACCAAGCTTACCGACACATCACCCTAGAGCCTGACCATTTCAATACTGGTCTTACGTGTATCAGCCTTTTTCACAAGTGATACAACAAAAACTCTTTTTGTATTTTCTTTTTTTTTTCACATGTTTTTGTATTTTTCTTATTTTCTCTCCTATCTCCCCCTAAATTTTGTACATAAATAAAATAAAACACTGTTTTTGTATTTTCCTTGAATAAAACACTATTATTTTTTTAATTGAATAATAATTTTGACCAAATCAAATTCTCGAAAAGTGACTCAAGAAAACATATATCTTAAAACTTAATAGTGTCATAGTTTCCAAAGAAAATTAAATGCTTTTGACCAAATTTTTAACATGTTTGGAAACAAATTAAATTTTTAAAGATACCTTCCAACCAAATCCCCTAAAATCTTGCAAACACTTTTTACAATCTTCAAAACAAGATCAAACACCCTCTTTTTAACTATTCTTTGTGTTCTTAATCACATTTTAAATCTGCCAACAAAACTAAAACACCAAGAATGATTAGATAAATAAAATTAAAAAGAGATGAGATTTAAACCTGTTGAACCGACAAAACGCAGCAGCAAAAACTTGAATCACTTGATATCAAACCGAGCCACAAATGACTACAATGGCTCTGATACCAAGTGTATGTCCCGAATAAATACCCGATATCAAGTAATCACAATCAAAGGCGAAAATAATGATTGTGATGATTCAAGAACAAAGATGAATAATTAAATAATACTCAACTAGCATACGATTTCAAGGAATCGTCTGATACTAGAGAGAGTTTTCTTCATGTAAACCAAAACCTCTAGTTCCAAATGAACCAATAAAACACCTTTTATACGTAGGACTTGTGCTCACATAGCCTTAACAGTCTCACAGCCCAACCCACAAGAATAAAGCCCAACATACTAACTAAGAACTAACTAGTTCTCGGCCTAAACACCTTAAATAACCGAGAACCCAAGTGTTCTCAGTCCTAAATAGTAAAACAAGAATATGGATCACTGATATCTATTTGATAGCGTTAGTCTCATTATTATAGACACAACACTGTGTGTAGGCGCAAATTTAGGTAAGCCATGTACGTTCATCTGAGCCTTTATTTGAATTTGTGATTAACAATCTTTTAATATTTTTATTAGAAGATTTGGGAAAGTAGCTATATTCGGCGCATGTTTTTAACGGTCGAGCGTGCAGGAATTATGAACAACAGCCGTTTGGAAGGTGGCACCGACAACGACAATCCCCAAATCACAATATTCATCATGTATTTAATGTAGTTTATTGTTAGTTTCTTTGAAAATTAATTTTTGTCAGTTGGTGTCCCTAATCAAACCTCCATGTTCGAGCTAAAGGTTTTGTTATTGAGGAAAGAATAGATTAGTAACTTGGTGGTGTGCTTGGTAGTGCCACGGGAGTTTGTTGTGCGGCTGTGATGATGATCGTAGAAACTGCAGGCGAAGACGAGACCATCTGCTGGTTGACTTTGTTGACTAGTCGCATATCTCGGCTTACAGTCCGTTTTATAGGTGTTTTTTTTTTCTTCCAAAATGTGTGTTGTGATGTTGCAAAATGTGTTATCAATGGTTATCTGATATTCTGACTGTACATATATTCAGCTTTGTCGGCCCATTTAGCATCTAACATGTTAGGGTTTCCGTAACCTGAGTGATTTGTTTGAAGCTTATGGGTGTCGTTGTTGACAATGATGACAACTATTGTTCTCTGCGGTTAAACTGCTGCTGAGGACAATCGTCTTGCTATATTTTCATGTCCGCCAACTGTTCAATTGTATGTTACTATTGACTTTCAGTTGCTTATGTTTTTCTTTTTGTGTGTTAATAGTTGTTGATTTTTATAGTAATATGGTTGTTGTGGCTGCTTTTTGCGTTCCGTATGACAACTTTTAACCATAGTTGTTAAAAGTCATCGCCTCTTGCGCCTAGGCCCATTTTTAGGCGAGGCGATGCACTTGCGCTTTGAGTCGAGGAAATTGCGCTTTAATTCTCTAGGTGATGGTTTAGGCACAGATTTCAGCTAGATTCCCAACTTCCGGAGAGTTTACAGCCAAATTCGTTTTATTATGGCTAGATTCAGCTAGATTTCTGCTTTTATCTCAAGAAAACTACTTCTGTACACTAACACTAATATTTTAAAACTTTTGACACTAGCTAGATTAAAGATGGTACTATTTTAATATATTTTTCCTTTATTTTCTTTTTTCACTTTTTTTATCTCAGGCCCTCGCTTTTTTGCGCCTCGCGTCTAGGCCCCAGGCGAGGCCTATGCGCCTTGAGTGCGCCTAACACCTTTGATAACTATGCTTTTAACCATTTTTTTATGAACTCATTTTTTGTTAAGATAATTGTGTTTTAGATATGTGTCTCTTAGATTGATCACTTGATGTTTATAGATTTCGTACTTACATGTTCAAATTAAGTGTTACTTGACCCGTTTATAACAATTTTGGCTGGGAGATCATGGAGCGTTTTATAATTGCAGCGGTGGTTATGTATCACCTCCTTCGTTATAGATCTGTAATGCTTGGAGGAATAGGTTGAAGCAAAGGTAATTGAGATGGTAAGGCCTTGAAAGCTGTTGAGATTTGGTGAAGTGTTGGATTACACTTGATAGCTAATAAACATCTAGTTTTAGATGCGCACCCAATTTTTAAAATGTATGTCCTTCTGTACTTTATAGGATGATGTTTTGTACTCCTAGGTACATTTGATGACTTCCTACTTTTTTTCTCGCATTTGTTTCACACCTAACTTTAGCATGTAAAGTTTCTCGATACACACAGTTTCCTGACACAACGTGTGGGCGGGGTAAAACCTATCCCGCCGCAACGCGCGGGCGGGGTAAAAACCTAGTATTTTAAAAATAAGCAACTTTCAAACGGTCAAGAAAACATAATCAACAATTAAATGAGGGGTGTAGGCTCAGGGATGATGTGGTGAAATCCATGGGTGTAACGAACCAGCCGTAAGGGGCGTGGTATTACATTACATTACACTATGTATTAATTACACAAGAGATGAATAGTGAAATAAAAAGTGGTATCGATCCATTGGGCCGCTGAGATGGTGTCATCATTTCATTGGAAAGCTGGGTGTACAAGCTTTGTCTTTTGCCAGGTGTGGCTTCAAAGACGAAGGATATAACCACGTGTCAGGAAGGAGCAATGGCACTTTCTTGAAGCCACGTTTCACAACTTGCTGTCTTTGTTAGACACGTCACGTTTGCAAATCTTTTAAATGCAAACGGTGAGAAGTAATTTAGTAATTGTGGTCAGTGTCTTTTATGTGTCAAAATCCCACCATCATCAGAAAACCGAAGAGTGATAATACGGGAGAGAGAGAGAAAAGATAGCCTGAAAGGCTGAAAGGAGAGGGAGCCGACAACGGCGGTGCTTGGTGGGGGTGTGTCGGAGCTATGTGTAACATCACGTATTTTTCTCAAATTTTTGAGTTAATAAAATCACCACTTTACCCACCATATACTCCTTATATGATTTCAAAAACAATATATATATTAACCAGTTTATAATAATAATAATAATAATAATAATAATAATAATAATAATAATAATAATAATAATAATAATAATAATAATAATAATAATAATTTGTAAAGTTTATACACCTATCATGTTTTAATAAAACTAAACTTTCTACCCAAACCATAAGCCCACCCTAAAACCTATTAACTCCTAAGCCCAAGCTCACAAACCCAACCGATCCTTTCTTTTCCTTTAAAAATTCGGAGCCCAACAAACCAACAAACCCAGCCCAAACCAAGACCCGGCCCAACTCCCTTCTCCTCTCCCCTCCTATCTGTTAAAAAAAATAAAAATAAATAAAAACCAACCAGACTCGAACCCGAGTCTGGTTCCGGTTCGAACACAACAAACAACAACAGCACCACCTGAGCCACGGCTCAAATCTGTTTGAATCCCAACCCTTTTAATACTTAAGCCATTACGCGATGCTTTTTCTTTCCTTCTCTGTTACTTTGGTCGAACACCACAATGCTTTGGTTGACCAAATTGATTGATCCATCTATGGTAAGAACTCACGAATTGATTCGTTATTATGGAATGACAGCCAAAACGCGTCATTACCACGCCAATAATCATTTAAAGTTTACCAAAATCGGACCTTTACGCGTTTACATTAAAGGCACGGGTCAAAATTTCCTAATCTATGAGACCGTGTGTTATAGTATAAATTGAACCCTTTTCTTGCAAGCTAAACACACCGATAAACTTGTCTTCACCCTCAATTTTCCCTAAATCTTACCGTAATCTGTGAAATCGAGCTTCGTTGACTTTTCGTTTGACTCATTCATCACGCATCCTAGAGCCTTGTATGTTTCAATTAATTACTTGTTTTTGTTCTTTGTTATTGCGTGACTAATAACCCCATGATTTCTGGGGTTATCGTTTGATGTTTAAACGGATTGGAAAAACTAGGGTTCTTAGTTTAGATTTGGGGAAGATGACTGTCTGCAGTCATCCTATTTATACTTTACGAAACAAGATTGATAACCAACAAACATGTAGACCAGTTGGTTATGCTCCTTTGCTCAAGAACACGAACCGGCCTATGGCCCGGGTTCGATTCCCATGAGCTGCAACTTTTTTTTTTTACAATTCCATTTACATATATTCTAACTATTAATCTTTTAAAATAGTTTTTAAATACTAAAAATGGTTTATAAATTCTACAAAAATTATTTTATGATGTTCTAATATAAAAGTTTATCATACAATTTATAGTTTTTCAAAAATCTTTTATTTATTATATATAATAAATATTACAAATTTATTCAATTATAATTATAAAATTCTATAAAAATATCAAAACGATTTTATAAAATTCCACAAAAATTATTCTAAGTTTATAAAACAATAAACATTCCAGAAATAATTTTTATTTCTGAAAACTCATTTATTTAATTATTTTAATCGATTTTTGCTATTTTAATCATAAATAAATCATAATAAATTCGTTTTTAATTATTTTTGCATCAAAATTTCACATAGATTATTATTAATCATTTAGATCAGAAATATAAATTTTTGATTCGAAATTTATAATTTTTAATATTTTTAAATATTAAGTCTATACTTTGTCGAATAATTATTAATATATAAAAATTCATTAATTAAGAAAATAATTTTATAAAAATTATTTTTACATTTATTACATTATAATTCAACTACTTTTAGGTAATATTAGTCAGAAAACATTTTCATTAATTATTTCTTTATTTATTTAAATTATTCAAATAATCAATTATTAATCCCCAAATTAGGAACCCTAGCACATTTTAGACTAGAAATCTTAGACTTATTAAGTTTTCCCTAACACTTATTTATTACCTTGAAATAGGGTGATATTTGGATACACACGAGCCACATTTACATATATAACAAGGGTCTCCATTCTAACACTAAGGTGAGTTTACATAGCCCCTTTTTCTGTTTTACATTTTGGGGTGAAACATGTTTAAACATTTTATACACTATCATTTACTCATTCTTACATTGTTGAAACTTATGATTCAATTACACTATCATTTACTCATTCTATCATTTGACTCTAACAAAAAGACACAGTACAATCATTAACATTGATCAAGCCGCCTGTTTAGATTATAGCGCTATAGGTCTGACAAACCCATCCCCCCCCCCCCCCGCATAAATTCATGGATGATCGATAACAGTTACACTTTTACTAACTTGCGAGTTAGGTCTCAGTCGACACAAGGTTTGATTGTACAAAAGACGCATTGTTACATGTCGGACTCATATTCTATCATTACTCATTATTATACTTCAACTATGATTATTATACAACATATTGTTTTCAACTATATACAAAACCTATGTATTCTCATCAACTTTTGTTGACCCAAAATATTTTCAAACTTAACATGTTTCTGGTTATTGCTTGCTTGAAGATTAGAGTTTAATGCTTGAAGATGTGTATTTAGTATTTTTCATGTTGATGTACAAATTCTTGTAGAACAATTGTATGTAATGTATTTAATTCAATTATTGAAATTTATTATTTACCATGAGCTACTGAACAATCATCACCACGTGACACCTCGATGTTTCCGCCATCGGTTGGGGTGTTACAGATTGGTATCAGAGCCATGGTTATAGGGAATTAGGTTATTAGAAAAATAATCTAGTCTATAACCATAGGATTATAATCAGTACTTGCTCCTTTTACTTGCAACCCTACTTGTTTCTAATCTCTATCTCCCTCCTACTTCTTATCCCTATCTTAGTCCCTACAAGAAGATTGCTCTCCATCACTGGATCTACTCTTAGACTAATAGGACAAAATCCTCAGGTTTAGCCTGAACCACCTTGAGATCTCGTCGAAGTTCTAGATTTTAATAACGAACACGTGCAATCTAGAAGGGTGAACGCCTGTATTCTGAGTTTTCTGTCTAGGACTGGCATTGCGCATATATCCCAATCAGACGAGGGACCCGGATGCCTACCTGGGAATTCTCGGGATGAGTGTTCACTTATAGGCTAAAGCATGTCTTCACTATGTTATTAGAATCTAGAATCTTTGATAAGTTAACGTTTTCGTTTATTCGTTTTAATTAATGGATAAATGATTACATTCCCTATATTACCTCATTCATTGAACCTTCATTGTGTCTCTTACAGATCATGCCTCCACGTCGCAGCACTCGCCTTAACAGTGGTGCAATCATGATGAAGGGAGCAGCAATCACAACCACAACCACAACCACGACACTAACCACAACAATGGAGGTGATGCCCAACTGGCTGCAATCATTTCCCAATAAATGGCACAACAGATCGCAACTCTGGTTCCTAACTTACTGGCTCAAGTCATCCAAATGAATGGAAACGGCAATGGAAATCACAATGGGAATGGGAATGGGAACGGGAATGGTCTCCCAGTCTGCACCCTCAAACACTTTAATACCTGCAATCCTCCTAAGTTTAGTGGGGATGAAGGAGCTACTGGTCTCCTACAATGGTTCGAGGGTATTGAGAATACCTTCATTAACAGTGAGTGTCCCGATAACTTTAAGGTCCGTTATGCCGTGAGTGTTCTTCACAAACGAGCACTCACTTGGTGGAATGAGGAAAAGCGCACCCGCGGAGCTAAAGTTGCACTTGCTATGACTTGGGATCAAGTCAAGGAGATAATGAAAGCTGAGTTTTGCCCACGTAACGAGGTTAAGAAATTGGGGGACGAGTTCCACACCCTTGCTCGGGATAGTGGGGAAAACCTTGCTTATGATACCCGCTTCCATGAGCTCAGTCTGTTGTTGCCCCATAAGGTCACTCCCCTACCTGTAGCCATCGAGAAGTATATCGGTGGTTTACCCATGCAGATTCAGGACACGATATGGGGAAGGAACCCTGCTACCCTCGAAGAGGCCAAGCGTCTAGCAGCTACCTTAACTGACAATCACGTAAAGAACGAGACCTTAGTTCGGAAAGGCGAGAAAGCAAGTATTGTAGCCGCGGTAACTACTGAGAACCAGAAGCGTAAGACCCGGGATCCTGATGTAAACCTCACTACACAAGCTTCTAACAAGAAACCTTATACAGGAAACTTTCCATTGTGTAACACCTGCAAACGACATCATCCCACTGCTTCAGCGTGTCGCTTGTGCACCAATTGTGGTAAGTATGGCCATCTGGTCAACACATGTCGTGAGACCCCAAACCCTAATACCAACCAACCAACCCTGCTCAGGCTGCTAATCCTAATCGTCCTGGTAGATACAACTATGGTCAGTGCTATGAATGTGGAGACCCAAATCACTTCCGTAACCAATGCCCTAAACTAAACCGAAATCAAGAACCTCCAGCTACTTAACAGCAAGCCCCACCATTTGAATGTTGTTTACTTTTTATTCTATGTATTGACACTTTTTGATTCAAGTAATAAATTCTAGTATTGGAATTTTTGTCTGAGAGTTGTTCATCTAGTATGACCATAACACCTGGATGCATGCTTGTTTGAATGTGAACTAATTGCTATATCAATATCTAAATCTATACAACTACAACTCATATACTATACTCGTTATACTTATAAACCTGCTTACATAAACATATTATCAATTTGCAATTTATGTGTGTTGCTACACTTAATAAAGGATGAAGTACTTGGTCAACAGTTAGTTGAGTATCAAATAACCTACTCAACGATTGGTAGAGGTCATCATGCCTTTTCAACAGTCAGGAGAGGCCCTACAACCTGCTCAACGACTGGTGGAGGCTATCGAACATGCTCAACAATCTGTAGAGGTTCTTACTCACTAACTGGTAGGAGTCTTGTTCCTGCTCAACAGTTGGACTCATTAAATACAAAGGTTCAACCACATGATTATTTCTGCATTACTTACATGTGTGTTAGAGTAATAGAAGGACACAAAACCCTAATGTAAGGTAAATTGGTGATTGCGGTCCGGAACGTAATCATGAATTTACAGGTACGTTAAGGTAGTGTGAAATTCTATCAAGGTTTTCGGTAAATAACCAATCATAAACTCTAGTTACCTGGTAGTTCATTTAGTCTTTCTATAGTCCATCAACTCATGCATTTCTGTTAGTATTCCTAAAACTTAAGTTTAGTGTTTTGCTAGATTCTTATTCTCCTTGCGATTTCAAGACACACCTAATCCTACCCTTAAAACTCACAGATAGCAAATCTCTTATCAAAATTATTCGAAACAGATTATTCTATTCAAGTTGTACCCTAACACTACACTTGTCCTAATCTCTACCCAATCATCCTCAACCCTGTGTTTTTAATAACTTCGGGACGAAGTTTCCAAAAGTAGGGGAGACTGTAACATCACGTATTTTTCCCAAATTTTTGAGTTAATAAAATCACCACTTTACCCACCATATACTCCTTATATGATTTCAAAACAATATATATATATATATATATATATATATATATATATATATATTTAACCACTTTATACTAATAATAATAATAATAATAATAATAATAATAATAATAATAATAATAATAATAATAATTTGTAAAGTTTATACACCTATCATGTTTTAATAAAACTAAACTTTCTACCCAAACCATAAGCCCACCCTAAACCCTATTAACTCCTAAGCCCAAGCTCACAAACCCAACCAATCCTTTCTTTTCCTTTAAAAATTCGGAGCCCAACAAACCAACAAACCCAGCCCAAACCAAGACCCGGCCCAACTCCCTTCTCCTCTCCCCTCCTATCTGTTAAAAAAAATAAAAATAAATAAAAACCAACCAGACTCGAACCCGAGTCTGGTTCCGGTTCGAACACAACAAACAACAACAGCACCACCTGAGCCACGGCTCAAATCTGTTTGAATCCCAACCCTTTTAATACTTAAGCCATTACGCGATGCTTTTTCTTTCCTTCTCTGTTACTTTGGTCGAACACCACAATGCTTTGGTTGACCAAATTGATTGATCCATCTATGGTAAGAACTCACGAATTGATTCGTTATTATGGAATGACAGCCAAAACGCGTCATTACCACGCCAATAATCATTTAAAGTTTACCAAAATCGGACCTTTACGCGTTTACATTAAAGGCACGGGTCAAAATTTCCTAATCTATGAGACCGTGTGTTATAGTATAAATTGAACCCTTTTCCTGCAAGCTAAACACACCGATAAACTTGTCTTCACCCTCAATTTTCCCTAAATCTTACCGTAATCTGTGAAATCGAGCTTTGTTGACTTTTCGTTTGACTCGTTCATCACGCATCCTAGAGCCTTGTATGTTTCAATTAATTACTTGTTTTGTTCTTTGTTATTGCGTGACTGATAACCCCATGATTTCTGGGGTTATCGTTTGATATTTAAACGGATTGGAAAAACTAGGGTTCTTAGTATAGATTTGGGGAAGATGACTGTCTGCAGTCATCATATTTATACTTTACGAAACAAGATTGATAACCAACAGACACGTAGACCAGTTGGTTATGCTCCTTTGCTCAAGAACACGAACCGGCCTATGGCCCGGGTTCGATTCCCATGAGCTGCAACTTTTTTTTTTTTACCATTCCGTTTACATATATTCTAACTATTAATCTTTTAAAATAGTTTTTAAATACTAAAAATGGTTTATAAATTCTACAAAAATTATTTTATGATGTTCTAATAGAAAAGTTTATCATTCAATTTTTAGTTTTTCAAAAATCTTTTATTTATTATATATTATAAATATTACAAATTTATTCAATTATATTTATAAAATTCTATAAAAATATCAAAACGACTATATAAAATTCCACAAAAATTATTCTAAGTTTATAAAACAATAAACATTCCAGAAATGATTTTTATTTCTGAAAAATCATTTATGTAATATTTTTATTCGATTTTTTCTATTTTAATCATAAATAAATCATAATAAATTCGTTTTTCATTATTTTTGCATCAAAATTTCACATAAATTATTATTAATCATTTAGATCAGAAATATAATTTTTTGATTCAAAATTTATAATTTTTAATATTTTTAAAAATTAAGTCTATACTTTGTCGAATAATTATTAATATATAAAAATTCATTAATTAAGAAAATAATTTTATAAAAATTATTTTTACATTTATTACATTATAATTCAACTACTTTTAGGTAATATTGGTCAGAAAACATTTTCATTAATTATTTCTTTATTTATTTAAATTATTCAAATAATCAATTATTAATCCCCAAATTAGGAACCCTAGCACATTTTAGACTAGAAATCTTAGACTTATTAAGTTTTCCCAAACACTTATTTATTACCTTGAAATAGGGTGATATTTGGATACACACGAGCCACATTTACATATATAACAAGGGTCTCCATTCTAACACTAAGGTGAGTTTACATAGCCCCTTTTTCTGTTTTACATTTTGGGGTGAAACATGTTTAAACATTTTATACACTATCATTACTCATTCTTACATTGTTGAAACTTATGATTCAATTACACTATCATTTACTCATTCTATCATTTGACTCTAAAAAAAAGACACAATACAATCATTAACATTGATCAAGCCGCCTGTTTAGATTATAGCGCTATAGGTCTGATAAACCCATCCCCCCCCCCCCCCCCCCGCATAAATTCAGAGATGATCGATAACAGTTACACTTTTACTAACTTGCGAGTTAGGTCTCAGTCGACACAAGGTTTGATTGTACAAAAGACGCATTGTTACATGTCAGACTCATATTCTATCATTACTCCTTATTATACTTCAACTATGATTATTATACAACATATTGTTTTCAACTATATACAAAACCTATGTATTCTCATCAACTTTTGTTGACCCAAAATATTTTCAAACTTAACATGTTTCAGGTTATTGCTTGCTTGAAGATTAGAGTTTAATGCTTGAAGATGTGTATTTAGTATTTATCATGTTGATGTACAAATTCTTGTAGAACAATTGTATGTAATGTATTTAATTCAATTATTGAAATTTATTATTTACCATGAGCTACTGAACAATCATCACCTCGTGACACCTCGATGTTTCCTCCATCGGTTGGGGTGTTACACTATGTACGGTGACGGAACCGATTTCCAGCGAGTGCACTGTCCGGAGCCACTATACACACGACAAGGTAACATCGGTTTGGTCAGAAAGCAGCGGTGATGGTGGTACGACAGTAACAGAAGCTTCGACGGTGGTCCCGAGTCGAGCAAACAATGCGGTAAGTTTATCACCTCCGGTTTGGTTATGAAATCAATAGATCAATGTCATGTATTTGCCTTTTCCGCTAGATCTGGTGTTACTGTCGCTGTTTGTTTAGGTTGCGGCCGATTATGTACGCCGGCTTCTGAACCATACGTGGCCCTCACCATCGATTTGAAAACACAGAAACAAGGCTGGACATAAGTATTGGCTACGGGGCTTTAGGGGGACATAAAGTGGCAACGATTGAGGTTGAACGGTCGTGTAGCGGTGGAGAATTTGTGTCGTTGGAAGAAATGGTGGTGTTGCATCGGCTAATAGTGGTGGTGTGGTGGGGGTTTTGTAGAGATGGAGATTCTCTTTGATAATAGATAGCTATTTTTTCTTTGATGATACTGTACTTTGTAATTTATACTAGCAGGAACCCGCACGTTGCGGCAGGGCTTCACGATATTTGGCTATATATAATTGGCATGTATGTAATTGATATGTTTAGTTAAATCTTCTTCAACCATCCACGGACCTTTCTTTACATGTGATTTATCACAACACGGAGGTCGTTTTCCCATCCATTAATTGTAAAATTACAAACACATAGTAGATAGGAAGGGATGGGATGGGAATGGTGGTGGTGATGCAAGTTTTAGAAGCATTCATATGATGAGGGGGTGTGAGGGGCATTCAACAATGCTCAGGAAACAAAAGCATGTAGAATTGGCTTCATTCTATGCATACTACATGCATGATCACCTCATACATTACTTTATGTATGCATCAAATGCAAAAACAAAACACTAATGTCTAAAATAATATCGTTACATGGTAAGTTTTTTACTAATGACGTTAGACTAATCATTGACTACAGGATGTGTTCGACTTGCGATATTTCATAAAGTGATGACCAAACCATGAAAACTGAATAGGGGTAGACTCTAATACATATGTGTCTAATTATGCTCTAGTAGTTGACCTAAATAAAATAACTTGGAATCATGCTCATGTAGACCTAAACTTCGGAATGTCAAGGAAAAGTAACAATTCATGGTAAGTTTCAGAGCTGAAAATGCACAACAATGTAAACAATAAAAGCACTTGGAAGATATTATGGCGCCTTTCGATGAAATTGGATTGCAGCACTACAATGACAAACCAACATCAATCAAACACTCTTGATTCATTCAATCAAAGACTCTTGTATAACCGCACGAATCAAAATCTAATTAGAAATAGTTATCCATAATCACAATTGACATGACGATCGTAGAATGAAAGATGAGCGACAAACTTAAATTAGAACATATTAGGGTTTGATTTGAAGTTTTTGTTTATGGGGCCAACATTTGAAAAATGAACATACAAATGTATTCCAAGAACCATTGGTTTCTAACGTATGGATTAATTGATCCCATGAATTAATTAAGAACACTATTATTAATGCTTGGAATCATTGATCTGAATCTATAACTGTATGATGGCATCTAAAAGAATTTAAACATGTGTGTCTCTGTTGGGAGAGTGGATGCGTGAAGCACATGTTCTACATTTAGCTTTAAGACTTGTTTTATAGGCAAATCATATAGATAACCATAGGAAATATAATTATATAGATATATTATACACACACATAGATATAGGTTATTATTATTATTATTATAGATTTTTTAGTAAAGTGGTAGCATAAATTTTAAAGAAAGTACAAAATTGACTTATAGTTGTATGTAATATTTGTGTGATTTCATAACAATGCTTTTTGATGTCATCTTATATTACGAATTCTCTAAAATATTCTATGCCATGATGTTAAACTTTTTAAATGCTTCAATGGTTTCAATACCATTATTAATTAGGGCAGACGGGGCACTACCCGTGAGTTTTTTAAACTTCACTGATTTTAACCAATCCTACACTTCCACGTCACTTCACTAATTTCCTTTACTGAAACATTTTTTTTGAAGGCAATGCTTCACTGATTATTTACCAACAATCAATTAGAGAGAGATAGAGACAAAGAGGAGAGAGAAAGAGAAAAATTACGGGTACCAGCCCGTTAACTAGAACCAGAATTTGGCTCACGCGACCACTACCAGCATGGGTGGCGGCAGTGTTACCGTGCTGGTAGTGAGGTACCCGTGCCCAATTCTGGTAGCGCCCCGTCTGCCCTTACTTTTAATAGGTTAAACAAGTTGATTTAATAGTTGTATTATATTTGTCTTGATGACTAAATGAAATTACATTTTTACCCATTTAAATGGATATGAAATGACAATCTTACCTATCTAGAACCCATTATATAGTAGTATAATGTAATTTCAAAAAAAATAATAATAATAAAAAAATAAAACAAATAAAACAAATAAATATACAAAATATACAAAAATCATACCTGATGTTAATTCATGGTGGTCTCAAAGAACATTTGCCCACCGCATTCCCGATGTAAGCTCGGTAATTAACATGACATATCTAGACTTGCTTTTTCATGCACGACACGACTATAAAGTAAACACGGGTACATTTCTTACTAGTTTGCCCAACATCTTGCATTACCGCCTTCTTCATCTTTGATCTCAAACCCCCATCCTCAACTGTGTTAGTTGCAATGATCACTACAGAAGGCGATTCGTGAGAAACTTGGGTCACCTCAACCACCAGGTTTTCAAGAGGTGCTAAGTCTTCAGTTAGGTTTAAACATACAATTTCAAGTTTAGGAAGACTTACACCCTTTTCTTCTTCTTCATCAACTACAACCGGTACTACTTGTTTTTCTCCAACAAATACAGGAATGCATGTGGAACTCGCTTTCTCAACCTTTCATGTTGCAATTTGTTCATCTGTTTGGTTCAATTGTTAGACTATAGCCTCATGTCTCAGCTTACTCCCCCGCATCATCTCCTTCATCAACTCCATGATTTCATTCAGTTTAGAATTTTGGTGATTACCTTCATAATGATTTTGACTTTGACATTGGTGTTGCTGATATGAACTCCTCTGATAATCATCTTGATAACACCCTTGAGTACCCATATTAACACCCCCGTATGTCCACTGAGAGTAATCATAGTGATGGCCATTATAATGTTCTTGGTAGCTTGAGAATGGCATCACCTTGGGTTCATAATCATCATAATCCCAATTTGGCTCATAGTTGTTGATATTTGATTTGTAGTATCCCGGATATGTGTAACTCGACTTCATTTTTTCTTTCCAAAACATTGGATCTTTCCAAAACACTAGGCAATCCTCATATATGTGAATTTTCCCGCAACACTTGCATGACTGATAAGATCCATCCATGATCCAAAGACTTCACTTCCTGCACAAACTAAAATACCCGTGTAAAAACGAACAAATGGAATAAAAAAATTAAAAATAAAAAAAACAAAAAAATATTAATTCATTTTTTTAAAGCAAACAAAGATAAATCAAACAAAACCTACAACACTAAGCGCACTAGCTCCCCGGCAACGGCGCCATTTGATGACATGTCGTTAGGGTCATGCAAAAACCTAAATAACCTAGGTAGATAGGGTAAGTTAGGTATCGAATCCACGAGGAGCATGTGGTTAGTATTGCACCTTTTGTTTGATTATTTAAACTAAAAAAAATTAAATATAACTGAGTTGTAGGTTGTTTTGAGTTTTAAGAAAACAAATTTTTTAAGTTGTAAACAATAATATTAAAGAAGTAACCCCCTCCAAGTTTCCGGTTCAATGATTCACCCTACCCTCGTTTAGATGATTGGATACCACATAGACATAGTTTTGTTGAACGGTTTAAGTTAAGTGATAATCAAACACAAGTTTTTAATAATAACTCGTACAATTTAATTACCAACCCACGAATAACAACTACCCTCCCATTAGTCAAACTGCTCACGATGCAAGAAATTAGGAAACCGAATGCGAATGACTAAAAGATAAGCAATTGCACAAACGTGACTTGTTTAAATAACTCAAACCACAAATATCTTTCAAACAATTAAAAGACAATCCATAAACCAAACCAAGCAAGAGTTAGAGTTTCACAAATAAACCGTACACCTGGAGGTGATTACAAAGATGTTTAGCCGTGCATCTCGTTCACTGTGGCTTCTTCTTTTTCTCTTTTTGCGATCCTCTCCCTCCGTTGTGATAATACCCTTCTGTTGTGTGACCTTTGGCAGACAAAAGGCTGCTGCCTTCCACGAATGTTGAACCCCTCCTCTCGTACCCTCTTTTGTTTTCTTAATTCCCATCTAACCGACTCACATTATCGCTTGTGGGCTACCCAATTGCTTAGCCCACCAATCACCTAACTGGCCCAACAACTTCATTTATTAACATGGGTTAATTAATTAAGGGGAAATGGAATTTAATAATCCCAACTTTGGTGGGTTGGAAGGCAGTGGTTGATGGCGGTGGTTGATGGTGACGAAGGCGGTGGTTTCAGGTGGTTGATGGCGGCGATTGTCCAGATTAGGGTTTTAATTAAGGGTTTTGGTTCAGATTTGGTTGTATGTATGTACACTAATTTGGGTTTTAATTAAGGGTTTTGGTTGTATGTATGTACAGATTTGGGTTTTGAGAAGAATGGTGGGTTCAGGTGGTGACGATTGATGGGGTTTTGAGAAGAATGGTGGGTTCAGGCGGTGGAGGTGGTTGCAGATGGCGGCGGTGGCGGTGGTTAATGGTGGTGGTAGGTGGTTGTGATTGTGGTGAAGATGATGAAGAGATGATGATGATGAAGATGTAATATTATATATATATATATATATATATATATATATATATATATTATAATTCTTTATTATTATTATTATTATTAAATTTGTGGTCCCCTCTTTTTTTTAAAAACATTAAAACATTATAAATATATGACATGGACATGGTCCCACCCTTTTTTTTGACAGACCAGCACTTTTTGACACGTAGGCTTGCCACGTGGGATGCCCACGTGGCACTTAACAGAGTTTTTTAACTGAGGTTAGTCTGGGACCATTAAAATAAAAATGTTGACAAGTTGGGACTGCTGTGTTACAAGTTTCAAGTTGGGACTGTTGCCTTCCAACCCCCCAAAATTGGGATTATTAAATTCCATTTCCCCATTAATTAATGATAAGCCCATCTTCAGTTTAGCAACTAGTCCACTAGTTTCTTGTGATTTCTGTTGTGTTGGTTCGATCGCTAGAGCTCCAACAAAACAAAAACAAATGATACTTTTGCAATCACCCTCTTTCTCTTGAATCACCTGCCAAATTTAATGCTTTTAGAATACTATTGACTGAAATTTAATCAACCACATTTAAATTGATCTATCATTCAAATAATTAATTCACTTGTATTTACTTTAAGCTTTTCTCGTTATTATTATTTAAACTCATTTTCTTTTTATGAAATTCACTTGAAGTATATATGTATTTTCTTGTAATGATGCATTCCTAATCTATACTATCTTATAAAACATTTCA
Organism: Ambrosia trifida; assembly: GCA_028751855.1. Lineage (NCBI taxonomy): Eukaryota > Viridiplantae > Streptophyta > Magnoliopsida > Asterales > Asteraceae > Ambrosia > Ambrosia trifida. The sequence goes on along the minus strand of CM054123.1, from coordinate 26,033,996 downwards.
TAAGGATATCTTAATTGTTAAGTAATACAATTATAAATGCTTAAAGTACAACACATAATGCATGTAGTAACTACTTTTTAAGGGTATTTATGTCTTTTCAAACCTAACTTGCACATATACCCCCTATTAGTTACAGTTTGCCCCTTTATCTATCTATACTATATTATAATTTTATACAATACTTACATATTTGCCCATCAACTTTACTCTTTAAATACTAATTACACTTTTGTATCTTTATTTTAACCAACTACCCCTACGATTTTTAAACGTTCATAACTTTTTCGGACGATAATATTTTCTTAATATTATTACACCGTATAAAAGAGCATTCTATTCTCTTTAATTTGAGTATAGTATTGCTATAGTTTTTTAATTTTTAAAAAATTATATTTTAGGGTTAAGCAATAATCGAAAAAAAAAACAAAAGAAAAAAATGAAAATGAACTTAAATCATCTAAACTTTATTATAATACATTGTCTTAAAATTCAAGTTGTACATGTATAATTGCTTAGAGTAAAACACACAATACATATGTTAACTACTTACACGATACTTACACATTTGTCTCCTCAACTATGCTCAATTTCTTTTATTTAACTAATAATTACACTTTTCACCCTTATTTTAACCAACTACCACACGATTTTTAAATGTCCATAACTTTTTCACACGTTAATATTTTCTTAATATTATTACACTGTATAAACGAGCATTTTTTTCTTTTTAATTTAAGTATAGTATTGCTATAGTTTTTTTTTTTAATTTAAAAAATGATATGTTAGGTTTAAGTAATAACCAATCTATACTATCTATATCTATACTATCTTATAATACATTTCATAAGGACCTCTTAAAATTTAAGTTTTACGAGCATAATTCATTATAGTACAACACACAATGCATATGTTAACTACATTTTTAGGGCAAATATGTCTTTTATACAATACTTACACATTTTTTCCCTCAACTTTACTCAACTTATTTTTATTTAAATAACAATTACACTTTTAACTCTTATTTTAACCAACTACCCCCATGATTTTTAAACGTCTATAATTTTTTTATACGTTAATATTTTCCTAATATTATTACATCGTATAAAAGAACATTTTTTTCTCTTTAATTTGATTATAGTATTGCTATAGTTTTTTTAATTTAAAAATGATATGTTATGGTTAATTAATAAACGAAAACGAACCGAAATCATCTATACTATATTATAATACATTTTTATTGACCTCTTAAATTTAAGTTTTACAGTATAATTCCTAAAAATGCAACAAACAATGTACATGTTAACTACATGTTGTTTCCCGCCGCAACGCGCGGGCTCCTGACTAGTTTTAAATAATATAACATAAAGCGTACCTAAAATACACAGATCAAACACTAAAATATGTACAAAACTAGTATATAAACACTAAAATAAGTGAACAACGTATCCAACAAGGGTATCAACGTCGTGACAACAACAGCCTCTATAAACATGAGTAATTTTCAGCTCGTAATTAAAGCTTTAAATCCTAAGCATATTGAGAACATGCTTCGGTTACGTACACCATTTCTTGAAAATTCTCCATCAGTACGTTCTTACAAATGCTAAGCTTCCAAAGGACACTAGCCACTGGCTTACGTCATAGCAAAACAACAAGCTATTCCGTGTTTTAATAGGGAATGCGGCTACCGAATTTGCCAATTGCAGAAACACCAGCAAATGTCGTAAGAGGCAAAGTAAAGAATCAAATATTTACTCTAGAATATGCGTTATCGCATATGTCATACAACCGCGAACCTCCTTGTTGGATACGTTGTTCACTTAGCTCCATCTACTCCACAAAACCGGAACAAGAGACACTCCGGTCAACGTCTTATCTTATAAAACGGTTAGAGAAGTTTTTGCAGGATGTGAAAACCACTGTTTCTCAAAAGGTTTTGTACCATTAATCATTTTACATCAGGGGAAGTTTTCAAGATATTTCGGTCTTTACTCGTGTTTTCATCAATGAACCGTTCACATCTTTGAAAAATATTCGGTCTGTTTTGTTTCAGTCCCAACATGTTTTCAACATTTAAAACGCTTTACACTTTCAAGATTATCTATTTTTACACCTTTAGACTGTCCAGATCCATTCGGCTTCGGTGCCACTTTTGATCGAACTACATTACCAAACCAACATTGCCTCCTTTTTTGAACAAAATTTCAAACTCAAACGAGTAACCAGTTTCTGTGTATTTAAGTTACAAGGCCAAAATAACTATTCTCACACCAGACCCGAAACATAAAAGACGCGTAGTCTTTCTTTTTATATCTAAGGCCAAATTAAAAGGTGTACTTCTCTATCGTACAATCACCAAACCTCAGGCGTTCTTATCATGGATCACAAAATACTCTGATTGGAATCAATCTGTTAACTTGGCTGATCCATTAAAAAGGAAGAAGACATAAAAACGACTAGTGGTACGTTTTCTCAACACAACATGCCCCCGTTGGAAACGCAACATGCTCCGGTTGGAAACGCAACATGCTCCTGTTGAAATCAACTTCAGGCGCTTAACTCCTTTATCAACTTTTAGTTCTACTCCGTCCATACCTAGTTGATTTCTTATTGATAGAAACATTATTGCCGCAGCATGCAGTTTCTTACCTAATCATAATGTCGAACCAAAGTTGCTAACTCCCTGTGCGTAATTCGGAACCAAAGTTTAGTCTGATGGTAATGGGTCACGGAATGCAACCGAACCATGAGATATGTGCTTCTCACGGATACAAAAAAAAAAAAAAAAAAAAAAAAAACAGAAACACAAAGATACATCGGAGCCGATTGAAATGAGCAATCTTATTTTCATAGAAGGTCCGGGCGATCGTAAAGGTTAAATATGTGATTATGAGTTCATGACCGCCTAATTATCAAAAACAAGATCTAGTACACAGCCTCTCCATGTGCAAATTACAAGCTGAATGTCACGGGATAAAACTTAACTCCAACGTATGGTTCACACTCGGAAAAACATGGTTCGATACACCATTTACTCAAGAGTGTTTGTCAGTTTAATTATTGCTAAAATTATTTAGCAGCAATGAACTCGGGGGAGCTACATAGCATGACAACGTTACAAGTGAAGAGCATGTTCCATTTTTCACGCAAAACAAGCTGCCTCCAAAACCAAAGGTACCACCTCCTACACATATTACATTATTTATCATTATTTGTTGACCTATTCAAGCAACACTTAAACAAAGATGGACGTTGCGTAACACTTCCATCTATATGTGGCTACATGCCACGTTATCGGTTGGCTATATGCCACATTCTCCTTGACCAAAGAAATCCCCTTAAAAGTATGCTATACGCATCGGCATAAAGAAACAGCCTTATTAAAACTTTTTATCGCTGTAAAAGCTCAAGGACGCTGTGATACACCGGACGTTCGTTAGATACGAACCATGAGTCCATAATGGCATAAACACGCGCTACGAGCCACCCCCAAGGGATAAGGATGTCAAAGAATAACACGGGTTATATGGTTCGGATTAGCAGGGACATATGTTCGGGAACCGTCTCCACTTACATAACTCTTACGACTTCAAGCAAAACGCCACATAGCTAGAGTAAACCTATCATTATAACCAGGTACGGTATAGACAAGGCACCTCAAACACAAAGTGAGACAATGAGGAAACCTCTAAAAATGTCAAGGGGTACTAAAACCCGGACGTACTTACAAAGTGTCCCGAATGAGCATGAATGAATGCTTCGGAACACTAATAAACTCAACAAATATGAGATTTTTCGAGGGATATGCCCCGAAAATAAATAAAATAAAAATGCCGGAGAAGTGCTACAATGCCAAAGTAAAGATCTAGACACTCGATATCGGATAATTTTTACTCCGATCGGGCGAAGCAAATTGAGCTACTCCAAAAAGGAAACCCCGCCAAAACAGACGGGACCCCACATAATTGTGACAGCTAGACCTAAGAGATCTTATTCACCGGCGAAGATCAATAGAACTTCCGCTCCCTGCACATGGAACGGAGTTCACCTAAAAAATGCTACATGTAATCCGAAGTCCAAGACCGAAGCAGTTCACATATAAACAATTGAACAAGTTTTATTTTAATATTACTTGTTTCAAGTGGGATGAGCCATAACTCACCTTCGTCTTAAACGCACCTACGGGAAGAATGTCCCCTATCAATGAGTTGCAAATGAAGCAATGCTTCCTCTGGTCTATTTTATCTTTATGTGCATTATCATCTCGGTTACAATAATAAGGGGAAGTACCCAAATGTCTCACAGACATTCCGAGTAAAAAAAAAGAGACTTCGGCATAAGAAAGCCTCATGCTCTGCAATAACATGAAGCTAAGGGAAAGATACCGAACCAAAAGAGCCGGGATAAAGATCCCTTTTGGTTTGAAACCGTTCTATACTCCAGAACAAACAAATCTATACATGTAGCATAAAGCCTTCAGCGCTAAAATAATGATAAGGGCTTAACTTGTTTCTAAGTTAAAAAATCTTTCACCAAGGCCAGGCTATAGGCTTCGGTGAAATGCCCCACCAAAAAATGAAAACAAAGTGTTCCGGAAGAATGTGATTTTTGTTTAGAATGAGATGCGGCATACCTCATTTAATAAAACATGAGTTGATCCTTAAAATGTTTATACGTATGTTGAAAAAACAACATGCAAGCTTCGGTGTACGGAGCAAAAAATACTCCGGCATTAGAAAGGGGATAAGAATTAGGGCATGGGGGTATCGAAGGCCCTTTTGTCCGGAGTTCTTAGTCATACAAGTTCGAAAGACAAAATACCGAACTTAAAAGACACCCCGGAACAAAGACTACGTAGAACTAATTAAATTTAAATACGCGAAAAATGAACGTTTTACTTCGAATGTTATAAGTAGTCAAGGATGAAGAATCCCAAAACACTTAAAACATAATTACCCATACCGAGACATAAAAATTGTGGACGCACGATAATTCTCGATGCTTAAAAGAACGAGGGATTATAGAATAACCCTCAGTACTAACATGACATGCTTCATCAAGAAAGCTTGACCCACACATAACGGGCCGAACCTTGATCATTTTTCATCAAGACCCACCATTTAAAGTCTGGTATTCATTCTTGCTAATGAACACCAGACTTGGGGGGGACATGAAGAGGTATAACCCAGAACGGACCTCCGAACCGCCTTGAGAGAGTCTCCGTCTCAGACTTACTTATTTAATATTAATATTGTTTGTTATCTTGTACTAACTCGCTCGCGAGGTTCAGCGCTATTGGACAATGGACTTGTAGCGAAACCCCTAACTAGGCATGGCCCAATTATGTTAGGGGATCTATTTAGGTAGCCTATTAACTTGGGTCCATTTGGAAGGCCCATTAACTTCCTATATAAAGAGGTCTCTACCTCTTGAATAGGTAAGTTATGAGCACCCCACTTTTTTACTACTAGGTAGAGGAGAGTTTTCTCCTCCAAGCCTAGGCCCCTCTCTACGGTCCCATCTTCCCTCTTTTTCTCCCTCTTATTACAGATTCGGCTATAGAAGATGACTTGCACTCTCAACCTCACCTTCTTTAAGAGTATAAAGAGTGGTGTGGGGGGGGGGGGGGGGGGGGGGATTGTGGGGAGTGGAAGGGGGGAGTGACACGTGGCACTTCATTTATTTTTTATTTTCTTTATAAAAAAAAGTTTAATAAATTAATAAACATAATAAAAATAATAAATTTAAATATTTAAAAAGTATTTAAAATAATAATCTGAAAAATTTTATTTAAAAATTTATATTAAAGTATTTAGAAACATTTATTTAAATAGTTAATATAAAAATATTATTCAAACTTTTGAATTTGACCGCTAGTTTTTAAATGTTTGAATTTCAATCGCCAGTTTTCTTACCCTATAAATACAACATCAACGCAACCATTCCAAGTCACAATTCTCACAATTCTCATACAAACTTCCAAATGTCTGACCCTATGAATTTCCAACGTTATCATGAAGGTGCCGGATCTTCCGGCCTCCGGCGATACTCTCGCCGGAGACGACGACTACCTTTTTCATCTCCTCCTCCTCCTGCACAACCAACGTTTTCATCTTCTGCTCCCCCTTCTCCTGCACAACCTTTGTTCTATCCTCCTCCTCCTGCACAACCTTTGTTCTATCCTCCTCCTCCTGCCAATCAAGTTTTTTATCTCCTCCCCCTCCTGCTACTCAACCAACTTTTTCAGCTCATCCTCTTCCTTCACAAAATGAGGACTTAACTGATGAGGAGTTGGTATGGGCTTTGGATTACTTTACAACTCTGAGGGAAATGGACCGTCTTAGGTTGTCCCACCCCCGGATGCAAGAGATCCCCCACCAGCAGACTACACCCACCCCCACCATCAGACTACACCCAACCCCCACCACCAGACTACACCCAACCCTCCTCCTCGGGAGACATACGAGGAGGAGTTGGAAGCACGTAGAGATGTGATGGAAGAAGAACGCTTCTACTACTACTAGGCAACTTCTTCTCCTTGCCGCATCCCCTCGGATGCGAGGTCCGATGATCACAATAGCGACCGGGATGTGTCACCTCCACCATATACACCGGAGGACTTGGACAATTACTCCCCGTAATGGGGGTTTAGGTTTTCATAAGTACTTTAAGAGTATGTTATGTGTTTATGTAATGTATAGTAGTTTAATTATGTAATCTTTTAGGTTTAATTATGTAACGTTTAGTAATAAGTAATTAGGATTATGTAATGGTTATTTAATCTTTTTATGTAATGTTTTTATTAATTTTAATAGGGTTAATTATGTAATGTTTTTTATTAAATTTAATAGGGTTAATTTTAATTTGTTTTTCATATTTTTTTTTAGTTCGGATGAGTTTTTTTTTTAATTTATAAACAACCAACCAATCAAAATGCTACATGTGGCAAACCAACCCCTCGCCCCTCTCCATGCCATGTCGGCGGCGGTGTTTAAGCCCTTCCCACCCCTTTCCCGCCCCCACTCCGGATAGTCTAAGAGAATTCAAACCTACTCAATCAATCGGGTAAATTTTTTCCTCTTCAAATATAAATAAATTTAAGAAGTAAACATATTTTTATTTTTTATTTAATAGATATTAGATGTTAGATAGATATTTAAAAAAGGGATTGTTACATACCAATAATTTATATGTATCATTATAATTACACTATGTATTATGTGAAAATTTTTAATTGTAAGTTTAGTATGAAAGTATGTTCTATGTATTTATATGGTGTGTATAAGCGCTGCGCGCATTCATAATGTGGAGTGCTTGGCATCAGTCCATTAGGCGGCTCGGATGCTGGCATATTATCACCCATCAAATAATTAACTTACCCTTCTAAAAAAAGTGATAGAACATAGTTGGGAGAATGCGGAGTACGGTTAATTTGTCCACCCTCTTCACACATTTTATATTAGAGGTGCACAAAAAAAAAAAAAAAAAAAAAAAAAAAAAAAAAAAAAAACCGGAAGCGGAATTAGAACCGAAAAAAAAAAATCGGAACCGGGTATTAAAAAAACCGAAACCGGGTACATCCAGAACCATACCCGACCCTACCCGCCGAGTACGCATAGGGTATAGATTTCTATGTAAAAAACCGGACCCGGAACCGGACCCGATTTATACTCGGTTGTACCCGGTTTTTTAAATACCCGGAACCGGGTTTTTTGAATACCCGGCACCGGGTTTTCTGAATACCCGAAACCGGGTTTTCTGAATACTCAAAAAGTATGTGTCAAGCGACGGGACTATTTGACGTTTTGATGTTTAGGCGGAACCGGGTAATAAAAAATCAAAACCGGGTTTTCCGAATACTCAAAAAGTATACTCAAAGAATTCTATAACCGCGTTATAATCATCTAACTCGCACTGCCCTTCGACGTGATTGTATAAAAATAATTCAATGCCCGATATACCCGATTTTATTCAATACCCAGTGTACCCGATTTTTTTCAATACTCGATATACCCAAAACCGGTTCCATACTCAGAACCGAGTATTGAAAAAACAGAAACCGGGTATTGAAAAACCGGAACCGGTATACCGGGTATGGTTTTTTATGCTAGGAACCGGAACTGGAACCAGTTCTTTCAATACCCGGTCGAAGTAATACCCGACCATACCCGGAACCGGGTATTAAGAAAACCCGATTTGTGCACCTCTATTTTATATTACGATGCAACGCTATTTTTATGTTTTGATGTGCAGAATCGATCCACAACAACGAATCAAACAGGTTATATTACAACTATTTTTTAGTTCTCTTTCGTTTAACCAAATACCGATCAAAATTAGGGTTGAGTTTCCGCCGCAACCCCGGGCTATTTAACCAAATACCGATCAAATTAAGGTCGCGCTCCCGCCGCAATGCACGGGCTGAATATTACTAGTTTGTCAAAAAAATCAAAATGTATAGCTTTCAAACGGTAAAAAAATATAATCAACAATCGAACAGTTCCCTTTCCTTTTGTGGTGGAGGGGCATGGGAAGTGAAGGATAGGACGTGAGACCGAATGGTCTCAGGTTCGACTCCAGATCCCTCTCAGGTTTTACCGATTCTTTACTGTCATGCCTTCGGGCAGGGAAATTGGATTTTCCCCTAATCTGGTGACTAGGTGGGTTCTGGCTACCCAGCGCTATTTGTGGACAGGCAAGTAACACATGTCTTGACCCAGGGACGTATGGGTGCTTTCATAATGGTATGTGTCCTGGGTAGTCAGGACATCAATTTGTTAGCCATTAAAAAAAAACAAGAAAAAAAACACAATCGAGCACTTTGTGCGACAAGCAAAATTTGTCCTCTAGATGTAATCACATATTTAAAGTTTAGTACGGCGATAAGGTGTTGTCTGTTTTGAAGTGGTAAAATGTTTTCAGTCTGGGGACCACATTTGCAGGAGAAGGGGTGGATCAAACGTCTGTAGTTTACAAGAGGAAGACGGATTGCTTGTTAATTAACGTCCGCAGCTTGACCCAAAACCATAACCCACCATAACCGAGACACCCACCGTAAACCAACATCCTCTGTTGTCACCCGAAACTATAACCGGCCACAACCCAACAGTGAACCACCCACAACCCACCTGAAACTATAACCCACCCTAACCAAGACTGTTTGTGAACTACCCACAACTATAGCCCACCATAAACCTTATTTATGTAGGTTTATGTTTTCATGCTAGAATGCAAATGGAATCTAAGTTTGAATTCCCTCACAGGAATGGCAAATCATAGCAGTGAAATAAATAACACATTAACACCTAAAACGATCTCAATTATTTGTATATTCATATACCGTTAACATCTAACACAACATGATTATATATGTAGGGGCGGTTATTGTGAAAAGTAACAAAAACGTGCGAAGTGTCACTTTGTACATGATAATTACGTAATGATAATTACGTAATGTTTTTGTATGTTCATGAAAACATTACGTAATTATCATGCACTTTGCACATGAATTTACGTAATGATAATTACGTAAATGTTTTTGTATGTTCATGAAAGCATTACGTAATTGTCATTACGTAATTATCATGTGCAAAGTGACACTTCGCACGTTTTCATTACTTTTTATTTGAATCGGCCCCTATATATGTATGAGAATTTTTTATTTGCTACTTCATGTTTGTCTGTAGTTTATACCATACCAACGATATCATCATCATCGTTACCAAAACCACTCCACCACCAAGTAATGTGTTGAATATCATGTGTTCCCAACCTCTTACACTTGCAGTGAAGAAACGAAAACGAGACGGTCTGCTACTTGCTTCACCTAATTTTTTGGGATAACAACAATCGGTGGAGGGGAGGGAGGGAGGAGGAGGGCGGAGGGGAGAGGAGGAGGGAGGAGAAGAAGAAGAAGAAGAAGAAGAAGAAGAAGAGGAGAAGGAGGAGGAGAAGGAGAAAAAAGAGAAGGAAGAGATTAGGGGTGTACAAAATGCGGCTCGCAACTCGCTCGAAAAATGCTCGAAAAAGCTCGTTTTATTATAGAGCCGCGCTCGAGCTCGAGCTAGGGGTCCTGGCTCGTGGCTCGGCTCGGTGGCTCAGTTCGTGGCTCAATAAACATATTTTATATACTTAATAATACTTTTAATTAACCAATAAAATATGAAAAATAATAGAATAAAAACACAAATTATACAAATAATACTTTTAGTATGCCTTTCATTCATTAAAATATTAGAAAAAATATATATATACATGTATATGTGTGATTTTATTTTTATTTTTTTTGTTTGTATTTTATAATTTTTTTTAAATAACGAGCTGGCTCGAACCAGCCCGAGCTCGGCTCGAACATTTACGAGCCGAGCTCAAGCTCAACTTTTCAGCTCGACCAAAAAAACGAGCCGAGCTGAGCTGGCTCGTTTAAGTTCGAGCTCGAACTTAGCCTGGCTCGGCTCGATTACATAGGAGATGAAGAAGAAATGAGGAGGATGAGGAATGCTCTGTTGAGTTTGGGATAGTGGCGAAGCTTGAGAATTCGCACCGGGTGTTCGGAAGTCACCGGTTACGTGATGGGACCTAATTTTATAGCTATTTTTCGAGTTATATGTTCGGGTTGATGATTCGATTCGGGTCGAGTCAAACATTAAATACAATAAATATCAAAGTTCTACGCATTGTTTAACAAACAATTGAACAAAGCACTAAAAACATTAAAAAGGAGAAAAGGGTGGGTACCTAGATGAAAAATTATAGTTCAGCCCGTCGACCTTTAAGATTTTTGAATTCTTTAATTATGGACTCCGAATCAAAGTTCTTAGCGATTTGTTTTTCTATGTAAATCACCTAAAGCCATAATTATTTTCAAGCCTAATTCTTAAACAATGTGATAACTTGACACAAAACACACACTGTAAAGATTGAACAATATAAAAAAACACCACCGTTCAAAAATGGATGTCAATCCAAAGCAGTACCAACAAATCGTAGGTTTCGTCAATTCCCCTTATTTTATATGGCTTTGGATATTCACACACTAGGGTTTCCTATCCAGACATCCCTCCACGGGCCGTTGAGGCCTCCACGTCCCGTGGAGGGCCAACCAGAGCAAAATGACGGGTCGTGGAGGCCCCCACGACCCGTCCCCTAGCATCTAAAATTCTAAATGATTACCAATCATTGGTAATAATTGGAAATGATTGGGTGATGATTGTTTGGTTTTTTATAAGTGTAGTGTGGGTGTTTAAGATGGGTTAGAGATGTGAATATGAATGTTGGTTTTTTTATAAATGTTTATTTTTTGTTATTTATATAATATGATTTTTTTTTTAAATGGATGTGAATGTGAATATGAATGTTTGGTTTTTTATTAATGTTTATGTGTTCGAACTAAACAAAACACACGATACGAGCAATAAAACAAAATAAAGCATAATATTCAACCATTTACATAAAATAATATTATCCAAATAAAGAAACAACTGAACATAATAAAGCATACTGTTCATACAATAATAACATCCAAATAAACAAACAACTAATGACCTGACCCCTGATATACACCGGACGGATTGAACTACTGACTGCTGGACGGACCGGCCTGCTGACTGCTGGACGCCCTACCCTGAACGGTACACGGCGCCAAACCTAAATGTACCCGCCTCTCATTCTCGCTCTCCAACAACCACCGCATATCAACCCGCATATCCTGCATATCAGTCCGCATCGACCCCATATTAGCCCACATCAACCCCATCTGATCCAAAACCTGCTAAAGTAGCTGGTTCGTGGTATCAGGCAACCTAATGGAGTGATAAACGCGGGCAGCATGCTGTCGGGCATCAGGGGGAGCATCTGCATCTCTATATCCACCGGTGGATCGTCGTCGCCAACATTTCAAATGTTTGAAAGGTATTGAAGATATGTAGAAGGAAGCCATATCTTAACCTGGTCGATGATGAGTTTGTACTTGTCACCGTCAAACAGTGAGATTTAATACGTGTATAAATATGTATGCATGTATGAATGTATATATCATTAGTTTGTACTTTTCGCCTACCAATAGTGGAAAATCTTTATCGTAAACAATCGATTTGTCCTTAGATTGTTTACCTCTTCTAATTGGCTGCTTCCCATACGTTGAAAAATTTATATAATAATAATAGGACAAAATTACACTTTGTGTCCTTAATGTATCACTGAAATTATGAAACGTGTCCTTTATTATTATTTTTTTGCATTTTATGTCCAAAATCTAGTTTTTTGTTGCATTTTATGTCTTTTCTGACTAACTGGGTTAAAAATCTCAGTTAACTTCAATACAACCAGGGGTATTATTGTCCATTGACGTCCCTTTGCTACAAAACCCCCCTTTTAACTCCTGATAACATCATAACCCTTACACACAACTTCTTCCCCAATTCAAAAACCCTAAAATCCCAAATAATTAATAATAATCCTACTGTAAGAAAAACCCATATAAAAAAACAGAGCTTTAAACATACAGATGAGGTTCTTGAAGCATCCATGATAGCCAAACCTACAGGCTACAAGTCAAACATTCTTTTACATGAGCACAACATTTGGGTTAAAGGTTATTCCTTTTTTTAGAGGAAAAGATGTGAAGGATCAGCAGTAGTACAGAGGGTATATCGCTATCAGGTTCTTAATGATTAATGATGTCATGGTTAGTGGTGTAGGATTATTATTTATCCAAAGGGCAAAGGGTTATTATTAATCTACTTGCAGCTTCCTCTGTGATCGATTATAATAATAATTATTATTATTATTACTACCAAATCTCCGGCTACTTGTGAAGCCATCAGTCTTTGATTTGCAACTTATCCGGTTACCCATTTTTTGGTTGTCAGAGAGAGTGTTAATGATTATTAAAGGTTGGAAATTTAAAGGCTGTTAGGTAATTGATAATGTAGGAAAGAAGCTTCATAAATGGATGTGCTTGCATGTTTCACAGTTTACTATCAGTCAAACATATATTATGGTTTCAAATTTGTGTGCATCTATTAATATATATAAAATAATTGAACATCGCTGACGTGGCGTGCAATGGTGCCTTCAACCTCTCCATGAAACTGCCACGTGGCATCATAAATGAAAGATTTTAGTGTTTTTGAATTATTTCCTTTTTTAATTAAAAAAAAAGATAAACATAAAACCCTAAATTTATCTCTCTGTCTCTTAATTCTCAATTACTAAAATTAAATTGAGTTATTTTAAGAAAAAAGAATTTAAAAACAAATTTAAATTTTTCTCTCTTATGTTTCTCACATAATTTGTAAACGTTAATATCTTTTATATTCGAGATTTTTTAAATAAAAAAATTACACAAAATTAACGAGCGTTTTATTATCTTTCCAACGAGTACCATAGTGCCATATAAAAAACGGAGAAAAACGACTATTTTTTGTGGGGTTATGTTCATACAGAAAAAAAATACAAAGTGTTCAGGTTATTCATTAATCATGTTTTTTTCTTTTAAATCAGGTTCTTATCCACGATGTTGAAATTCAGCCCAATCATCATGCTACCATTGGAATTTTACTCTTCTAAAGATGGATACGTATACTTCATCAAGAGAAGCTAGGAGAAAGAATCGCGCAACACTGCAACACATGGTGTCACCTTATAACAAGGTTTTTTTTATTTATTTAATTAGAAGAGTAATAATTATTACTATTAGTATTAGTATTATTAGAATGGTTATATTTTTCAACCCCTATCATGAATTCTACATCTATATAAGTCAAAGTCAAACTGTAACATATTTTAAATTATGTAAAGATGATTTTATGTTGAATGTTATCATTTTAATACTGTATTATGTTTAATATGGTTTATTCTTTTTATTTTTTTTTAACTTTTTAACTAAATGTTTTTTTTTAACTAAGATTGATTATGTTTAAGTTATTTACTTATGATCTTTTATTAAAATCATATTAAATTTTTTAACCCCGGGAAAAAAAAAAAAAAACAAAGTGTTCAGGTTATTCATTAATAAATGAAAGATTTTAGTATTTTTGAATTATTTCCTTTTTTAATTAAAAAAGAGATAAACATAAAACCCTAAATTTATCTCTCTATCTCTTAATTTTCAATTACTAAAATTAAATTGAGTTATTTTAGGAAAAAAAGAATTTAAAAACAAATTTAAATTTTTCTCTCTTATGTTCCTCTCATAATTTTTAAACGTTAATATCTTTTATATTCGAGATTTTTTAAATAAAAAACTTACACCAAATTAATGAACGTTTAATTATTTTTCCAACGAGTACCATAGTGCTATATAAAAAACGAAGAAAAAAGCGACTATTTTTTGTGGGGCTATGTTCATACAAAAAAAAACACAAAGTGTTCAGGTTATTCATTAATCATGTTTTTTTCTTTTAAATCGGGTTCTTATCTATGATGTTGAAATTCAGCCCAATCGCCATGCTATCATTGGAATTTTACCCCTTGAAAGATGGATAGGTATACTTCATCAAGAGAAGCTAGGAGAAAGAATCGCACAACACTGCAACACATGGTGTCACTTTATAGCAACGTTATTTTTTATTTATTTAATTACAAGAGTAATAATTATTCCTATTAGTATTAGTATTATTAGAATGGTTATATTTTTCAACCCCTATCATGAATTCTACATCTATATAAGTCAAAGTCAAATTGTAACATATTTTAAATTACGTGAAGATGATTATATGTTGAAGGTTATCCTTTTAATACTGTATTATGTTTAATATGGTTTATGCTTTTTATTTTTTTAACTTTTTAAATAATTGTTTTTTAACTAAGATTGATTATGTTTAAGTTATTTACTCTTTTCGTGATTTGAGTTTTCTTCTTTTATCATTTTTTATTAAATCATATTAAATTTTTCAACCCCGGGACTTTCCCGGGGTAATCAGCTAGTAGGTGTTTAAAAAAAAGGGGAAAGATGATGAGGGACGTGGATCGACAATTTTACCCCTGGGTTTAATGAAGTTAACTAAGACTTTTAGTGATAAAGGACACAATATGCAAGAATTAGAGAGATTTTGGACATAAAATGCACAAAAAATAATAAAAGACACGTTTCATAATTTCAGTGATACATTAAGGACACAAAATGTAATTTTGTCTAATAATAATAATAATAATAATAATAATAATAATAATAAAAGTAACCATAGCTTTATCCTCTTATTTTTTTTTTGTTTTTCATCCGTTGTTGGCTACCCACGAGTATCGGTTTGTACCTCAGGAGGTTTATGGTCAGTCATTCTTGTATTTAGCACCGCCTTTATTTTCTAAAACATGTTTTTTTTTCACTTGCAGCGGTTGCGACTTTAGTTGATCCTTGAATGCATCCATTTCCCGCTCAAATTGACACTCGGGAGTCTCAGCTTCTTTAGGCATATAATCTAGTCGTGTCCATAAGAGGTCGATCTCGGACAGAAATACTTGTAGACCTGTATTAAGAATTTACAGTTAATAAAAATTTTGGCAAAGTTTCCTCTATTTTTTTACGAACCAGACAACACAAGTCGTCTAGATAACGCTTCAAACATTTAATAACAACAATAATAATAATAATAATAATAATAATAATAATAATAATAATAATAATAATAATAATAATAATAATAATAATAATAATAATAATATTTTTTCTATCCTAATAAAAGAAAACACATGAGGGCACATGACACTCCGTCATGAGTTCTCTAATTTTACTATTTAATATAAAATAAATTCAAATATAATTATATTATACTAATTGATTTTTAAAATCATAATATAAATACATTAATAATCATAGTTGTAACAGAAATCATTAAAAATGGATTTAATGATTTCTGTTATTAATATAAATACTAAAATTCTATTTAACATATTTATATTATGTTTTCGCATTTAATATAATTATGTTTTAATACAAAATTTGAAATAAATTATTAGACACACTTTAAAAAGATCTATTAACTAACCGAATTAAAAATTATTTAAACATTAGTGATTCTTTTTTAGATATAATATTTATATGTTATTAACTTTAAATTTAAATCATGTACCTTAAATAAACCCATTTATAAAATTTTGATCTTCTATTCTACGTTTAAAACTATGTTTGTTATGATGTTTGACAAATTATTAGTAAGTTTTTTTTATTATTTTGGTCGTTTTTTTTATGTTAAATATGCTCAGCAAGTACAAACTAATTCTAGATGTTTAAAAGATTTCAAAAGTCAAATAAGCAAATTAATACACAATGTAATTGGTTAAGTTTTTTTCTTAGAGTTTCATATTGTTCTAAACAAATAAATAAAGTAAACCAATCAACATTAATCTATTGCTATCTATACTAATAAAAGACAACACATGGAATACTAAGAACTCCCTCATAAAACCTCTTATTTTCTTATTTCAAATGATACATTTAATTTAATTTGTTTCTTTATTTAAAAATAATTATTTTTTAATTTTTATAAGTTACAACTATAACTATTAATTTAATTATCAAAATTTAGTTCAATATACATATATATATATATATATATATATATATATATATATACTATGTCTTTGTAAATTAATTAATATGATTATATTTTAATACAAAATTAGAAATAAATTACTAGACATGATTTGAAAATGTTTATTAGCTAATAGAAGTAAATATTATTAAAAAAAAGTATTCATTTTTTTAAGATAGCGTATTTATATGTTATTAAATTTAAATTTAAATTTAAATCGTGAACGTTAATTATCTATTTTTTAATATGTTGCCTTTCACTCTAAGTTTAAAACTATATTTCTTATAGTGTTTTGAACAAACAAAATAAAACAAATCAATCCACATTAGTTAAATATTTGATTAATTCAAACTAAATATGCTTAGCTATTTTCGTATTATAATAGCTTGATATATAAAATACATTTTATATATGAAAAATCATTGTTTGAAATTTTCATTGACTGTGTTGTTTCAAGTTACTTCAACAAAGAAATACAATATCTAAGTGGCAACAGTCTTTTCATTAGTAATTCGTTTTAGCTTCATTTTCACGCTATTTAATCACTAATTTTTTTTTATAATTACAGTCATATTGAACCAATAAATGGCATTATGTTTAAGGACCTTGATGTTAGAAAAAAATGATTATACACTCAAGGTTAGAAATATTTTGGCTTTGCAAGAAACTTGATGTCAAATCCAAATTAACGATACTCAATTGGGATGGTTTAATGGATGAGGAGATATTTTTAAATTAATTTCATTTCTTACATCTTAGCCTAAACAAATTTATCTTATTAATTTTGATTTTTTTTGGTGTACCTACAGTTTACAAGGTAACAGCCATAGCATGGAAGATATATGTTGAAAAGTTTGTAAACAGTTTTATGTGAATATGAATGTCTTTACAAGAAATTATTTGGGGGCTGATGAATATTTAATATTTTTCGATTGTAAAGGCAATTTTATTTATTTTAAATATAACATGTAATATAATTTTTCTTAATTATATTTTTAATTTTATATATAATATATATAATTTAAATTGTTCAACCCGTGTATCACACGGGTACATAACCTAGTAATAATAATAAGTATAAGTATAAGTATAAAAAATGATGTTACCTCTTCTTTCATACGAATCTAGTTGACATGCACATGGCAATCCAAAACTCGTCATAAGTCAGTGCTCACAAGTCTGTCTTGAATCTCTATGATATTCTATCTTATTAAGCTCGAGGACCAACATATCGAGCGTTGCATGGGAAACCTTACCGAGTATGTTTTTAAACATCGGTATGTTATGGGGCACCTTTATCTCTGATCGACTGACTTTGAACGAGTGGTTTATCGCTATGCGCCGTGACTTCATAACTTAGTCTGTTTTCATCACAAGTACGTGAAGGAGCTGTTCGGGCCCTTAATGTATCTCTTAAGCTTTGCATGCTGACTCTCAACTCTGTTGGTTGTATTTTGACCAAATGTATAGTTTGTGTGTGTCCATGCATGCACAAACATTTGTTTATAATCTCTGAGCCAAACATCATGCATGTATTCAAAAGCATCTGTAAAAAATAGAATAACGATGTCAATAAAAAAAATATGTATGTATGCATGCATTCATGCATGTAAAGCAAAAAAAATTAAAATATATACCCTTTCAACCGTCCTCACACAGCGTTCGTAGAGCCGTTCAAGGTTGTATTCGTATAACTCTTCACTAGGAGAGTTACACAGTCGAGTCCAAGATGACAAAAATATTTCCCAATCTTCTTTTAAAAATCCTACTTTATAATACTTTGCAATATTTTGTTGAATATGCCACCTGCTTAACAATAATAATAATACTAATCTATATCTATATCTATATCTATATCTGTATCTATACTATATTATAAAGCATTTCCCAAGGACTTCTTAAAATATAAAAGGTACATGTTTAATTCCATATTGTACAACACATAATGCATATAACAACAACTTTTTGAGGGTAAAATTGTCTTTTAAACACTATATTTAAACAAAAGGTAATCCAGAGTCATGAGATGTTTATGAAACCTAATAACATTCAATTCTACATAAATTTAAACACATATAAAAAAGAATTCATAATGCTACATGTTTTGTTATAATCTTTTATATAGAACTAGGTACTTTATATAAGTTAAAGTTTCATAAACCTGAAAATAATATATAGAAATCGAGAAATCAATAATGAAAGCCATGTTTTTAATCATGACGTAATGATTTGATAAATTCTAAAATTACTACCTATGACTAATCTGATCTAAACTATATGGTCACTGGATTCTATGATCGGAGAAGGAAGATTATGTTTATAATGAATTTTGAACAAATATATTAAGAAATATTCATATAAAAGGAGTGGACAACAACAAAAAAAAAATTAATTAATAATAATGGGTTCTTCTTCTTGAGTACTTAAACTTAAGTTTACATTTCCAGCTCAAGTAAATTTTTCGGATATTTATCAAAACCAGTTGGACCGTTGTTCTTAACCGTTTAACCAAACTAGAACAAATGAATAATCGAAACCAATCGGTTTTTAAATATCTTAATCGAAAGTTTTGGTTTTGGTTATGACTCAAAACCGAAGTGAACCAAACAACAACTTGTAAACACCCTTAAATGTTTGTACAAGATAATATTAATATTTTTATAAGTAAATTTGTATTAGCTTATTTAGGTACCCAAATTTAATCAGTGTTTAAGACAATCGAGTTAAAAAAAAACATTTTCTAAAAGAGACTTGGAGACACCCGCTGCATCGCGCGGGCTAACTTACTAGTAGTTATAATGGTAATGGTAATGGTAATGGTAATGGTACTGGTAATGGTACTGGTAATGGTAATGGTAATGGTAATGGTAATGGTAATGGTAATGGTAATGGTAATGGTAATGGTAATGGTAATGGTAAAGGTAATGGAAATGGTAATGGTAATGGTAATGGTAATAGTAATATTAATAATAACAATATTTTGTGAGATGTGCTACCTGCATAACAACTTCGAAGCTTCTGGGAAAACTGTATTACATGCTTTCATTAGAGCTAGATCTCTATCTGTAATTATTACACGTGGCTCCATACATTCGTGCAGCATATCTCTGAGCCTCTCTAGCACCCATACGTAGTTATTCGTTTTCTCTTTAATGATAAATGCATGGGTGACACAAAACGACTTGTTTGCCGATGTCACACCCACAATTTGAACAAACGGGATTCTATACTCGTTCGTTCTGTAGGTGGCGTCAATCAACAACACATGTGGGAAGGCACGCCAGAGATTTTACGAGACCCGGTGTACAATGAAAATATCCTCAAGAGCATCTGTCTCCAGATTTTGCCGGGTGTAGTATGTAAATTTCTTTTCAACCAAGAAACTCTCGAGTATCGGCATAACAATAATAATAACAATATTTAATATTTAATAATAATACCTGCATTGGAGTTTGGTCGCCGTACATTGTGTGTTTAATCTTGCTTAGGGTATTGTGTATGTCTCGTAGAATGCATACACTATTCGGATTTTGTTCTCTAATAGCCAAATGTATGTTTGATGGCTCCATCCCCTGAATAAAGCCTTTCCACCATCTTTTCGTCAAGCGGTGTCAGCTTCCTAGCAAATGCGTGACCCTCAACATGATTAAAAGGGTCGTGGTTATGATTCGGGTTTATTACCTCCAACTTCCAACCATTGTTGCATAGCTTCCCTTTCAAAGTAAAGGGACATTTAATCTTTTTGCTACCCGAAACCTGTACTGTGGCTGTAGTTTGGTGTTCGCCACCACGGTTGCATCTCAGCCATATCTTAATTTTTTTTTTGCATCATATCCCTTGCCTTTTGAAATAGAACGTCTGGTCACTATGACGTAACCGCTAGCAAGGGCTCTATCATAAACCCATTGTTTCAACTCGATCTTCAACATACCCGAATACCTAAAATTTATATAAGAGGATAATCTAAACTTATACTAGTCTAAATTATATACCACTGTAAATATATACTAATTCAATCCAATAAACCATAAAACATGTAAATATATACTAGTGTAAATAAATAAATGCACCCGATCAGTTTGATACGAAACAATCGGGTTAGGTTCATCTTTTATGTCAACACCTTCAGAAGCACATTTCTCGTTGTTATCACCTTCCTCGAAGTCCTTAGCACCATTCCCGCTCGAATGGTAAGTCCCGTATGTGTACTGCGGGTAGCTTGGTGGCACGAAAAATGACTCCTCTTCCTCTACATATTCCTGGTTCAGATCGGGCAGCATATTCCCGTCATTACCACAAACCTCGGATTTAACCTCCTCGTCACCAACTTGAACCCTGGGTCTGAAAACGCTTTTAGAGACATAGGACTCGTTCAGAGACAGGTCATCGGTTGAAAAACTATGTAAATATGACATCGTGACCGGGAAGTCAAGATGGGTCGAGAGAATAGTGGTGGTGATGTTTGAATTTTTTTTTTTGAAATAAGGAAGAAGCTGCTCCCGTAGGGGTTAAATGCTAAAAAACGACGGGCCGTTGAGGCCTCGATGGGTCGTCGAGGGTTTAAATGCCCAAACCTACCACCTTTTCACGGGCCGTTGAGGCCTCCACGGCCCGTGGGGAATCACCTTTTCAGACCTTTTCAGTCTGAACCCCCTGCTTTTGCAGGGAGTTCAGATTGAGACATCGTACCTCGTATTAGGACGGGTCGTGGAGGCCCCCAGGACCCGTCGTTTTTTACTGATTTGCCCTCCACGGCCCATTGTGGCCTCAATGGCCCGTCGTAGGGGATGTCTAGGGTTTTTTTGGGATGACTAAATAACATCACCCTTTTATATTAATCAACAACCAATTCTATATTTAATTACTGCAAAATAAATATAATTAATTAATAAGTACCTTGATTCCTTAAAGGCTTGAAAAGTGAAAATATGCAAGGAGTGGGGCAGGGGGCGATATCGAGAGACAAAGAGGGATAAAAGGTTGATATGCTTTGTGAGTTTTATTTGGGTTTAGAGTTTTGATTGGGTTTTTTTTTAATTCGGCGTCTCTAAAGAAAAAAATAGGCAAAATAAAAAAAATTGAGTTGTACCTTTCAAAATAGGTCCAAAAGAAAAAAAAAACAAAGAAATTTCTAATGAACTGAACTATCAACCAGTACAACAACAGATTTCATTGTTAAAGCTAAATGGTAAAAGAATTTATAAAACCTAAGTTGCACTAAAAGACAAAATAAAACATTGTAGATAAGACTATATTATAATACATGAGTGAAGGGTAGTTTAAGATACCTAAAAGTTAAGAACTTATTTTTCATTAATAACCTTGAAATGAGGGTAAAATAGTTATTCATACATTATTTATATTTTAATACCCTGTCCTAATTACACTTTAATCCCTTAAAGTTTACTTAACTTTTACTTATTGTATGTGCTAATAGGATCAACAAATCAACAAAGAAATGATCAAACAAGTTTGATTTAGGTGCGGAAACCCTAAACCAATCACAAAATGATAATTAAACAGATCAAAACAAGTAAATCATCATTCAAAGCTTTTTCATTAATAATCAAGACTCAATTACACGTTGATAAAGTGAAAACAACAAGGTATGAACGTGAATTAAGCTAAATAATATCCTAGAGAGAGAATCAGAAAGTGGAGGGAACAAAATGACTCAAAGTTACATTCAAAAAATCAGCTTGACATATATATAGTCTGCACATTCACCCACTTTGTAAGTGCGAATGTGCAGGTTCGACCACTTCATCCGGTCGAACCAAGCCATACATAAGAAACCTATTCTACCTTCGACCAAAACCTCTCCTTCGCACCTTCTGAGTCTCCTTCGACCAAACTAAAACTCCTTCGCCTATTCGACTATCAACAAAAACAAGTTTATTGGCCAATCCGAAGCACTAGTCGCATAAATGCATCTACAAACTCCCCCTCGACTATTGCTTGGATTGTTGTCGACGTTCTTCGTCCATTCTGATGTTCATCAACTTGATATGCCGCTGAATCTTCTGTTCCTTAGTCAGCGCCGGTTCATGAAATGGCTTCGGCTTCGTCTTTTTCACTTTAGGCACCTTCTGTATCTTCACAAACCTCCCGAGCTTCTTGTTATAGTCACATCCAACATTTATATCATAAGCAAAGCACCGAAATACCACACGTTGGTATTTTCCTGCTTGTTCAGCATCCTTAACTTCAGAATAAATCGGATTATAGAACAACATTATTATATCCTCATGTGAACAATTAATCAACCACATGGGATCAAAAATGTGTATCTTCTTGAAGTTCTTTTCACCATCTTTCAGCACGATCACAGCCTCTGCTATCTTCCAATCATAGTACCACCAAATAAAGTCTTTGGCGAAGTGTTGTGGAATTGGCATCAAAGGAATCTTCTTCAACACTCGCGGTGGCTTATATTTCAGCGTCACTTTGGGCATTCCAGTAATCATGTCAATATCCTTTTTATGAACGATTCGTTTTGGATATTGAGGTGCAAATAAATCCCACTTAGTTCGGCTCTCTCTTGTCATCCTCTCAGCAACGTATGAAATTTGATTATTTGACACTCCCGATATACGGTGACGACAAATATCACGAATAGCCCAGTAAGGGAGAGTCTTCAGGTCATGGTATCTGTTAAAGTACAGAATTCCTTTCTCCCACTTGACAGCTATGCATTTCAGTTGCTTAACAAACTTCCAGGCCAATGCACGACCTTTGAAAATTTCACTGTGAAGTTTGTAGAAGCTACCTTGTATCTCAGCTTTAGGACGATTATTCTCCTTCTCTTTCAATTTCCTCAAAAGTTCTTTAAAACTATCAGATTGCTCGAACTGTGGCTTATCATGCCCTTTGAACACTTCATCTTCAAACAATTTGCTCTTTTTCTTAGCAAGTTTCTCGGCCTGGTTTAGCACTTCATCAGAAAATCCAGGAAATCCAGAATCTTGATCATTCTTAAAGTATTGTGGATATTCCTCACTTGTAATGTCTTCCATCTCAACTTCTTCAAATGCAGGAACGTCACGGTCATCTGAATGATTCCCGGCTTCCTTTTTAGGTATCTTTGGAATGAAATTATCAGCAAGTAACTCTTCCAAAGTCTTTCCAACCTGTCTAGCTAAACCTTCAAGTATTTCCTTAGAAACCGCCGCAAAAACCTCTCCATCTTCTAGATCTGGGTCATCAAACTCCAACTCATACGGCTTATTACTAGACTCGGATATTTCTGGAAACCTACCTGTCATGTCAATCGTCCAGACTCGATCTGTAAGCATCTGGCGATACATGTGTTTGTGTTCTTCAGATAAAGACTGCAGTTTTTTATTCCAGAAAATGTCATCATCTACATTTTCACCTGGAGTCTTTGAGCTTGACTCTCCACCTTTGCTCGAATCACGCTTCTCATACTTATATTTATCAGCGTTGTCATCATCATTGTCATCATCACTATTAAAAGCAGAGCTGTTTGCATCACTTGATCCACCATCTGAACTACCATCATCTCCATCATCTTTCTTCTTTTTCTTTTGAGGATCATTACCAACATCTTCATCAAGATCTTCATCCTCTTCATCATCAGATGGTTCATAATCAACTTTCTCTTCTTCTTGTTCTTTATCTTCTTCACCAGCTTGAAGTAGAGGAGCTCGAGAGTACAAGTCTTTTATCAGATTGTCCATGTTCTTGTTACTCTCCTTCAGCTTTTTATTCTCCTCTTTTAGAGCAATATACCTTCTGGTGTTCCTCTGCTCGTGTTTCAGCAACTTTTTGTTCTCTTTCTTCAACTTTTTGATTGTTTCCTTCAACTCTTCACTGTTATCATGAGATGTGACTACAACTTCCAACATCTTTTTATCATTCGACTTCAATTGCTCAATCTCGGTTTGCTGTTTGTTGATAATGCTCATCATTTCAGATAGTCTTTGGTTCACAACAGTCATTACATCACTATCAACTGTGACCTTCTTTTTAACAGGCATCTCAGCAACTTCAGGCAGTTTGCCTTTCCTCATCTTCTTGAGCACATTGTCTAACGCTTCATTGAACTCATCAACAGGTAATTCATCTCCCTGTTCTGTGCTAGAAGTAGTTGCAGTCTTTTGCTTCTTAGATACAGGTGCAGTAACCGGTGACTTGGGACTAGAAACTAGCGGTAGTTTCTTTCCAGCAATGAGTGATTCAATCTCCCTCAATCTCTTTTGACTCGGTTTCAATACCTTCTCTTGTTTCTTGTACTGAGGCTTCTTCTTTGATTTCACAGCCTGTACTGGTGAACCAGGAAGATCTTTTTCTACATTAAGACCCTCTTCATCTTCATCAACAGGAATTGGGCTCTTATTACCTTGATCTTCAACAGACTGGTTTAAACTAACAGACTCACCAGCCACAGTGGCCTTGGGCGTGGTAGTCTTCAGCGTTTCAGTTTCCGAATCCCAGTGTTCATCTTCTTGCGTCTCTTCAGAATCAATCGACGCCTCATCCACAATATACAAACCCTTTTTAGCCATTGTCTTGTTTCTTCTTGGTGTGCTCTTCTTCTTAGAAGGTTCAGGCACAACCTCTAATCTGATCTCTTTTTCCTTTCCCTTTCCACTCTTTGCACCAACATTAACAACCTGTCTCTTTCGCTTCGCATCTGGATCAACAGGATGTAATGGGTTATCTGGATCTGAATCACTATTAGCATGTCTCACTTGCCCTTCACCTGGATCCGTATAGTCAATCCTTGCCAAATGTCCAAATAAACGCCTAACAGGTGGACGTTCATTTACTGACAAACCTTTATACGCTTTCATCCTAGCCAGTGTATTGATTGACATATGTTCTTGAACGACAATGTGCTTAGGATCCCTTTTCAAATCTTTGTATTTATGATCAAACACCATCTGGAGGAATCGAGGATACAACAAAAACTTCAGATTCCTCATGCCGTTCACAGGCTCCAACAAATGTTCCATTAGCATCCCTGATACATTGAACGGTTTGTTCAATACCAGTGCCACCATCATCGAGCTAATATACTCTTACGCATCAGCAGCTGAACCAAAGACGTGTATCAACACATGTGCCAAGTATTTGAACTATGGACACGGCTTTCCCTTATGCAATGAACCATCAGTAATCGGTCCATTGTACTTCATCCTCAGAAAGCACTTTCGTTGATCCATAAAACTAAGCTCTTTAGGATCCGTCTTCTCATCTTGCAGATTTAAGGCTTCTCTAATATCCTGCTCAGATACAATCACCATCTTTCCTTGGATCTTGCTAATCACAGACGACTCGCAATTCCAGAAATCCAATTTCGCTTCAGTCCAGAATTCTTGCATCATGTCTCTGTAAATAATGGTAGGTGTAGCAATCGCGTCTATCACCCGACTTCTCTTCAAGAACTCTATAATCTCAATAAACTCAGTGTGCTTTTTAACCTCTCCAAGATACGCACAACAATTATGCGCATTCTCGAATGTTAAAAGCTCTTCAGTCACTTTCTTTGCAGGCTGTGAGGATGATCCGGCTTGTTCAGTAGGCTTCTCCTGTTCAGACATGGTTTGATCTGCAAAACAAAACAAAGAAACATGTTAAAAATCGACAAAATATTCAAACTTTGAAAATTTGGTAATTTATCTTCTCATTCGCCCAAACGGGGGTACGAATGAGAAAATCTTGGTGCGAATGTGAAAATATAAAGGTACGAATGTAAGGTTTTTGATAAAATGTTTCATTCGCCCAAAAAGTTTTCATTCGCCCATTTAAACATCTCCTTCGCCCATTCGAAAGGTGCGAAGGAGTCTGTCTGCAATTTTAAATTTTCAATTCTGAATAGTATTGTTTCTAATCATGTTTTTTTTATTTGTTTGGCAAGTAAAGGCACCGATTAAAGTTTTTTAAGCAACAATTTTATCTAACATTCATTTTATCCATGTTTTCAGTTCAAAATTAGGGTTTATCCATTCATCATGATCAGCTGATCATTCTGATGGATTAACACCACTAATTGTTGTTTCTTCTCCCCCTAAAACATCGATAGAATGAATCCGAAACATCAATTGCAACAATGAACATAATTATATCAGGTTTTAGAAAGCTAGGGCTCAAAAATGAAAATCAACGATTATTCCTTGATTTCGAAGTGTTAACCTGTAAAAATGAGTGGCAAATGATCAGCTAAGATAGACGAACACAATGATATAAAGCAAAAGATCAGGGCAACAAGTGGACTTCACTTCAGAAATTTTGAAAATTTTTTCTGAGGGTTCGAATATATAGGTCGAATGAGATACTTTTGTCTCCTTCGACCCTAGTTAAAGGTTCGAATGAGACAAAAGGGTTCGAATGAGACAGATGTTCAAGAACACTCTCATTCGCCCGTTTTAAACATACGAAGGAGCATTAAAAATCCCACGTTCGACCAAATGAATGGGCGAACGAGAACTGGGATTTTTGATAAATTTTTCAAATCTCAAAAACGAGTCCCGTTCCAATTATTTTTCAACTTTTAAGCAACCAACATTCATATTTTCATATTTAAAAGATTACAAAGCTCAAATGGTTCATCCAGGTTTAGAAAATCGACATCAACCACCATCAGTTATCAAAAAGAAGATAGAAATGTAAAATCTTTTTGGATTTTCTAAAGTTTATGCTAAAACACACCTAAAATCTTTTTGAGTTTTGTAATTTTTGACGAGAAAATAAAATGCAGAAATGTAAATGAAAAACAGTAAATGTTTTTGTGCTTTCCGGTAAAGGGATCATATCAGTTATTGAGAAATCTGATCACACCGTTGAGCTTTTGAGTTATTATCATTAAAGACAATGTGTGATCTGGCAACTGCTGATATTGTGATCCACATAAACTCACATGCAGACTTTTGTGCATTGCTTTAAACTGATACTGTTATTTATAGTATAAACATAATTGTCTGTGGTTACCACGCACACGACATACTCCCGTATCAAGAAGTAAATGCAGAAAGACTCATTGTAAAGCGTGACTATGCTTTCGTCGTCTGTAATTTACAAAGTAGAATGCACAGAGGTATACAGGTCAGCAAATTAATGCAACAAAGTAACATGTGCACTTTACTAGGTTGAGGACTGATATTAATCATGATTTGCATCAGTGATTAATACGATGTAATAGATAATCTTTGATCATCATAAAACATAAAAAGTTCCTCAATTCGGTAACATTAGGATTTGGCATAAAGCTCTTTTATAAAGACACCCTGTCTGATCTAAGTCCGTAATGACTTACAGCAGAAGATCAGAGAGGCTATCCCCAGACAACTAATAACATAACGACCCTAAACCTCCGAGTTTTGTACAAATACCCTATCAAACGAAATTACGGTACTAAGACCATATGCCCATGAGGAGTTCATCCACACAACAATTCGTTTGATATGTATGTATCAGACACGCAGTAATAGGTATACGAAGCCTATCAGCACATCACACAGACTCAGACACATGCCCTATATAGCAGTACATTACTTAGAATGTGTCAGATCCCCACTGATGTACTATCATTTCCCCTTTTTACTCCAGGAAATCATTTTTGATTTTTCTGATTTTTATAAATTTTTTGAATTTACTGGTCCCAAGGATAAGCTGGAGCATTTCAAATATGTGACTGCCCAGATATCGTTTGTTCACAGAAATCTGACGGCATTAATCTAAGGGAAGAAGATATAGCAGTCAGCAAAGAAATTTTCTAATTTTTATGGATTTTGAAATTTTTCAATGTTTTTGGATTTTCGAAATTTTTCTGAAAAACAGTAAAAATTAAACTAAAAAAAATTGATAGACTGAGGTGGTGATCAGTCTTGTTTTTCTTTAATACCATTAGCTTTTAAAAGATAATCAAATCTGGATTTGTCAAAAGCTTTGGTAAAAAGATCTGCGCGTTGGTAATCAGTGTGGATTTTGACCATATCGATAAACTCTTTAGCATAACAATCACGGATAAAATGATATTTAATCCGGATATGTTTAGCCTTTGAGTGATTTACTAAGTCTTTTGTTAATGCGATTGCGGCTTCATTATCACAGTAAATAGGGGGTTTAAGAAATTGCAAACCGTAATCCACCATCTGTTGTTGGATCCAAAGAACCTGTGAGCAGCAGCTCGATGCTGAAACGTATTCTACTTCACATGTGGATAGTGCAACTGCGGTCTGTTTCTTGCATTGCCAGGTCACGAGCCTACTCCCCATAAACTGACATCCAGCCGTTGTGGATTTGCTGTCTTTGTCACAGCCGCCCCAATCTGCATCACTAAAAGCGATTAGGTCAAAATTATCATCATGAGGGTACCAAAGTCCTTTCGATGGACAACCCTTCAGATATCTAAGGATACGCTTGACAGCTGCAAGATGACTTTGTTTTGGCTTCGACTGATATCGTGCACAAAGACATGTTACAAACATTATATCCGGTCTAGATGCGGTGAGATACATCAGAGATCCGACGATTGCTCTGTATGTAAATGGATCAGTCAGCTCCTCCTTAGCGTCAACTCCAATCCCGTGATTAGGTTCTATCGGGGTATCCATCGGCTTCGAATCATCCATCTGGAATCGGCTCAAGACTTCAGAAACGTATTTGGTCTGGTGAATAAAGATCCCCGTTGGTCTTTGCTCCACCTGCAAGCCTAGGAAAAACTGCATTTCTCCCATTGCGCTCATTTCGAACTTTTCCTGCATAACTTTTTCAAATTCCCTGCACAGAAGTTCGTTAGTAGACCCGAAAATAATATCATCAACATAAATTTGCACAAGAAGCAAGTCATCTCCTGCTCGTTTCGTGAACAGTGTGCAATCTACCAATCCGCGTTTGAATCCTTTCGAGAGAAGATACGTGCTCAGCTACTCATACCATTGTCTTGGAGCTTGGTGCAACCCATAGAGAGCTTTGTTTAAGACATAAACCTTATCCCGGTGAATAGGGTCCTCAAAGCCTGGTGGTTGACCTACGTAAACATCCTCTTTGACCACACCGTAAAGAAATGCGCTCTTTACATCCATCTGATACACCTTGAATTTCTTCCAGGATGCAAACGCCAGGAACATTCGTATAGCTTCCAAGCGTGCAACAGGTGCATAGATTTCATTGTAATCGATTCCCTCAACTTGATGAAAACCTTGAACAACCAAACGAGCTTTGTTTCTCACTATAACACCTCTATCATCCTTTTTACACTTAAAAACCCATTTGGTTCCGATCTTCTTTCTTCCCGGGGGCAAATCTGTCAGCGTCCATACTCCAAGTTTCTGAAATTGTAACAACTCTTCTTGCATCGCTTCCACCCAAGCATCATCCAAAAGAGCTTCCTTGTACGTCCGCGGCTCTACCTGCGAAACATAACAAGTGAAAGACCAGTCATTTTGAAAACCAGATTTTTGTATTTTGGCATATAAAGCAAGATTGCCAATATTCTCTGGTGCTTGAGCATTTCTTAATTGCCCTCTTGTTATAACACTGCTACCAGGATCACCAATAACCTGTTCAAGCGGGTGTATCCGATGTATCCGAGATTCAGGATAATCAGGTACTTGCACTCCCGTTTGAGTTGTCAAATTCTCTGTAGAAACCAGATCATTACCCACATTCGATGTTGAAGCATCAGTTGTAATTGGGTTCACTAGTGGTGTCACTGTCGCATTTTCCATAATAGCTTCACTTGTAGCATCATCATCTTCATCTTCTGAATCTGATGAATTAAGCGTTGTTGAAGCTTCTTGGAACACTTCTTCTTCCATCACAGGAGCAGTGGTATCATTAGAAGCCACTTGAGGATTTACAGTGATCGGACGCACTAACGGTGAAGTCACTGCGTTTTCGACCTCGTAATATAAACGGAGTACAGCTTCTTCAACCATACTATCTAGATTGAATGATTCAAAGAAGTCTTTGTAATCAAACATCCAGTCTGGACCGCCTCCCTGTACATTTTGAGTGTATCTTTGTACTTTGACGTTAGCCCACTCCTCGACTTTTCTAGTTCTTTTGTTGAATACCCTTTTTAGTGGGGTTGCATATCCGACAAAATAGCCTTCTTCAGCCTTTGGTGCGAACTTCTCCGAAGGATTAAGCATTGTACACGGGGCTCCAAACGGTTCTAGATACTCCAGATTCGGCTTTCGTCGGTTCAACAGCTCATAAGAAGTTTTGCCAAACTTCTTCACTGTTAAAATACGATTTAGAGTGTAACATGCTGCGTAAATTGCTTCGTTCCAGAACATGACTGGAAGATTTGAGTCCGCAGGCATTGTTCTCGCCGTTTCGATTAGAGTCCTGTTCTTCCGTTCTGCGACACCGTTCTGCTGGGGTGTATACGGAGCACTGTATTCGTGATGAATTCCCTTGTTTTCACAAAGATCATCCATCTGAGCATTTTTGAACTCCGTCCCATTATCACTCCGGATTCGTTTGATCTTTAGACCATAGATATTCTCCAGACGAGTAAACAGAACTTTCAGGTTGTCAAACGTGTCGCTTTTCTGGTGTAAGCACATAACCCATGAGAATCTTGAATAATCGTCAGTCACCACAAGACAGTACAATTCCCCGGCATGACTTTTACGCTTGACTGGACCAAATAAATCCATGTGCAAACGCTCAAGCGGTAGTTCAACGGAATTGACTTTCTTTGGTCTATGGGTCTGTTTGTGCTGCTTACCCTTTTTACATTAACTCCCATGACAAGTTCATTCTTCACCAACTGGTTCATCTTTCTCAAATGAATGTGTCCCATTCTCCTATGCCACATGATAGATTCTTTTTCTGTAGCCTTAGAGAGGAAACACGTGACTTGGCCATGGGTGGTCATAGCTTTGGACATATCGAGAATATACAAGTTGTTTACTCTCGGTGCCTTTAGCATCACCCACTCTTTTGGAAGTTCAAAACCCGGTTTCAGGATGTAGCAAGATTTGTCATCAAAATAAACAGAGAATTGCTTATCACAGATTTGGCTGACACTGAGTAGATTGTAATCTATCTGCTTCACATACGAAATCCGCTCAAATGTCACTACCCCATTGCTAACACTACCCTCCATCGTAATGTAGCCTCCTTTATTTCCTGCAAACGCTACGTAACCTCCATTTATATTCTTGATATCAAAGAGTAGCGTGAGATCCCCTGTCATGTGGCCAGAAGCTCCACTGTCAACAATCCAGAGGCTGCTAACAGGGCCAGCTGGAGCTCCCTGCACATATCAAGTAAAGCAATTAGATCTTTCGGGGGACCCAAGCCTGTTTGGTCTTGGGTCTTTGAACTGGTTGTTTCAAAGATTCATTAGATTCACAAACATCTTGGGTTTTATTAACCCCTTTCTTTTCACACTCAACTTTCATTTTCTCAGATTTCACACTCTGTGAAGTTGAAGCACCCTCAGATCCCTTCGATGACCAAGACTGTTCAGACCTTTTCAAGATCCGGATCTGAGATTTTGAGGTCTCAGCCAGTTTCTTTACTTCGTCTTTGAATACTACCTTCTTGGTTACCTTCTCTGGTTTAACAGAGACAGGTCCAACTGCTGATTTGGCATTAGGTTTAGCAGTAACCTTTTTGTTTTCAGCAGTTGTGTTCATCAATGGCTTCTTCAATGGTTTCTTAGTGGCTATCCGGTTGCGTTTGTCATAAGTTATCGGACGATTTTCCATTTGTTGTAAAAATTGTTTTGATTATAATAAGGTACTGGCTGAGGGAAAAACCGTCTTTGTGGATAACTGTAATTATCAACCGGATAATCATGTCTTTGCTTCATCTCCACCTCGTGCCTCTTGTGTCGTACATACGGGCAGGTGGCAAGTAAATGTCGCCTTTCCCCGCACTTAAAACACGCACGGTACTCTTCATAGTTCTCCTTGATGTTCGACTTGGAAAAACTTGCAATGGGATATTGATCAACCATGCACTGTTTTCTCAAACTCTCAGGAGCTGGGTCCTTTGAGTAAGTCGGCTCAATGAAACTATTTGACTTGTCTATCGGCTTAACGAATTGTGTGACATTGACCTTTGCGTCTTTAGAATTATCCGAATAAATTTTCTTTAAAATGGCTGGAGGAATATCATTTGTTCGTTCATGTTTTGGGAACCAAATTGTACTTTCCTGCCAGATCTTTTCAATTTTGGAATAGTTCACAAATTGAATCGGATATTCGTCATCAGACATAATCTTATCGGAGCCTTGCATCCGATAGAAAACTTTTACAGGTTTATCACATGATTCGTTGTTCATTTCATTTGATTTCTCAGTTTTAGTTTCAATTTTCTTATCAACAGATTTAACCACATTTTTCTCAACTTTCTTAACAGCTTTCTTTTCAACATTTTTATCAACAGATTGCTCAACTTTCTTAGCAACATTCTTTCTGTGAGCATTAGCCATGGGATGGACAATCTGAGATGGTGAGACTGGTTCAGTAGTGATTATATGATTTTCATCAGGAATATCACTCTCATTCTCAACAACTATCTCAGACTGTTCATCTTCTTCATTAGAATCATCTGCAGCTACCACACCTTCATTGTTTCCCAATACAGGTCTCACATCAGAATACGGGTCTCCGACACTGGATGTGTTGGACTCGTTATCTGATGTGGAGTCAGATTTAACTAGATTCTCCGGTGCTATCGCATGTAAATTATGATTTTCGAACAACACCGGAGATGGGACAGCTTTGTAGTTTGCACTACTTGACTGTGAAGGTTCTTCGATGATGTGGTCAACTACATAAGCAATGTGCTTATAACTCTCTACTTTTTATTCACTTTTTCAGCGAAGCACTTGATGGTTGCCATTTCTAACTTTGTGTTTTCCATTTCATTTATATAGTTGTTAATGGCAAGTTGTTTAAAAGACAAAGTCTTTTTCAGTTCAGATACATCCTTTTTGTAACCATCAAGTACTTTGTTGAATTCTTTTGATTCTTTTTGATAATTTTGACAGTTTATTTTGGCACTCTCAAGTTGTACCTTGAGTTGCTTATTTTCTTCTGTCAATCTATCAAAATCAGAACATTTAACACAAACTTTAGATTGAGATTCAGTACTTACCGGTTTAGGTAGTTCTGTCATTGCCATCAGCGCGAAATGAGCTTCCTTCCCTGCAAAGAATTTTGAGTAGTCAATCTTTGTGCAGGCATCATCCACCATACACGACTTGCGGGTCATAAGGAAATCTGCTTCAGCTAGCAACTGATCGATGTCATCATCTAGTGAGTTCACACTAGCTTCTGAGTCAGAATCACTTTCCATGTCCGAGTAAGCCGAATCATATTGCTCTCCAATATCTGTGACAGAATCAAGAATCATTCCAGACTTCTTGTCTTCACACTCATCATTCACATCCTCATTCAACTCTTCTATTTTCAACTCCGTCACTTTTTCTGTCACAACATCCTCTTCAATCTCCACATGTTCATCCAAACTCATCTTTTGTGCCACACAAGCCACATTTCCAGCAGTAATCTCTTCCACTCCTAATTGCATACCCGTCCAATCAAAACCTTCATCTTTTTGAATCACAAGTGCTTGGTTTTGATTTTCAGTTTGGGTTTGGGTTTGGGTTTGAGTGTTAGGTGTAGAGATGGGAACAATGGTTCGGTTTGGATTCTGTTGTGGTTGGTTTTGAGATGTGGATTGTCTAGTATTGGTATTTTGTTGTGTGTTTTGACGGTTCTTGTAGTTGTTTTGAGGTTGAAAGCTAGAGATGTTGGGACTGTTGTATGATACCTGATTCTGGTTTTGGTTTTGTCTGTTTTGGTAGCTTGAGTTGAACGGGTTTCGATTACCTTGCTGAGCCGGCTGTGTACACTCTCTCTTGAAATGACCCTTCTCACCACAATTAAAACATGTAACCTTGGCTTTGTTGAAGCCGTAAGTGGTGTTTGGAGAAGTCGAAAGGTCAGTTATCCCTGTTTTCTGGATAAAATCAGTGGCTCTTCTCATGATGCTAGCAAATGCCCACTGTATATCCATAAGCTCCATTTCCTCTTTATCGATTTGTGCATAGTCCTCATTGGTTAGATTGTTGTTTCCAATCTGACTAGCAACTAAACCGTTGTATGATGCAACCATAGCAGATACTAATGCTACATGCTGTTGAGCAATCTCAACAGTAACATTGTTAAGATTAGAAGTCTCTAACACAATCGGACTTTGATTTGATTGTGTTTGAGTGACCTGCATTTAGTTCATGTGAGGATTATATGGTTGTTTTTGAGGTTGACTGGCAGTGTAACAGGCAGCTTGTTGTAAAGGTGAAAAAGGTGGAATGAAATTTGGTGTTTGATAAGATTGTGGTGTGTATGATGAAGTTTGAGCAAAATAGTTTATTGGTGCTTTGATGGGTTCAACAACATTAGATACGCAAGCAATATGAGGTGCTACACTTGAAGTAGAGCTAGAAGTAGAAAGAGAAGTAGATGTACCACTCACATACAATTCAGGGTTCTGTGGAATCTGTGCTCTCTTGGCTTTCCTCTTCTCCTCCATTTCTTTGTTCTCCAGTTTTTGTATGAACTTATTGATAGTCCAATACTGGTATGCATCTTTTTCTTTCAACACTTCAATGTGTTGGTTCCAATATGGTGGTAAAGCATCAGCAAATTTATCCACCAGTTCTGACATTGGTATGCTAATCTCGTAGCTCGAAAGCTCTGTGAGCAAGTGGCAATACCTTGGAACCAATTCTTTTAAAGTCTCATTACCCATGTAACTAAAGTTCTCGAACTCTTTACGAAGCTCTTCCATTCTCAGCTTCCTAGTCTTCTCATTACCATTATGTCTATTTCTCAGCATATCCCACAACTGTTTTGAAGTAGTACACGATCCGAACTGATGCAGCAAGTCAGTGTTGATCGCCTGAGATAATTGAGAAAACGCCTTTTTCTCGATCGCGAACTTCTTTTTCTCATCATCAGCCAAATTCTCCAATGGTATAGGTTCACCAGTGTTCTCCAGAATAGGAGCAACATAACCTTTCACTATCATCTGCCATGCCTCAGCTCCCTCTAAGCCTTGTCCCTCCACATGTATCTTGAACTTTGTCTTCCATGTGTTATAGTCCATCATATCCATGAGCTTTGGTGGACGATTGCCACTGCCTGATGATAGATCATGAATAAGTGTAGATATGGCATTGGTCGTCTGTGAGTGATCGGCAGCTGCTGCTACTCCCTAATAATCGCCAATTGGTTGCTGTACCGGTTGCGCAACTTGCTAAGGAGTAGAACTAGTCATAGCCATGTAATTGATTGGCTGAGATGGTGGACTAGTCTTCTGAGCTGCAACTGACCATGGATCTCTTGTTGTCTGCTGCTGTGATGCTAGATTAGGTCTTGGCGTTGTTGGAAAGTTCCACATCTTAACCTGTAAATGTTCAAACACGAAAAGATTAGAAAAATTTTAAAACAGATTTTTCTTTCGCACTATCGTATGGTCGAATGAGGAAATTTCTTCTCCTTCGACCGTTTTGAAGGGTACGAATGTGGACTGTGATAACACACAAACTCTTTCGACCGTTTGTTCTCTCTTTTGACCGTTTTAACCCTCCTTCGACCGTTCGATCAGTCGAATGTAACTCAAATGGACGAATGTGTACAAATAAGCTATGAAACTCTACGTTCGCCCACAAAATCAACACCTTCGACCACAAATTCACTCGTTCGACCAAATTAACTCACACCTTCGACCGTCTCTCTAAGTTCGACCCCTGGTATTTCAAAAACGGTTATTCTTTGAAAATCAGTTAATTTTGATCATGTTTATCAAATGTTGATAGATTTTGATGATTTTAATCAGGTTTTGAATCGGAATTGATTTGGAACAAGTTTAACAAAGAGAATTTTCCATTTTAACCATGAAAACAAGTTATAATCGATCAAAAACTCATCAAATCAGTTCGTTCTATGAAAACAGAAACTTTTTGACCAAAATTGGGTCCAAATCAACTGAGAAACTATCAATTTGTGGTTGTTTGATCCAGAATGGCTCTGATACCACTTTGTATGTGCTAATAGGATCGACAAATCAACAAAGAAATGATCAAACAAGTTTGATTTAGGTGCGAAAACCCTAAACCAATCACAAAATGATAATTAAACAGATCAAAACAAGTAAATCATCATTCAAAGCTTTTTCATTAATAATCAAGACTCAATTACACGTTGATAAAGTGAAAACAACAAGGTATGAACGTGAATTAAGCTAAATAATATCCTAGAGAGAGAATCAGAAAGTGGAGGGAACAAAATGACTCAAAGTTACATTCAAAAAATCAGCTTGACATATATATAGTCTGCACATTCGCCCACTTTGTAAGTGCGAATGTGCAGGTTCGACCACTTCATCCGGTCGAACAAGCCATACATAAGAAACCTATTCTACCTTCGACCAAAACCTCTCCTTCGCACCTTCTGAGTCTCCTTCGACCAAACTAAAACTCCTTCGCCCATTCAACTATCAACAAAAACAAGTTATTGGCCAATCCGAAGCACTAGTCGCATAAATGCATCTACACTTATTTAACTTATAGTTAAACTTTTTTCCTTATTTTAAGTAAATCATCCCCTATGATTTTTAAATAGTCATATTCTTTTTGCATACATTTATACTTTTATAAAAAAAAAATTACATTATAATAATGAGCATTTTGTTATCTTTAATTTGAGTATAGTATTGTTATTTTTTTATTTTAAAAATCTTTTATATGGTATGTGATTAACGATATCTAGGAGTGAACAATAACTAAACCGTTCACCGAAGCCAAACCAAAAACAACAGACAAAACCGAACCAACATCTATTGAAAACTGAAAACATCCGATTTAACTTAAAATTGGTTATCGTTTTCTTTTTGTACACTTAGTTAACCCAAATTAGTTAAACTAAAACAAACCCATTAATATATTCATAACAACGTGCCCGCACGACGTGATAGTGAACACAAACACTTCTAATGGTTCATGGTTGGGTTAGGTTCAGTTCGAAAATTCATTATTGTGCAAGAATGGAAAAAAGGAGTTGGGTTATTTAAAATAATGAAATTTCTAATTACTCTAAAAATACAAGGTGGGGTCATGTCTATAAAGAAATTACTTTTTTTTTGAAAGGTCATATTTATTAACATCACAACAACCTATTCCAAGATGGAATAAGAAGCCGAAAAACGAGCAATACAGTTACATTATATCAAAATTACACCATTTCTCTCAATTCATCAATCCCCTTCTCATCCTATTGTTATACCCAAGGAACCCCGAGACTTTGACATCCAAAACAAGATCCTCCACTTTTGGAGCTTTACTCGAAAAAAATCCTCTCATTCCTAGCTTTCCACAATCTCCAACTCGTTATAATGATAATACCATGAATCGCATTCTTCATAATTCCGGAGAGGCCACATTGCTCGAAAACATGGACAAAATCTTTAGTAGAAAATGCATACAAAGGCGGAATTCGACACCACGTGGACCCGTTCCAAATCCCCGCTGCTATACCACAACCCGTAAGAATATGATCCGTTGTCTCAATTCCTTCCCCACGCAACACACAATCCTCATCTTGAACGTATATGTTCCTCCTTGGCAATGCAACCTTAGTAGGAAGCCGATCAAGAAACGCCCGCCACATAAATATTGCATTTCGTCGGTAACCACTTGCACCATTTAATACCGAATGGGCCTCCTCATTACCCTTCCTTCGCAACCAATTCTTAACCCCTGCCACTGCGAAGGTATTGTTTTAACATCATTCCAAAACCATTCGTCTCGTTGACTAGAGAAAGACACACTGATCAACCTTACTTCCAACTCGTCCCTATGTTCGATATCAGCCTCTGACCGGAGAGATCTTTTCAACTTCCACTTGATCTTAAATCGACCATCATCCTCTTCGCATCGGTCATAAACGCTACAGTATTTCTGCGAGTCCAAAGCAAAAAGGTCCAGGTAACAATCTTTCAAAGGCGATTGACATAACCACGGATCAATCCAAACACGAATGTCCCGCCCATTACCTACTCGCCCCCTTATCATACTTGTAACCCCTTCCCCATCCGACTTGAGCTTGCTACATAAAGACGCAATGTTCTTCAAAACCCTGGACATATTGCCGTTTAGAGGAAGAACTATCCACTTTCGATCGGATCCATGAATGGAATCGACAACCTTTTGCCAAAGAGCATGTTGTTCACCGAAATATCTCCAAAACCATTTTAGAATAAGCGCTTTATTAGATTCTTCAAATCTAGCCAGACCTAACCTGCCTTCTTCTTTTTTCCGTGTCACTTTATCCCAAGACACCCAAGCCATTTTCCTCACTTCATAATTACTCTATTATTTTTCTTTTTGTTTAAGCAATTTACTTTTATACCGTAAGCCATAATAAAAGTTATCATACAAACCCTAAACTTCAATAAAATTGGCGGTGTAAATTTGATCCTGTCTACGTTTTATGTTACATGATTCTCTTGGTTTTACAAATTCGTGTTTATATTTTACACTTTTCTCGGTTTTTTTTGTTGTTCAGTTAGCACCGTATTATGACACTCCCAACGCTTGTAGCACGATTTTACACCTCCTGCCCTGCAACGCCCATAACACTAGTTACATAAGACATTCCATTCCCTCCTATAAAACCCAAAATTCTTCCCATTCACCCTTTTTTTCATTCATTCCTTCATTCACCCTTCATCACCACCATCGACAACCACCACCACCCATTGCTACCACCACCAACCTCAACCATCATCATCACTGCCACCGCCACCCATCGGCGCTCCCACCCACCACCGTCGACCACCGCCACTCGATGTCATGGCTACCTTCAACCACCAACCACAGTTGCTGACCAACACGATCATCGACAAACA
Source organism: Ambrosia trifida (assembly GCA_028751855.1). Taxonomy (NCBI): domain Eukaryota; kingdom Viridiplantae; phylum Streptophyta; class Magnoliopsida; order Asterales; family Asteraceae; genus Ambrosia; species Ambrosia trifida. The sequence continues at coordinate 25,994,559 of CM054123.1, read as the reverse complement.
TCGACGTCGCCACCGACTACCACTACCACCCACTATCATCGTTGATGGCTGTCATCCTCTGTGGTCGAACACCACCACACGCGACCATCCACTGCCACCGATACCCACCACTGTTGTCGCCACCACCCACTGCCCACCACCCACCATCCCTACCCACTGTCACCGCCGATGGCCGCATTCATTGTCACCACCACCATTCACTACTACGTGTAGGATTGTCACGGATGGTCCAGATATCACGTGTTTAGACATGAAACGAGTGCAGAATCCTTGGGTTGTGGTTTAAGCAACAATAAAAAACAAACACACACAAATAAGAGTTGTCGGATTTTGTTAAATGGTTATACGATTGCTAAAAATAGAGCACGAGTGTTTAAACAATCACAGACCATAAAACCTGCTCTAGAACTTGCGTTGTGACAACTAAATGATTAGGACACTGATTTGAGCTATTTATATATGTTGCCAGTCGCCTGTCATCCCACAAGACTCGATATTCCAGTCGTGTAAACATAGCTCGTTGCCCTAAATAGTTACCAAAAAGGCTCTTAACCATATAAACATACATATAAACAACCAAAACGACTTACAAACACCTATACTAGGCTAGGGACATCTATATAACATGTAGTAACACCGTGACCCACCCCCACTGACCATCGTCACCGCCACGGTTGCTGCCACTACCCACTGCTGATTCTATTCATTCGTCTTTTCCTGCCTACCAAACAACACAATGTAATCGATTATTCCATTCCTACATGGTAACCAAACAAGACCATGAAAGATAATGATCCATTTCATAACCACATACCAAACAATCCTTAAACATTAATGATATATTAGTTGGTGCGGGATTTGAGTAGCAACCGACGGGGTTCCTTTTTTGTCATTACCATTGTTGTTATTCTGACATCAACATGTTAGTGGATTCGTGTGGATTCGATACTGGTTCTATATCTCCATCATCATTATCACAGAATCCCAAGGTCTCACACTGTTTCCCCTGGTCGATTTGAAACTATTTCTATTAATCAATTACATGTTCTTTTAATTCACGATTTTGTAGATACAGCTATTTGAAACAACATGGAGATCTCTCAGTTTAATATCGTTTGCATCTTTGATTTTCTCTTTACGTATGCATGTATTTGTTAAGTGTTTCGATCTGTTTATTTTATTGATCAAATAAGCTTGTTGTTTGATGATTGAATTTAGGGTGTTGGTGGTTGTAGAGTTTATGTGTGAAAGACAGCTTTCCTTGTTTCACATAGGTAAGGAAAGGAAAGTTGGATGGGTTTATAAGTGGAAACCAATTGGAAGGAATTAAACTATTAAGTTAGATTATACTTGAGAACTTACCTGCGCGCGTGAGGGGGGGGGTGCAAAAATGGGTTCTGGTTTAGGAAAAAAATTTGAACCAACATAACACCCGCACGACCTGCGGACACGAATGCCGCTCCAAAAATCGGGGTCCGCGTGACGCTAGTTTTTGCTACCCATTTTAATTTTTTTCTTGTGATTGGAAGAAGCTTCCAGAACCTTCCTTTTGTTTCAAGTCATTAGATTTCCACATGCCTAGTCTTATGCTGTAGTTAATCTAAAATTATTACGTAAACACTCATACTCCCAATCGCAGCAGCCAAGTTTCTGATTATTTTCAAGCAAGTGTGAAAATCTGGCATTGCACCATCACTATTTAAGGGAATTATGTCAAATACAAGCCCGGTTTCTGTCATCTATTTACTGCTTCTTCTACTGCATTTTGTAAGCTTTTCATAACAAACGTAAACATATCTTACTATTAACTGTTTCTATGATTATTTTTTCAGTAATGGTGAATACTTAGCCCATGTTTAGTGCACCGCTTTAGACTTCTCATGTGTTTGGAGTCTCAGCAATATACACATCATCGGTTGTTGCTACCACTGCTTTAATGGCATCATTGCCTACTGCTGTAGAAAGCCACGCAAAGAAACCAGAGAATTTCTCTGGTGTTAATGTCAAACGTTGGAAGCAAAAGATGTTGTTCTACTAACAACATTGAACCTTGAGAGATTCTTAACTGAAACCGTTCCTCATGTTGCTGAAAAGGAAATGGATGCTCAATCTGTGAGCGCGGTTCAGGCTTGGAATCATTCTTATTTCTTTTGTCAAAACTATGTCCTTAGTGGAATGGTTGATTCGCTATACAATGTGTATTGCAAAGTTGCTACTGCCAAAGAGTTATGGGAATCTTTAGAACACAAGTATAAAACCGAAGATGCAAGCACAGATAAATTAGTAGTGGCTAAGTTTTTGGAATTTATTATAGTGGACTCAAAAAGTGTTATGAGTCAATTCCAAGAACTGCAAGTCATTCTTCATGACATCCATGCAGAAGGAATGGTGCTCAGTGAGCATTCCAAGTTATAGCCATCATTGAGAAACTACCACCAAGTTGAATTGATTTCAAGAATAATTTAAAGCATAAAATAAAGGAAATGACAATTGAAGACTTGGTGATGCATCTTCATATTGAAGAAGACAACAAAGTTGCTCAAAAAAAGAATGCCATTTCTAAAACCGCTAAAGCAAATGTTGTTGAATAAGGTCAATCATCAAAGGGTAACAAAAGCATTAAACGGGATGGATTCAAGATAATCAATGTTAAAAGCTCCCACGTTGGGAATAAAGGTGGAGTCAGCAAGAAGAAGTTCAAAGGAACTTGTTATAATTGTGACAAACCAAGGCCATCGGGCCAATGAATGCAAGCTTCCCTAGAAGGAAATTGCCCCACAAGCGAACTTGATTGATAAGCTTGTTGCTATGATCTCTAATTTGTTGATGATGGTCATTGAAGCAAATCTGGTTGGTACGGATGCCAAGGATTGGTGGATTGGTACCGGGGTGATGCGGCATGTCTGCTTTGACAAGAGCTTTTTCAAACCGTTAAGGAGGTTTTTGGTGAAAAACTCTTTATGGAAAATTCTGCTCCTGCTAATATCAAAGGAGAAGGAAATGTGATCTTGAAGAAAACTTTAGGAAAGGAACTTACTTGTCAAATGTGTTACATGTTTCTGATATTCTAAGAATCTTGTGTCTGGTTGGCAGTTGAACAAGTTTGATTTTAAAATGGTGTTCGAGTCTGATAAGGTCGTGTTGACCAAAAGTGGTATGTATGTTGCTAAGGGCTATGCCTTAAATGGTATGTTCAAGTTGAATGCAACAGTTATCAATGGAATGAATAATGCCATTTCTGCTTACTTGCTTGAGTCTTCTAATGTATGGCATGGTAGACTAGGTCATGTGAATTTTAATTCTATTTGACATTTAATTAAATTGAAAAGCATACCAAAAATTTATATTGACTCAAACCATAAATGTGAAACTTGTGTCGAAGCAAAACAAACACGAACGTCATTAAAAAAAGTTGAAGGAATCACCAGTCCCCTTGATTTGATCCGCATCGATGTATGTGATATGAAAGTGATTCCTACTAGAGGTGGGAAAAAGTATTTCATAACGTTTATTGATAAAGCCAGATGGCACATGGGAGCTAGTGTATCTTCCTGCGGGATGCAAACCACTAGGATATCGTTGGATCTTCAATAAAAAGATGAAGCCAGATGGCACCATTGATAAAACAAGGCTAGGTTGGTGATCAAAGGATATAAACAACAAGAAGGCTTGGATTATTCTGACATGTATTTGCTTGTAATGCGAATTACATCCATCAGGACAAGGCTCCACCTGCTCTGCCTTCCAGCGTCAAGCGGAAGTCACACTCATCTCGTATGCGGACTAGTCCGTTTTCCGCTTTTACGTCAACAGAAGCCTTCGTTCTTTGCGTCCGCCTAGCTTACTAAACCACACGCTCATGGTAATAAATACTAAGGTGGCTCACGGCAACGCGAGTGTGGAAAGTGCGCCATGAAAGCGCCACATTGCGCCTCAATGCCCACGCCATGCGTGCGCGTGCGCTTGTGCGAGTGCGATTGCGAGTTAAGGGTGCTTCACACCCTTTGCGTCTTCCATAGTGTGTGATTCCATGGAACACTTAGGATGGGGAGTTCCTCCTTATAAACAAGTTCTAGATTCATCACCCTTCCAATGTGGGACAAGTTTCCTTGCCACTTTCCATTTCACATTCCCAGCTTTAGTTGTTTATCTCCTCTACTTTTGAACATCGATATCTCATTCATCTTAGCTCCATTTTGGATGCGGTTTGGTTCGTTGCAGAGCTCTCACAATATAGAACATAAACCCACAAAGAAATATATAAATAAATCTCAGTTTCAAATATATATTTTTGTCCAAAACTTAGGAAAATAATTTTCCTAAAATTGTAAAAATAGCATTTTCACCTATTTTTACAACAATCCCCCACATGAATGGAGATTGCCTCGTTCTTACAAAAATCAACGATACAATCCGACAGTTGAGCATTGCAGGATAGATAGGTATAACCTTTGAACCTTCCTTTGTGAAGCATACTTAGCCTACTTGCAGTATGTAGAACTTGATGTCTTTGAATATACCCCCATTTGTTTGAACGACGATAAACTTCACACAACACTCTCCCTAGTTATGCCAGTTCCTCATTGTTATGTCCTTTATGGTCATGGAACACTATCCTAGTTCTGCGAGTGCGACCCTGGCAAACTCAGGCTTATACTTTTTACAAAGTTATAAGTCTACCTTAGCAAAACCTTTATTTAACGTACTTAACTAGTTTAGTTGAGTCGGTTTGATGGTTCGGGGAAACATCATGTGTTGGTTTGCACTCACGTAATGTTCATGGTTTAATGATTCGGGGAATCATTGGGGGAAACACACACATACACACGAGTCTTGAGCCCCATTGTTGGTGAAATTATATGGTTGGGATAACTTATCAAGTATTAGTTGATTTTATGAAGTATTAACAACTTGTGGATGCATGTTTATGTGTTTAGGTATGATAACATATGTTAAAATGACAATCTTGGGGTCGTAGGGTCGAACAGAAAGATTTAATTCCTATTTGTGCCATCGAAGGCACGAATGAGAACTTATATTTCTCATTCGAACCATCTTATTTCCATTCGTACCCAAGAAGGTACGAATGAGAACAGAGTTTAAATATAACACTTTGCCTCATTTTCATCATTTCACAACCCTAACTCGCCCCCAAGTGCTATCTCTTAAACCCAAACCTATAGAAACGAGTTTTTGCCCTTATTCCTTGGATCCAAAAGCTAAAACATGTTTTATAACCATATCGAGTGAAGATTCAAGGCGTGTTAATCATCTAAACCCTTTCTAATGTTATTTCATACATTTTTGATAAACCCTAACTGTCCAGACCTGATCTAAATGAGTTTTCTTGAATAAAAACCTTTTTAACATCTTTCTAAATTAGATCTAGACCTAGATAATGAGTTTTCTTACAAAAACCTAAATATTAATGATGTTAGTGACTATCCTACATGTTTTGTGTTATTGAAATGATATATGAATGATGTGTAAATGTTGTATAAGTGATGTAGGATTGATTTGAAATATGATATATGAATATGTGGTTGATTAATTGATATTTGGTGGACTTTTACCCATTATAGGGGTTTTTATGTTAGATCTAGGGTTTTGCAGATGAACATGATGATGATAGTATGATTAGGGATTTGATAGCATAGGTGAATCTGTGTTTATTGGTCTGATATGATGCTATTTCAACATTTTCCATTTTGGGTAAATTTCTCATGCAATTATTGTGACATCTCTATGATTTGCTATTTTGGTAAAGTTGCGATTTAGTATGTGAAATGGATGGATTGATATGTGGAATATGTGTAGTAACATGTGGATAGGATAGCTAAGGCTGACTGCATCTTTTGGTAGCATTTCGTGAAGTTTTCAATCAAATTTGAAGGGTTTTTGTTCCTCAGAATAGCTCTGTAGCTGTGCAGGTCGAATGAGTTTTCACTCGTACCCTCGAGGGTACGAATGAGAGAAAAGATTTTTCATTCGTGCTAATAAGGGTACGAATGAGAGAAAAGATTTTTCATTCGTGCTAACAACGGTACGAATGAAAGAAAAGATTTTTCATTCGTGCTAATAAGGGTACGAATGAGAGGAATTATTTCATATTCGTACCAACGTGAAAAATTGTGAAACTTTGATATCAACTAAGTGTTTTATGTGCATTGCTTGTATGTAAACTATATATGCTTGATCAACGGATGTAACGGGTCACCAACGGGATGTTGAGTCATGTGTGATCGTGTCAAACATTCAAACACGTTTTCAAATGTATAAAGTTAAGTCTTGGACATCAAGGGTTATTAGACTAACATATCATCGGTTAAACATTAATAGGCTATATATGGTGGGTTTCCGGTAGTTGGGAATCACCAAACAAGCCTGGTTTATTATTATCTAGAATACGCAACCTAATGTGAGTGTCACAACCCCACATTTTACTGTTTTCATATTTGGGTGAGAAACATGCAGAACAAACTTTACGAACTTTTAGGCCAACATATTACATTATATCACACGGGTACTAAGTGACATTACATCATTTAAAGTCCTTCTAATTAGCGTGGATACATAGCGGGGATATGTGCCTCCCCATATATCCATTCGAAGCGACCACACTTCTCTCTAACATAGGTGATTCACATGAATCATTAAAAGCATCATGTTTATTTGATTTCGCTCAATCATTAACCTCAACATATGCTTAACCTTCTCCTCAATGCCACTGATTTGAATGGACTAGGAAGTGTATAACTCCCTTTATTTAGTGTTGGGGTACTCCCCCACAGTGACTCCCTCTTGGTCATATGATTAAGTTGTCCTATTGAACCTAGATCTTGGGATCTCCAGTCCACTAGGTCAGGTTTCCCTCATACTCCCTTTTCCATGGGCTTTAGTCCCATTCCTCTTGACGACTTATAAACTAGCTCATTGCTTAAGCCTTTCGTTAACGGGTCCGCAATGTTATCTATTGACTTAACATAGTCAATTGTGATAACACCCGTATTGAGCAGTTGTCGTATCGTGTTATGTCTACGTCGAATGTGCCTTGATTTGCCATTGTACAATGAGCATTGAGCTCTACCAAACGCTGATTGGCTGTCACAATATATGCAAATAGTTGGCAATGGCTTTGGCCATCTCGGAATATCTTCCACAAATTGACGTAGCCACTCCGCTTCTTCTCCCGATTTTTCTAAAGTGATAAATTCAGATTACATCGTTGATCTGGCTATAACCGTTTGCTTAGACGAATTCCAAGATATAGCGGCACCATCAAGTGTAAACACGTAACCACTTGTAGATTTGTAATCTTTTATATCCGATATCCTGTTCGCATCAGTGTATCCTTCGATCACTGCTGGATGACGAGTATAATGCAGTCCATAATCTCGTGTGTATCTAATGTATTTAAGCACCCACTTTGTACTTTTCCAATGTTCTTCACTTGTATTTCTAGTATATCTACTTAGCCTACTTACCGCGTAAGCCAAGTCGGGTCTGGTACTCTAATTGAGCAACACCATCACTTCTATTTTTACTTAGATGGTGGGTTGTATCAATCGAACCTCGAGCTATACTCATGTCTCCTGAACTGAATTTGTCAAGAATCTTATCAGATAGTGAGATTGATTTAACACAAGACCATTTTGGGTTCTAACTATTTTGACTCCAAGAATCACATCCTCTAGACCCATGTCTTTCATATCAAATCTCGCTTTTAACATGTCTTTAGTAGATTTTATCATTTTGTCATTACTCCCAATGATAAGGATATCGTCTACATAAAGACATAGAATAACATAACCTACTGATGTGTCTTTCGAATAAACACATTTGTCAGACTCATTTATTTTGAAACCATTGTCAAGCATGGCATGATCAAACTTTTGGTGCCATTGTTTTGGTACTTGCTTCAAGCCATACAATGACTTGACGAGTTTACATACTTTCCCCTCTTGTCCTGGGGCGGAGAAACCGTCAGGTTGGTCCATCTAAATCTCTTCATCTAAATCGCCATTTAGAAATGCGGTTTTTACATCCATTTGGTGAACGTCCAAATTTCGTAAAGCCGCTATAGCAAGAACCAATCGAATGGAGGTTATTCGTGTGACATGTGAGTAAGTATCAAAATAACCAATCGAATGGATGTTCTTCTATCTCAGTTCATCCATGAATTTGATCGTGAATTTCATTGTTAACCGGTGTTGATGACTCGAAGGTGCATCATCAAACTATATAGATGATGTTCCATGTGTTTGTCCTAACATAGGAAACACATTTTCAAAGTATGAAACAACATTAGGACTTGCCTATATGAAAGTGTTTTGGTGGACATCAGGATTTTTGGACTTATACACCAAAAACTGTTGCGAACTACTTTCATGTGCATAACCGATGAAAATACAATCAACGGTTTTGGGTCCTATCCTAAGAGCCTTAGTAGGTGGTACAATCACCTTTGCTAGGCACCCCCACACTTTGAAAGGGTACGGGTTGAAACGGTGCACGTCGAAACGGTACGTGTCGAAACGATACAGGTCTAAACAGTTCGAGTCGAAATGGTTGGGGTCGCAACGGTATGGGTCGTGAGGGCAAGGGTGATAGATTCCAACTTATTAACGAACCAAACACAATAATAAAGGATTTGAGATTCCAATTCCAACAATTTCCAATTTCTTTTGGAATGTTTAAATTCCAAATCCAATTCTAATTCCATCTTTAAACATTGTATATACTAACAAAACATAATGTGAACGGTTCTAAATCAAGACTAGGCCACATGTTCAATTTTAATTGGGAGATCTATCTTTTTTTTTCCTTTTTTTTTTATTAATGGTTTTCGGTTTTTTTGCCAGAAAAACAAAACGTATATCTTTCTTTGCTTCTCTCACATGCATATCGTCCCACAACCACCACTGTCAAATCACCACCCTATAACCACCGTCACACATCGCCATCATCACAAGCAGAGGGAGAAGCGAGTGAAAACGTGAACGGTGGCACCGGTTACCACTGTAACAAAGCCACCACACTCACCGTCATTGTCGTAACTCTTCGTCATCACCATCAAACGTCAAAGATCTGCTTGGATTTGTTCTTTCAGAATGAGTAGAAGAGAGATAGAGATAGACATGAGATGTGGCGAGGGGTGGCGGTAGGTGGGCACGGTGATGGTTGAGATATGTAACGCAGATTTTTTTCTGGTGTGGTATGGTTGTTAGTGGCCTCTTGGTTGTGGTGGTGGTAGTGTTTGGATGGTGATAATGGCAGTGGCGGTTGGTGGTGGTGTTGGATGGTGGTTGTTGCGTTTGGTGGTGATGGTGTTGTATGTGGTGGTGTTGGGTTTTGTGGAAATGGATGTTTTGTCGTGGTTATGTGGAGTCAAAGTAAGGGGCTGTTTGGTAAGTGCTGAACCAGTAAGTGTTGAATGGGTAAGAGAGTCTGAATCAATAAGTGCTGAGAGTAGAGTTGTTTGGTTGGACATCTAAATGACTTAGTAAAATGAGTATTTTACCTTTCACATTAAAAAAAATTAAAAAAAAACTTTTATAAAGAACCCACACAACTTTAATTTTCTTTTTAAGTTGATTCTCAACTTTATTTTGTACATGATAAACTTGTCTAGTGCTTCATCTTTATTCTTCAGTAAATATACATAGCAATATTTATATATAATACAAATAGTAACTTAACGGAATCTTAACTTTACTTAACAGATTTTTTTCCACACCGTTAACATATGTACCGTTATAGTTTATTTTTTAACCATTTTCCCCTATTTACGTTATCCCTCATTCTAACCACCCCTCATTTCTTCTTCATCTATATTCCTCCAAATCACTTTATCTCTGTTTTCATTTGGTGATCAATCACAAGCACCATATTTATTCCCATCCGATTTTTTATCTAAGGCCTCGGATTTGTTCTCTCGATCGAAGGTATCATCAACAATATACCCTACTCATTCAATTCACTAATTTGGTTATTTCCCATAAAAATTTGAGTAATTACATTTAATACAAATTCAACAGCAACGTTTTGCCTCTGCAACCCTTTCGTTCTTTCAATTTTATTATTATTATTTTGTTTGTTTGTTTAGATTGTTGGTGTAGACGTATTATTGTATGTAATAAAGAGTTCGGGCTTAGGTTTAATCAATAACACTAATCAACCCATTTAAATATTGTTAATTCTAGGGTTTGAGTAAGTTTGATATTTGGGTATTTTGATTTGATATGAACCAGAATTTAAGGATGTTAAAGTGTTTAGACTTATAAATTTATGTTTGTTTTGATTTTTAAAAAAAATCATTGTTCAATTTATATTCGTTACTGTTAATTAAGAACTATACTGTATGTTATGTATTGGGTTTCTTTTTTTGGTTTTAATCACTTTTGTTTCAAACACTTCCTTATTGTGAAATTAGTATCTTATATTCTTTTAATTGTATTATTGATTCTATGATGGAATTATCACCATGATGTGTTGGTTATGTGTTTTACAGCATGTATTTCTTCAAATGAAGTTTATTATACAAATTTTCATGTCAACTATAAATTCAAAGATGTTATTCTAACATGATAATCTTTAGTCAAATGTATGATACTGTCATAACTTGATGCATATATTGTATATTACAGAAAACTCCTGTTAATATGTAGCGTACTGTGATTATTTAGATCACAAACATTGTTGTTCGTTACATGGACAAGGAAATCTAATAATCTTCTATATTCATTGTTGTGTTTTTATTTAATAATTAACTTGGTTTTAAAAAGCGCTAGGCGCACAAAAGCGATGAGGTCTAAGCGCATCGCGCAAAGCGCAAAAAGCTTGGGATTTTCGTACCCGAAGCGCACACTAATTATATATTTTTTTATATATCCCATATATATTCCATGAGTTTTTAGCTTCATTTACCCAAAATATAGATATAAATAAGGTTTTTATGTGATTTTATCTCTATGTACAAGCCAAAAACACCAAGGTACAACATTTTTATGCATAAAAAATACATAGGTTACGTGAGGCGCGCGCCTCAGGGAGAAAAGCACCTGAAATTTGACAAAAAAAAGCGCCTGAGGCGCTGGCCTTTGGGAAATAGGATAGGCGCAAAGCCCTGAGGCGCCCTAGGCTGCGCCTTGCGCCTAGGCGCGCCTCAGGCGTGCTTTTTAAAACCCAGACAATTAAAGACGAAAATGTATTGCTTATAAAAAGTGTTACTTTTTTCAGTTTTTATGTCAATGAGACCTTATTTGTATATTTTGTTTCACTTACTTTATGTAGATAGGCGATTGCATAAGTTCACCCTTTTACTTTACTAATTTAAAATTATTCTTAGTAGCATCAATACTTGGTTAATATTTCGTCATTTTACTGTTTTGATCGTTCTTTCTATTTGAGCCGTTTAGAAAGTATACTTTACTAACAATAAATACAATATGTTATAAACAATTTTACACTTTGAAGGTGGAATTTTTTTAGTTACTTGACCCGTTTAGAAAGTCCTATTATGTTCATCATTTATAATGTTCAATATGTTCCTCTTATAAAGTTCAATTCTTGGGGTTGCTATATATGTGTTTGAAAACATGTGTTAATCATTTGTAAGCCAAAAAAAATTATAACTTGCTTTCGTTTATGCTTTTTTTATGATAATATTTTTTCAATTTACATGATTTTTAAAATTTTTTAGTTATAAAAGAAATTTACCTTGGTTTCCTTATTATACTAAGATTGCATGATTCTTTCTTCGAACCTTATTTTAGTATCGTATGTGTTTGTCATTTTTTATTGTGAATTTTATATATTTAATATATGTCTACTGTTTTTACCCTGTTCTATAATCATATGATAAAGCAGAACCAATTAAAATAAGAGTGATAAAGGAAATGGATACCATACGGAAAAAGACAAGAACTCTGCTATCTTTTTGTGGATACTCATGTAAGCTTTACGATATATATTAATATTAATTTTGCTATAACTTTGACACACGTTTACTTCTCTTTTTATAATCAGGGGGATACGATAGAAGCAATAGCTGACCTACACCACAAATCGCATTTTGAGTCAAGGATATCAGTACAGTCTTGCTATACTGTAACTGATTACCCATCTGACAATGCAAGACCCTATATGAATGTTGTACCTATACAACATGTATCCGACTAGGTCTTAGAACTTCTTTTGTGCAAGTTGATGACGACACCATCCCAAACCACTACTACAACTTCGTCAACTACGATCATTTAAGGCCTCGCCTTAACAACCATCTATTGCTAACAGGTAAATGTTATCATAATAAGGTTTATTTTATCAAAATAATTTGTTTATGAATCTTTGGTCATGGTCAATTATACGTTGCCTTCTCTAGAGTCACCTCTCATGATGCCTTAAAAGTACTGATTATACCACAAGAAAATGACTCTCATAACTTAACAAAGAATATTGTTTTCTCGGACTTCCTACGTCAAATACTACTTACAAGGGTATGTTATAGTCAAGCAAAATAATGTGTGTGTATATACATAAAAAATAATCATCACTTTGTTCAAATATTACTAATCATTTTATTACATTACTAGAAACTCATAATGATATTTCATTGACTTAAAACACATGATAACACAAAATACTCCAACTAAGACCTAAAAGGAGATGGCTAGCATTTGAGAAAAAGAGAAAGAAATATTGCTATCTTTTAGACTATAATCATGCAAGCTTCATTGATTATGTTAATAATATTACTTAGCTATGACTTTTTACAAAATTCTAATTTTTCTTTTTACTTGCGCAGATGTTACTAAACAAGAGCCGCTCAAAACAAGCATAGACATCATCAATTTGGTTATTACACAATGATCTTGCTATTCTAGCACATGTTACCTTTTCTACCTTGCAGGACCATATATGAATTTTATACCCCATACTCCAATACGTTTGTATAGAACAACCTTTATCAATATGCATGGCAGAGTCGCTTAAAATACTTGTACTTTGTTCAAAAAATATTTTTTTAGTTGTGACAGTATTATGTAAGTGGCTAATCAACATCCCGCCGCAACGCGCGGGTAGGCGTTAACTCGTTTAGTACAATCATCAATAAACATGATGAAGTACTTGTTTCCACCCATTGTGGGAACCGCCTTTAAATCACATACATCGGTGTGAATTAAATCAAGTGGTTTGGTTATTCGTTCAACCGATTTAAACGATGATCTTGTAAGTTTGGATTCAATACACGGTTCGCATTTACAATCGGACTCAATATGGAATGTAGGTATGCTTTGTAATTTCATCAAACGTCGTATTGAATTAAAATTTGCATGTCCTAGTCTACCATGCCAAAAATTTGAAGACTCAAAGCATATAAATAGAAGTAGTAGCATTTTCATTCATTTCATTCTTAACGGCCATTACATTCATTTTGAACATGCCATTAAGGACGTAGCCCTTTCCTACAAACATTCCACGCCTAGAAAGGACAAACTTATCATATTCAAACACTAGACGAAATCCAAACTTGTTGAGCATCCAACTTGACACGAGGTTCTAGCGTATCTATGGTACATAGAGAACTTTGCTCAACGTGATTTCCTTGCCGGAAGTCATCTTCAAGATCACATCGCCTTCACCCTTGATGTCGGGGGTAACCTTATTTTCCATATAAAGCTTATCTTCACCTATTAGTTCCTTGAATGTTGAGAAAAGAGCCTTATCTCCACAAACATGGCGGGTTGCACCCGTGTCAACGAACCATCCTGACGGGTTGTCATCACCCACCACGTTGACCTATTCAACCATAGCTCCTTTCATGGTTATCATCGCCACTAAAGGCATTCCATCATCATCCACCATATGTGCACACTCGCGCTTTGGATTCTTACATTGGTTAGACCGGTGCCTGGTCTCCTTACAGTTGTAACATATCCCTTGGAAAGGTTGAGGTTTCTTTTTCACAACCTCTTTCTTTGGTCCAAGGTTAAGCTTTGCTTTTCCCTTATTCTTCTTCCCACATATAGTCTTTTTAGTCATTGAGGATTGCCCATGTTCCACCATATTTGCCTTAGCCTCGGCGTGCACCATTGTTGATTTTTGAGCAATCTTATTATCCTCCTCAATTCGAAGACGAAAAATAAGCTCCTCAAGAGTCATCTCCTTTCATTTGTGCTTAAGATAATTCTTATAGTCAAGCCAACTAGGAGGTAACTTTTCAATCATGGCTGCCACTTGAAATGTCTCACTAAGTTCCATACCTTCTGAATGGACTTCGTGTAGTATAATTTGCAACTCTTGGACTTGGTTCATCACACTTTTGGAATCTACCATTTTGAAATCCAAGAAACGGGCTACAATGAATTTCTTCATTCCAGCATCCTCTGGTTTGTACTTTTTGTCTAAAGAGTCCCATAATTCTTTGGCAGTCTTTAGAGTGTAGTACACATTCTACAACGAATCCACGAGGCCGTTTAAAACATAGTTGCGACATAAGAAATCCGAATGCTTCCAAGCATCTAGTGCACTCTGAAATTGAACGTCGCTATCCCCGTCTTTTGGTTGGGGAGCAGTTTCCGTTAAGAACCGCGCAAGGTTTAAGGTGGTCAAGAAGAAGAACATCTTCTGCTGCCACCTTTTGAAGTGGAGGCCTATCACACTCCGCCTAGGCGGAAACACGAGATGTAACCATGAAAGGTTTTCAAGCACAAGATATGAGCAAACATTCTTATTTATTTATTTGTAAAAGTACCAAACGTGTTTGACAACAACCAATTTCACAAGATACATTTTAAAACCCTTCGTGGGGTCAAAAGTTTTGATGAAACGATATGTGGTGGTCATGAATGATTGCCCAGTCATACCCCAAGTTCTATCCATGATTTAGTTACATGAAAAACATGCATAAAAACTTTGTCAACAAAATGTTGGTGAGTTCACGGGTTTTGTAAACCAAATGTATAGTTTAATGAAATCCTTGAATGACCCATCATTGTCTAGCCAAGAACAATGATGATAAACCATCATGAGTCCATAACCAAACCTCGACGAGTGGTGCCTCGCACATCGCACAATAAAGGCAATGTATCGTCATAAAAGAAATTCAAGCACTCTCATATCGTATAAATCCGGTTAGAGCGACTAACCAAGAGTGGGGGTCTCAGCCCAATAGATCTATTCATGCGTTTCTAGGCAATATCCATAGCTAATGGTTATGATAAGCTATTAAACGAGGGCTTTGATGAGTACTCTAAACATATCGTCTCATGTACACCGGTCGGCTGGGAATTCATTCTAAAACTAGTAAACAATGCATGTTTTTCCCCAAAATAAAAAACAGTAAAAAGGGGTCGTGAGAACTCACCTCAAGTCCGCGTGTAGTCTAGCAAGAGTGTATGTTCGAAACTAGGTATCTCGACCTATGCGTCCTATATACATACATGGTACCTTAGATTCATGTAAAAATAATCCATGGTACTCGTGGTTCACCCAATCTCTAGCGGTATGCTGGTTTAGTATTAGTTTTTGTAGGAAAATAGATTCTAGCTTCTAACACATGTTTTCCACTATAAAACATAAGTTCTTTATTTGAAAACGAGTTATATTATGTTCAACTACACATGATTCTTTTTATGTATACACAAAAGCCTTCCTTAGGTCTGTACTTGTGTATGTATATACACATGTGTATATATATATATATATATACATGTATTTCAGTACATGACCATAGATGTCCATGTTTATGAGGTGTACACTTATACACACCTACCCATATATGTATGTACATGAGTACATTCATACACATCAATATCTATGTCCATGAGTTTGCTATACACTTACATGCACACTATATATATACACGCGCATATACATGGTAGGGAACACACACATAGATCTTGCCTTGTACATACATTTACATATCCTACACATTACTGTTAAAACATAATATCATCTTAACTCAAAACTACTAGGCATCTATGTATATACCCAAGCATACATACATACTTGAAAGAAAATGTCACTACTTCCATGTTATATATACATGCATACATATATCTTACGGACGACATACTTGTTTTCTACATTAGGTTCATGTTTCTAGTGAGGTTAACGTGTTGGGTGAACACTAGTATGTTGAAAGTTATAAGATAAATGTAAGAACAATAATATAGTTAGTAGTTCATACCTCTAGTGAGTCTTGAACTTAGAGGATGGCTTGGGAACTTGAGAGAGAGTTATGTGAGTGTGTGTTGAGAGTGGTGTTGAGATGGAGGTGCAAGTGTTTAGTGGAGAGGGAGAGGGAGAGGGAGAGATCGAAAAAGAGAGAGAGATGTGAGAGGGAGAGAGAGCGGCCGAGAGAGAAAGGAAAGGGAGGTTGGGGCTTGCTATGTTGGGTAAGTCAACTTCTCTAAATCATTGTGTTACATAGAATCTTTCCATGTTTGGTTAACAAATCTCTTATGTCTCAAATCTCACTAGCATATCCAAGGTCTAAATCATGCTTTGGATGGTCACTAATCTCATGATTATGTTGTGTAGATACTAAGCATATGTGACATTACATGAAGTCAACTTTGGGATTAAATCCACACATGCCAAAATAGAGGTTAACTTGGATTAAAAAAAGGATTAGGGAGTGTGGGGGGGGGGGGGGAGGGGGGCGACGGCTATTAGTGTCCAAAAGAGCGAAAAGCGTGTGTTAAATTAAGTAGTGTATCTATCCTTGATCCAAGAAACTTAAGTGATCTTTCTACATTTGGTTAATCCTCATACCTTGTCCCAAATCTTGCAAGCAAATCAAGTGTCTAAATCACATCTTAAGGTTGACTAAGTACCATGATGATGTTGGGTAAGACTTGATCTAATGTGACAACACATTGGTGGATTCTAGAGATTTATATAACATGTGATCAACATGAGTTGCTTAGTTTAAAAAAAGATTATTTTTGACATGGGGGAGGGGGATATAGGCGGCTGAAAAAAAAAAAAAGAACAAAGGGGAAGGAGTGGACACTTAACTAATGTGGCAAATCCAATATTATGAATCTAAGATGTTTAAGAATCTTGCCAAATATGGTTAAGCCACCAAATCTATATTTAATTTGTCTTAGAAAGAATAAGAGGACTTGACACTTCATTGATGATGTTCCAATGTCTTGTAAGAACAAAACAATAAGCAAAGTGGTGGTGATCATTTTTGGTTAAGAGACTTTATAAATCCTAGTGTTGATCACTTGTTTCACCAATTATAGTTAAGTTTATAATCAAAACTAGAGAGTTCATTTATAATAAAACAAAAAGGATATGTAAGAGCTAGTTATTAATGTGTCTACTAGCCTCTTGTATACATGTACATGCATATATATATATATATATATATATATATATATATATAGTGTAAGTATATAGAGAAAACCCTTTTTAGAGTTAAAACTGTGGAAACTCTAACTTCCCGACATGTTACAGAAATAACATGTGTAATTTTCGTGTAACATGTGTTACCCGAAAAGTTTATTTTATTTATTTTTTTTAAAAAAACCGCTCGGCGCTTTTTTTATTTTTTTGGCTCAAAATGCTTAGAATTATGTATATTACATGCCCTAAAATTTTCAGGCCCTAAAAAGCTCAGGAAGTTAGAGTTTTCACGGTATTCACTCTAAGAGTGGGTTTTCATAATATCCATCCCCTATATATATATATATATATGTATATATATGTATGTATATATATATATATATGTATGTATGTATGTGTGTCGTGTACATATGCACATATGTGTAGGTATGTTAGTTGGATAAATACTAGTCTTTATGCATAAATTCTATAACGCTTCCCATTGTATTATTAAATAAATGGGCATCTATACATGATTTTGGATAATAGCTCCTAATCGTTTAAATTCGTGTCACCAAGCTTCGTTGATATGAGTGAAATTATACTCGTTCGGACATTGCTAGACTGTCTCGGGGGACTTATGCATATAAAATGATATGAATGATGCATGGAAAATTAAACGTTGACTAGAAAGTGTACGGATTTTGACTTGGCTAAGTGGCGAGTATCACAAAGCCCAAAAACTTTTCGGGTTTTTCAGGATGATTCGCCACAGTAGACGCTTCCACAGTGGTGTTAGGAATAGGTGTTCCGACAACGGTGGTGGTTTCCGAAGCTGACATTCTGAAATTTAGAAACCAACTAAGTTAATATTTTTTTTTAATAAAAATGTTTTTTTATATATATATAAAAAAAAGCTTAGTTTATTGAAAAAAAAAAAACACTCTTCTAAATTGGTTTAGCAAGCTATTTAAAAACACCCAAAGTGGATGAAAATAGAGACCAGCCTAAGGTAGGGACTACTGTTTTAACCAAGAAGATGGAAAAAAAAACGAAAAAAAAACAAAAAGTTTTCCTTTTCTTTGTAAACCAAAAGGTTTATCCTCTAAGTCTAACTTTGAAGAATCACTAAATGGTTCAGTAGCTTTTCCTTGGAAAAACCAAAAAGTTTGTCCTCTAAGTCCAACTTTAAGGAATCACCAAATGGTTTTTGTAGAAAAAAACAAAATAACAAAGGGTTTCTCTATTTTGTCAGGAGCCTCGAATCAAAACAGATAAGAAAAAAAATAATAAGAAATGTTTTTAAAAACAATTCCAAGTGAATCAAAACTTGTTCGAATCACTAAAGAATGGTTTTTCGTGATACACAAACGGTGTCTTAAAATTTTCTTTTAAGATTGAAGGAACCGTTAGCGTATAAAAAAATAAGTAAACAACTTTAATTATTTTTACAATATGCGATGCGAAGGAAAAATACAAATACAAATACTTTTACAACTAAAATGAAATAAAATCACAAGAAAATTGATGAAACTAAAGAGTGTTGTAGTTAAGGATCGTTCTTGACACGAGACTCTTAAAACAAATTCTGAGCCTACAGGAGACTCGTTTTGTTTCCCAGGGTACAACAGCCTAAGCAGTGTGTACTGCCAGAGTGTGCACTAAACCCGAAGTATGCGTTGATTATGAGAAGAAAAGAGCAAAAAAATGCTTGGAAAAT
This sequence comes from Ambrosia trifida, assembly GCA_028751855.1. NCBI lineage: Eukaryota > Viridiplantae > Streptophyta > Magnoliopsida > Asterales > Asteraceae > Ambrosia > Ambrosia trifida. The sequence continues at coordinate 25,975,499 of CM054123.1, read as the reverse complement.
TATAAGAGGATAAGTGATAGAAATTGTTCTCTGGTGTGATCAGCTAGCCAAGGCCTTGGCTTTTATAGGAAACCAAGAGTTGTAACAACTCAAATAAATTAAAACAAAATATTAACTGGCATTGAGCGTCTTCAATGCATTTAATGACTGCTTTAATTTTCAGTCAAAGATGTTGCTATTGAGAGTCCACGCGCGCGTCAGACGTACACTGGTGTCTAATCCGCTACGCATGGCACGAAGTCGTTCGCCATGTAATCATGTTCTACATCACGAGTCCGTCACTCGCGCGCCATGCAGGACAGGGCGCCACCTAAAGCACGCCATCAAAGCGCCACATTGCGCCTAAACGCCCACGCCACACGCGCGCGCATGTACGAGTTACCCTTCATGGCTTATATATATAGTGTGTGATTCCATGGAAGACTTATGATGGGGAGTTCCTCCTTATAAACAAGTTCAAGATTCATCACCATTCCAATGCGGGACAAGTTTGCCACTTTCCATTTCACATTCCCAACTTTAGTTGTTTCACTTCTCTACTTTTGAGTATCGATATCTCATTCATCTTAGCTCCGTTTTGGACGCACTTTGGTTCGTTGCGGAGCTCTTACAACATAGAACATAAACCCACAAATAAATATATAAATGAACCTCAGTTTCAAATATAGATTTTTGTCCAAAACTTTGGAAAATCATTTTCCTAAAAGTGTAAAAATAGCATTTTCGCCTATTTTTCTAACAATGTCCATTCTAAATTTCTCATATTATTAATAAAATATCTTGGCCTAAGAGCATTCACATCTTCTCCACCAAATTTCATCCATCAAATTACACTAAAAATCACTATTATACCCTAAAATTTTCTCTCTCCTTTTTAAAATAATAATATTTTTCATACTTTTATCATTATATTTTCTATCTCCCATTCACAACCACTTTCAAAAATATTAAAATATTTTTAGGGGTGAACAGTAGCTTTTCAAATATATGGGTGAACAGTGATTCCATCAAAAATTTTCTCTCTCCTCCAATCACAACCACTTACACTCACCCCATATAATTTGGTGGACACATTCGTATAAATTTGGTTTCCCAAATGTGGATGCTCTAATAATTCAATTTTTAGTGTTTTCACACGGTGTCTTTTGGGTCCGCGTCTAAAAACTTTTTTGACCGCGTCTGTTTTTGCTTTTCTTTGTACTAGTACGTGTGTTCTAAAACATCCATTATTATTATATATATGGCTTGCGGTAGTCTTGTTGCCAAAAAAAAATATATTTGCTCTTATATTAATTCCTTTGGGTATTTGGAGCTGAAATAGAAAGATGGAGATCAAGAAGAGATCATGTGTGGTTGGTGTGATCTTGATTTGGCTCTTGATAATCGTCACAATATCTGGTAAGTAGTAGAGATATTCACACTTGCAATTTTTCATTTATTTGTGAATATGAAATCTGCATCACTTTAATTCTCTTTCTAACAGATCACGTACCTCCAAAGTTTAGAGGAGTAACTCCACCGAGATCACGTCTTCCACCAAAGTATGAAGGTTCACCACCACATGGTAATCGAAACAGACACATCCAGAAAGGAGCACTCGCGTGTGGCAACAATTGCCGAGGAAGCTATGACGTTAATCCAAGAAGAAGGTGTAAGCTATATATATCATGTGGCTAGGAAATTCTTTAGTTTCATGGGTAATTTGGTTGGTTGTATCACTTTTTACGTATATATATTGTGGAATTCATCTTGTCTATGTTTTCACTTACATTACATGCATGCATGGTAGCTTCTCAAATAATACATAGTTTATTTTTATATCACAGCTTAATAAAATCTATATCTATATCTATATCTATATCTATATCTATATATATAATAAACCAAAGCATTTTTTATGACATGGCACTCAAGGAGGCATTCTCCCCCTTGAGTGTGCCATGTGTCATCCTAGGTGTCAAGTGGTATATAAGTTAAAAAAAAAAAAAAAAAAAAAAAAAAAAAAAAAAAAAAAAAAAAAAAAAAAACTATCACACTAAAACCATCAACTCATCTTCTCCTTGAAACCCTACCTTCTTTACAATAGATCTAAGATTCTCAAACCCTAAATCATCATACCCTACCTCTTCCTAAACTTCCTCTTATTCTCTTCTGTCACTTTGTTATTGCCGTCTCATCTTCATCAATTCGTCAACATAGACTACCAACGTTATCTTAACAAATTGTATCCAAATAAGTCAATCAAGTCCTCGTGAATCCACACACCCAATAACAAAAAACATTACCAGGTTTCTTTCTTTACCTTCTTTTATGATAAATACATATTAATTCATGTTTTAGGAGTCATGGGTATTAATCTTTTTGCATTAAGTTTTAACCTTTTTAACAAATATAAGATTATTAATTCATGTTTATGAGTCATGCGTATTAATCTTTTTTTATGAAGTTTTAATCTTTTTTAACAAATACAAGATGAATTCATGTTTTATGATTGATCGGCTCTCTATCTTTTTTTTTTTTTTTTGCAGCAGCAGCAGCAGCCGGCCACCACCGGCGTCGTGGTTATTGGTCCAGAAATCGAACAAAAACGAGCTGTGATTGTTTATTTCGAAGTCTGAGGGTGTGAGTCTTGGTTCGATTGTGTTTATGGTTGGGTTTTGGGTGTCGTTTTTGTGGGTTTTGGAGCCGGTGGTGACTATTGCCGTGGTGGTTGCTGGCTCAGTAGACGTATTAGAAGAGCGGCTCGGTTCGAAAGTTTCTAAGGCCAGAAGCGTTGTTCAAGATCTCTTTCGTGGAGGTGTGTCTCATGTGACCAAGTAAGTTGCCTATAATATGATTTGTATGATTATGATAATCACTTGACAGAATGATGGCTTATATCTGTTTATTACTTATTGGGTAACCTAGGTGTTCAAAATTTGGGAACCAATCAGAAGCCTCATCAAATGTTGATTTTTACGGAGTGGAGTTAAATGTAAAGGGTTTAAAGGGTTTAGATGATTATCTTTATGTTGAAGAGCTTCAAGGAGATGATCAGTATTTTTGCAGTTCATGTGCAACTCGTGTAAATGCTACACGTAGGATCAAGCTGCAGTCACTGCCACCTGTCCTTATTTTCCAGCTCAAACGATGTGTTTTCCTTCCTAATGTAAACAGTTGTGATTTTTTTTCTTTTTTTTTTTTTTTTTCTTCACATGATAGATAGCAAAAGCTCATCGCAAAGCAGAGGAAAGGAGAGCACCGGTTGAGTCGGTTAGGAGAACCAAGACGGGTAGGGTTCTTGAAGTGGCTAACTTGATGAAAGTTGTTGGAAGAGCTCATGTTAAGAGCTTCTTTTAGGAGAAAAGTTAGTGATTTCAAAAGGGTTTGCTTGGAAATGTTTTACAAGGAGCCAAAAACTTACGTTCAAGCACATTTTGAGTCGGGGTTTCAATTTGATCAAGCTTTTAACTTTTAAATTTCTCAACCCGGGAAGCTCCCGGGGTATAAACTAGTATGTTATAATCTATGATTGGTTATAAAGTCGTTGATTTTTTCTAGTTTTGGATTGGTTGTTTGCGGGATTAAATGTGCAACATAAATTCAACCCGTACATATTCATGTCAAAGATACCAATTCTAGCCGCACAAACATAAAATTAGGCCAACGCGGCCCATTTAACCTATTTTTTAAAATAACTCATACATATTCATGAATAACTAGTATGAAACCTGCACGACGATGTTTCGGCAACACACGTTGCAATGTGATACTCATTTTGTCCTTAAGGTATAAGTATTAAACCATGGTTGTACAATAGTTAATCTCTTAACGGATAAAAAAAGCTACAAAGAAGAGAACATGTCATGTGGGTCTAACGATGCTAAAAGTTGTGCATAATTGTTGAACTAAGATAACATCTGTAACCATATTATATGCTCTACATTACAATTAGCAACTTTTTGGTGCAACTTTGTATTGTACAACCTGCTTTGGGAGTGTTTCCAAAACGTTGTATGGCATGTGTTATAAGGAATAAAATATTATAAAGTAATAAGAGGGGTTTTATGGGGAGTTATGGAAGAGAGGGTGTAGTGGAAAGGGGTTTCATGGAGCTTTATAAATGATTGGGTAATCATTGTTTACTTATTTAAATAATAATATTAAATACCTAATAATATTATTCATTAAATAAAAAAATTACAAATACTAAAAAAAATTTACAAAATACTAAAAAAAATTAGAAACTAAAAAAAATAGAAATACTAAAAAAATACAAATACTCATAGATCATATTTTTTTCTCGATTTTGGCCTTTTGTTTCAAACACATTTCTATGGCTTTGCCGGTTAGGTGGTCGTGTAACTTCATGTAAAAGTCAAAGTCGCGTTGAAATTGCCGATTCTTCATAAGCTCAACCACCTCTCGGTGTTCTTGGACGCTGAGCCCCGATGTCGCGTATGTCTTGGAGCCGTTGGTACGTTCATCTCAGAAAACACCGGGATTAACTAGTTCACCCGTGACGAAGACTCCGCCCGGGCGGCTCGAGCAGCCTTTCGACCGGGCGGACGGGGTAACTCATCCGCCCCTTCCTCCCCTGCAAAATACGCATTTTCTTCGGTGTTTAAGTCGATGAAACGCGTGTCAAACGTAGGCGTTTCGGGATCAACCTAGCCAGAGATCTTCGACTTCTTTGAAGGCCTCGTATTTCTGGCCTAGATGAAGAAGTTCCAACCGTTGGGCGGACATTGGACCATTTGGAACAGTCTTTCAGCAGCCGCCAAACCCTCAAGTATTGAAAATTCCCATGGTGTTGTTGGTATCTTCCAAAGCCACCTCCAAAATATTCTCGTCGCTTTGGCCAGATTTTCAACCATACCGGGTGCGTTGATAAACAACTTGAAAGTTGGTGCATTTACTGTTGATATCGGTCCACTTGCCCGATATGGAATCCTCGGGTTGGTAGTTTTCTCCCCTACCAACTAGACCAAAAAATATTGTTCGGACTGTTTCCAAAACTCCCCTTTGGATTGATAGTTCTCTAATAAAAACCAAACCAAAAAAAAATATATAAGTGCGCGTTTAAAAAATATATGTAAAAAAAATAACATAACAAAAAATATATATCTTACAAACAATGGGATCCTCCAAAACGTCAACTCATGCTCGGGCTAACGCGAACAACTCCTCTTCATCCCATGGTTGTACGGTTTTTTTGGCTCGGGGTTCGGTCACTTTCTTTCTGTGCGACCGTCTTTGTCGCCCAGTTGGTTGCTCGGGCTCTTGCTCCGGCACTGGCTCCTGCGTCTACGGAACCGAGAGTGGCTCTTGCCAAGCATTTGATGACCCGAACATCTGAGAAGACCCAAACACTTGCGATGAGCCGAAACCACCTCCCATGAATGAGCCAAAACCACCTCCCATGTTGAAGTTATACATGTTCGGGTCCCATTTCATGGGTTGGTTTAACATGTTCATAAAACTTGCTTGGTTTGAAACCGAACCTGGAGCTATGGATTGGTTACACTCGCCAGTCGATTGAGAACCAAACCCAAAACCAACTCAACCGAAATGATTCATCTTTGTGTTTGATTGTGTGTGTGGATAGTAGAAATGATGTTTTGGTTTGGTTTGTGTGTCTTCTGTAAATGGTGATGGTTGTGGATGAGTGTGTTTGTGTGTATATATGTATATAAGTTAAGAGTTGTTTTTTTTATTTAAATATGACCGTTCAACGGTCATCACCAACACATGCCCGAAAACAAACAAATCATCACTCTCAATGCTGCATAACACTCGTTACGACCATAACACTATAAACCATAACGCCCTCATTACGCTCGGGGGTGGTGTTCCCCGACGATATGGGGGCCAAAACGCCACCAAAGCGCCACCACTACACACTTAGTTTAATGAAGGTTTGTACTGTACAACAACAACAACAACAACCTTATGCAGTGAATCCCACGATTAGCAAAGCTAAGAGTAGGGTCTGGGGAGGGTGAGATGTAGGCAAACCTTACCCCTACCCTTACGGATAGAGAGGCTGCTTCCAGAGAGACCCCCCGGCTCCATAACACACAGTCAATAAGCAAACAACACTTAAAAGTTTAAAAAAAAACTACTAGCATTTAGAGACACATTGAAAGCGCCACGTAGAAAAACACGGTTATACATGTCAACAAGAAACAACATAACCCATACATACGCAAAGACAAACACCCTTACAAACATCCTACCAGTGTAAGATAAAGTCTGCCCTCCTAGCACCACTCTACGAAAAAACCAAACCATCCCCTAATAATCCTTAACCTTAATCTTCTGCCTCCACGAACACCTATCCTTGACCATGTCCTCTGAGAGGTGCATCTCTATTAAGTCATGCCTAATCCGCTCATTCCAAGTTAATTTAGGTCTACCTCTACCCCTCTTTCCCTCTGCAGTGAGGGTTTCCACTACTCTAACTGGGGCCGTAATCCGCCTCCTCTTCACATGCCCATACCATCTCAATCTTCCCTCCTTTATCTTATCTGATATACTAGCTACCCCTAACATTTCCCTAATAACCTCATTTCTTATCCTGTCAACCCTTGTATGCCCGCACATCCACCTTAGCATCCTCATTTCTGCTACCTCCATTTTGCGAGCTTGTGTCTTCTTTATGGCCCAACACTCTGAACCATATAACATAGCAGGTCTCACTGCAACCCTATAAAATTTTCCCTTCAGTTTATTTGGAAACCTTTTATCGCATAAAACTCCGCTGGCGGCCCTCCACCTACACCAACCAGCTTGTATGCGATGTGTGACGTCACTATCTAGCGCCCAATCCCTCTGACCAAAAGATCCTAAATACTTAAACTTAGTTGCCTGTGGGACAACTTGACCTTCGATCATAAGTTGAGTAGTTTCGTCATGTCCTGCACCACTGAAACCACAATACATGTACTCAGTCTTGGAATGGCTAATCCTTAGACCCTTCCCCTCTAAAGTGACACGCCAACCTTCTAGCTTCTCATTTAAACTATGCTTTTGTAACATCACAAAATTTTCCCCAAAATTTTAATACATAAAAAGCCCTTATATATATATATATATATATATATATATATTTTTATTACACCTTTATCATTAATATTATACAAATGTGCCTAAGTCTTTATTTATCCTAACTCACAACTTATATACATACATAAATGTATATAAATAATAATAATAATAATAATAATAATATGATTCTAAATTCTTTTTTTTTCACATACAAGATTTTTTTTTTTTTAAATAAAGCCTTGAGTCAAATAGTCAAAGTCCTAGTCAAACTCTTAGTCAAACAGTCAAAGTCTTAGTCAAATAGTCAATTCATCATAAAACCTTACTTTATGCCCGCACATCCACCTTAGCATCCTCATTTCTGCTACCTCCATTTTGCGAGCTTGTGTCTTCTTTATGGCCCAACACTCTGAACCATATAACATAGCAGGTCTCACTGCAACCCTATAAAATTTTCCCTTCAGTTTATTTGGAAACCTTTTATCGCATAAAACTCCGCTGGCGGCCCTCCACCTACACCAACCAGCTTGTATGCGATGTGTGACGTCACTATCTAGCGCCCAATCCCTCTGACCAAAAGATCCTAAATACTTAAACTTAGTTGCCTGTGGGACAACTTGACCTTCGATCATAAGTTGAGTAGTTTCGTCATGTCCTGCACCACTGAAACCACAATACATGTACTCAGTCTTGGAATGGCTAATCCTTAAACCCTTCCCCTCTAAAGTGACACGCCAACCTTCTAGCTTCTCATTTAAACTATGCTTTTGTAACATCACAAAATTTTCCCCAAAATTTTAATACATAAAAAGCCCTTATATATATATATATATATATATATATATATATATATATATATATATAGGAATGGGTTCATGTGAGAACCCCTTTGAGTTGAGAGAACTTAAGAACCCCTCTAGACCAATGGTAAGGTGACACATACACCACCTATGAGTATAATATTAAAGGGTAAAATAGTAACTTATCCCCACCCCAACCCCACCCCACACCCACCTTTTTAAAACCTGATCTTGTCTTTTCTTTCTTTTTAAAATCACCTCAAAAGTCACACACCTCTCTCTCTCTATATCAGACTCTCTCTCTCTTCCTCTCACACGTTTCTCTCTCTCTCTCTCTCTCTCTCTCTCTCTCTCTCTCTAAATGACGAGAGGATGGGTTGGGGATCTGAACGATGGTGGGTTTTTGGGGCGGTGGTTCGTAGCTGCGTGGAGGTAGGGGGTGGAGGAGATGGTGGGGGCTCTGATGACGGTTGCGTGGAGGTAGGGGGTGGAGGAGGAGACAGTGAAGACGATAGGTAGGGTGGCCGGGGGTCTTTTGGGGTGGTGGATCTGATGATTATGACGGTGGTGAGGACGACGGTTTTCGTGGTTTTTGATGGTCGTTTTGTGGTGGTGGAGACGGCGGCGACGGCGGAGGACGGCAGGGGGTGGTCGAAGAAGACGAACGAAGATGACGAACAGGTTTCTTCTTCTTCTTCTTCTTCTTCTTCTTCTTATTATTATTATTATTATTATTATTATTATTATTATTATTATTATTATTATTATTATTATTATTGGATCGACAGAGAGAAATGGGTGTTGGTGGGGATGATGATGTTTGTTTTCTTTCTTTTGTTAATTTTCATTATTATTATTATTATTATTATTATTATTAATAATGATGGTGGTGGGATTTTCATTTGTTGATTCGTTATAAATGTTTTTGGTTTTGTTTTACATTGATGTAACACACATTTTGTCGATGTTTTTTGGGGCATTTTTACAGTAATACACCAGGGTAATTAATAATTACACTGGTGTAATACAAATGTAGTAGTTTTGTGTATGATAAGTTCACTTTTGAAACGGTTTGCATTTTGGATATAATGATTAAATGCGCACAAATGTTTCTAATTCATTGTTCTATTTTGCAGACTATGGCAAATAGCTTTTGTGGATATGAGATCTGTTGAGGAGGCCAGTAATGCAATAGCTTTGGATGGCCATGTTTTAACGATATGGAGGTTGTTTGAAGTTTGGAAAGTAATTCAATGTAAGAAAACACTGGTGTAAACACCAGGCACACCATTGTAAATCTGAATGTATAGATGTTTGGTGTTTATTTTTACACCACCGTAATACGAATGATATAACAAATATTATAGATGTTGGTTATATTGATGTGAGTAAACATTGGTGTAAATAATTACACCAGTATAAAGCATACAAAATGATAGATGTTTTGGTTATATAGATGTGAGCAAAAAACACTAGTGTAATTATTTACGTCAGTGTAAATCATACAAAATGCATACGTCTGGTTATATATGTGTGTGAAAAACACTGGTGTAACAATTACACCAGTGTAAAAACGAGAGAGAAAAGACAGAATGTAAAAGTTGATTTTTTGTTTTAAAAAACTAAGTTGGTTAAAAAATAAATGAATTAAAAAAATAAATTAAAGTTAAAAAAAGTAAAGAAATTAAAAAATAAAGTATAGTTAAAAAATCTGATTTTTTGAATTATTTGAATAAAAAAATCATACAATTTTATATTAATTATAATATTTCTTTCTCTCTCTATGGTGTTTTTACATAAACACCCCTAATTGTACTTAATTATATTAAATTAACATGTGAAGACAAAACACTTAACATGTGAAGACAAAAACCTCAAGACTTAATCTCAACCATTGGTTTCACAAGATCAATGGCTTAGAATGGTTCCTATGGTTCTCACAACTCACCATGGTTCTCAAAATAACCCAACCCTATATATATATATATATATTTTTATTACACCTTTATCATTAATATTATACAAATGTGCCTAAGTCTTTATTTATCCTAACTCACAACTTATATACATACATAAATGTATATAAATAATAATAATAATAATAATAATAATAATAATATGATTCTAAATTCTTTTTTTTTTTCACATACAAGATTTTTTTTTTTTTAAATAAAGCCTTGAGTCAAATAGTCAAAGTCCTAGTCAAACTCTTAGTCAAACAGTCAAAGTCTTAGTCAAATAGTCAATTCATCATAAAACCTTACTTTATGGTGTTGACCAATTTTAATGGCTAATTGACTCCAAAACTAGTATAAAAACCCACCTATGACCCATTATACTTTGCACCTCTAAATCGATTGTTTCAATCCGATTAAACTTTCCCTCATACCTTTCTTCTATAGTCTATTACTTCTACAATTGAAGCTTTGATTATAAGCTCTTGTAATTGGCGAATTGGAAGCTTGATATTCTTTCTTTTTCGTTTTCTTCAATTTGGACTAGCTATGTTGTTGAGTCTTTGGGATTCGCCTCGCATACATTCACAACACATTATTCTATTTTTTTTACGAGACATAACATTTTGCTAAGGTGAGTTTTACATAGCCCCTTTTCTATTTATCACCATTTTTGGGGTGAAACATGTTACAACATCATTTATGCAATTCAATCATCAATGTGTCTATGTGTTTTTCTATGTTGCATTATGTCTTGAACATGACTAGGATAAGCACAATTCTAGCATAAACATTCATCAGCCAAACGGTATACATTGATAGATCTATTGGACTGACAATCCCACTCGGATACGTGCCTCCTACAAAGGTTGCGTGGGTGTTTGTTACTGCAATATAAACGAGTGAACCATGAGCATATGGGATGTACCACAATACAACAGTCACAATGGTTGATTATGCATTCGATTTACTTCTAGTATGTTTTCACATATGGACTAGATTGTCATGACACATGAATTGCACAACAATTTTATTCGATTATCAAAACCTATGTAATTCTCACCAACTTTTGTTGACCCAAAATATTTTCAACTTAACATGTTTCAGGTTCTACTTGCTTGAAGATTTGCTTGAAGATATGTGCATAGTTTTATTCAATTTGATGTACGAATTCTAGTAGAACAATTGTATGTAATTTATTTAAATCAATTATTGAAATTTATTTACCATGAGCTACTGAACAATCATCAATACGTGACATCCCGATGTTTCCGCCATCGGTTGGGGTGTTACAGCTTTGACTCTGCAACTAACACTATATCATCTGCAAAAAGTATGCACCACGGTACTATATCCTGAATCGACTTGGACAACTCATCCAAGACAACTGCGAAAAGGAACGGACTCAACGCATGCAGATCCTTGATGTAGTCCTACCCCCACAGGGAAGGAATCAATATCTCCAACTGGCGTGCGGACACTAGTTTTGGCCCTACCGTACATATCTTTGATTAAGTCTATATACCTCCCAGGGACCTCTCTACTCTCTAGACTGTCCCATATAAAGGTTTGTACTGTACAACCTTACATTTGTGTACAAGTCACTCAAGCAAGGATCATTTACTTACATTACTATTCTATATAACAACATTTTAGAATGGAACAGTTGAAAATCTTGATTGGTGCTATTTGGGTGCCACATTTCTGTTTGTTATCCAATTTATTATGTTCAACTTTATTCCTTAGTTTTTATTCCAATGCTACCTTTTACAAACGCCAACAATTCTAATTTCTTATTGGTTTAATTTTTATATATTAACATTTTATTATTGTTTTAATATACAAATATATTAGTTTCATATTAGGAGTATTAGATTTAAATAATCCAAACTATCAGCTATTTGTCGTCATCGATCCCAACTAACGAAATATGTGCTAGCAATCTCAAATTTTAACATATTGGCTACCAATAGACTATGACTAAAAATAAATATTTTTCATTTAGAAAATTAGTTAGTATTCTGTTAGTCATAGTCCGTTGGTGGCCAATATATTAAAAATTGGGACCGCCAGCACACCTTTTCTTAGTTGGAACTAGTGACGGCCTATTGCTAATAGTTGAAATTATTTAAATCCAACACTCCTTTATATTATATTTAGTGTTAAAACTCTTGTGTTACAACACGTAATTAGTTACGTGCTTATTTTTATTGGTATTTCGGTGTGATTTTTTTTTTTTGCGTGGTTGATACCAGATGTCCGACCACGATTTGATTGCGTGCCTTTGCGTCATTACATTTTAATGCTCAGAGTCGAGTCGCAACTACAACGAATCGCACACATGTTGATATTATATTGGTTCATGTTAGAAATTTTTCTTTGGTTTTATTTATCCCTTGTCTTAGTGTGTGATACTGATCGAACATTCACCGCGTCCCCTTCAATACACAATGTAACAAATTTAATTCTCCTTTTTTATTCAACCTCTTAAAGTTAAAATAACTTTTAACTCTAGACATGTTTACTTAATTGGTTTACTTGCATATATTTTTTTGTTTAGATTAAAACCTAAATTGTCTAATATTAATCCATTGATATACCATATAGCAAATACATCCTCACCAATACTTACCTATGACCCCGTTGCGAAGCGCGGACTCAAATGCTAGTTACTATATATATAAAAATATAATTTGTAGCTGCAATAGCTGCAATGTCCTTTTTTTTTACCCATAACCTCTTGGTCTAGTGGTATGGTGTCCCCCCTTACAAATGTAAGGTTGTGGGTTCAAATCCTTGCAAATGCAAGGTTAGGTAAAAAAAAAAAGGTGTGATAGAAAATTTGCCGTTCAAAAAAAAATAATAAAATAAAAAAACAATGTCCTTTTTTTTTTTTTTTTTTTTGAAATCTAATAGCTAAGCAAGTGAAGAAAGTGAGCGATGACAATATGTGGTAAAACAACGGTTAATCCAGCGGAATCAAGACGATGGTGGTTCCAAGGCTGGATCGTGTCTCCGGTTCTTCTAGCAGTGAGTTATGCCATAACCGGGAAACCGAATTCGGGTGGCGAGAGGGGACTTCGGTAGATTTCGACGGTATCGTTCGGTGACCGCATTTTCTGATCTCCGGCACGCGGTGGCTGAAAGTGGTGGATAAGTGCGGCGATAGGTGGTGCTTTTTAATCCATGACTACATATCCAGCTTTAGGTTAGATCTGGTAAGTTTGAGAGTTTTGTAAGGACTAATTTACGTAGCAGATAAGCCTATGCGCTTTAAAATAAAATAGGGTGTAGTGGGGGCCTTAAATTTAAGACTCCATCCAATGATTGGTAGTAATTATTATTTTTTTAAATTAATCAAGTAAAAGTAATTAAAAAATCAAATAATATTAAAAAAAGTTTCTAATAATATTGAAACCACACAAATAATATTAAAACCATACATAGAACATTACATACTCCTTAAAACATTTATTAAACCTAAATTACTTAACTACAACTACGGAGAATAATTATCCCAATCCTCCAGTGTATACTCCGGCGACAACATAGAACGATCGCTATCACGACCGTCCGACCTATCATCCGAGCGGATGCAGCCAAATTTAGGAGTTGGAAGATAGTATGGTTCATCATCCATACTTATATACTCCCCATCAATATCTGCTTCGTACCCTTCCTCATTTGGCTCCGGAGCATGAGGGTTTGGGGTGAGGTTGGGTTGGATCTCCACCAGTTGTAGCTGCCCCAATCCCATGACAACCATGGTGTAGTCAAGAGCCCAGATATATTCCTCATCTGTAAGAGGAGCATCTGGATCAATACTAGCTGAACCTGGTAAAGGAGGAATGATTGTTGCTCCACGATGAGGAGTGTACACTAGTTAACGAGGAGGAGTGTACACTGGTTGAGGAGGAGGGATGTACACTGGTTGACTAGGAGGTGGAGATGATATTGATTGAGGAGGAGGAGGAGAGGACACTGATTGACGACGTCTGTGGCAAGAGTATCGCCCGAGATTGGAAGGTCCGACAGGTTCGTTAGGATAACCACCACCTATATCTTTGAATGTTTTAGATAATTGGTTTTGTGTCGTTTGTAGTTGTGTTTTTATTTGATAGTGAGTATAAAAATGTGGTTTGTAGTGTAGTTTATATATATAGTTAAAATTGAGAAAAAAAATAAAGTAAAATAATTTGACCGTTAATAAAATAAACGATTGGATGTGGGGGGGGGGGGGGTTAAATTTTTTGACTGTTCAAAAAGGAAGGGAATGAAGGGGAGTGGTTATTGGTTGATTATGGTTGTGCACCGGCGTTAAATATTTAGAGCCCTCCCCACTTTTTAGTATTTAGTGCCCCCTGTAATAGTGTTGGAGGCCCAAATTTCGTTTTAACGCCACAATTCACGCCCCACTATGATTACTCTTATGATTTTTTTTAATAGTTTGTATATTATATTATATTATATATTATTTAATATGTCAAGAAAGAGTGTATATTTTTACTTTTCATTTGCCCCACGATGCGGAGTGTACACTAGTTGACGAGGAGGAGTGTACATTGTTTGAGGAGGAGGGATGTACACTGGTTGACTAGGAGGTGGAGATGATATTGATTAAGGAGGAGGAGGAGGAGGAGGAGGAGAGGACACTGGTTGACGACGTTTGCGGCGAGAGTATCGCCCGAGATTGGAAGGTCCAGCAGGTTCGTTAGGATAACCACCACCCATATCTTTGGATGTTTTAGATAGTTGGTTTTGTGTCGTTTGTAGTTGTGTTTTTATTTGATAGTGAGTATAAAAATGTGGTTTGTAGTGTGATTTATATATATAGTTAAAATAAAAAAAAATAAAGTAAAATAACTTGACCGTTAATAAAATAAACGATTAGAGGGGGGGGGGGGGATTTGAATTTTTTGCCTTTTCAAAAAGGAAGGGAATGAAGGGGAGTGAGGTGGCAAGTGGTTATTGGTTGATTGTGGTTGTGCACTGGCGTTAAATATTTAGAGCCCTCCCCGCTTTTTAGTATTTAGTGTCCCTGCAATAGTGTTGGGGGCGCAAATTTCGTTATAACGCCACAATTCACGCCCCACTACGATTACTCTTATGATTTTTGTTAACGGTTTGTATATTATATTATATATTATTTAATATGTCAAGAAAGAGTGTATATTTTTACTTTTCATTTGCCCCACTGCATTGAAATATTATTTCATGTTTGTAACTAGTGTGTTTGATGGGATGCTCGTTGCATGCCTTGTCATTTGTCGGCTCTCAAACGCAAATATATTCTTTCCGGTCATCGAATCATGCTTGGCTTGATAGCTTATACATTTGGCTTCGATTATTTGTATATACTACTCGTTGATGTTTGAGACGTGTAAAACTCAGTCCTATATATATACATATGTAAGTAAGTATATACATATGTATGTATATACAGGGGATGGTTCATTTCAGCAGATGTTTTAATGCGAGAAGTGCGAGAAGAAGATTAATAATTCATTTTTATTACTTTTAAAAAAGTAAGAACACAAGAAAATTGGTGAAATGTGTTATTTATTCATCTATCTTGAAAATAAAACAAATATATAAAGCAATTTCATTAATTTATATAACCTACAGCTACACATGTACAAATTTTGTGTAAGAACATTACCTACGCATAATATAACACATGTGTAGGAAAAAGGTTTAAACCTTAAAAAAAACATTTGATTGCATTAGTTTAATGAGTTTTTTGTATATATAACATAAAAAATTATATAAAGAAGTAAAACTTCAAAAATATATGAACCGTTACTAATAAAAAGTAAGATTTAGGTTTCTTCTTGCAGTTGTCGCACTAAAACACCCTTCTGAAAATAACCTAACACTGTAAATACATACATATGTATGTACATGCGTATATAGTGTTAGGTTATTTTCAGAAGAGGGTTTTAGTGCGAGAAGAAACCTAAATCTTAATTTTTATTAGTAATGGTTTATATATTTTTTAAGTTTTTTACTTTTTATATATCATTGTTTATGTTATATATGCAAAAACCCATAAATATAATGCAATCAAATGTTTTTTTTAAGGTTTAAACTCTTTTCTACACACGTGTTATATTATGCATAGCTAATGTTCCTGCACAAAATGTATACATGTGTAGGTTATATAAATTAATGAAATTACTTTATATACTTCTCGCACTAAAACCTCAATGTGGTGTTTTTAAACAAAACAGGTGCTAAACAAATACCCTCAAAGACAACAAAAATTATACAATTGCCATACAAAACAAACACCCTCAAAGACTACAAAAATTACGAATATGCCATTAGTGTATGTTAGCCACAACCCACTATTCAATTTAGTGGTGTTTAAATATATAATAGGTGTATCTGATGGCGCGTTGCGCCATAACCATGCTAACAGCGTTGTAAGATCGACGCGTACAACTGTGTTACGTAGCAACGAAAAACGGCTAAAACCAGGAAAATCGTAAAGAAAGAACACAAAATATTAACACCAAATGACTTACATAACGTTAAAACATAGCGGGAAAATAAGTCGGCGAAAAAGGGGAAAACAAAAAAGCTGAAAAAAAAGGGCGTCGCCAAAATGAGAAATAAAGTAATCAAAAAGTTGGTGGTCAAAACGGGGAAAAAAGAACTTAACAAAAAAGACTAATAAAAATAGCCGTGGCAAAAATGAAATAAAAAAAACTTAACGAAAAAGTTGGTGGTCAAAACACAAAAAGAAGAAGCAAAAAGTTGGTGGTTCAAATAGAAAAAAAAGAAGTATAACAAAAACGTGGCAAAAATGAAATAAAAAAACTTAACGAAAAAGTTGGTGGTCAAAACACAAAAAGATGAAGCAAAAAGTTGGTGGTTCAAATAGGAAAAAAAGAAGTATAACAAAAAAGAACAAAATAAAGGGCCGTGGCCAAAACGTAAAAAAAAAAAAAAAAAAAAACTTATACAAAAAAGCAAAAAAAAAAGGGGCGAAAATGAAATTTTAAAAAGTGGACTATTTAAATCGTTGGTCTATATATATATATATATATATAGGGTAGGGTTCAATTGAGAACCAACCCTTAGTTAGGAACCTTAGGAACTAATCTCATCCATCCATTTTCAATGGCATGATGGTAAATATGTTAAACACTAATTTAATTTTTAATTAAATAAAGGGGTAATGTTGTCTTTTGGATTTTGATTATTAATAGGTTATTTATTATTAATTGTAACTGACAAACACCATATTAATAAAGCAATTAGCGATTTGTATCCTTCAACCTACGAAAAAAATGTGCAGAATTCGAATGAAGACAAACAAATCATATACATCTACGTATGAAGGTGCGAGATTTTATTGTTATTCTTAATCAATAGTCGTTTAAATCATTGTTATTGTTTATCAATCGTTGTTTGATTCAATTGATTTTCGTAAAAAGTTTCAAATTTTTAGGATGAACGTGAATCGATTTTAGGGGTATTTGAAACCGTAGTAAAAATATTTTCAGTGATCGAGATTCGATTTTAGGTCTGAATTTTGAATATACACCTGTGTATACACAATATATAACGGTGAAGGAATTGTGTCAACTATACAGTAATGTATATAAGATTTAATACGAATAACATCAAGTTTAAAGTGTGGTCGTATACACAATTTTTATGCCTAAAAAAGTATTCTTTGGTGTTGAATTATAAAAAAAAGTTTTTTTAAAACCTAGTAATATGTTGTAAATGAATACCGTTGGTGTTAATATAATTTTAATATACATTAGTGTATATCAAAAAAGACAAAGGGGTACACCAATGTATTACTATACATTGGTGTATACAAGATACTATGTTAAATAAAAAAAGCGTGTTTAATGTTTATTCATCTATACACTGATGTATATTAGTTTAATGTTTATTCGATTATACACTGATGTATATCTGTTTAATGTTTATTCATCTATACACTGATGTATATTAGTTTAATGTTTTGTCATGAACACTGATGTATGTTAGTTTAATGTTTATTCATCTATACACTGATGTATATTAGTTTAATGTTTATTCAATTATACACTGATGTATATCTGTTTAATGTTTATTCATCTATACACTGATGTATATTAGTTTAATTGTGATTCTGATTGTACACCATTGTATACCTATACATAATGTGCGATTTTGATTTTGATTGTACACCATTGTATAATTGTTTTGGGGGGTTTCAAGATGGCAACTTAAGGCATATGAGTTTTAGCTGTACACCATTGTATAAAGTTGAGGTTTTCTCTGTTGTTATCGGCTATGCGATTTTCTTGTGTTATTCAATGTATGTTATGATGATGATGATGATGATATCCGTAAACCTACTAGGTGATTTTGTATATTCTAGATGTTAATGTTGTGTTTTTTAATGTTTAGGAAGAAGTATGCAGCGAGGATTATGTCCTCGGAAGCAAATGAAGAACGGGATCGTATTATGGAGGAGGCGAATGAGCTTGCACGCTTGAAAAAACAAAAGTTGATTTGAATATTATTATTGTTTTTAAGTTTGTTACTGTTTTTTATACTTTTCTAAAACTATTTTCATATCTACATCTTTAAAATGATATGCCTAGTTCATTTATGTCATGGAAAACCGTCAAATTATTGTCAATGGAAAGGCGTGTTTATGTTTTATACATCAATGTATATTTAACATTTAAAACCAGATATACGTCAGTGTATACTATGTGTATCAAAAGTATATACATTGTTGTAAAAACGATGTATACACTAATGTATGTTTTGTTTTACTTTACATTAACGAACTATTATCTACTGTAATGATGATATTATACAACGAACCAAGTTTATACATCAATGTATATTTAACATTTAAAACCAGAATTACGTCAGTGTATACTATGTGTATCAAAAGTATATACATTGCATCCAGTTGATTTAATATTAGAGCAACGAGATCTTTCAGCCTTTTCCTCAACGTTTTCGGCACCTTCAAGCGATGTTGTTGTCTTTGCATTTGAACACAAAATGTGCCTATTTATAGTCACACCATCTACTTGTTTTCGTGTAGACAAACGAGTTCCAAAACCGGCTGCCTCTCCATAGTTTTTGTACATTATGATAGCTTCGTCCAACGTTCTAAACTTGGCACCTACAAATGGTTTAACATTGTCTGGTACAACAGGAGTCCAATATCTCGTCCCACCAGGAGACTCGTATACTTTGCTGGACGAGGAACCTACAATAAACAAACGCACATTAGAACCTACGTCAGACATTACATTTTAAATATTTAATATACACCTGTGTATGTTACTGTTATTTGTTTTTGTACGCTCAAAAAAATCTTAGTACATCATTGCGCTTAAGCAAATGAAGAACGGGATCGTATTATGGAGGAGGCGAATGAGCTTGCACGCTTGAAAAAGCAAAAGTTGATTTGAATATTATTATTGTTTTTAAGTTTGTTACTGTTTTTTATACTTTTCTAAAACTATTTTCATATCTACATCTTTAAAATGATATGCCTAGTTCATTTATGTCATGGAAAACCGTCAAATTATTGTCAATGGAAAGGCGTGTTTATGTTTTATACATCAATGTATATTTAACATTTAAAACCAGATATACGTCAGTGTATACTATGTGTATCAAAAGTATATACATTGTTGTAAAAACGATGTATACACTGATGTATGTTTTGTTTTACTTTACATTAACGAACTATTATCTACTGTAATGATGATATTATACAACGAACCAAGTTTATACATCAATGTATATTTAACATTTAAAACCAGAATTACGTCAGTGTATACTATGTGTATCAAAAGTATATACATTGCATCCAGTTGATTTAATATTAGAGCAACGAGATCTTTCAGCCTTTTCCTCAACGTTTTCGGCACCTTCAAGCGATGTTGTTGTCTTTGCATTTGAACACAAAATGTGCCTATTTATAGTCACACCATCTACTTGTTTTCGTGTAGACAAACGAGTTCCAAAACCGGCTGCCTCTCCATAGTTTTTGTACATTATGATAGCTTCGTCCAACGTTCTAAACTTGGCACCTACAAATGGTTTAACATTGTCTGGTACAACAGGAGTCCAATATCTCGTCCCACCAGGAGACTCGTATACTTTGCTGGACGAGGAACCTACAATAAACAAACGCACATTAGAACCTACGTCAGACATTACATTTTAAATATTTAATATACACCTGTGTATGTTACTGTTATTTGTTTTTGTACGCTCAAAAAAATCTTAGTACATCATTGCGCTTAAGCATATATACACTGCTGTATAACAAAACATTAAACTAATATACATCAGTGTATAGATGAATAAACATTAAACTAATATACATCAGTGTATAGATGAATAAACATTAAACTAATATACATCAGTGTATAGATGAATAAACATTAAACTAATATACATCAGTGTATAGATGAATGTAACATGATCTGAAAACTGCTATATCGCAACATGATCTGATGTAATAATGACTACAAATTTGGTAAAATTGGTTTATTGTTTATGGTATAACCAAACGTATTTATTGAATATATACTATTAAAATTATATCTCGGTATATATACAACAGTGTACATTGGTGTATATCAGTTTTTTTTGTTCATTCATCATCATCATCATCATCAACACATATATACAACGGTGTATATCACTTTTTTTCTTTTCATTCAACATCATCAACACAGATATACATTGGTGTATATTCGTTTTTTCATTCATCATCATCACCAACACAAAATATACATTGGTGTATATCAGTTTTTTTTTTGTTCATTGGTGTGAAGGAAAAGAAAAAAAGTGATATACATATATACAACAGTGTACATCAGTTATACATTAATGTATATCACTTTTTTTCTTTTCATCCAACATCATCAACACAAATATACATTGGTGTATATTCGTTTTTGAAGTGTACATTGGTGTATATCAGTTTTTTTTGTTCATTCATCATCATCATCAACACATATATACAACGGTGTACATCAGTTATACATTGATGTATATCACTTTTTTTCTTTTCATTCAACATCATCAACACAGATATACATTAGTGTATATTCGTTTTTTCATTCATCATCATCACCAACACAAAATATACATTGGTGTATATCAGTTTTTTTATCATCATCAACACAGATATACATTGATGTATATCAGTTTTTCTCTTTCATTCAATATCATTAACACAGATATACATTAGTGTATATTCGTTTTTTCATTCATCATCATCACCAACACACAAATACATTGGTGTATATCAGTTTTTTTTTATCACCATCATCATCAACACATACCACAGCTTCAAATCAGTCGGAACCCTAATACCGCCGTCGTCGTCGCCTTCCTTATCCACGTGGATAACTGTAGCAGGCACCACACTACGTAGAATAATAGTGTCGTATTTTCTTAATCGGCTAAACTCTACTATGTAACAAATTCACTATTAACATTAATTATATATACACACAGACAGAACACAAAATAATATAAACAATAATACCTTCGATTCCTCATTTTTAGTAGGCTCAACTAACATATATTTGATAGGGCCTTTCCACAAACTCCTCACCTGAATTCAACGACGACGTATCGGTGTATGCCGGAGAATAACAACCACTTAACATGTTGTCTGGGACGGTTTCGGACGCCCAGCGACGTTCGTGACGAGGTTTGGTTGGTAATACATGATGAAATGAGTGGAGAAGATGAGAAGAGGTTTGGTTGGTATATGAGGAACAGAAGAAGAAGATGCCTCTCATGATACAAGGACAATGAAATTAACCCTAATTTAATAAATGATGATGACAAGAGGTTTGGTTGGTAATACATTCATAATTAAAAAAAATAAAAAATAATTAACTAGATGTCTAATTACCCTTATACCCTTTAGATCAAAATCAAGGATGGATGGCTAGGATTGGTTCCTAAGTTCCTAACTAGGGTGGTGGTTCCTAATTGATCTCAATCCTATATATATATATATATAATAACTAGGTGTATTCATCCACGCGCGTTGTAACACCCCGCCCCTCTCGCCACCAATATTGTCCGCTTTGCCCATCCAGAGCTCACGGATTTGTTTTTGGGTTACCCAGTGGAGACTTCCCAGGAGGTCACCCATCCTGAAATTTCTCCCACCTGAGCACGCTTAACTGTGGAGTTCTCCTCTCATTCACTAACATTAAGCCCCAAAACGCGTTGGTGATTTAAGAGGCAAGACATTACTTATGAACCAAGGATCTCTCCTGGCCACGGCCGATGTGGGATTTTCCTAGGGTGTCACACGCGTTGCGCGTTTGATCAACCAAGACTCAAATGAGGTGTTAAGTATCATAGGCGTAAAACATGATAAAAAGAGAGATCTACTATAGTAACAAATTATACAGAAACATTTTATGAACTCCTTAAAACTTAAACACGCGTATTCATTTTTTTGGAATTCTTGTTTTGCTTGATAAGGTGTGTTGCACCAGGTTTTTTATTGTGTTTGTCACATGCGATGGTTCCAGCTTCCATTTTGCTTATCGAAGTACATGTTAAATTACATGTTAAATTACTCCCTGCACACCAAATGTATACCCCAAAAAAGACTGTTAAATTACAATTTTACAACTACTATAAGTCACTACTAGAAAAACACTCTTTCTTGACATTCATTTTATGACATACATGTATTTAATGACATAAAAAGGTGTATGTCACAAGAAAAGTGTCATCTTTAATAAAAACTATTAAATTCTTGACGTTTTTTTCTGCGTGTCAATAATCTTCCGTCATAAACTAAAAAAACATGACAGTAAACACAAATGAGTGTCATGATTTTGTGTCACAAAAATTTGAATTCCCTCCACTCTCCTGCACTCCTCCCCATAACACCCCCTCTCTCCCTCACACACACATAACAAACACAAAGATCTGATAATCCCTAAACACAATCCTTCTTCAATAACAAAACCTAAACTCAAATCCCTAACCTTCTTCGATGATCTGCATAATCCCTAAACACAAATCCTTCTTCAAGAACAAAACCCTCTCATAATCCGGTGACATTACCGGCTGACGTTTATTTGAACTATGCATGTTCCTAACCAATCGTTCCTTACTTCGGTCACTGGATCCAGCT
Source organism: Ambrosia trifida (assembly GCA_028751855.1). Classification (NCBI taxonomy): domain Eukaryota; kingdom Viridiplantae; phylum Streptophyta; class Magnoliopsida; order Asterales; family Asteraceae; genus Ambrosia; species Ambrosia trifida. Next base: position 25,952,550 of record CM054123.1, on the reverse strand, counting down.
GGCCATTTAACGCTTCATCATCAAACCTAGGTATACGTTTATTATTATTATTATTATTATTATTATTATTATTATTATTATTATTATTATTATTATTATTATTATTATTATTATTATTGGATTTGTTGAGAACTTCAATTGAATTAATTTACGCACACGTGCTTGAAATATGTTGGATAGATTGATTGATTGGTATGTTAATTGTTATGTGTATGGTTTCATCATTTCATGTGGTGGTGTAATAGTTTGTTGGATTTAGGATTTTTGTTGTGAGACAATGTTGAAGACTTATGCTTAGGATTTGTTTTGGTGCTTTTGTGGTTTTCTTAGATTACTGTGTTGTGAAACTAGAAAAGATGGATTGGTATGTGAAATGTGTTGGTTAATGGTTATAGGGATGATTGGGATTTGTTATTCCAACATATTGTGCTTAAGTATAAGATGATAATTTGGTAATTAGCTGTTCAGTTTATATATAATTAGGTAATCAACTTGTGTGATTGTTCTATCTTCTGAAAGTGAAAGCTAAATGATATTAACATGCGTCCCTATTCCCTTGTTTTAAGCAAATCATTTGAACTTGTAATAATGTTCGAGGTTTACTAAGCATTTTTCTTCTTCTTTCAATGAAGTTATTTTTTTATGTTCATATCTATATTGATTAGAGGGGTGACTGGGATTGCTTACTTAAATAGCTTATACAAAAACAAACAAACGTACCTAGTAAAATCCAACTCATAGTAGAAGCTACTCCTTGGGTAGGACTTTATTTTTAAAATGCACGATGCGCTCCGATGCGTTTTGATCCCAAAAGCCGATGAGCAACGTGAAGCAAGGGCATCACGTATGCGAGGTGTTCTATATTTAAAAATTTTTTTATAGATAATATTCCTCAACATATAGTTCTGCCTCTATGGGTTACGGTTAAAGTGTTAAACATGTTCCTCTGGAGTTGTGGACAGGTCGGGGGCTTAGTAAAATTTTGAGCGGAGTTGGCTATCCGTTGCTTATGGACCGAGTGACAAAAGAAAGATGTTAAAATAAGACAGGCAAGATTGGGTACGCTAGAGTCCTGGTGGATGTCCCCGTTGATAGTGATTTACCGAATGAGATTGAATTGGTATTCCCTCAAATCCACCAACGTCCCTCTCGGGTTGTGAGGCTGAATGTTTCTTATCAGTGGAAACCCCCCATATGTACTCATTGCCTTGTGTTTGGTCATTCTACTAAACTATGCAAGAAACGCCCCATTGAGGAACCCATGATGGTGAAAAAAGCTCATGAACCCACCCATGTAAACCTTGATACGGCCCCCAAACAGTCCCCTGTAATGCAAACTTCTGTAAATGAAGAAGGTTTCAACTTTCAAGGTTGTCGAGAAAAAGTCTAGCAAAGCAAAGTCAAATGGTAATGGGAAGAAGATGAATCATGTTAATGTTGCTAAGCCTAAGAATGTTAAGATCCTAAATTCTCCCTTGAAATCTAAAGTTGTCCATAGTTCAGGCCCAACTTTGTGTCCAGATTCTGCTAGTGGTACGTTAAATGATTTGTTCTTCTAATCTTTTTGGCTAAACAGAATATAAAAAGAATTGCTAGTGCAAATGTAAAATTATGATAGTTATTTAACTTTAATTAATGAAAAAGCTTCAAAGTGCTATTTTTCTGATTTTTTCAAACTTTACTTTATGAGGTGTATCTATTTATCTTATATATTTTTTATTTATAACTTTTTTCTCATTAAATATCTCCTTGTAGTTTATAAATCCTTATTTAGATTTTTTTTTTTTTGAACAGACTTAGTTAGATGCTTATATAATTTATTAAGTTAAAATTAGATAATCATGCATTAAAAATGCCATGTTCTACACTTTAGAACATGATACTTTTTTTAGGATTTGAATCAAATATGTAGATTTACGATTTACGAAGTTATTTCATGTTTTTATATGTTTGACAGGATGCGTGGGATTTTAGCTAACATCACTTTCAATATTTAAGGTTCTAATTTGTGTACACGTGGTGATGATGATGGACAAAGTGGCAAACCTTCCTCTGGACTCGAACTGTTTATAGACAAGAGGCGCATGAAGATGGCGGTTGGTCGGCGGTTGCAGGTGCGGTCCTCTGCTATTGGCAGAGAAACTTTAGGACGGCTTTTATGGTGTTCGTGTAGAGAGCCAAAAAACCACCAGGTAGGTTTCTCTGTTCTTAAGTTAAGTGTTGTATTTGGGAATCGAATTGGTGATTTCAACATGTAAAACCTTAGGTAACATCATTATTACTGCAGCCCTATGTAAAATTTATAAATCTTGGTTGGATTTGAGAAGATGGTGGTTGAATGTGAATCTGCTGAATGGCATTGATGACAAGTCTACTAAATCATGTTGAATATGAATTTGTTGAATGATGTTGTGTAATGTGTGTGCTTATATGACTTTTTATTACCCGCGACCCTTCTCGTAGGTTACTGAACACAGGCAAGGTATAAAGAAAAATAGTAACATCAAGAAGTGAAATAAGTAACATCAAGAAGGGAAATAAGGGAATGGCGGTCAAGAGTGGTACTATGTCTAGTGATCTGCCTATATTTGGATACCCTTACTAGTTCTATTATGTTTTAGGAGCCTTTATTTTATGTTTTTTTTTTATTTCTTGATGAATTGGTACTCAATAGTAATATTTGTTTTTTTATTTAATCTTTTGACAGGTATATTATGGCTACAATCTCAGTAGCAGATATTGCCTTTAGGCCCCTTCCACACCGTCCGTTTATGTTCTCGGGTATTTGTGGGTCTAAGTTGCATGTCCATCGCAAGAAATCACTCCAATAGTAAAAGGTTTATAATTTTAAGTTACATTGTTTATATTTCTGTTTACTCTTTTAAGTTGAACAGTCGGTTAAAATCCTACATCATGTATTGCAGAAAATTATTACACAAAGGTGACTGACTACCTCTGTAAATCAAGGGTTGTGAGTGGGTCATGGGAGACTGCATATGGTGATTTTTTTCTCTCATGGTATTCGACACAACTCATATCTCATGCAGACCATATGCTAGTCAGCTAGTGTTAGCAGCAGCATCTTTCAGCGACACTACAGTTAAGGTGTCGGCTATGATGTAAGTTGAGGCAAAATAAACGTAGCGATGCGCTATAATTTATGTAAAATAATTGGCCGGCCTCGACTAACATATTAATTTTATTGTTGTCTCAGGTTGAGGGAGGAGTTGATTATTACGTGGATGAGGAATGGTCAAGTTATGCCGTGACATTTATTTTCAAGCGATGAAGGCAATGTATTGTCGATACAATATTTTTGTAAACGTTAAATGTTTGTCTTGGATTGGTTTGTAATTTGATAAATATGTATTATATAATGAAATGATGTTTTTGTTATTAGTTTATTAATGATTTTGCTTATAATAAAATGGGTATAAATCCAGGAGGGTAAATCTGTAATTTTACAGGAATTTTTTTTTTGATTAAAAATTTATGACACGCAAAGAATGTCATAAAATTCTGTCATAAAAATGCATGTCATTAGAAAGTGTCATAACGCGTGTCAATAAATGCTGTCATAAATGTGTGTCATAAACAGATGACACGCAAAAATATGTCATGTTAAATTTATGACACCGCCATCCTTGACATTCTTTTTCCTGTCATCAGACCCTTTTCTTGACACGCAATGCGTGTCAAGAAAGGGCTTTTTTCTAGTAGTGAGTCTTACCATAAAAATTGTTGTTTTTGGTGCAACCTTAAGCTAAGATAAGATGAGTGACTGTGGCTGCAAAACAAATTGTTTCCTTGCTTATCAATACCACCAAAAGCTCCATTATCATCGTTGTCCTGAAGTTAAAACGGTCCAGACTTTTAACAGTGAGATAACAAATAAAATAATAAAAAAAAATTATTATTAAGCGGTCCAAGATTTAGATCCAATTTGAAAGTCATCAAACTAATATATTTGTTACATAATATAATAAAAAACAAACAGATAGATGACAAATAAATTACTATTAAACAAAGAATTGTGAAGTTTGAAAAGGAAAAAAAAAAAAAGGTAAAACCACTTTAACCAGGCGACATTTGCTTTTGAAGGTAAAGTCTCTTGAAAAAAGTCATTGTTTCTCTCTCTACAAATCAAGAACATCCCCACACAACGGATGAAAAAAACTGTATCAAAAATCATCACCTACAACTTTCATACTATCCATAAATTGTTGTCCTCATCTTGGTCATCTGAATATCAACAACCACAAATGGCCCTTTATCCGTCTCCCTATCTCTAAATTGTATTCTTCCTCCACTGCAAACTGAGTACATAAACCGACAAAAGACCGATGACAGGTGGTCGCCGGTCGGTGCAGGGTGGCTGAAGGAGAAGGGATCCAGCTATGATTATGGGGTGTGGGTGGTGAAGTTTAACAACGGGGATAACCGAAGGTTGCGGTCTGAAGCTAGGGATGGCGCCGGTGCTGGCTGTTTAATGCCGGTGATGAGGCAAATCCACCACCACCCGAAAGTACTACCTACCACCGACGATATACACCAAGAAACCACCATAGCCACCAAACATAACCACAATCACCACCTAAGATATTGTATGACAGAGAGCCGTGTGTGACCTGTGAAGAGGCTGTATGCAAAAGAGAGGGAATGAAAGGGGTTTACGTGTATTAGGCATCCTAAGACATATGCCTCCAATCCCTCATTTTAGTCAACACATTCAAGGCATCCCAAGACATATGCCTCCAAGCTCTCATTCTAGTTAACACATTCAATAACCTTTATGTATAGAATTTTCATTTATGTCATAGGAGGATTTCTCTCCTAATTACTTGTAACATTTCTTGTATATAAACTTTGTAATATCTCAATAGAAATCATCAAAAGTTGTTACACTTTCATGGTATCAAGCTTTGATCCATTGAATCCTAAAGTTCCCTTGCACTTCTTGCTTTTTTTTTCTTCTTCAATTCTGCCCACCCGCCCACTTTGCTGTTCTCGTAACACCTCTCCATGTCTTCCCCAAACGAATTATCCACAATCCCTCTCCACTCCCTTAGCCATCTTATTAACATCAAACTCAATTCAACCAATTACCTTCCTTGAGAAAAGCAAATCACTTCGGTTCTATCGTACCTAAACCTACTCGGCCATGTTGATGGTTCGAAAATCTGTCCATCCCAAACCATCATCTCAAATAACCAAACCGTCCGAAATCCTGCCTTTACCGAATGGAAAGCGGCTGATCAAAAAGTGCTACTCCTCATAAACTCTACTCTAACCGAGGAGGCCATGGCCGAAACCATAGGCCATACCACCGCCTTATCGGTTTGGAAAGCCTTAGCAAATGCTTATAGCCATTGCTCAATTGAGCGTATTCACAATCTTAAGGATTCCCTTCGAAATCTCCAAAAAGGAAACAGATCGGTTGCCGAATATGGTCAAAAATTCAAACTCATATCCGACCAACTTGCCTTAATTGGTCACCAAATCTGTGATGAAGATAAGCGTCATTGGTTTCTTTGTGGATTAGGCGCTTCTTTTGAAAATTTCTCCACTTCCCAACGCACCATACATCCAGTGCCTCCCTTTCATGATCTCCTCGCGAATGCGGAAAATCAAGAACTCTTTGTCCAAAAACTTCATGGGACAACACCCACTGAAGCCGCCTTTTACTCCAAACAAAATCGGCCCTCTTCGTCTTCCCGTGGACGAGGTCGTTCGAACTCCTCAAGGGGTCTTGGTACTTCCTACAACAAACGTCCTCCCACTTGTCAACTTTGTCGCAAAGAAGGCCACTACGCTAGTACTTCGTCCCACTCTAGCCTCTTATGCACAAAAAGCACCCACTCTAGATGCAAATCTAGCTCAAGCTTTTAATGCGCAATGCAATCTTGATTCTGAAAATCCGGATTGGACGGCCGATTCAGGTGCAACAACACATATGCTAAATAATATCCTTGACCTAATGGTTTCTAAACCTCACAAGGGTAACATGTGTGTTACCTTTGGTAATGGGCAATCATTAGCCGTCACTCACATTGGGAACACGTCTTTAAATAATTCTATACCTTTACAAAATGTTCTTGTTGTTCCCAACCTTACAAAAAATCTTCTATCCATTAGTAGACTCACAAATGATTCTCCCGCTGATGTTTTATTTTCTAACAATTTTTTTCATATTCAAGACCGAAAAACGGGAGAAGTTCTTGCTAGAGGCATTTGCGAAAATGGATTCTATGTCCTCACCCAAAGTCACAAGTCACTTGTTGCCGCACTTTCCAGTTCTCAACTTCGTGCTTCGTTCAATAAATGACATAGTCGCTTAGGACATGTTTCCTTTGAAACTATATCTAACTTGAATAAACTTGGTCATGTTTTTGTTACCTCTGTATTACCCAAACCAGGTTTATGCAATTCTTGTGAGTTATCTAAAGCAAAACATCTACCATTTATTGAAAACAACAAACGGGCTCAACAAGTTTTAGACTTAATTCAATTTGACCTTTGGGGACCCGCACCAATTGCCTCAACGGATGGATATTTATATTATGTGATATTTGTAGATGACTACTCTTGATTCACATGGTTTTATCCTCTAAAGGCAAAATCCGATTTCAACAATGTTCTCACCATTTTTCTAAACTTTGTACAAAATCAATTTTCAACAAGTGTCAAAGTTTTTCAAAGTGATGGTGGAACCGAGTTTACAAATAATCGAGTTCAAACTTGTTTTCAAAAACATGGCATACATCATCGCTTATCTTGTCCTTATACACCGGAACAAAGTTGTCGGGCCGAACGTAAACATCGCCACATCACAGAAACCGGTTTAGCAATGATGTTTAATGCACATGCACCACCAAAATTATGGCTTGATGCTTTCACTTCCGCGACTTACATCATAAATCGCCTTCCAACAAAGCTTCTTGAAAACAAGACACCATTTGAACTTATTTTTAAACAACTTCCATCATACTCCAACCTTCGCATTTTTGGGTGTCTCGTATATCCATATCTTCGTGACTATACCAAAAACAAATTATTACCACGAAGTGCTCCTTGTATTTTTATTGGTTATAGTCCAAGATATAAAGGTTTTAGATGTCTTGATCCTTCAACGGGTCGAATCTATACGACCCGACATGCCAAATTTGACGAAGATGTGTTTCCCTTTCTCACCTCCTCCACAAAATCCGACACCACAAATCTTCCTTTCACAAATTTTGAAGATTTTTTACCTACCCCAACATCCCATAACCATCCTAACCCTATTACATCTCCCACTGAACCACCACCAACACCCACATGCTCTCAATGTCCTTTTACCCAACCCCATCACACTGACTCCTCACCTCACAGTCCCTCACCCGAACCCTCATCCCCAACCTCACCAAACACATCAACCGACCACTCACTTCCAAGCCCACCATCGGCCCAATCCTCTACAAATGAAACACCTTCACTCCCTACTGACCAAATACCCCCTTCGGCCCAACAGTCCACCTCGGACCCAACCTCAATCTCGAACCACTCCACAGACTCGACCCAACCTTCCAGTCCAGCCCAATCCTCTTCTTCAACTCAAACTCAAAGCCCACCAAACTCACCGATTCCAAATACCAACAATCATCCCATGACCACTCGCTCCAAAAACGGTATTTTCAAACCAAAACACTTTGCTAACTTATCTCAATTTTCCACTCACCCTCTTCATCATTCCCTTTTATCATCCCACGTACCCAAAGGCATAAAAACCGCTTTGAAAGATGCCAAATTGGTTCGTGCAATGAATGAGGAACTCCAAGCCTTACATTCCAACAACACATGGAACCTTGTTCCTCGTCCCGCTTCCACTAATATCATCGGCTCTAAATGGATATGTTGGATAAAATACAAGTCCGATGGTTCCATTGATCGCTACAAAGTTCGACTTGTGGCGCAAGGTTTCAATCAAATTCCGGGTCTAGATTGTTCTCATACTTTTAGCCCCATTGTCAAGTCTTGCCGCCATTCATCATTGGAACTTACGACAACTCGACGTCAACAATGCTTTTCTAAATGGCAAACTTATGAAAACGATGTTCATGGAACAACCACCAGGCTTCCAAGATCAAAACCATCCGACTCATGTTTGTAAACTAAATCGTGCCATTTATGGCCTTAAACAAGCTCCACGAGCTTGGTTTCAACGATTAAGTTCATTTTTAACCACTCTTGGTTTCACAGGTAGTCGAGCCGATCCATCATTATTCATTTTCAACAATAATGGTACTTTAATTTACATCCTTGTCTATGTAGATGACATAATCATCACGGGTAACAATGAAAACTTTATAAACAACTTTACTCGTCAACTACACAAGGAATTCAAAATTAAAGATCTTGGTTCCCTAAGTTTCTTTCTTGGTTTAGAAGTCACACACACAAAAACCGGCCTCTTTCTCAATCAATCTAAGTATGCCTATGACATACTTTCTCGAGCCGGCCTTCTTGACTCCAAACCAGTTCCACACCGCTCACACCCAAAGACATCTTCAACTCTACCGGTGAACCTTTTCATGATCCAACCCTTTATCGCTCTCTTGTTGGTGCCCTCCAATACTTAACTATAACCCGTCCAGATCTTTCCTTCGCTGTCAATCAAGCTAGTCAATATCTTCATAATCCTGCCACTACTCATTTTCAACTTTTCAAACGCATTCTTCGTTATGTCAAGGGAACTTTATCTCATGGATTAACGTTTGATAGGCCACCTAACACTGTTTTATTAGGTTTTTCTGATGCAGATTGGGCTCGTTGGATTGACACACGCAGATCAACATACGATTATTGCATTTATCTAGGAGGGAATTTGGTATCTTGGAGCGCAAAGAAGCAACCCACCGTAGCTCGTTCAAGTTGTGAATCAGAATATAGGGCCATGGCAAATACCGCTGCAGAACTTATTTGGATAACTCATCTACTACGTGAACTACATGCCTTGCCACCGGGACTGCCAACTCTATTGTGTGACAACAAAAGTGCTCTTTTTCAAAGTCAAAATCCGATATCACACAAGAGAGCAAAACACATTGATCTTGACTATCACTTCATTCGAGAGTTAGTTGCTGCAGGTCGGCTCTTGACGTGCTTGTCGTGGTACACGTAAAATTTCCTAATTACAACTATTGAATAGTCGCAAGAAGGTATCGAACACAGGGAGTTTGTCGAATGTGTGTAAACTAATAACTTTGTGAATTAACTAATATTTAACTACTAACAAAATTAAAGATCAAAGATTTGTTGATTGCTTTGGATTTAGACTTTAATAAAAAGAAAACTAAATTAATGATTTGAAATGGGTTTTGTTCTTCCAATTAACAAACAATGACCATCCTTGGATCCATTTTCCTTATACCTTTATGAAAAAGTTCCACTAGAAAGAGTTACATAGACATAACTCGTGTTTAAACAATTATTGTGATAAAAGGGAACAAAGTACTCGGATTATAGCAATGCGAGGTTGTTTCCCGATGACCGATTAATCAATTATCCAACCCAAATCCTTCCCGCAATATCCCGATTGTTAGCAACATCAAGAACGTACGATTAAGACTATAAATTGAGAAATTGATTAACTACTACAAGCAATTGTTCAAACACCACAATAATCAAGCAAACATGTACTAAATTATCGTTCTAGAAATGAAAGGAACAAACATAAAAGAGTTTAAGAAAAACTTCACCAAAGATGATCATCAAAAGTTCTAGCCAAGCATGGTTTGATTAATCATCATAACAACCATAGAAATGTTCATATGAATCAAAAGCTAAAACCAATGTTTGTGATAAGTCTCCAATGTGTTTTTTCAGCCAAAAATCGCCCAAGAGATGAGTGGAAACGTTGCAAAGGGAAGTGGTAATGATAAGTCACCATAAAGTGCTCTTTAAAGAAGGAGTTACACAAATGTGCAGGGGCCACCGTACCCCTACGGTCCCACCGTAAGGGTACGGTGAGCTACAAATCTTGACGGTCGTTTGGGCCTGCCATACGGTGGCCATTTGTGGTCTGCAGCCACCGTAGCCCTACGGCTGGGCCGTAAGGGTACGGTGGGCCTGTAGAAAATCTTCATTTTTCTTTCTTTTGTTCCATCTCGTTCCGATGCGTTCCGATCCATTCCCAAGCCCGTATTCCGTCATTTTTAACTCCTTATTACACCTACAACCAAAGCAACCGTAGTTACCCAATTCCAAGCAATAACACGAATAAATGTGGATAAAATAAACGTTTTAACACTATTAAAGGGTGTTCGTTGAACCACCCGTCACATCCCCACACTTACCCATTGCTTGTCCCAAGCAATCTACTACAACTTCTTTCCACAAATAAGCGATCATTTCAAAGTCAAGTTTAATGTGCAATCCTCGTACTAACCCATCCTCAACACCCCAATCAACACACCCCTCACAATATCTCTCCTCTCGGTTTCAAGTAAGCTCTAGCAAAGACAAGCTAGACACACAAAAGACAAACGGGTGGTTGCACAACCATAAGCTTGTACCTAAATCAATAATCCTCCTAACATGAACATGAGTATAAATCAAAGGGACTTAACGGTTGTAACTTGGCTGAGTGTGAAGGTAGGGAATAGGATATATATAAGTAGCGCAAACTTTACCCGGTCTTTTTATTGCAACACAAACACACGAGAACAAAGGAACACTACTATATACAAACACATAACATAACTTAACTTGCTCTTTCTTTTCTTTTTTTTTTCTCATTTCTTTTTCATTTCTTTTTTTTTCTGTCTTTCTCCTTTTTTTTCATCTTTCTATTTTTTTTTCTTTTCTCTTGCCAAACAAATTACATAAACATACTAACACATACTAAACTCAACACTTCAATAACACTATTAATATAAAAATAAACCAAACACAAAAGACCGGGTCAAGTTGGGTAAAATATAGGAGCTAGTTTAAGGGTCATCAAACAATAGGCTTTAAGGCTCAAAAATGGGCAACTAAATGTCCAAACCCCCGCCCCTCTCGCTACCTTGCTCATATATATAATGTATGAGGTCCAACCCCCCAAAAACCCACACTCGCACTCACATGATGAGGCTACCTAATGCCCTTATCATTTTTACACCCATGCCCAATCAAGGATTCAAGCTGTATTCAGGCACAAGTTCTAGTGCACCCCCACCCGTTGCCACTCTCACAAAGGAAGAATTTATTTATTTACATATGTGGCTTCAACTCTCACCAAGAAAAAGAAACGGGTATTAAGGGTTGCCGGTGTGTCTAATAGGGGTTAAATCAAGGTGTTCCAATTTTTACAACATTGCACTTGACCTCAAATTTTTTTTTTTTTTTTTCAAATCTCCTCAAATTTCCTCCCATCCCCACACTTGGGATGCATTGTCGCAATGCATGGCTTTGGAAAGAAACGCTCATATACTCAAACCACAAATTTCTTTTTGTATTTTTTTCATTTTTTTTAAACAAAAACACACATCCTACTAGCACAACCCGAACTCATCAACAATTCAACATGATTCAATACACCACCCAACCACCCAAAAACCAAAGGTAAAAACACAAACATAAACAAATGATGTGTTGCAAAACACATCTAATTTCCTTTGTAGTTTGTAGTCATTTTCGAGTCCTTTTATTAGTATTTTATTAGTTTTAGGCTTGTACCTGTATATTTTATTTATTTTAGCGTTTAATTAGATTTTTATTAGTCTTGCGTCAGTTTTACTATTTATTTATTTATTTTATTATTCTATAGGTGTTTGGAGAAAATGAGCTCAAAATGAAAGAACTTTAATCGAGACACCGACACTTGGGAGCAGTGTTCATGGACATTGGAGTGTAGACAAGAAACTTTGGTCGAGCCAAGAACACCCGAGTCTAGAGCACCGAGTATAATACTATACTATCAATAATAATAATAATAATAATAAATGTAATAATTAAAGTTGAATGGACTTTTAGTCCATATATGTGTGGACTTACGTAGAGTAAAAAGAAAAAGAAAAAAAACAAAAAAAGAGTTATGGCCCAATGAAACATAAAAACCTACATGACCACTATAAACTATTTCAATAAATACACGGACAAGGAAGTAGCCAAAAAGAAGGACGAAGGGGATACAGTGCGGCACTTGCAAAATATTGGTGGAGACAAATCGAAGTCAGGAGAAGTCAAACAGCAGCCGCAAAAGGAAAAACTCGGACAGCAGCAAGAAGAAGAATTGGAGAAGGAATTTTCAAGGAGGAGAAGGCTTGGGTTTGTTTATCTAAAACACTAGTTTTGAGTTTTGATTACTTTGTGTTTTTCAACTACTTGATACTATGTTTTATTATTTTGTTGAACCTATGTTTTCATCGCTTTCCATGACTATGAGTGGCTAAACTTTTAGTGCTACCTAGGTATTGATGATGGGTGACAATTGAATAATAATTTTCGGGTTGGATTTATATAATGTTTTGGATAATGTTTTGGTAAAGGTTTTCTAATAAGGTTTCTTTTGTATATGCGTGCTTAATATCTGAATATTAATTTTTGTTTCGCTTAATTCTAGTTTAATTGATTTTGTATCTTTTGATCTAGGATTTTGTTAGTATCTTAGACTTAGTGTTTTTGATATATTTTGAGGTTGCTAGACGTAGTAAACCCTAGGAACAATTTAATTAATTATTTGGTAATTTAGCATTCTACCACCTTTGAGACCGAGAGGAGATTAGGTGTCAGTGTGTCTAGCTTGGTAGGTATTCGGGACCGTGGTCTGCACGAGAGTGAGTCGCCCCTAGCATGCCTGTGTTTGTTAGCACCCTGTGTTAGAAACCTGTTAGAATAACTATCCCTTGCATCCCTTACACATCCCGGATGTATTGTTTCTGAGGGGGCCGAGAGGACATTCAGATTTAGGATACCTTAGCATAGTTTGGAGAGACCGAGAGGTGATCCGAACCCGAGACCGGTGAGTTCACACACTTCCCTAGATTCAGTATTGCGACATGTTGGAGAATGATTCGCGTTCCAGTGTTGGTCTAGTTTAGTGTATCTTAAGATCCCGGTAGCCAAAACCCATTTATCCAATCCCGAGAGCTATACGTCAGTCACCTTGATTCTTACCTAGGTAGCCATTTTCTCATTATTTTATCTCTTCCAGTTCTACTTGTTCGTTTGCTTTGTTTGCATTTTATTTAATTTAATTTTATATTTTTCTTTTTAGTAGTTAATTAAATCATCATCACCTTAATTTATTAGACTAGGACTCGACGAAAGCTTAGTACCGAGAGCCGCTATTACAGTGTCCACGGTTCGATACTCGGACTTATTTACTTTACTACTTTCGACCGGTACACTTGCCGGTAGTGCGTGGTTTAGTGGGTATTTCCCATTTAAAACTTGTTTTGAAATTAATTGGACTTAAATTATATTTATCACACATTTCACGCATCAACAAACAAAATATAAAGCTATGTACAAGAAGACACGACCTGATTAGTAGTAGCGTGGCTGAGGCGGTCCGAACACCGAAGTGAACAAATCATTCCATTCGCCAAAGCCGAATGCTCCATCACCGCTTCCTCCTTGATCTGTGGGTTGCTGTTGTTGCTGTGGGTTGACCCATTGGGAATGGTGGATTGGTGGGGTCGGATAGGAGATGCTTCCATCATACGGCGGTAGGGACCCATAATCCACTGGTTGTGGATTTGCGACTACGGGTCTCCCCGCATGCCAATCATCATTCATTCTCCTATTCTGATCATCAATGTATCTGTGATTAATCTCCACTTGCTGAGCATAAGCGTGTCCTCGGTTCCATAATTCTTGACGATCAAAACCTTGTTGCATCCTTCGCTCCATGCTAGCTCCCATCATTGTTTGATGATCAAATAATGTTCGTTCTGAACCCGACCAAGTGTCAAATACCGAGGTTGGGGGCCGTTGACTTTCAATTACCTCCTGCATCGATCCCCCAAAGGCCCAACCTTCCACATACGCCCTCTCGGTAAAATCATAAAATCCTCCACCATGATATCCACTCGAACTCCCTTGGCCTATATCCAAATGTCCTCCCGCCGGATTGTCTTCGTACTTTTCATCATCACTTGGTGGCGCTTCACCTCCACTCTCGGCTTCATCCTCCTCACCGGGCAAAAGTGCCCGTGCATCTTTCTTTAACATTCTCCACTTTTGACCTCCACTTTTCAATTTATGATATCTTTGGACTCAGAATACACCCAACCAGACCCCATTATTGCTAGATCAATAGGTTTGAATTTTTTTCTTTTTCGTCCTTCATCTTCTTCGGTGATCGCACCTTGCTGCTTCAACAACCCAGTAATTATTCGACAGTAAGGAATGATTGTTCTCTCCGGTGAATTTCTACATATCCACACATGATTCAAGACCAAGTACCGAAAAGAGAATTTCGGACCACCGTGCGTCAAAGCATATAAGATTGGAACCTCGGAAAAACGCACTTGTTCCTTATCAGCACGTCTCGGTAATACATTCAAGATGGTGAAATTCAGCAACAGTTTAAGCTCTATCTTCAAATTCTTTCGATATAAGGTACCATGATAAGTACCCGGCAAAAATAAATCACTCAACATGTCCATCCAACGTGGATGCTTGTTTGGATTAATTAACAACTCGTCGATGCTCGGATTCTTATATTCTTTCGCCGGTAAACTGTCAAACTTTGCAAGCCTACGCAATGTTCCGTAAGACATTTCCACCTCTATCCCATTTACTTCACCGATTAGCTTCATCTTTGAGGGTGAATCATATCTCGGACATCTTAATGTTGCCATCCACTCCTCGACCTCATCCAAATACACCCTCCTCTCTTCTTGATCATAGCAATAGAGTGCAGCTTCCCATCCTAGCGCCTTAAATCTATCAAAAACCCCAAATGGTTCAAAGTCTTTTCTGCTCATCTCTCGTTCATAAATAAATGCCCCTGGCCGATCTGACAACTTTTTAAGTTGATCATGAAATAAAGTAGCTTGCCAGATCCTTGGTTTTGCTTTCAAAGGGCCAGTCTTCCATTCCGGCTTATCAGCCGGGTCTAACTTTGGTGGCTCCGGTGCTTGTTCCATCTCTACATCAGACTCAGTATTGTGAGAAACATACTTCCTTCGTTTGTACTGCTGAGCCGGTTGCTTTCCCTTAGCCTTTGCAGCAGATGAACTTGACCCAGCGGCTTCGCCCGTGCGTGCCATTTCCCTTCGAATGGATGATGCTAGAACACAAGAAATCAAGAAAATAAGAAAACCCCCAATTTATGCGATTTTTAGGGTTTTGATTCGGACCCAAAAACGTGTTTTTCTTCCACTTTACTCCCCAAAATCAGAAACTAGACAAAAATCTAGTCAAGTTAGACCCAAAAATCACTAAGTTTGGTGGAGGATTGAAGGTTTTATGAAGATTTGAAGTTTGGAGAAGTTATGGGTGTTCTTGATCTTGTGAAGGAGAAGAATAATGTGATTAAGAAAGTTTGGTGGAAGAAGAAAAGGTTATGGCCGGCTTTTCACGTGCATCTTTAATTTTTTTTTTTTTTTTTTATAAAAAAACGATCAGAATTCAGAACCCACCGTAGGGTTACGGTCACACCGTACCCTTACGGTAGACCACATGTCAAAATTGCCACCGTATGGCAGAGGTGAAGCACCGTTGGGATTCCAAGTCCACCGTACCCTTACGGTTGGACCGTAGAGTTACGGTGGGACCTGGGCAAATTTTTTTTTTTTTAACAAAGAAAAATTAGTACTTTGAAAACCTAAAAAGTACCCTACCCCCTCGAAAATCCCGTGTTGTCCTCAACACAATGCAAGAACCGTTTCGTGACCCGAATGTCCCCACACTTGTTTCAAACACGGGTTTCAAACACACACAAAAGAGAAATAAGATAAAATAAACGCTAACTATTTACACTACCAAACCTGGCCTCTCATGGTTGCACTTCTTCCACCGGGCTTAAGAAATAGCCCGCTTTATCCATCTCCAACGCATTGATGTCACTTCCATCCAAGTATGGCTTCAAGCGGTGTCCATTCACCGTTTGTTGCTTATTGGTGTTTTCATCTAATATTTCAACTTCACCGAATTTACCAATCCTGCAAACGATGTACGGACCCATCCATTTACTTTTCAACTTGCCGGCAAACATCTTCAACCTCGAATTGTACAACCACACTCTTTGCCCCACTTCAAAAGTCTTTTTCCTCAATTTGGCATCATGAACTTTCTTCAACTTGTCTTTGTAAGCCGATGCACTTTCATAAGCCTCATCTCTTATCTCTTCCAATTCACTTAATTGCAACTTTCTCGTTCGACCCGCCTCATCATAATTAGCATTTACCGTAGTGATTGCCCAATATGCTCGGTGAGCCAACTCCATTGGCAAGTGACAACCTTTCCCATACACCATTCGATACGGTGTCGTGCCAATCGGAGTTTTATAAGCCATACGGTATGCCCACAAAGCATCATCCAACTTTCCCGACCAATCTTTCCTATCAACTCGAACCGTCTTCATGAGAATTTCTTTAATTTGACGGTTAGAAACTTCAACTTGTCCACTTGTTTGTGGATGGTACGGGGTGGCAATCCGGTGATTTACTCCATATCTCTTCAACAACTTGCCAAAATTGAAATTCTTAAAATGGGACCCACCATCACTGATTATCACTCTAGGAATACCAAAACGAGAGAAAATGTTGGATTGCACAAACTTACAAACCACCGAATGATCATTAGTCCTTGTAGCAATTGCTTCGATCCACTTCGAAACATAATCAACCGCTACCAAGATATACAAAAACCCATTAGAATTCGGGAAAGGACCCATGAAGTCAATGCCCCAAACATCGAATATTTCTACAATCAAGATTGGTTGTAGAGGCATTTCATCCCTCTTGGAGATACTTCCCATTCTTTGACAATTTACACAATTCCGAGCAAACTCACAAGCATCTTTGAATATGGTGGGCCAATAAAACCCACATGATAAAACCCGGTAGCCGGTCTTGTGTCCACTAAAATGCCCCCCACAAGCGGATGAATGAGCATGTGTAAGAATATCTTTCACTTCCGATTCGGGCACACATCTACTAATCACTTGATCGGGTCCAACCTTGAAGAGATCCGGTTCATCCCAAATGTATTGCTTCACTTGGACCATAAATTGTTGTCTTCGTTTCTTGGTCCAATGATCCGGAATGACCCCCGTGGCTAAATAGTTAACATAATGAGCAAACCACGGTGCATGACTAGTAGATGTCGCCATCAATTGCTCATCGGGAAATCTCTCATTTATTTCTCCAAAATCGTCATTTTTATCCACCGGAATTCGAGATAAATGATCCGCCACTACATTTTCGCTTCCTTTCTTGTCCCGAATTTCCACATCAAACTCTTGCAACAATAGAACCCACCGAATCAAGCGTGGCTTGGCATCTTTCTTTTCCATCAAATAACGAACCACACTATGATCCGAGTATACCACCACTTTGCTCCCCCAAATATACGAACGAAACTTATCCAAAGCATACACCACCGCTAATAATTCTTTTTCGGTTGTGGTGTAATTCAGTTGCGCTTCGGATAAAGTTTTGCTCGCATAGTAAATCACCACCGGCTTTTTATCAACTCTTTGGCCTAAAACCGCTCCAATTGTAGTTTCACTTGCATCACACATAATCTCAAATGGCTTTGACCAATCCGGCGGTTGCAAAATAGGAGCCTTGACCAAATGTTCCTTCAAAACAGTGAAAGCTTGCAAACATTCATTAGTAAAGTCAAATGGAACATCTTTCAAAAGCAAATTACATAAAGGTTTGGTAATGACACTAAAACCTTTAATAAAACGTCTATAAAAACCCGCATGTCCCAAAAATGACCTTACCCCTTTCACATTCTTTGGTGGTGGCAATGATGAAATAACCCGAATTTTTGCCTTGTCCACCTCCATACCTCTCTCCGAAATCACGTGACCTAACACAATTCCCTCTTGCACCATGAAATGGCTTTTCTCCCAACTAAGAACTAAATTTTTCTCAACACATCTTTTTAAAACTTTTTGTAACTCGTTGAGACAAGATTCAAAGCTAGTGCCAAATATTGAGAAATCATCCATAAACACTTCAAGCGACTCTCCCACCATGTCCGAGAATATACTCATCATACATCGTTGGAAAGTAGCCGGTGCATTGCACAAGCCAAATGGCATCCGCCTAAAGGCAAAAGTACCATAAGGACAAGTGAAGGTGGTCTTATGTTGGTCATCCGGGTGGATTGCAATTTGGTTGTACCCCGAATACCCATCTAAAAAGCAATAGTATTTTTGACCCGATAATTTTTCAATAATTTGGTCAATAAAAGGAAGTGGGAAATGATCCTTAGAAGTGGCGGCATTTAATTTGCGGTAGTCAATACACACTCGCCACCCGGTTACGGGTCGAGTGGCTATTTGTTCACCACTTTCATCTTTGACTACTTGAATGCCGGACTTCTTAGGTACCACTTGAGTAGGACTTACCCAAGAGCTATCCGAAATTGGATAAATAATTCCCGCATCTAACCACTTAATTACCTCCTTTTTAACTACCTCCCTTAAGTTAGGATTCAACTGTCTTTGCGCTTCTCTTGTGGGCTTTGCATCTTCATTGGTGATAATCTTGTGCATCACAATGGATGGACTAATTCCTTTGAGATCGGCAATCGTCCACCCAATAGCCCCTTTGTTCTCTTTCAACACTTCCAACAAAGCTTGCTCTTGAGCCATCTCCAAATTAGAGGCAATAATGACCGGTAATGTGTCATTATCCCCTAGAAAAGCATACTTCAAGTGGCTCGGCAAGTCTTTCAATTCCAACCTTGGTGGTACTTCTAATGAGGGTTTGGTGCCCGAATCAATCTCCACTGGCAAACTATCAAAATGGTGGGACCATGGTGGTCGACCCTCTTTCAATGCTAGCACATCTTGCTTTTCTTCTTCACTCTCCAAATCAAAAGCATGTACCTGTTCAGAAAAATTACAAGCACACAATTCCATTCCATCTTTCTCATACTCACATGGATTGCATCCCTCGATGACATCTTCCATAAAACATTCTTCAACACCGGAATCATTAGTATTGTTAGTAAAAACATTTAAACGCATTTTCCGGTTTCCAAATGTCATGTCGACCGTGCCAAATCTAGAATCAATTACCGCATGCGCGGTGTTCAAAAATGGTCGACCCAATATGACATTTTGTTGCTGTTTTGAATCTGCGGATGAGTAATCCAATACTAAAAAGTCAACCGGGTAACAAAATTCATCAATTTTCACAATGACATTTTGAACCATCCCCCGGGGTAACTTATGGGACAAATCGGCTAAAACAACCGTTGTCTCCACCCTAGCTAATGGACCAAAGTCATATTGATCATACAACCCACCCGGTAAAATACTCACCCCGGCTCCAAGATCTAGCAACGCCTTTGCCATTTGAAAATTACCAACTTGAATGTTTATTAATGGCGTGCCCGGATCTTGAAGCTTAGGAGGAAGCTCCCCATTTAAAACTGCACTCACTTGACCCGTAACATTTACCCGCTTAGGCATTTTTTTCTTTTGTTGCCTCTTTTGCGTACACAATTCTTTCAAAAATTTAGCATATGCGGGTACTTGTTTTATTGCATCAAGTAAAGGAAGATTTATTTTTACTTGTTTAAACATGTCCCACATTTCTTCTTTTTGGGGACCTCTTGATGCAATAAAATTTTTCTTACCTGGGTCAAGTAGAGCCGATGGAAATGGAACTTGATTCGGCTCATTTTCAGTTTTTTCACTCTCACTCGCTTCCGGTTTTTTAATATTTATTTCTTTTTGTACAACCGGTGAAACTTCATCATTTTCACTTTCCTCACCCGTGACATCCTCGACCACCCCCTCGACAAAACCCGGTGACAAATCCGCTTTAAATTCTTTCCCACTCCTTAAAACACTTACTTGATTAACATTAACATTGTTACCTCGTGAAGAGCCATGTGACGGATTTACCTGAGTATCACTAGGAAGCTTGCCTTTACCTTTCTTCAATTCCGCCACATCGGTTGCTAATTGCCCCATTTGAGTTGTCAATGCTTGAATGCTTTTATCACGAACTTCATCCTTTTGTATCCGTGCTTCATCAAGTTGGTTTCGCCTTTGCATGTCTTGTTGCATAGCTTTAAGCATCTCCATGACTTCATTTCCGCTTGACGAATCATGACCCGAATTTCGTTGACCAGTTTGAGCTTGCCCTTGGTAGCCACTATTGTATCCGCCTCTATAATTCCCTTGATTGTATTGTTGACGAGGCACATAATTACCTTGAGCAGCTTGAAAATTCGGGTTGGCTTGATTAGAAGCATTCCCATATCTAAAGTTGGGATGATTTCGTAACACGGGGTGGTAAGTGTTGGAGTTCATGTCATAATTTCTCCCACCCCCTTGAATAGCATTCACTTCTTCACTTGGTGCTTCTTGAACACCCACTCCACAAACCTCCGCCGTGTGGCCTATCTCTTGACAAGTGCTGCAAACATTGTACAATTGATTAGTATTCTGCACATTACCACCTTCTACCGCATGCACCTGTGGTCTTTGAATCACATGTCTTGCCCTTCTTGAAGATTGGGCCTTCCTTTTTGAAGTCACCGCCATTTGCTCTAAATATGCCCAATCATCTTGTTCAAAATTTGTACCAAAAGTACCATTTGTGATAGACATAAGATCCCGTGCATCCTCCGATGTCAAACCTTCATGAAAAGCATTTAACAATTCCCATAGTTGGATACCATGGTGAGGGCAATTTCGTAGCATCATGTTGAACCTCTCAAATGCTTCATGGAACATCTCTCCCGACTGTTGTTGAAAGCTTCTCAACCCCCTCCTTGCATCATTGGTCTTTTGCGAACTATAGAATTCATCCAAAAAGATTTGTTGCATATCGGCCCATGTGAAAATTGATGCGGATGGTAGAGTGTGAAACCATCTTTTTGCTTTATCTTCCAATGAAAATTGGAAGAGAACCAACTTGACATCATCCGGAGTAAATCCTTGACCCCCAATAGTGTTGCAAATAGAATCATAAGTTTCCAAATGAAAGTAAGGCTCTTCCGTTGCTAGCCCCTTGAATTTTGGTAGACTTTGGAGTGCGGTTGTTCTAACTTCAAAAGTTCTTCCATTTGCATTTTGCGGAATCACTATTGGTGATGGATTATTAGTGATGATAGGCCGAAAATGTGCTTCAATTCCCCGTACAACATCACGGTGGAGTCTTCTAGGTGCTCCCAATGGCGCTCTTGGTTGACCCATTTGTCCTTGCATTGCACCCTGTGGTGCAAATTGTTGTTGATGTTGATTCGGATGCATAAATTGTTGTTGTTGGTGATTCGGCCTTTGATGTTGAGCTTGCATATTTGGAGGCCGCATTTGATTGAGTGGCGTGGGACGTTGCAAGTGCAATCCTTGCGGTCTAACATGTTGCACACCAACCGGTAGTCTTCCCGGGTCTTGAAATTGTAAAAGTGGTTGACTTACTTGACCCGTTTGAGCTTGAGAGCCCACATATGCACCTTCTCCTCCATAGTAATAACCCTCTTCATTGTACCCACTAAAATCCTCATCATCATACCCATCGTCATACACATCTCTTTGAAATCTAGAATTTTGACCACCTTGGAAAGATGAATAGTAAAAACCCGATTGGTTAGGTGGTTGATAAGAAGATGTGGTGTGGACAATTGTTGAACCTTGTCCTTGTGGTTGTGGAATGGTAGAAGATGATTGACCCGTAGTTGGGAAAAAATGGGAAAATGGTGGTATGGTATTTGACGGATTAAAGGTAAGGTTTGGATCAACTTGAGTGGAACTCGGTTGGGTGGTATGGCTTGGTGTTTCAGGACTAGTGGAAAAATTAGGTAATGTGGTGTTGGGTGAAATGTGTGAGGAAGTAGGCATGAATGACGAGGTCGTTTGACCCGTTGTTGGTATGTGAGAGTCTTGCATTATGTTTCTTGGGGTGAACGGTGAAGTAGGTGAATCAATGACTTTGTTTCTTCTAATCAAAACTCGGTTCTTTCTCAATGTTCTTTCAATCTCTGGATCAAACAAAAGTGGTGATGACTCGTGAGAGCCTCTAGTATGCATACACTTGAAGTACCTGCACACTAAACACAACCCGTGTAAACCCAAAAATAACAAACAAAACTAAAAGCTTAACACACGTTGCGCACTACTCCCCGGAAACGGCGCCAAAATTTGACGTGCTTGTCGTGGTACACTTAAAATTTCCTAATTACAACTATTGAATAGTGGCAAGAAGGTATCGAACACAGGGTGTTTGTGGAATGTGTGTAAACTAATAACTTTGTGAATTAACTAATATTTAACTACTAACAAAATTAAAGATCAAAGATTTGTTGATTGCTTTGGATTTAGACTTTAATAAAAAGAAAACTAAATTAATGATTTGAAATGGGTTTTGTTCTTCCAATTAACAAACAATGACCATCCTTGGATCCATTTTCCTTAAACCTTTATGCAAAAGTTCCACTAGAAAGAGTTACATAGACATAACTCGTGTTTAAACAATTATTGTGATAAAAGGGAACAAAGTACTCGGATTATAGCAATGCGAGGTTGTTTCCCGATGACCGATTAATCAATTATCCAACCCAAATCCTTCCCGCAATATCCCGATTGTTAGCAACATCAAGAACGTACGATTAAGACTATAAATTGAGAAATTGATTAACTACTACAAGCAATTGTTCAAACACCACAATAATCAAGCAAACATGTACTAAATTATCGTTCTAGAAATGAAAGGAACAAACATAAAAGAGTTTAAGAAAAACTTCACCAAAGATGATCATCAAAAGTTCTAGCCAAGCATGGTTTGATTAATCATCATAACAACCATAGAAATGTTCATATGAATCAAAAGCTAAAACCAATGTTTGTGATAAGTCTCCAATGTGTTTTTTCAGCCAAAAATCGCCCAAGAGATGAGTGGAAACGTTGCAAAGGGAAGTGGTAATGATAAGTCACTATAAAGTGCTCTTTAAAGAAGGAGTTACACAAATGTGCAGGGGCCACCGTACCCCTACGGTCCCACCATAAGGGTACGGTGAGCTACAAATCTTGACGGTCGTTTGGGCCTGCCATACGGTGGCCATTTGTGGTCTGCAGCCACCGTAGCCCTACGGCTGGGCCGTAAGGGTACGGTGGGCCTGTAGAAAATCTTCATTTTTCTTTCTTTTGTTCCATCTCGTTCCGATGCGTTCCGATCCATTCCCAAGCCCGTATTCCGTCATTTTTAACTCCTTATTACACCTACAACCAAAGCAACCGTAGTTACCCAATTCCAAGCAATAACACGAATAAATGTGGATAAAATAAACGTTTTAACACTATTAAAGGGTGTTCGTTGAACCACCCGTCAGCTCTACACAAAGTTCATATCAACAGATCAACAAGTAGCCGACATCTTCACGAAAAGTCTCCCCAAGCCATTATTCGAAAAATTCCGGACAATGCTTCGTCTTCAACCACCTCCGACTCGCATTGACGGGGGGTATTAGGCATCCCAAGACATATGCCTCCAATCCCTCATTCTAGTCAACACATTCAAGGCATCCCAAGACATATACCTCCAAGCTCTCATTCTAGTCAACACATTCAATGACCTTTATGTATAGAATTTTCATTTATGTCATAGGAGGATTTCTCTCCTAATTACTTGTAACATTTCTTGTATATAAACCTTGTAATATCTAAATAGAAATCATCAAAAGTTGTTACACTTTCAACGTGCAAAGAGAGCGAAAGGGTAGGTTATACCGGAGACGAAGAGAGAGAGAGAGAGAGAGAGAGAGAGAGAGAATAGGCGGTAAGAAGGACATATGGTTCAGATGAAGGGTATCCAACACACATACCCTGCCAAGATGAAAGGAAAACGTGGCATAACCAGATGCTCCTGGAACATGGTCCAATGAGAAGATTAGGCTAACATATTGGTCAAATGAAGACCTGCGACGCAGCAGCATACAACTGTTCAATCCTTTCACATTTAAACATATTTGAATAATCGGTGCATGTTAGCCACAACCCACTATTCAATTTAGTGGTGTTTAAATATATTTGAATTTGAATTATTTTTGTCTGCCAAACTCTCTAAACCCAAAAAGTATATTTTTTTTTGTAGAAAACATTATTGACACGTATATACAACTCTATTTATCTCTTAAAATGTAGTTTATAGTTATACCTTGGTTATTCTGAGCTATTTATATCTTCCCTTATCAATTTTTTTTCTCCGTATTATTCAAAATGGAGTACAAAATTAGTATCATACTAGTATCATGACCAATCTAACTGATTCCGACCGAATAATATTGGTATTTTTATTATCGAAATAGGTATGTATTTCTATGGAATTTCAATCGATGTAAAATACATGTTGATATATCCTTTTGGGCATATCCGACTTTAATGCTAGGGTAATATAATTCAGTGTTAGGACAAAAAGGATTGGTGAAACCACTTTTGCAAACCTTAGTCTAATTCACTTTCTGTCAAAATACTCTAAGTATGGAACTGCTGAAGACAAAGAATCAAACTGCTGAAGAAGAGATTCTGAAGTGCTGAAGAAGAAGTCATCAGAAGTTCTGAAGTTCAAACCAGACACTTCTACTGAAGAACTACTGAAGACAAACTACTCATCAGTAGTTTGTCATTCATCAGTACTTAAAGAAGATCTTTTCCACCGCCTTTGTATATCAGTAGTTTAATACTTTAGTATTTCTTTTTGCTTTATGTACAAGTTCCAAGACTACAACTTGTTGCAACTTGTTTCTGAATTTGCTTTTTGGCAAGGTTCATGTATTTGTAAAGTCTATAAATAGAAGGATTCATCCTTCTGTTTTAGACATTGATTTTAATACAAGAAATCCTTCAACTCTTATTATTGTTATTTTCCATTTCGTGTTTACTGAGAATCTGTCAAAGTATTTCATTCTCATTCAATACTTAGATTTTCAATAAACACTTCTCATTTATTAGTTCTTGATTCCCGGGGGAGTAATAACTCCTGTTGATAAGTGTAGCTATAAACTTATAAACATTCCGCTGTGCTATCACTCACCAAAGAACTTGCTAAACACTTAAGTGTCAACTAGCAAGTTCAACTAAAAGAGCAGCTTACTGATCCAACAATTGGTATCAGAGCACTGGTTTATCTGATCACATATCAATCTAACAAATTGAGAATCAGACACAGGCTCTTATTGATATTCAATAAAGGATTATAAGCTCACTTTTATCAACATCCATCACTTTAAGAGATATTTGACAAATCAATACTCTTTAAAATGGATCCTCGTAATACTGGTTCTGCCACTAAACCTGCCATGCTTGTAAGAAATGAATATAACATATGGCAAAAGAGAATGGCACATACCTTGTCACAAACCAACACAGGTTGTTGGAGATCTGTGATATATGGTCCTCATAAACCAGTAAACATAAATCTTGAAACTAAGGAAGAGATTCCAAAAGAACCAAAAGACTATACTGATGATGATTTCCTAAAACTTGAGCTTGATGCAAAAGCTTTTTCTATGTTGGCAATGGCACTCCCAAATGAAATCTATTCTGGCCTATTACATTGTGATAGTGCCAAAGAGCTTTGGGACTGCCTAAAAGAACAGTTTGGAGGAACTGAAGAGGTGATTGCCAACACCAGAGAAATCTTGGCTCAACAGTATGAAACTTTTGCTCACATTAATGGGGAAACTTTAACTCAGCAATTTGAAAGATTTTCCTCATTAATATCTGAGCTAAAACTAAATGGTCAGACCTATACAACTGTATCTATGCTTCATAGATTTTTAAGGTCTTTACCTGATAAATGGGAAACATACTCAATAGTCTTATGATCTTCACCAGATTTTAGCTCCCTCACTCTTACAAAACTTCATGGGAGATTACTTACTTTTGAGAGAGAAATTGATCAAAAGAAAAAGTTACAAAATTCTGGTAAAACTGCTGATGACTATCTACCTGGTAGTACAACACTATTCGGACAAGACTCACCAACTTGTTCAAATAGTTTTGGATCTTTTAACCACATTGACATAACTGCTGGGATCTCAGCTGAAAGATCATTCCCAGGTTATGACAATAATGACTTTGGTCAAACTGCTGATAACATGTGTTTTATCATGGATGACTTAAATAGTTTCAGCAGTGATGACCTTGAAGAAATGGATATTTTGCACCAACTGGCCATGTTAAGTTTAAAAACAAATAAATTTTACAAAAGGTCAGGAAGGAAGTTTCCAGGACTTAACAGTTCTACAAAAATTAGTTTTGACAAATCTAGACTTAGATGTCATAAGTGTCAAAAGTTGGGACACTTTGCTAGAGAGTGTAGAAGCTCTGGCTTTAACCAATCTCAGTCTGGAAACAATTTTAACCCCAATTATAACAGGAATAATGGAACACAAGGGAGTGCACATTTTGTACAGGCACAAGCTCCACAACACCAATATGTGCCACAAGTACAATATGTACAGATGCCTGCTCAACAGTTGCAGAGCCAACAATCAATCCCTCCCTTTCCAGCTGCTCAACAACCTCCACAGCAACAACAACCCTCTCAACAAAGTTTATTTACCTCAGGGTATGTTGACTGGAGCAGTCTTCCTTTTGACACCACAGAGTGCAATCCTGATGCAGACAACAAAATGTTTGACATCAACTGGGGAGAGCCTGACAATGGCAGAAAGAACTTTGCCTTAATGGCATTTGAGGGATGCTCCTCAAAATCTGCCTTGTCTCAGGTATCAAAAGAATCTTTGACAAAACTATGTTCAAATTCATGCAAGGAATCTTTTGCTCTCATAAGAGAGACAAATGTGCACTTACAAGGAAAAGCTAATGATTCTGAGAGAAAACTCACTCAGATAAAATGTGATTTAGAAAGAAAACTTTCTGCAAAAACAAAAGAAGTTTCTAAATTGACTAACTCTGCTATTGAAACCCAAGCACAAATCAAAATAATGATTAATGACCTAGGAAATGTCAGACAAGAGCTTGCTGACACCAAGGTCACATGTGAAAAATGGGTGGAATCTTGTAAGGGGTACCAACTATTGCTAAACAAACAAAGTGCTTCAAATGTTAGGTTTGGCATAGGGTACAATCACACTGAAACACCAACAGATTTCTCTCCCAAAACTACTGAAGATGGGAGAAAAATTGTTTCAGGTGAAACTTCTGAAGAGGAAGAATGCACATCTTTCCATGAAAACTTTCTAAAATCACACAGAGAAAGTTCTTCAAAAGCATTGATTAAATCTGACTTTAAGTCATCAGCAGTTTCAACTACATCAGGAGTTGAGAACCTGAAAACTACTGATGACCTAAAACCAATCAAAACGGTCAGAGATTTGTCTTTGAAAGAAAATACAAAAGAATGTGAAATATGTGGTCTGCTCAACCACAAAACAGAATTTTGCAGATATAGAAAGGGTATTTAGTTTAATAAGAAAAATCAACAACTGGTTGTGGGGGATCAAATCAAAAATGATTATGTAAAAACCTTTTCTCCCAAGAAACAACAACTAGCAAAAACCCCTTCTCAGAAAAAGACAAAATCTCAACAAAAGTCTTTTTCTCAAAATTCTCTTTCAGTAGTTAGACCTAAATCATCAGCAATTTCACAAACTGCTGAGATTAAAGATCTTGTGAACATGGTACAACTACTGATGACCAAAGTTGATGGTGGCCCTCAAAAAGATACCACCATTGTACTTAATGCAAAATCCATTGCCAAAAAGACATGGATTTCTAAACTTGGTCAAGAACAAACTGTAAATGTTCTCAAGAGCAAACGCAAAGCCAAACTGGCTTGGGTTCCTAAATCTAACTAATTTGCTATATTGTGCAGAGAGTTTCCAGAGGCTTGAATAGCATTTGGTATGTAGACAGTGGAGGCTCAATGCACATGACAGGATGCAGATACCTGATAAACAATTTTATCAGTCAAAGAGATGGATCTGTGTCCTTTGGGAACAATGCTAAGGGATATGTGCTAGGACATGGCAATGTCTCCTCTGGCAAAATACAGTTTGACAAGGTCAATCTGGTTGAAAACCTTGAGTACAACTTGCTTAGTGTGTCACAAATGTGTGATAAAGGATATTCTTCCTTTTTCACAAAGACAGCATGCAAGATCATATCACCAGAAGGCCAGAAGTTGATAGAGAAGATCATTGAAGATCATACTTTGTTAATTGCCAAAAGATGTGGCAATGTCTATGCAGTGGACATTGAAAAAGACAAAGTACTGAACAACACTGCCTGTTTCTTCTCAAGGGCATCAACTTCAGAAACTGATCTCTGGCACAGGAGACTTGGCCATGTGAACTTTAAAACCATAAATAAAGTCACAAAAATGGGCTTGGTCAGAGGTCTACCCTTAAAAGTATACCAGTGTCAAGAACACTGTATATCATGTTTAAAGTGTAAACAGCATAAGTCCTCCTATAAGTCTATTGAAGAATCAAAAACAAATGCATGTCTTCAACTACTCCATATGGACTTATTTGGGCCTGTAAAGATCATGAGCCTTGGTAAAAAGAAGTACTGCTTAGTCATCATTGATGACTACTCAAGATTTACATGGGTATTCTTCTTATTTTCCAAGGATGAGGCTGCTGAAATCATCAAGTTATTCATTCTACAAGTAGAGAAGCAATACTCTCTACCTGTCAAAACCATTAGAAGTGATAATGGGACAGAATTCAGGAACAAAACTCTGAATGACTTCTGTTTGTCTAAAGGGATTATTAGACAATTCAGTGTTGCCAGAACTCCTGAACAAAATGGTGTGGTAGAAAGGAAGAACAGAACTTTAATAGAAGGAGCAAGAACAATGTTAGCTGATTCTGGCCTACCTTTATACTTCTGGGCAGAAGCAGTTAACACATCATGTTATGTTCAAAATAGAGTTCTTGTTGTCAAGAGACATTCAAAGACTGCCTATGAAGTTCTTCATGGCATGAAGCCCCTTATCTCCTTTTTCAGGGCTTTTGGATGTCAATGTTTCATCTTGAACATCAAGGAATCTATCTCAAAGTTTGCTGCCAAAGTTGACTCAGGTTACTTTCTTGGTTATTCATCAACTAGAAAAGCCTACAAGGTTTTTAACTCAAAAACCAGGATAGTAGAAGAAACACTGAATGTCAAGTTCAATGAGTCAAAACACACTCTCATTCCAGCACATCCTGCTGAACTCTTTGACCTTGACAACTTTCATTTTGAACCTGAAAAGACTGTCACTTCATCCAAACCTACTTATTATGGTGATCAAAGGTTTGATGATGAGGATCCAGCACCATGGACTCCTCAAACAGTCATTAAGTCAACTTCAAAACCATCAGATGTTTCACAAACTTCTGATCCAACAAATACTGAAGGCCAAACTCAAACATCTGCTTCAGCACCTGCAACTACTGAAGACACTGAAAATGCTGAACCAGATATAATAGACCTCAGTAGTTTGTTTGAAGAACATGAGCCACCAACACCTGTCAGTGGTTTACAACAACTGATCGAACACAAAGATCATCCACTTGATCAAATCATGGGTGATATTGCATCAGGTGTTCTTACAAGAAACCAGCTTTCCAACTTTTGTCTATTCTCAGCATTTATTTCACAGTTGGAACCAAAGAAGTACCAGGAAGCTCTCAAAGACAACAATTGGGTGCAGGCAATGCAAGATGAATTGCTTCAATTCAACAAGCAACAGGTTTGGGAAATCTGTCCCTTACCACCAAACAAGCAACCAATTGGCACAAGATGGGTTTTTAGGAACAAACAAGATGAAGCTGGTATTATAATAAAGAACAAGGCAAGACTGGTAGTACAAGGTTACTCTCAAGAAGAAGGCATTGACTATGATGAAACCTTTGCTCCAGTTGCAAGGCTTGAAGCCATCAAGTTATTTCTGGCCTATGCCATTTCCAACAAAATAAAAGTTTATCAAATGGATGTCAAGAGTGAATTTTTGTATGGAAAGATAAAAGAGGAAGTGTATGTTTGTCAGCCACCTGGGTTTGAGGATCCTTCTCATCCTGAGTGGGTGTACAAACTAGACAAAGCTCTTTATGGGCTCAAACAGGCTCCAAGAGCCTGGTATGATACACTTTCAACCTTTTTACTCAAAAATAACTTCACAAGAGGTGCCATTGATAAAACACTTTTCATAAAACATGTTGGAAATCATGTCTTACTTGTTCAAATATATGTTGATGATATCATTTTTGGTTCAACAAACACAAAATTGTGTGATGAATTTAAGAAACTCATGCAATCAAAATTTGAGATGAGTACAATGGGAGAACTACAATACTTTTTAGGACTGCAGATTAAACAACAAACAAATGGAACTTTTATACATCAATCAAAATATGTTAAAGAATTATTAAACAAATTTTCTTTACAAGACTGTAAATCATGTTCCACTCCCATGACACCAACCACACAAGTTGAACCAGATGATGTATAGATGTATGATAGGTTCCCTTTTTATATCTAACTGCTTCTAGACCAGATATTATACACTACAACAAAAAGGGCTTTTAAGGACCTTTTGTGTGGGACGCTTGTAAAATGGGGTCCTAAAAAACTATTTAATAGGACGAATGAACTTTTGGGGTCCTTTTATAATATACGCTACTAAACCAGTGTCCTAAAAAGTTATTTAATAGGATGGATGATTCTTTGGGGTCCTATTATCATATAACTTAATAAGACCCTTAAAATGTAGATCCTAATAATGTAATTTATAAGACATTTAGTTGTGGGTGTCCTATTATGTGGTAATGTAATAGGACACTTGATCACTGGGGGTCCTATTATAACATAACTTAATACGACACTTTGTAGTTAAGTCATAAATGTTTGATGTTATAGGACCGTTTCTAGTAGAAGTCATATAAGAACATAACTTAATAGGACACTTGACACATGGGTCTTATAACTTTAACCTTTATAGGACGCTTAATCATTGTGATGTTATTATAATACACCATAATAGGACACATGATATTTGAGTCATAAAACATCAGTTTTATAGGACGCTTTTTCACTAGAGTTTTATTATAACATAACTAAATGGTATACTTAACATTTGAGTCTTATAACTTTAACTTTTATAGGACGCTTAATCACACTACTAGAAAATATACCTATCTTGACACACAAACAATGACACGCACTTAGTTTATGACATTTAAAAGTGTGTGTCATGAAAAAAATGTCATACTTTATAAAATCTGATAAATTTATCACACACATTTTTGTATGTCATTATTTTAGTGTCATATAAAAAAATCTATGACATTATGAAAACAAGTGTCATCTTTTAGTGTCCAAATCCACCTATGTTTTTTATTTAAACATCCTTACCCATCTTCTCTTCATCATTTGAAACCCTAGCCTACATAACCACTTCTCCATCTAAACACACACTTTATCCAAAACCTAACCCATTTCCATCACCATTCTCTCACGGAGAACAAAATTTGAGAGATTCAGAGTTGTTGGTCGTCGTTGTCGTCTCTGGCCATCCCTCAAATATTATTCTCCGATCCACAAGCATGGCCGTTACCGACACCTCCCGTCAACCTCTCATCCCTAAGCAGCTTAACCAGGAGCACCGTCGCCGTCAAGGCCCTACTTGTTTCAATGCTCTCAGGTCCAAGCTTGTCTAGAGAGCTAGTTTTCAGTTCTGCTTCACCACTGGTACCTTTTTAAAAATTAATAATTAATTAATTGTTTGCTTGCCGTTTTTGTTTAAGTTAGGTGAAAATAGGTTTTGAACACGATTGTTGTGTTTTTTAGTATTGTTACCAGTTAACATTGAGGCGGTCGAGAATGTTAGAAAGTAAAATTAGAAACTACTAATAATTTCAGTGTTAGAAGGGGATCACTTAATGGTCAATTTTGATTTTCTGTTGTCAAACTTATAAACTTTAAACTTCAGTAGTTATACAACTTCTCTGGTTAATTGGTTATGGAAACAAAGTTGTACTTTATTGGACAATGCAAGTTTAGAAATATGAAGTGTGTGTGTCTATCAAGTTCGTTCACCAAATTTGTATGTGGAAAGTCGTAAGTTAAACCTTGAAAGTCAATAATATATAATCTTTTATTGGATAATGGGAAGTAATAAACAAATGTGTGTTATTCTAACATGTTACTTGTAGATTTAGTGATTCTGTTTTACATAACTTGACTATCAAATTTTGACACCAAATCTACATCTATTTTGTATTTGCAAAGTCAGACGTTTGACCTTTAAAGTCAAAAGTATATATTTATTTCTTGGAACACGGGAAGTAACAAACAGATGTGTGTTACTTTAAAATTTAGACGACATTGTCACTTGGATATTTTTTTTGCCTACGGAAAGTAAACTAGATTTTGTTAGTTTTCCTCTTGTGGATTCCAGTAATTGTATTTTATTTCCCTAAACAGACTTTGGAATATTGGCTGCTCGGTTAGGCTTGCCAGACGCAGGACTAATTTCTTGTGGAGAAATGGTTGACCAAGGTCAAATAATTACTCAAGTTGTGTCCATTCCAGTTATAGGTGATGCGGATAATGGCTATGGATATGCCATGAATGTGAAAAGGACTGTTAAAGCAGGATTTGGAGGAATAATTCTTAAAGACCAGGTTCATTTCTTAATCTTCTGTGTGTATGGTTATTTATTATCCGTATTTTTGTTTTTAGGTTGTTGAATTAAATAAATGTTGATTGGATTTTAAGCATGTTATGTTTGGTTTTTGGAATTTATGTAATTTTTAAAGTAGTTATATTGGTGCCACTGACCAAGAGACCTAGACTTTAAGTTTAGATATCGTTATCGAGAGACGTAATGTCAACATGTGCATAATCTTTGTGTGCTTGTATTTTGTTTATGTTATAGATCTAGAGACAAATGAATGCCTTGAAAGGAACGGCGGTTGCTGGGTCGACTCAGAACATGGAATAAGTGCTTAAAAGGTATAAACAGCTGAAACACTCTGCTCATCTAAAGCCATTTCTGTAACTTAATTCGTAAGTGTTTTTGTGGTTTTAGGACACTTTTAGGGGAAGAGTGTGTGAATGCCCTTCAGTGAATGGTGTACAATATTAAGGAGATGGATACACATTTTGGAAAGGTAGCCATATGTCAAATCTTTTAATCAACATTGACAACATCTGTTTCATGTTTTGTAATCTTAGATTGTTTAAATGACAGCCAGAAGTTTGGGCCCAAGAAAAAGGGGATAGAATTCCTATTTTAGTTAATGAACTTGGACAACCTATTGGTGACAAAGTTAGTAAGTAAACTAACCCATTTCATGGGAACCCTTTCAAGGAGTGGAAAGTACTGTCCGATTTATAAACCATGGAATAAAGTTAAGGACAACAAAAAACAAACGTTGCTCGAATTCATAAAGGTACATAATTAAAAATATGTTTGTTAATGAATGACTAAAGTATTTGTTTTCTAATGTGACATGTTCCATTTTTAGACAAAATTTGATATTCCAGAAGATGCTGAAGGCTGGGTATTGAAATCATTTGGGAAGAAGGTCAAGAACTGGAGGGCAAGAGTTAAGGAAAGCTACTATGATCCATCTTTGTCACTTCAGGAACAAATAAATTTTAGGCCAAAACAAGTTCAAAAAAAACAATGGAGGAGACTTGTGAAGTATTGGAATAAAACAAAGTCTAAGGTATGAAATAACCTTACACTTCAAATATAAATCCTCAAAATTTGGGATGTTACAATTAGTTTATTTCTCATTATGATATTTTATTTTCTATTGAAGATGGTAAGTGAAAAAAACAAGGTGAATCGGTCAAAAAAGAAGATGGTGCAAGTTACGGGTAAAAAAAGTTATGCTCGAGTCCGTGAAGAGTTAAAGGTGATTGTATGAAATAGTGCAATTCTTAATGTAGCATGTCGATATCCGTTGTTACTACTTATTTTCTTTTTATTCAAACAGGCATCTGTGGGACAAGACCCAAGTCGATTGGAAATGTTTCGTGCATGTTTCTCCAAACATGGAACTACAAAAAAGTGGAAGCTGCAAATGCAATTGTAAGTAATTTCTTATATATTCATATACATATCTTTTCTTTATGTTCTTGATGTTGTTAAAAATACATATCTTATTTTTGTTACTATATCTAATACAAGCACAGATGCAACAACTTAGTTCTAATCTTCCTGATGGTTCGATCGATAAGCCTGGACCAGATGATGTTTTTTCTAAAGTAATGGGGAAAGATCGAAATGGTGATGCAGTCATGTATGGTCGGAGATGAAGTTGTCCTCAAAAGCATTCTAAACTCTGCCGAGATTGTAGCAAGAGGATGGGTGAAGAGCTTGGACCCAAATGAGCTAGTTGGTGGTACAGAGATTGGACAAGAATTGTGTGAGGTAAACGTTCAAGTAGCAATAAAAATAGATGAAAAGTTGGTGAGACCATATGGGTTATTTTTCACAATTCAAGATTGTATTGGTGCCTCCATTGCATGGCCTTGTCCTTTCATCTCGGTATGTAATTATTAATTTTGTGATACGAATAATTTTAATAATCTGGAACTTAATGCTTATACACGGATGGTTTATTTGTAGGTAGTCCGTGAGGATTGAGGACACATGATGACTTAGGATTCTATGCTGCTTATCTCTTTCGTTGCTTTTAGTTTCTTTGTTAAATGTTACAAAACTTTATGTTGGATGATGCTATAACTTATTCATGTTTAGTGTTTTTGTTATGAATATGTTTATTTGAAATATAATAAAGTTTTATTTCTTTCGTTAGTTGATGTTATATACAGTATATCATAAAATTGTGTGTGTATATGTTTAAAAAACCGTTGTATCATGACTTGTTAGGACTTTCAAATTTGGTCCTATTAAAGTGTACGAATATGCTTTTCTTAGGACGCTATATTGTTTGTTCATTGACATCTTATGCGACCATAAAACTGGTTTCATAATCTTATTTGAGATATTAGGACCCTTTTTTTGGTACTAATGCTTCTATAATGTTACATCATAAGGGTCCTATAACTTAATTTTTTAGGACTCTTGTATGTGTATTAAAAGATTAAAACTAGGTAAGCACATGTTAAAACCTTGTAAAAGTGTCCTAATATGTTTTATTAGGAGTTTTTTTTGGGACATATTATGCGACCATAAAATTGGTTTCATAATCTCATTTGAGATATTAGGACGCTTTTTAAGTTTCGTGACTTATTACGACCCCCTTACATGAAACGCTTTTACCGTTGGTCCTATTAAATAAAAGGTCCTATAAAATAACATTTTAGGACACTTTTGTGCGTACTAAAAACCCATTTTTGTTGTAGTATATGTTTTCAACATGTGTCTGTGCTAGATATCAATCAGCTCCTAGGGAATCACACCTTATTGTAGTCAAAAGAATTTTCAGATATCTGAAAGGAACTCCCACACTTGGAATTTGGTATCCTGCTTCAAGCAATACCAAGTTATCAGCTTTTTCAGATAGTGACTATGCATGGTGTAAAATGTCAAGAAAATCAACATCTGGTGGTTGTCAATTCTTGGGAAACTGTCTAGTGTCCTGGCAATCAAAGAAGCAAACATCTGTTGCAACTTCAACTGCTGAAGCTGAATACATTGCAGCTGCAAGTTGTACATCACAGATACAATGGCTCCAATATCAACTTCTTGATTATGGAATCAAAGAGACCAAGACACCATTGCTTGTAGACAGCAAATCTGCCATTAGCATCATTCAAAATCCTGTTCAGTTTTCAAAGACTAAACACATTGAAATCAAGTATCATTTCATAAGAGATTGCTATGAAAAAGGCAAGATTGAAGTGAAACATGTAGCAACAGCTAATCAAATAGCTGACATTTTCACTAAACCCCTTGACACATCAACATTTCAGAAGTTAGTATCCATGCTAGGGATGCTAAATTTGTAAGTGTTACTATTTATTTTTCTGCACATTTTTGTTTTTCACTTACATCTGTTTTCAAACACTTGAAAAACTTCTGAAAAGAGAGAAACTACTGATGAACAAAACATCAGTATGGGGATAATTTCTGAAAAGTGATTAACTTCTGATAAAATAACCTTTAGAAGTTATGAATAAAAAGTATTTATAAAGTATTTCTCATCAGCTGTTAAAACTACTGAAGAGAAAATGGGAACTACTGATGAAGATAATCCTTCATCAGCAGTTTGGTCAAAAAGGGCAAATCTGACTTTTCCCATCATCAGAAGTTTGACCTAGTCGGTTTAAAACTTCTGATAAGAGATTTTTAACCTAGGCGGTTTAAAAACTTCTAATAAAGAAGATCCAAGCGGTTAAAAACTTCTGATAAATATCTTTTTTCAACACTTATCCTTTCAAACACAAAAAATTCCCTCCTTCTCTCTCAAGAAAGCTCTCAAACCCCTGAACCTGCAACACAAAATCACTGTTCGATTCATCAACACACACAAACAACATGGCTTTAGTTCTCAAACAGGGACACAATCTCAGAGCCTACTTAGAAAAACAAGAAGGCTAGTCCCAATACGATGAGATCATTGATCTCGTCGTCAAATCCCAATATTTCACCGCTCTCACCATAGACCCACCAATTCATCCTGAAACTCTAAATGAGTTCTGGGCTAATGCTGAGACAGTGATGGTGGATGATGAAGTTATCTCCCTCAACTCAACAATTAAAGGGAGACAAATGGCTATAACACCGGCCATACTCTCAAACAGACTGGGGTTGAATGATGTGAATGCCCCTGAAAAGTTTGACAACTCTGCTATCCACCTAACCATGACTGAGTGTGGTTATCAAGGTACTCTCTCACAAGCTACAATCTTTAAAAAGTATTTTGAACCAAAATATAAACTTTTGTTTCATTATATCATTATGTGCTTGAGTCCTAAAACTGGGTCTGATGACCAGATGCCCTCAACCTTTCAACCAATCTTTCATTCTATTGTGAATGAAACAAATTTCAGGGCATCAAAACTTTTCTTTAATGAGTTGGTGTTACATCACAATAACACTAAGAAAAAGTTTTTGTTATATCCAAGGTTCATTATGCAGTGCATAATATCTGAACTGGGTAATGAGGTGCTTGTGGGTAAAATTGAAATTTTGAAACCCTTAACCTCACAAGCATACTCAAGGCACAACAAACAGGCTGCCTGGCCAGAAGATGACCAAGGGGAACAAGCACCAGTCCCCATGGAACCCTCATCTTCCAAACCTACTCCACCAAAGGCCAAGAAACCCAAGATAACAAAACAAAAACCCACCAAACCCAAAAGAAAAGCTGTTCAGGAGGTTGAGATGCCTGAACAAACTACTGTGCAATCTGCACTTCTTAAAGATGTGACTGAAACATCCTCTCAGTCTCATCCATCTCAAACCCCACCAAGAGCACCAATAACTATCCTTTTAAAAAGAAAAAGACTTAAGAAAAATATTCCAATTGACTCTTCTTTTGAAAC
Organism: Ambrosia trifida; assembly: GCA_028751855.1. Taxonomy (NCBI): domain Eukaryota; kingdom Viridiplantae; phylum Streptophyta; class Magnoliopsida; order Asterales; family Asteraceae; genus Ambrosia; species Ambrosia trifida. The sequence goes on along the minus strand of CM054123.1, from coordinate 25,914,902 downwards.
TGCTGAACCCATTGCCCAAACTACTAAACCAGCACCCCAAATTTCTGAACCAGACATCGAAATAGCCAAACTTCTCTCCGGGCTAAAAGAGAAAGTCCCATCTACACATGTCAGTCCCCATCAACCACATCAAACAGGGGACATAGACTCAGATAGTGACATGGATGTGGACACTCATAGCCCTAACCAAAGAGATGAGGATGAACCAGGGTCTCTAAGCCCAAACTTAGAAACCTTTGGTACTTTTGAGGCTGCTACTACTCATTTACCACCCAGTGGTGGACCTGAGGACAGATGTAAAATAGCTAAGACCTCAACTGTGGCAACTACTGATGAAGGCTTAATGCCTGAGGTAGGAAATCCTCTGAACCAAGAACAAGAGGTACATGAGACAACTGAGTTGGGCTCAGCTCATGATGTAACTGATACAGTCCTCATTGAGGATGTAATCAGGGATTCAGATGATTCCATTAATTTGGATGATGTTTCAAAACACAAAACTACTGAATTGACGGCTATAAGTGAAGGTCCTGCACCTGGTGTCTCTAAGCTCAAGAAGCTAGTCACACCATCTCAGGTTAAAGCCCACTCAATCCATGATTCCCCTAGAGTGGCATCTCCTGTACAACAAGGAGATCAACCAAAAACACACCCCTCACTACAAATGCCTACCCAATTCCCTGGGCAATCAAGCATAGACCTGAACCAACTATGCAGCCCAGATGGTCCCTTGTATCACATGATGAACACCCTCATCAAAAATCACATCCAAACATACACAGCTGACTTGGAGCTGTCCATGAAGAACCAATTTGGAGTGATACAGATGAAGATGAATGATCTGTCCAACAAGATTGATCACAACAACAAACAGATTGCTCATCTTCAAGGTCATTTCTCCCAAGCTTCAACTTCCAAAGGTGATAAAGCCAAAAAGGGGGAGAAAATCAAGGTGCCTATGGATACACTTGAAGCCAGAAGAAAGGCAAGAGTGGCTATCCTAACTAGAGATCAAAAAGATCAAGCCAGAAAAGAGAAACTGGCACAACAATTTGGTGTCCCTATTCAAGAAATAGAAGATGCTGAAAAGGCTGATGAATCCCAAGGGCACAATGAAGAAACCTCTGATGGCCAAAGTTCTGATGAAGAATCAAAAAGTACTGAAGACAATCCTTCAGTAGTTGACAAACCTTCAGAAGTTGTCAACCCATCAGAAGTTAACACTTCCAAGACTCAAACTGCTGACCCTTCCAGATCAAGTGCTCCTATTCAACCAACCTCTGCTCCTATCAGGCCTACTACAACAGTTACAACAATGACTGTGCTAAACCCTTCTCCAATCTCTCAATCAGCTGAATTACTTGAGAATAGTTTAGTTGCAGCCCAAAAGAAGGCCAGAGAAGATCTGATTTGGAAAAATCTGGAAGAAAGGGATGACTAGATCTAAGCTATGAAGAAAAACTTCAGGCTTATGAAGCTGAACTACAAAGGCAGGCTAGCCTAGATGAGATTGCTGAACAAGACAAAAGACATCAACTGATGTCTTACATAATGAAGAAAAGCAAAGTGAAAGCCCACACATTGAAGAGACTCTCTGTGGAAGAGCTGACAAGAAGAGCTCAACTTATTGCAGATAAACTTGCAACAAGTAAAGACACAAAGGCCAAGAGAGCTCAGATGATAGAAGAACTGGTAGCCAATGGTTATGGTTCAACAGCCTCAGTGTCCAAATGGAAAGAAGAAAGACTGGTGGACACATACAGAAAATATAAGGCTGCAATGGCTGCTAATCTAGAGTAGTTTCAAACTGCTGAAGCTTCAACTTCAGTAGTTAGAACTTCTGGTGTTCAAAGAAGACCAGCTACCCAAAGAAAGAAGTCAGAGGAAAAAGTAAAGACAAATTTCAGAATGGTATTACTAGAAGGTAGTACAGTAGTACATTCTGATTTTGACATAGAAGAGAAGCCTCTACTCACACAATTCAGGGATCCTTCCACCTTTGCATATCAAATCCAAAAGACCATCACAGACAAACTGCACACCAAGGTAGTAACTGAACACCACTTGCCAACATTTCAGATACCTAATGTGATGGAACAACAGCAGGGAAGTGAATCCCACCTGAGAGTCATTGAAGTTGAAAACATTCAACACTCAGGAGAAACCCAGGGTACCACCATGGTTCCCTACACTGCAGACTTTGACAAGTCTAAAGTACCAGTCATCAGATGGTCCTTTACTGATAACAACTCAGTACTTGTGACAAGAAGAGATCAAACAAGCAGGGAATATAGGTCGATGAATGAACTGAAGAAACTATCAACCAAAGACCTGCTTACAATCCAACACTTGGAACCAAGAAAAGGGTCTCTTACTGATGATCAACTAAACCAGCTCAAGAATTCCATGTTCAAAGGAATATGGAAAATTGTGAAGGACAGAAAGGAACAATAAGGAATTAGTAAGGTTTTGGCTTCATCAATCCAGGGGGAGATTGTTAGGACAAAAAGGATTGGTGAAACCACTTTTGCAAACCTTAGTCTAATTCACTTTCTGTCAAAATACTCTAAATATGGAACTGCTGAAGACAAAGAATCAAACTGCTGAAGAAGAGATTCTGAAGTGCTGAAGAAGAAGTCTATGAAATGCAATGAAATTCTGTTTAAAATATTGTTCAGTGGGGAAGTTAAACAAAACAAATAGTATGCATGCTTTGCTTTTTATAATGATTATAAGGGGCAAGCTTTATTGCTCATTTGCAGGCCTGCGAAAATGGTGAGAGTGTGGGCACGGGCTTGGTTTTTATTTGAAGGTGAGTAGAGGGATGAAGTCCTCTGTGCATTTGATCTTAGAATTTTTACAAAAAGTTGCTTTTGTTTCCTCTTTTGTTGGTTTGTTAATACATGTTAATAGATACTATAATAAGAAAAAATTAGAAACAAAACAAATAAATATGTAAAATGTCAAAAACAACCCTAAGTTAACGTTAGCTTCTAAGAGGCTTAGTTAAATGGATAGATCTAGCAATAAAATGTAAACCATATGGTCCAGTTGAGAAAAAAACCTTTTTTTGATGGATCTAGTAAAATCGGCCAAACCTCAGGAATGATTTTGGCTATTCACTCAATTAAAAATTTCATATCATGTAATCATAGTATTAACGTTTTTCATTACAAATACATGTCCCATTCGCGGTTTGTAAATATGAACCAAATATTCGACACATGAACCATAAATTGGTTGTGCCTGACAATTTGAGACCATAACTCTGATGGTTATATTTTTTTTTCTTTTTATTTATAGAAACGATTTTAAAAACTAAACCCAACTACTACCAGTAAATGTTACACTTTCGATATAATAAACTTTTGTAATAAAGCTGCACGCATAAAAGTGTAAAACAATCCAGTACTCTATTGACTCCACCTAGTCCATCTATGTTTCCATGTTTACAAAAGTCTTTATTTGATTTTTTTTTTTTTTTTTAAGTAAATAGTTAAAATCGTCCCTAAAGTTTGGGCAATTTTGTTAGATCCATTTAAAAAAGTTTTTTATTCTCACACGGACAACTAAGCTTTCAAATTCGTTGCTAAATCCTTAATCCATCCATTTCTCAAACTTGGTTAATTTTTAACGTAACTGAAGGGTATTATGGTCATTCTCTTTATTTTTTTATTTTTTTTTTTTATGTTTTAACCTCTCTGCTACGTATCGTTGATACTTTACTAGAGCAAAAGATAAATAAGCAAGCATACCTCCTTGTATTCATGCTCTGCATCTAGCATCTCTGATCGAAGTAGCCTTAATTAATATGTTGCTTAAAAAAACTATCATGTTAGATTAATTCAAATAAATATTATATCTATTCATCAATAGGAATTTCATTTACAACAGCCTGCAAGAAATTAAATTATAATTGTAAGTCACGGTTTCTAGGCAAAAAAAAAAAAAAACCTGAATTAGTTTAAAATTTTGGGTAGAAATGTGATTCAGGTCAACCAGACCCAGCCCAAGAATCATTAATAAATATGGATTTATAAGAAACAATCCCTAAGATCTATTTTGTATCATTTACGCAATCAACATGAACAAATGAAATATGAAATATAAAATAATGAAAACTAGTAATGGAAATCATACAGATCAGTTTCCTTTCGTTTTGGTCAGTGTCCGTGTTTGGTAACTTTGACATATGTACATATAAATGCATGCACTCTGATTATATTAACGAACACCATCATCTACCGAAACAACGACCCACCACAACCACACCTGTTGCAAACCAAATCAGCGTTGATGAAGATGATGATGATGGGTCTTCGATTAAGTTTTTTTTTTTTTTTGGGTTACAAGTATGTTCAGAGATGAAAAAGATGACGCCAGATGATAGCGGTTGTTATGGATGATAGTAATGGTGGTTGTGGAGGGTGGTTGTTGTGAAGGTGGACATATAGATTTAACTAATTTATAATTTTAGTCCCTGTAAAATAATACACTAGTTTATATAAACCATAATTACCCAAGTTAACGTTAGTTGTTAATGGAGTTAGAGAAATGGATGGATTTGGCAACGATCTTGAAACCTCAGTGGTTCAGGTGAGAAAAAAAACTTGTTTGGATGGATTTAGCAAATTTGCTCAAACCTTAGGGACGATTTTGGCTATTTACTCTAATTTTTTTTTTTATGTAAATATTCTAATTCATTCCAGGACAAAGAAATTACATTAAGATAGCGGGCAGGCGGGCAACAAGCTGCGCCGCCACCCATTTCTGGATAGCAAATCCTAATCTATAAAAAACATAACCATGTCCACCCGGAGCCGAGACACTACTGTGAATAACCCGCTGGACCCTGGTCAGAAAACGGGTAGCCTCCGGTGCCAATGAGCCAAAGGTATCAAAAGCCAAAGGTACAAAAACGTGTTGGTTCTCCTCGCAGGCTTTAGCATGTTTTTCTACCTTCTTTGCCTCTGCTTTCCGGACCGCTTGCCCTGCAACAAAGCCACTATCCCTCAACCCAACTAGGGGAGATACACCCGTCAGGTCAACACAAGCATGCTTCCCCCCGGCCCATCCAAAGACAAGGAGATCTGCTAGTCGTAGGGTGGATCTCCCTTCTGCTGGATCCGAGTGGAAGTTTACAGGGGCCTCCTTCTTGGCTGAGATCCCAGCCCGTCTTAAAATGTCCCACAGAATGTATCGAACCCAATCATGCAGATATTTAAAACCGGGCAACTCCTTACAATGAACCGCGTGTTCCCCGTATTCATCCAGGCAGGCCTTACGGCACATCGGACAGATGTCATCCTCCTGGTACATTGGGATCATCAGACGATATTTAAGAATGGCCATGTATTCAATAGCGGACATGCTTTGGCCTAAACCTTCGATCGGGATAACAGTTAGGAAATCTTGGGCGTGGGGGGTTTGCAGGCATTCAATAACTGCCCTCTGACGGGGGGACAGACCAAAAACTTCACCCAGGTTCTGAGCGATTTTGCCATAAAGGGCATTCGCCAAAGTTTTCTGAGGCTTTGGGGGGGGGGGGGGCGGTGTCCTTGTTAGAAAAACCGCCAATATCAAAACCTGGGAGATAGTCATTTAGCTTTTCGAGGGCCTGCACGTAGTCCAAGTCTGCGCCAAAAACCCCGCTATTTCGTAGGATGTGGTCTTGAAGGTTCCAGGACTGAGCTCGTGACGCCACAAACGCATACATGCCGACATCCTTCGCAGAGAGGAGCCCTAATCCTCCCACACGCATCGGCAAAGACGCCATCCGCCATTGTAGGTCACCAAAGAAAGGCCCCCCACATACCACTATGTCTTCAATGGCTTCCCGTAAACCTTTGTCAAAACATGATACTGCTTCATCCATCATGGAGGGTTGGCAGGTCCGTAACCCAAAAAGCAACTTAGCAACCCCCATACATGTCCTGAGCAGGAGGAGTTCACTCTGGGGATCCCTAAGGCAGGGCAAGAGTTGCATGAGTTCAACAGCGCGCGATGCCCTCCGCCTTGCCAATCCGCGGATAAAATAAGGGTCACGGCTAACAGCCCCTCCGAGGAGCTTCACCCCTTTTTCTGGCCTACCAATCCCGCTGGGAAAAAGCCCCTCCTGAAGTTTCACCCCATTACAAGACGGCCAAAAAACCTCTGTTTTCTTAATATTAAGCTGAAGCCCCAAGGATGGCCCCTCTAGCCGGATAATGTCTAAGGCTTTAGCAACTTCGGTGGCCTCACCAATAATCGTCCCATCGTCCAGGTACCACGCATGAAATGGGAGTTTACAAATTTCTTGTACCCGGAGAACCATAGGGTGTAAAGCAAGGGCGAAAAGGAGGGGACCTAAAGGGTCCCCCTGCTGAACCCCCGTGGTGGCCCCTATATAGTCATTACCAACATACAACCTAGCTGGCTGAGCATATAGGAACTGAACCCATGAATAGATAGACGAGCAACGTTGATGGACCTCTCGAAGAAGGGCAGTGCGGTCGATCATATTAAAGGCATTCGAAAAATCTACCGTGAGCATAGCCAAGGAGCCGTCCGCATGGAAGGAGCTTAAGAACCTGTTCGCGCTGTGAACCACTGCCTCCGCCCCATTGGGTGTTCCCACCCCAAATTGAAAGTCCCCAAGGTACTTAGCCATTTCCTTCCCAACCTTCCTCATAGCCACTTTAGAAACTAATCTGCGCCAAATGGCCCCTACGGCAATGGGCCGAATCCCGTTATCAGGTTTCAATAAAGGGGTGAGGGGGGCCGAAGAAATAAATTCAGCTAGAACCCTTGGGCACAAACCCCCTAGCCAAAGGTTGACGACTTCAGTAATAGCTGAGAGCAACCCCGTGGAAGTCACTGACCCTTCTCCAGTAAGAGCGTCTAGCAAATGTTGGGCCCTCAAACCGTCCCTCCCACAAGAAGTCCCTTTAGGGAAAGACCGGAGACATCCAAGCACACAATCCATATCCACAATAAGGGCGGGCATGACGTCAGAGTTGGCGGGCAGGGACGGAGGAGGCATCACCGGATGTTTGTCAATAAAGGCGTTCATGGTAGATTCCCCAAAAGGAGCAACCCCACTGGAACACAACACCTTGACAACAGCTGTGAAGTGACCATCCCTAACTTTTCTTAAGCATTGTTTGACATTGGGGCTCTCTTCAGAAGACTTAATCCCCCTTACACCCTGGGTAAAGAAAACACTCTCCCCCGCACTATCAAAAAGGGAAGAAACCAAATCTGAAAACCCAGAACCGTCTTTCCACAAGGAAAGCGTTTGCAAGATGCTACTACATTGCAAGGATTTCCTATTCCCAGACCTCCGCTCCTGCCTAGTGGACGGTTTGACGACCCGCAGAGTACACCTCGGCAATAAAAGCAATTTGACCCAACTTTCTACAGACCCTGGAGAGGCCACCACCTTTCGTAAGGCACCTGTCAAAACTTGGGCGAACGCCAATCGACAGCTTGGCGGAATGCTTTTGACAGTTTGAATGGGCAGAGAGAAAACCTTTTCAAGGAGGGATAAGTCCCCGACAACCCCTCCTAAAGGACCCGGTTCCATATCAGTAGCCGCACGCTGAGGTTTCTGAATCCCCATAATGAAATCTTCCACATCCCCTGTATTCACCGAAAAGGAGAAGACATCATCAACGCCGTGGTTACACCTTTTGCTAAGAGCATGCATCACCATGCACCTCCCACATAGCCATTTGGCCCCATCTTGAAGGGCGCCCCCAACATCCATAAACAGGTCCAGATCTTGAGACATGGCATCTCGCAACGACGCCTTCCGATTTTCTGTCTTGAAATGCAGACTCTGCATGTGCTCGAGAAGGCGGAAAAACCCCGAAAACCCCGGTTTACCATCTTTACAATCATGGAAATGCTTGAAGGGGCATGATCTAAGCCCACTGCTTGAGCCAGGGCCCGAACCTCCTGGCTTACCAATCCGATCCCTTTTTTTAGGAGCCATAAACACATCCAAAGCAACCCAGATAAAAAGCAAGAAAAACCTAAAGGACCCCTACTCGAGGCGAGGTGGGGCAATAAACCGATGAAAACAAGGACTTAAAAACTTCAGGTAGACAACGGGAGAGTAGAGGGGGAGCAACCAACAATTGCTCACCTCCTACCCGTTAACCGCAACACCCTATTTATACCATCATACTATATTATTATTATTATTATTATTATTATTATTATTATTATTATATGTTTTTAAGTCATAACAGCCGGTCAAAAAAAAATATTAGTCATAACAATCATAAGGAAATAAATAGAAGTTGGAAACTGGCGAGTAGCCTTATAGGTTGGGCGAGTAGTAGCCAGTGGGGTGGCGGGTAGCAAAGCCAGGGGCGATTGAGCAAGGGCGATTAGGCTGGTGTGGGGCAATTGGGTTTTTTTGTTTTTTAAAAAGTAGCCATTAGGGAGGGTTAATCGGAGTCTGGCCAGAGGGTAGGGGGAGTTAATCGGGTGTTTAAGGATGGGGGAGGTCGATAATCGGTGACGGTTTAAGGGGATAAGGTTTCCGGGCGGTGGTGGTGAAGGAGGAGGGTGAGGTTGGTTTCAGGGAAGGGGTGGTGGTGAAGGAGGAGGTGAAGGAGGGTGAGGGTGGTTTCAGGGAAGGTGGTGAAGGAGGAGGGTGAGGGTGGTGAAGGAGGAAGGTGAGGGTGAAGGAGGAAGGTGGTGAAGGATTCTATTTTTTATTTTGATTTTCAAGATACGGATTTAGGAATTGTCTAGGTTTGGTTTAGGTGAAAAGTGAATGTAGCCTTCCTTTAAGTGGTAGAGATCGTTGAAAAAGAAAGCAAAACAAAAGAAAATCAAGTAATACAAATAAAAAGGGAACACCAAATCTATGTTATATCTCTTACTAAATATAAGGGTTTGGGAGTTTTTTAATCTGTTTTGGTGTAATTTATTGTGGTTTTGTTTGTTTTTTACTGGACGCTTGGGTATGTATGAAATGATGACCTTGAAGCTTTTGCTAGGTTTCGGTTAGTGGGACCCCAATATTGCAACTGAGGTACAACACCACTAAACATTTGATTTTTTTTGAAAGGTTTAGATCAATGGAAATCCTTATACAACCCTAACATATTGGTCTCAAGTTCGAATCCTTACCCATGCACCGGTGTCCTCCTTGCCTAAGCTCAAACCGTCACGGGGAATTTTTTTGTGGTGTGCATGGATCGAACTTGTGACCTCCCACCAGGATGGGAATCCCTAAGGGAAAACCCACCCTACCTCAAACCAGCTGAGCTAGAGATCATTGGCACCACTAAACATTTGATGGTGCCGATTTAGACTACATTATCTACGTTTCCGCCGCGGTGTTATGTTTGTTCTTGCGGTTATGAATTTTTAGGTTGTGCTCACTGATTGATTTAAAATGTTTTTGAATTTTTTTAATATAAAATACCATATAGATTATATTAATAAAAGGCCAATCATATAAGGATAGGAGTAGGGTTGTAAACAAACCAAACGTTCGGTGAACAGTTCGTAAACTGTTCGGCGGAAAGTTCGTTTGTGTCCGTTTATTTAATAAATGAACGAACACGAACAAAAAATTTCGTTTGATTAACTAAACAAACAAACACGAACAAATGTCTCGTTCGTTCGATTGCGTTCGTGAACGTTCGGCAATGTGTTTGTTTACGTTCGTTTATTTATATCCGTTCGTGTATGTTTATTTATATTCGATCACCAGTTAAAACTTATGATAATTATGGACTTTTGAATTAGGAACATCATGTATTCATGCCTATGCCTAAGTAATTTTAGATAATTATGCCTAAGTTAGTACAATTTGACTTATCGACATTGTTTAGTAGATGTACTTTGTCTAACAGTTAATATTAACAATGTTTTTTTAGTTAGTTGCATATTAAATGTTTGTTTTTGTTCAAGACCCGTATTCACGAACAGTTCGCAAACAACTGAATTTCTTAACAAACAAACACAAACATAGAATTATGTTCGTTAGTGTTCGTGAACGGTTTGTTTGTCCAAGAAACCTTAACAAACAAACACGAACAAAGCCTTGTTCGTGTTTGTTTGGTTCGTTTACAGCCCTAGATAGGAGGTAGACGGGCAATAAACTGCGCCGCCATCCCGCCCATCCCCTTCTGAATAGAAATACTCATCATTATGATTGTTCAACCTTTATGAAATATGTGTTTCTTTGAGGCGTTTGAGTTGTGGTTACTTGGTACAAGGGGTAAAACGGTTTAGCAATTGAAGAGATATGTACCCGCGCGTGCGCACGGCCCCACATGCACATACACGTCAACACAATAAGCTGACGTGATGTTCTAGAAGCCGGCGCACGTTACCTCGTACATGACAGGTGTCACCCGACAAGGATAGGGACACACAGCCAATCAGATGCGTTTATGCCCTGCTCCACAATCTCCAGCAAGTACGAGGTATAGAAAAGGACAGAAAGGACAATTGCAAGACACGTGGACCAATCACAGAGCGACAGCACAATACGACAGCAACGGTCGTGATCGTACGAGGGAGCTGCCATTCCTCCTACAGCCAATCACAGGCCACCTCAGGGGCCTATAAATACCTACCTTCGTCACAAGAAGAAGGGTATTCACTCAGCAATAGAGAATTCGTCATATAGCTGTGAAGGATAGATTATAGTCGAAACTTTGTAACAATCTTATATTGAGAAAATTTAAATGGGACTTATCAACTAGACTACCAAATAATCTCACTAAAAAACAAAAATTATCAACGAATTATTGACGGATCCATGATATCCAAAACATAACTTTTGGTGAAAAAAATTACCAACGAATCCAACAAAATCCAAAAAAGAAGAAGTTAAAGTTATGGTTGTCATATATGTAACATAAACTAAATAAATTTATTTTGAAAACATCTTGCAAGTTTATTTTATAATTGTATTATAAAATATATATATATTTTTTTTGAAAAAGGCATTTTTTTTGTCCTTAATTACGTTTTACTAACTTATGGTGGTTGTATACTTCTAATTTTTGGTGGGAAGTGAAAATTTTGGGTATTTAAGTGGAAGAAGTAATTGGAGGGAAATAATGAGAGCAATGTGCAAAACCATTAATTTTTATATTATAGTAAATTAAAATTATGACGAAATAAAAGAGAGTTACTTTAATTAATCACATATTAGATTATAAAATATGTTAATGTTAATTATCTTCAGCCCAGCTGGTTTGAGGTACGGTGTGTTTTCTCTTAGGGTTCCCATTCTGGGGGTAGGTCACAGGTTTGATCCATGCACATCATAAAAAAATTCCCATGACGGTTTGAGCTTAGGCAAGGAGGACACCAGTGTATGGGTAGGGATTCGAACTTAAGACCGCTACGTTAGGGTTGTACTAGGATTTTCACTAAACTAAACCTTTCAAAAAAAAGATTATAAAATATAATAATCAAATTATATGGTAAAGGAATTAAAGAATATAATATGTAAAAGAATTAAAGAATAAAGAAACCTAAAAGTTATTAACTTCATAGTTCCGCGGTTCATATAAATTAATTATAAATACCAAATATAGTTTTTGTGTGTATTAAAATTAGGGATGAGCATTCAAGCCCGAATACCGATTCTGTCCCGTTCCGATCCCGATACCGTACCGAACCGATACCGAACCGAGGGGTTTCAGGATCGGTATCGGTATCCATATTTATGGATTTTCGGTTTCGGTATTATCGGTATCGGTACGGTATCGGTATTTTAAGGCAAAATACCGATACCATACCGGTACCGTACCGATACCGGACCGATACCGTACCGTACCGTATGTGTTCGGTATCGGGATCGGTATTGGGTTTTTGGACTTTTCGGTATCGGTATTGTCGGGATCGGTATCGGTTCAGTACCGATCCCGTCCCGAGCTCATCCCTAATTAAAATGTTATACAAACAGGGGGGAGTCTAAGAAGGGCTTGAGGGTGTTCGGCTCCCACTGTTTTTTGTTTTAATAGTGTAAATTTCTCATTTTTGTTCGAAAATTTTGTATATATTGAATCGGACCCCCACCGATTTGATTTGATGTTGCGTAAATTTGGGTCTCGTGACTTTTGGCCCCCACCATCTTAAAATTCAAACCCTGCCACTGGATACAAATAAATATATGAACATTGGTCGATCAATTTTGACGTACTTCATCAATATAGCGTGTAATGGATGTAGTATGAGTCGTTATAACTATTAAGGCCCACTACGATTCATTAAGGCGTGCATGATCTCTTATTAACTCATTATGATCCAATAGCTCATTACAACACGATATTGCCCTATAACTCTATAAGAGCTAGTATGACGCAATACAATCTACCATGGTAAGTTAAGATTCCTCACACCCATTAAGGCCCAATACGATCCATTAGTGTATATATATATATATATATATATATATATATATATATATATATGATCCATTATCGCTCATTATAATCTAAAATGAATCAGCGCAACCTAGGGGTGTAAACGAGCCGAGCCGAGCCCAACTGGGCTCGAGCTCGGCTCGTCATGATTTTAGAAAGCTCGAGCTCGGCTCGAAAGTAAAACCCAAGAGCTCGAGCTCGGCTCGAAATAATTTTAGAACAAGTTTAAAGGAGCTAAAAGCTCTGCTCGAGCTCGCTTCGATAGCTTAAATGAGCCAAAGTTCGGCTAGATCTCAGCTCGCCAATGTTAAATAGTAGGTATATTATAAATAAAATAATAATAATAATATAAAATTTATTTGGGCTTGTATAGTCTCGCGAGCCTAAACTGTCTTTGTACGAAAATCTCGGGCTCGGGCTCGGGCTAGATAACTAAACGAGCCATTTTTCAAGCTCGAGCTCGGGCTCGATAATTAAACGAGTCATTTTTCAAGCTCGGGCTCGTTAAGGCTCGGCTCATTCAAGCTTTTTACCGATTCGATCCCGAATAGCTCTCAAGCCGTTATGCATTATTTACACCCCAGCGCAACCTGATATCAACCTTTAAAATCCAATATGACATGATAAAGCCCACTATGGCTCAATAAGAGCCATCGTGATTAGTGAAGCCCATCTTGATTATTTACCTTCGTAGGTATTTTAAATTTTAATTTGCCTCCCAAATCCCAAATAGCCTATCCCCCTAAAATTTTAAACTTCCCTCTCATTCTTAGATTTCATAGTTCTACATCCATATCCTCTATCATCATTCACCAGCCCTAATCGGTATTCCATTTCTCTAAGTCTCTATCGATGGTCTCTTTTGATTGATTCCCATCACTCCACCATTGACGGATTACGGTTGACTGATGGACGAATCACCTCCATCATCGCGCTCAACTCCTCGTTGATAATTTTTTGAACTGGCGTTTTTGTTCATTCTTCGGTGCTATCGGTAATGTTTCCAAACAATATATTTTTTACTTATTTAATTTGTGAAGATGTGTTGGTGGGAAATGCTTCGCTTCCCTTGTTCTCATGATGTTGTCACGAATTAACGGTACTATTGATTCTTTCTGTCATACTGTTAGTTCACTGACTGTCCGATTGAGTAATTTATTTTTTTTTTTCTAATTTCTTCTTATAATCTGCTTGTTGATGAATTGATGATTTTCTGTCAAGTATGGCCATTTTATTAAAACTTAATTCAAACAAAAGAGGAATTGAATATAAAAAGTAATAATTAGGTTATTTACTATATTGAGTGTATGCAATTAAGTTCACTTAAGGGACTTCTTGATATATGTGAACTGCATATGATTCATCCTCAAGTTCGCTTTTTTTATTTGGTCAATTAATTAAAATCTCAACTCATTTATCTTGACAATTTATTCAACACTTTCTTTTTATAATGAAAGGATTGTGGAATACATATGAAATTGTAAAATTCAAAGATCACTCTATTGATGTATGTACCAATATAACAATGATAATTACAATTTTTGTTTATCTTTAAACTTGTACTTAAATTTTTAAATGATATTTTTAGCATTCTTTTGTGTTCTCTGCACTATTTGAACAAGAATTTAGTTGCAAAGAGACGCTATTTTATGGTTGCAGAATTTTGGATAATCTGCTGGTGTTTTTATCTTTAATAAAATTTCTGACTTTGGTTTGTTAGCACTACAATTTATTTATGATAATTTGATAAAGCTGCTAGTGATATCTAGAACCAGTTCTGTAAGTACTGTGGTTGCAAGTGGTAATTGGAGCATATGTAAAGGGAATGTGTATAAAGGTTTAGTTGCAAGTTGTTACAAAACATGGAATCACTAAAGAACTAAAAATACTCTTTTATTGAACAGATCCCAACCCAAGAATGTTTATATCCAGAACAAAACACAAGACCTTAAACAAACTTGTAAACAACCAATCTAAACAGACACACAGAGATTATCAACACGATAACTCTTTAATCTTCTATGACCTAACTCTCTTAGACAAGATTCAAGATGAATCTGATCTAAACCCTAAATGAACTGAGAGAAAAATATCAAAAGATTACAAAGACTGAAAGACTGATAACAAAGAATGAGAGTGTAAAACTCGTAAACAGGTGAGGAGCAGGCCTTTTATAGAGGATAGTTAGGTTTGGTAAGAGACACACCCAAACCAAAAAGAAGCCGTTGGATCTTATGAAGAAACACACGAGTATAAGATCTGGACGCTTGATTTGAGCTCTGGAAATAGGCTTGGGGATTGCCAACGTGGCATCACCCAAACTGGACGTCTACTCGTGGGCCCATAGATAAGCAGAAGCCCAACATCTTAACACTTTTGTTGTAAAGCCCATCAAACTTAATATATAGTAGCCCACTTTGTTGAATAATATGCTCAGCCCACGAACCATGCTTAGCCCACGAACAGCTCACGAACCATCTAACCATCATCTAACCCGGCTCTCCTTCTTGATCAGCTGTCCAGCCAAACTCCCAAATCATGATACATGCAAAAAATAATGACAAAACCATTATAAGTATATGTACATAAAACATGTATTAAATTGAACAAATGTATTACCTGTTAGGAAGACTTGTAACGTTTCAACACAAGTCACTTAGAATTTGGTTCATCGTTCATCATTTAAATTACATCTAATTTTAAAACTATGTATTAAAGTGTATAAAGTCTCAAGGTACGTATTTATTTTAATTAAAACTATGTATTATATTAATTTACTCATTTATACTTTTACATTTTAATGAATTCTATGAAACTAGATGGTTTGGAAAATGATGAGAATGAAGGAGATTTTATGAGATCTCAAGGTACATATGTTTAGTGATTTAAGTATTTCCTTGGTTATTGTTTTAGCATTTTTGTAATTGTTGTTTATTGATCGTATTTTATTTCTAATGACAAGTTGAAGCTGATCAAGATGAAGAGGATGAAGCCATTGAAGATATAATAGCTGCAAATAGCGATATGAATATGGATGATAGCAGTGAGGATTTGGAAAATGAGGACGACGTACATCGCCTTGAAATTGAACAAATACAACGCTCTGAATTAGAAAAGGCAATAGGTACGATTTGATTACTTATACCATGTTTTTGGATGTTACTGATTTACTATATATACATATTTTTTTTATAAAATACTTTATTACAGAAATTCCCAAATCCAAAAAAGGAGGACTAACAATGTTGCATGCTGTGCACACACAAACATTCAAAGAGCGGGAGATCATTATATGTAATAAATTTGGACAACCCATTGGACCCGAAATAGAGGGGAAAGATATACCCGGACAATTCTCTTGATTTTTGGGCACAATAGCTCGTAATCATAGTTATGCACCATTGATTTATAGTTCGTGGCAGAAGGTGCCACATAAATAAAAGATATGGGAATATGTCTTGGTAAGATTTTTGATAGTTTTGTTTCATTTATTTGTTAGATTTTCATTGTTAACTAAATGCTTACTTTTTTAAAGGAAAAATATGATGTGCCAAATGCTGCTAAGAAATGGGTTTTAACCACTATTGGAGAATTGTATAAGGTTTACAAATGTCGGTTTAAGCGAAAACACTTCTATCAATTTAAGGACAATAAAACAAGGCGGAAGAACCGACCTGACAGCATTCCAGAAGATAATTTCGCAAAATTGTTGCGTCTATGGAGTAATAAAGATGTGGCGGTATTTTCTTCAACAATTTCTCTATTAATAGTATTTGCTATTTAGAGTTGTATATTAGTTGATGTGTATATATTAATGTTTTTACAGAAACGCTGTTTGCGAGCTAAGGAATCACGCATGTCTCAAAAAAATATGCACACAGCCGGTCCAGAATGTTTTCCTAGGATTTGTGAGGAGATGGTAATATGTTTCTAGTTTGCCCATGATTTGTATTATTTTTGTCGTGCAATACACTAATGTTTTTGTTTCCTTATATTTATTTTATTATGAATACAGAAAAATGCCGACCCAAACCAACAATCACATGCTTTAACACAATTGTTTGAACGTACGCGTAAAAGGACGGAGTGGCGCGTATATGTTGATACATATGATGACAAGCAAACGAAAATTGTAAGTTCTTTCTACTTTTATCTTTATGTAAATATCCATGTTCTATGTTCGCCTTATGTAAATATTCATCTATCATGTTTGCTTATTACGTATAGGATTAATGAAGAACTACAAGCCAAAGGAGGATGAAAACGCTATAGTTGATCCTTATTTAGTTGTAATGAGCAAAGAAAACTATGGGTATCGTCGAATTTATGGAAGAGGTGTTACAAATACACTGATAAAAAAAGTGGATGGTGCTTGCACGTCATACATGGTTCCAGAGGGGCTGATAGAATCTTTTAAAGCAAACGTTGAAGTTGAGAAAAACCAGTTGCTAGAATTGCGCAAAGAGATCGAAGAGGATCATCAAAGGAAAAAAGCCGAGCATGAAGTGGACCATGAAAGAAAAAAAGCAGAACTTGAAGTTATTCGAAAAGATATTATTGACAACCAACGAAAAAACTTTGAAGCTATGATGCAGGAGGTTATGAAACAACTACAAGTTAAAGATCAAGATGACTAGAAGGCCGGTTTATA
Source organism: Ambrosia trifida (assembly GCA_028751855.1). NCBI lineage: Eukaryota > Viridiplantae > Streptophyta > Magnoliopsida > Asterales > Asteraceae > Ambrosia > Ambrosia trifida. The sequence goes on along the minus strand of CM054123.1, from coordinate 25,897,862 downwards.
TTTTTCTTCAGTATTGTAATTGACACTTTATTGTTATTTAAGTTTGGACACGTAATTTTAAGTAAATCATTTGATTGTGATGATATTTGTGTTCTTATTGTTTTTGCATAATTGTGATTTAATGTGTATTTTAATTATTTGTAATTGGATTTATGTTACAAAGTTGCATTTGGGTGTAAAAGTGTTGCATTTGTTGTAATTAAAACTCATAAAAAAGTTGCATTTATTAAAAAAAAGGTTGCACTTTTTCTATAATAAAAATAGTAAAGGTTGCAATAAGACTAGAAAAATGTTGCATATTTGTAATTAAAATATAATAAAGGTTGCATTTGAATATAATAAAGGTTGCATTTAAGTGTAGAAAAGGTTACACTTTTATAACCAAAGTTGCATTTGAGTATTATAAAAGTTACATTTGAATATTATAAAAGTTGCATTAGAATGTAAAAAAGTTGCATACTAAAAAAGTTGCATTAGAGTAGCAAATGTAACACTATAAAAAACGGTTGCATTAAGCCTATAAAGGGTTGCATTAGGTCAAAGGTAACTGCTTCTGATGCAGCCCCCAATAAAAGGTTGCATTAGACATATTGTAACCTTTTCAAGGCCTAATGCAACATTTTAGTGGTGCTGCAATAGCTTCATTTTCTTGTAGTGGGAAATCCTTATACAACCCTAACCTATTGGTCCCAAGTTCGAATCCTTACCCACGCACCGGTGTCCTCCTTGCCTAAGCTCAAACCGTCACGGGGAATTTTTTTGTGGTGTGCATGGATCGAACTTGTGACCTCCCCCCAGGATGGGAATCCCTAAGGGAAAACCCACCCTACCTCAAACCAGCTGAGCTAGAGATCATTGGCACCACTAAACATTTGATGGTGCCGATTTAGACTACATTATCTACGTTTCCGCCGCGGTGTTATGTTTGTTCTTGCGGTTATGAATTTTTAGGTTGTGCTCACTGATTGATTTAAAATGTTTTTGAATTTTTTTAATATAAAATACCATATAGATTATATTAATAAAAGGCCAATCATATAAGGATAGGAGTAGGGTTGTAAACAAACCAAACGTTCGGTGAACAGTTCGTAAACTGTTCGGCGGAAAGTTCGTTTGTGTCCGTTTGTTTAATAAATGAACGAACACGAACAAAAAATTCCGTTTGATTAACTAAACAAACAAACACGAACAAATGTCTCGTTCGTTCGATTGCGTTCGTGAACGTTCGGCAATGTGTTTGTTTACGTTCGTTTATTTATATCCGTTCGTGTATGTTTATTTATATTCGATCACCAGTTAAAACTTATGATAATTATGGACTTTTGAATTAGGAACATCATGTATTCATGCCTATGCCTAAGTAATTTTAGATAATTATGCCTAAGTTAGTACAATTTGACTTATCGACATTGTTTAGTAGATGTACTTTGTCTAACAGTTAATATTAACAATGTTTTTTTAGTTAGTTGCATATTAAATGTTTGTTTTTGTTCAAGACCCGTATTCACGAACAGTTCGCAAACAACTGAATTTCTTAACAAACAAACACAAACATAGAATTATGTTCGTTAGTGTTCGTGAACGGTTTGTTTGTCCAAGAAACCTTAACAAACAAACACGAACAAAGCCTTGTTCGTGTTCGTTTGGTTCGTTTACAGCCCTAGATAGGAGGTAGACGGGCAATAAACTGCGCCGCCATCCCGCCCATCCCCTTCTGAATAGAAATACTCATCATTATGATTGTTCCACCTTTATGAAATATGTGTTTCATTGAGGCGTTTGAGTTGTGGTTACTTGGTACAAGGGGTAAAACGGTTTAGCAATTGAAGAGATATGTACCCGCGCGTGCGCACGGCCCCACATGCACATACACGTCAACACAATAAGCTGACGTGATGTTCTAGAAGCCGACGCACGTTACCTCGTACATGACAGGTGTCACCCGACAAGGATAGGGACACACAGCCAATCAGATGCGTTTATGCCCTGCTCCATAATCTCCAGCAAGTACGAGGTATAGAAAAGGACAGAAAGGACAATTGCAAGACACGTGGACCAATCACAGAGCGACAGCACAATACGACAGCAACGGTCGTGATCGTACGAGGGAGCTGTCATTCCTCCTACAGCCAATCACAGGCCACCTCAGGGGCCTATAAATACCTACCTTCGTCACAAGAAGAAGGGTATTCACTCCGCAATAGAGAATTCGTCATATAGCTGTGAAGGATAGATTATAGTCGAAACTTTGTAACAATCTTATATTTGAGTCTTGTTTTGTCCCGCTGTTATCAATAAGAATCATATCTTTACCTGTGCTCATATATATATATATATATATATTGACTGTTAAATTGGTGTTTCTTCATTGGCGCCATCCGTGGGACTCGAACCCACGACCACGTGGCTATGGGGACTTGAAGAGATATGTACCCATGTGTGCGAACGGCCTCACATGCACATACACGTCAACACAATAAGCTGACGTGGAGTTCTAGAAGCCGGCACAGGTTACCTCGTACATGACAGGTGTCACCCGACAACGATAGGGACACACAGCTAATCAGAGGCGTTTATTCCCTGCTCCATAATCTCCTGCAGGTACGAGGTATAGAAAAGGACATAAAGGACAATTGCAAGACACGTGGACCAATCATAGAGCGACAGCGCAATACTACAGCAACGATTGTGATCGTATGAGCCAGCTGCCATTCCTCATACAGCCAATCACAGGCCACCTCAGGGGCCTATAAATACCCACCTTCGTCACAAGAAGAAGGGTATTCACTCCGCAATAGAGAATTCTTCATATAGCTGTGAAGGATAGATTATAGTCAAAACTCTGTAACAATCTTATATTTGAGTCTTGTATTGTTCCACTGTTATCAATAAGAATCATATCTTTACCTGTGCTCATATATATATATATATATATATATATATTGATTGTTAGATTGGTGTTTCTTCATTGGCGCCATCCGTGATTTGAGCATTCAAGAACAGCAAACTTAAAAACTTTTATCTTTCTAAAACCCAGCTATGAGTTCTTTGCCTGCAACGCCCATTTTCACTGGAGGTACATCAGGCACCGGTGCTGGTCAGGCAAACGCCGGCCAGCCTAATGATACCACAGATGAACAACAAAACGTCATAGATGCCAGTCATACTCTGGCCTCCGGGACCAGACAGACCCCATCTTTCCATTTCATCACATATAATCTTCAGACTTCCCGAGCTGGTCGTGCAACGCCGATGGTTAGCCCGGAGGTGTGGTATGCCCAGCAAAAGGAAGCCTTGAAGCAGGCGTTTATGCAAATACTTAAGGAACAACAACCCAGAGAGGCATCCCGCGCGCTGTCCTTCAGCGAAGGAAGGCCCATTACCGTGTCGGAAGGGCCATCCAGAGTTGTGGGACACAACGGCGGGAGCAACCATGTGACTGACCCCACCTGGAGGGAAGACTCTGATGAGTCACAAAGTCGCTTCCACCGTGACGCAAGCCAGTTCTTGGCCAACACTGTTGATCGAGGACACTTGCTGTCTAGTGAAGACGACCTCACACAACCATACTACCCTCCATCCTTCAGTGAGAAGTCAAAGTTTACACAACGCATCGCCCTCGCTCCGCTGCCCCCAAGAACAAAAATACCGAGTAACTTTGGAAAGTTTGATGGTACGGGTGAGCCCGACGATCATCTAAGGTGTTTCGAAATCGCAGGGACGTGTGCGGGATGGAGTTTGCCTGCATGGTGCCACATGTTCGCGCAGACGCTCACGGGCGCTACGCGGGTGTGGTTTGATAGTCTACTAAATGGTAAGATAGACACCGTGAAGGAATTGACTAATAAGTTTTCCGACGACTTTAGTCAAAACAAAATAATAGAGCATGACTCCAATGAAGATTACATTACCAGGTTCAATCGAGAGGCTCTCCAAATTGGGCCAATTGGTTTCGAGCTCATGAAAGCAGCCTTCACGCAAGGAGTGCGGTGTGACTCACTGATCCGCACCTTGGCTGGATGTACCGGAATGCCAAACACATGGGAAGAGATAAGGCGAGGCGCGAAAAATTATGCTAAAACTGAAAGAGAGCTGTCTGTCTGGAGCAGAATCCAAGTGCCACAATACACAGACACACAAGCCCAGGCCGCGCGCAATCGCAGCAACAGACATGAAAGAAAGGGTAGGAGCTCTGTCTGGACTAGGCTTCAAGGAGCCACCCAGACAGAAACCAAGCCCGCTGAGGTTCAAGAATATAAACACAACCCAATATTTGCTCACAGAGCAGGAAGAAGAATCCAAGACAACTGGACACCACTGACGAAAACACCGGCGCAAGTTTTGGCCACAGAGAATATAGACCTCCCAGAACCAAAGGTCATAAAAAGAAGAGAAGGTTTAGACCACAACAAGTTCTGCGCCTACACCAAGACATAGGTCACGACACTGACAAGTGCTATCAACTGAGACAGACCATTGAGGACGCCTTAAAATCTGGCAAACTTGGACATCTGCTGCAAAATGTCAAGCGCAACAAACTGCGGGGCCACAACGTAAGTATGATGATCCACGGTGGTGGACGCCGGCAACAAAAGTGTAAAACTGAAAACACCGCGGAGTGGAAGGAGAAACAAGTATGTTTCCCAGTGGTCAAAGGCGGACCTTCCTCCACCCGAACGATCATCGTCACTGCTATCTTCAACCATTACCGGACCACCCGGGCATTCATGGATACAGAAAGTAACTCCGATATCATGTACGGGCAGTGTTTTGACCTGTTGGATGACGAGGATAAACAACGTCTGCGCCCCATCAATTCTCCAATTATGGGATTTTCAAATGAAGTGGTAACCCCGCTGGGGGAAATCTCTTTTCCCCTCACATTGGGAGCGCATGGGCGATCAAGAACTGAAGAGGTCACTTTTCTCGTCATCCCAACAAAATCCAAGCATGACATCATCTTGGGACGCGACTCCATGGCAGCATACAACATGTCCAAGCATGACATCATCTTAGGACGCGACTCCATGGCAGCATACAACATGGTCACCTCAACAGTTCACGGAGCCATTGGTTTCCCCACCCCAAACGGTGTGGCAATCGTATGGGCCAACAGAGAATGCGCCATGACCACGGAGTCCCATCCAGCGAAAATGTTAAAGCCATGCTCACGCACAGAGCTAGAGAAGTGGGCCTCAACCCGAAGTTCTGTAACACCCCAACCGATGGCGGAAACATCGAGGTGTCACGTAGTGACGATTGTTCAATAGCTCATCGACTAAAAGTGTAAATATTGATACATTGATTAAATAATTTATTACATTGAAATGAAATACAACGGTTCTAAATGGCAACAAAACTGAAATACAATAAATCAAAATCTAAATATAAATCCGAAAGCTTAAAAGGAGCGTCTCAAAATAACCTGAAACATGTACGAAAATATTTGGTCAATACAAAATGTATTGCTGAGCATACCCTGTTTGAATACATAAAGTAGAAAAAGAGTTTCGCAATTCACGTGTTGTATACTGTTTGCAATTATGTAATAAGTAATATCCGTTCAAAATCAACCCTAAGAAATAAGTATCAAGAATCAAGAATCAAAACATTTTTTTAGTAATATGAATCACAAGACAATGACCAAGGTCTCTCAACAGAGTCACAAGGGGTATATACCATAGTACTATTCATTGAAATGCCAGGCCCTCAAAGGTTAATGATTTTAACAAGTCATAGACACACAAATTAACATAAGCAAACACACATGAGAATTGCTATTTTAGTAAAAGGAAATAGAAACTTGATATAAGTACATGAGTAGCCCCAAAAGTAAAATGAAAAGGGGGAAAGATATACTCACAGTTTGTGAAAGTGATCCAAATCTAACTTAAGCATTCGTGAGTTAAGTAATGGGAATTCCGAGGAATTCAACCTATAATGTGTAAGCATACTAATAAGGAAATGTCTAAAAAGTCTAAGGTATCTAGGGTCTAAGGCATTAGGGTTTGCTAAGTCGATTTGGGGAATTAGAGTTTTTATGATAAGTCGCGTTAATGTAAAAGTTGTATATCACAAATAATATATGAAGAGCTGTAAATGTGGTTTATGTAATATAATTATTACCTATTGAATATTAAAATAAAAATATGTTTGAATAATTAAGACAAAATAATTTAGTTAATTACTTTAACTAAATTAAAATAAGTACAATAATCATAAATAAATAATTATGTGTTTCACAATGATCTATCAAATGGTAATTAAGATTTTCAAACACAAAACATTTCTATTTTATAAGAAAGGTATTTATAAAATAGATGTTTAAATAGCGTAAGTAAATAAATGTTCAATTATGTCTAATTAAACGTAAATAATATTAAAAGTACAAGACATGATCCAAAAATGTTATTTTTATAGAAAATGGATGATTTCTGATGTACATTAATGAAAATAATTTTCTCATAATTTTTATAACTTATTTCTATTTGAAACTGATTTAATGAGATTAAATCATGTTTATATGATTAAAAATAGGAAAATCAATAAAAATAAATGTTTTCTAAACCAATAATTTTTATTTCAGATTAGAATGCTAAGAGATAATTATCCTAAAATTTTGAGATCAAAATCATTAAAAATGAATTTTTAATCAATTAATTATGATTAAAACAATTTAAATCAATAAAAAATACGAAAATAATTTATTTTCCAAAAATTAAAATGTGATAATTTTCTTTATGGTGTCAAGATGTTACACCTAAATTTTTATAATTTTTGAATAAAAAATGAATTTATTATGAATATTTAAAAATACAAGTGTGTATATATATATATATATACATAAAAAAAAGAAATAGGAATCCCAAAAAAAAATAATGAGGTCAGACCACAGGGTTGAAAGACTTGAACCTTGGTCTTGGACCTGTGCACCCACAAGAGCAACCATTACTCTACAACACACTTTGGTGAATCTAACTCAAATCAATACATTCTTAATTTCTTTTTCACCATCCATCATCTTCTTCCCCAAATAGACAAGAACCCTAACCCTAGGCCTTAAATTCAATAACCCGATTTAGGCAAAATTAATGCCCTGTAATAAGGGGCTTTTGATCCTAGGACGATACTAAGTAACATGGCATGATAAACATGAACTTACAATCACTTTAATGACTCGATTTTGAAGCTTCTAGCTCCGAACTAATCATCACGAATTGGAAGGCTCCGGACGCGATTTGATTAAGATTTTTGTGGGTTTCAGTTGTGTTAAAGTGCAGAAATGAATGAAAGGTTAATTTATAGCAAAAGAAATCGTTTAAGAGGCGTTTTATTTGTTTTTATTACTCCGGTCGGTTACTAACTCAGGATGCGATTAAACTCCCATTAAAACTCGTTAATACACATTACAAATCATTGAAAACTTGTTGCTATGCTGCTATAAACGTACTGGATCACAAAAAAACATTAAATGCGTTGATTAAGAGACTTGCCGGAGCCGAGTCGCCGGAACAAGAACGCCGGCTGGAGCAAAACTCGCCGGAAAAAATGGGATCAGGAAGGAGGCAGTTTTTTTTTATCTTAAAACTTTCACAACGTGGCAAATATAGTCCCTCTAGATTAAATTGGTTAAGTTTATTGATTTTTAGTTAAGTTTCTTTAATAAAACACTAACCAAGTTAAGATAGATTAACCAAAATGTTTTGAAAACTTTATAAACTTAAACTTTTTTTTTATTTATTTAATAAACTTATGTTTTTATTTAGGACAAATTGAAATAAAAACAATTCATATTTCCTCAAACTTTTGTTAAACTTTCCACGTTTAAATTACAGATTTAAAAGTAATTTACGTTTTAATAAATTTGCAAACGTTGAAAAGTATAGGGACTAAATTTGACAAACGATTAAAGATGGAGGTGACGGATGTCACAATTTCCCAGAACAAACCATCACTTTGGGGCCAGCGATTTCAGAGAACATCTGAGACCATCTCAAGCAACTTCTTAGAACGAACATGGACGTCTTTGCGTAGCAACCATCAGACATGGTTGGAGTCCCACGCGAACTCGCCCAACACAAGCTAAACACTTACCGTTCGGTCGAACCCATCGCGCAAAACGCAGAAGCATGGGCGCAGAGAAAACATAAGCGATGAACGAGCAGGTAGGCGAATTATTGAAGGCTGGCATTTTAAGAGAGACAAGGTACCAAACCTGGGTTGCCAATCCAGTAATGGTCAAAAAGAGCAACGACGGCCGGAGAATGTGCATGGATTACATAGACCTCAACAAAGGGTGCCCGAAAGACTGCTATCCTCTCCCAGAAATAGACCTAAAAATCGACTCACTAGCTTCTTTCAGGTTCAAGTGCTTCTTGGACACTTACAAAGGATATCATCAAATTCAGATGGCGCTAGAGGATGAGGATAAAACAGTTTTTCGAACAGACAAGGGAGTTTTCTGCTACACCAAAATGCCATTCGGCCTGAAGAATGCGGGTGCCACGTACCAACGATTAATGGACCGTGCATTCGCAAAACAGATCGGGAAGAACCTGGAAGTCTATGTGGATGAATTAGTCATCAAGAGCAGAGAAGAAGATCAACTGTTGAAGGACATCGAGGAAATCTTCAAACACTTGAAAGAGATACACATGAAGCTAAACCCAAGCAAATGTGCATTTGGGATGGAAGAGGGAAAGTTTTTGGGCGTCGGCGTCACTAAGGACGGTTTCCGCCCAAACCCCGAAAAGATACAAGTTATAGCACAAATGCCTTCTCCATCCACTCTGGAAGAAGTGCAAACGCTGAATGGGCGCTTGGTGGCGATAAACCGCTTTTTGTCACATCATGCAAGCAAATCTATCCCATTCATCGAAACATTAAAAAATTGTCTGAAGAAGAATCAATTCAAGTGGACCGCCGAGGCGGAGAAAGCGTTTCAAGAAATGAAGGCGTGCCTAATGGACCTACCAACACTTACTGTCCCACTCCCAAGGGAACCATTGACGATGTATCTCTGCGCAATAGAAAAGGCAGTAAGCGCGGTGCTGATGGTCGATTGAAAACTGGTGCAAACGCCCATCTATCACATTAGCAGAGTCTTAACAGACGCAGAAACAAGGTACACAACTATGGAGAAGCTAGTACTGGCCCTTTTTCATTATTCGTGCATGTTGCGCAGATATTTCCAAGGCCATCCCATCAATGTGCTGAGTGACTACAAGCTAAACAAGGTCATGTCTAAACCAGAGGTCTCGGGGAGGCTAGCAAAATGGGCCATCGGGTAAGGTGAGCACACCATTTTTTACAAAACTCGTCCATCCATCGAAGGGCAGGTCCTAGAAGATTTCATAGCTGAGGTACCTCAAGAAAAAAATAGAAGAGTGCAGAGCATAGCAAGACCCGCAGCTGATATGCGATGAAAAAGCCATTTGGAACCTCTACACAGATGGGGCCTCAAATGAAGATGGCGCAGGCGCTGGGATTCGGCTCGTTAGTCCTGAAGGAACAGAATTCACTTATGCAATCAGGCTCGAATTCAAAATCACTAACAACGATGCTGAATACGAAGCCTTCCTCGCCGGACTACGCATCGCACAGAAGTTAGGCGCCAAACACATCTTCGCGCATGTCGATTCAATGTTAGTGGTAGGTCACATCACAGGAAAATACGAAGCTAAAGAACCATCCATGATCATGTATCTCCAGTGGGCGATATAGCTCATGAACAATTTTCCCAGCTGCACGATCGACGACATCAGCAGCAGTCAAAACAAGCCGGCGGACGCTCTAAGCAAAATGGCATCCACAAGCTTTGGCCATTTAGCAAAAGAGGCCCGGGTTGATGTTCTGAACGAACCGTCTGTTCCACCCAGAGAGGTTCATGTAATCCAAACGGGTGTTGATAGCTGGATGACCCTGATAGTATCTTACCTCACCACCGGCACACTACCAGATCAACGCGCAGAGGCCAAGAAGATACAACACAAAGCCCTACAATACTAAATGCAGGACGAGGTGCTGTATCGAAAATCCTATCTGGGGCCATTGCTAAAATGTGTAGATGCGGTCGATCCAGACTACCTAGTGCGGGAAATACATGAAGGAATATGCGGGATACACGTAGGGCCGCATATGGTAGTAGCTAAGATCATGAATGCTGGATATTATTGGCCAGACATGCACCTGGATGCATTGAAAATCATCCGCCGATGTGACTCTTGCCAGCGTCATGCACCCAACACCTTGCGCCCCAAGAATGACCTGATCCCAGTGACCTCCGCATGGCCATTTCAGAAGTGGGCTATCGATATTGTGGGACCGTTCCCAATGACAACAGGAAAGAGACGGTACCTGATAGTCACAATTGACTATTTCACAAAATGGATAGAAGCCAAACCACTCGCTGAAATCACAGCCAACCATGTGAAAAAGTTTATTTGGGAATTCATCATTTGCCGCTTTGGGTTACCCATGACGATAGTCACAGATAACGGGACCCAATTTGCAGACAAAGGGCTACTAAAGTGGTACGCGGACCTACACATCTAACCGGTGTTCACCTCGGTCGCACACCCACAAGGCAATGGCCAAGTGGAACGCGGGAACCGTAGCGTGGTGGAAGGTATCAAGTCAAGGCTAGGCACCAAAGGAAAAGCCTGGGCGGAGGAATTACCGAGCGTGCTATGGGCTAATCACACATTAACAAAAACGAGCACCGGCGAGACTCCATTCAGCTTAACATATGGCTCTGAGGCTATGATACAAGCAGAGATTGGATGCCCGTCCGCGAGAGTCCTTTTGGAAAATTGCACCAAGAACGACGAAGAGCTGCGCATAAACTTGAACTTGGTAGAAGAGCGCCGCGACATGGCAGCGGCAAAAGAAGCAAACTACAAAAAACAACTGGAGAAGTACTACAACGCAAAAGTCAAGCTCCATGCCTTCCGCGCAGGGGACTTCGTCTTCAGAAACAAAGAGGCTAGCGGTGCAATACCCCAAGGCAAACTCGCACCTACTTGGGAAGGACCATACCGTGTCACAGAAGTCCTCGGCAAAGGAGCGTATAAACTATCAACCTTGGAAGACAAACCTGTCCATTGCGCATGGAGCGCAGCTCAACTGAGAAAATGTTACATTTAGTTAGCTTTATGCTTGTAATGAAGGCTGTTTAGCCATTTAATTGAATGAAAACTGAAACCCTTCCTGCTTCAAACACTTATTCTACAGATATTCATTCATGACACACGCAAGCAATCAGCAACAACATCAATACCCTAAAACCAAAAATTGCCTGGCTAAGATGCAATTTCCTAAACGCGCAGTGCACAACTAAAATGCACTGCGCACGCCAGACGTTGCACAGTAAAGTACAACGTCCTAAACTTAACGTTGTATGGCTAAGATACAACGTCCGAAACTAAGCATTGCATGGTTAAGATGCAATGCCCTAAACTAAAAATTGCATGGCTAAGATGCAATTTCCTAAACGCGTAGTGCACAACTAAAATGCACTGCGCACACCAAACGCTGTACAGTTAAAGTACAACGTCCTAAACTTAACGTTGTCTGGCTAGGATACAACGTCTAAAAACAAACATTGCATAGTTAAGATGCAATGCCCTAAATTAAAGTCGCATGACTAAACTGCGAACCTATATTTGCTACACATCATATATGGTAAATGAACAGAACATAGTAGTAACAAATACAGAACCAAAACTATGCAAAACTTGCATTCAAAAGCAAGCTGTTCCAAAACGCAGACCGCACATATGATAGGCGCAAGAAAATTAAAATTGTTTTTTAACATTACAGACAAAAGGTATAAAGCAAGAGGAGTCTTCAATCCTTGAAATCTGATGAGGCATTGCTGTACTCCTCCTCCTCAGAGTCTGACAAATCCAGCTTCTCACTAGCCTCAGGTTGGTCGCCCCCGGCCCCGGGCTCTCTCAACGCTTTCCTGATGGCATACTGACGCCTCGTATGCACGAGACCCTTCTTTTCAAATGATTGCTTCAGCTCATAACATGATGGTTGATCTCGGTGACTAACAATAAAATCCACCAACTCAAAGTTCAAGCGATCATATTTCGTAGCCTTCTTTTCAAGCACAACATCAAGGTCTCGACCATGTAACGCGAAGTGTTCAGGTGCCTTACCATCCTTTGCGTGTTGATAACCCTCCAAGAAACCTGCCTTGCGCCTAACTAGCTTCGCAGCAGCATTCACTGCAGCCACAACCTCGCGAGTTTCCTTGCAGTTTTTTACATAATGCGCAACCTGTAAACATCAAAGCAAAAACACTTCATACAACGAGTGCCAATGATAATGAAAATAATGGAGAAGACTAGGACAAACCTCAGGGACACAGCAGGTGAGCAGCCACTCGCGATCCTCCTGCGCTAAACGCGCTTCTTCGCGGGTGTCCAACGCCTCCCCCTCAAGGTCAGCGTTTTGCTGCTGCAACAGCAAGTTATCTTTATCCAAACAGTCCTTCTCTTTCTTCAACTGAGCAATCTCAGCATCTTTCTCTCTCAACTTATCCCGACCCTCAATCAACAACTTGTTGCGATGCCTCACAAGACCCTCCAAACGTGAGATTTCTTTTGACGCCTCCTCATACTTCTGCGCAGCTTCACTATCCCGCTTCGCCGCAGCCTCTAATTTGGCATTTGTCTTAGCATAAGAAACTTTCCATTGTTGCTCTCTCTCAGACATGTGCTCCTTCAACTTATCCCGCTCATCGTGGAAAGTGACAGCATCCCACTTTGCACGCTTCAAATCCTTGTGCATCTGGTCACGCTCCTTAGTCACCTGCTTCAAATCATGATGAAACTTACTTCGGTCATGAGCTATCGACCCCCACTCACGCACAATCTCAGCAGACGTGGACAGCATGTTCGCCACATTCATAATATGATCATCCACAAGATCACTGCGTGGGCGAGTAGCCTGGTGTTCATGCTCTGCTAGAGAGACAAGATTGCCCAGAAATTGGCGACAGTTTTCCATGTCCAGAAACCGAGCGTCAAGGGTTAGGGTCCAGTTGGGCACAAACACACCAGCAGGTGCCCCTCCACCGCCAGGCGGAGAGGCATTAGAGAAACTGCCATCCGGCTCAGTAGTCACCCTCTTCTCATCATAATCTACGACCATTTCAATACACCGCCCGTAACCCTCGCTTATATCAGAAGGTGAAACCCGCCCAGTACTTGTCTCCATCCCCACGTCCTGCGGACCCGTCGGACTAGTCAAAGGGACAGTTGGCGGAGACACTCACGGCGTAGGCTGATGTGCTGGCGACGACACCAAAGGCGTGGGTTGACGGGGAGGCGGAGATTGTACCGGTGGATCTTCCTGAAACAAAGTCTGGAAGTCTGGACGGGGGGAGTGGGTTGGCGTGCCTCCGGAGACGGAGTCTTCTGTTTCCCAGACCGGTCAACAACAAACCCTTTAGCAAAAAGAGCGGTCGAAACGCCACCCTGCGCATCTCCCCCTAACAAGCCAGCTGCAAAAAAAAAAAATATGCAAACAATAAGCAAGAATACTCACAATGAACGGGGCCAAAGGAAAGGTAAAACAGACCCACCTAACAAAATGTCCTCCGCAATATGAACAAGATCGTTCAACTTTATTCTTTTGCCAACTGGGGACGACAAACCCTCTACAACATCCTTATCCGTTGATCTGCGACGAGACCCAGAATGCCTAGACCGCTTTTTCTTAAGCGGAATGTCCTCAACAACAGGCCCAAGTTCCGTCGCATCCACCACCACAGGTTTCGTTACAACAACATCCCTCACATCCTCAGCCAGGTTGACAGCAGCTTCCCCTTGCCCAAAGGCATCTGAAAGTTGTAGTTGCGTTCAATGGGATTGTAATTTTGAAGGTACCTGTTAACCACTTCGTGGTTCAAAATAAAACAATAGTCTTCACCACCAGAGCTCTCCTCACCCTTCTTCAACTTTGGCTTGCGCACTCTATGGATGATATAATCATCATCCTCAGTCTTCTCATCGCTGTCATCCACCACAAACATAGGCGATGGCTTTGGCTCGCTGACGCCTACGAACGATGAACGTGGGGAAGAAGACGCGGACGAGTCAGAAGACTCGTCACTGGATATAACAATAAAGGGGACGCTCGTCCGCATGAACATGTTAACGGGCGAAGGATTAGCAAAAAGCGGAGAGGACTCACTTGCTTCAGTTATAAGTAGCTGCGGTTAGTCCCTCGCCTGCACATTCGCGTCTAACTGTGGGCGCACCAGTGTATCCCATGCCTTCTCTAAGATATAGAGCTCGTTGTCCGCCAACTCCTTGAATGAAAAACCCATGTTGTCTCCGCCCAACAACAGGCTATACAAACTTTCAACATCCGGAAATAAGACAAAAAGAGAAACAAGTTAACAACATTTGCGAACGCAACATAAACACAACGTCAAGAAAGGCGACTAACCTTTACCATACTCAGTAAGGTGAGGATTGCGACCCTTGATGTCATACTTCATACTCATCCCGGCCATAACAAGCCCGGTCTCTGGAATCTCACAATGATCCACGGGATGGCTAGTCATGGTCTTAAACCAGTCTTGCTCCTTGTAATTAATCAAGACCACCTTGCCAATCCCCTCTTTAGGGTCCAGACGACCCATCTTTATCGGAATAACGCCCTCGTTAATCCAGAAAAACTTTGGTTTCCAATCTCGGAAACTCTTCAAGCCGGCCTCGTACATGCAGACACACCAGCGCGTGGCCGACAAGAAAGCCAGCTCTCCACAAAACCCAAGCTGTAAAACACATAAAACATGTCAACCAGAGGCTCTAACTTGTGGGCATGACAGCAGAACTCGAAGAACATCAAACGAGACATCAGCCCTGGGTGGATCTGGTTAACATGCACATCCACCGTTTGCACAAAGGTACTCACGAACTTGGTAATCGGAACCCTAAAATTGAAATCCCTAAAATAGGCAGCATATAGGCCAATTTTCCCAACCGGAGGTTCAAGGATTGTGTTGTCCGGAGCAGGAATATCCACACCAAACGTAGAAGGAACGCCATACTCCTTACGAAACTTCCTAAACTCATCATTAGCCCACACCGCCGTGACCTCATTTGCAAGCGGCGAGCACTTCTTTGAACCATCATCGGCCTTCCTGGAACCCTACGCTTCTTCTTGGGAATCTTCACTATGTTCTCCATTTTTCAAAACCAAAAAAACCTTTTAGAGATTGAGAAAAAAGATGGAAAGGGTTTTTGAAAAGTTGAGAGGAATTTGGGCAAATCCAGATGAAAGGTGTGAAGGAAAAAGGAGAAAAGGGGATTAAATAGGGGGAGGCCACGTGCCACTGACGGTTTTAAAGGCGTGGCATGACCAGCCAATAAAAAATTACATGTCATAGAAAGAGAAATAAAGGGCCATAGGAAACGACAGCTTGGGCCCACCACGTCCCTGACACAGTACAACTGTCAGAGACGTTCCGGCTACCAACCTGTCGCCTCAACCACGCGCCCTGACAGCTTTGATGTATGCACTAATTACTGACGTGCGCAAGTCCCCCACTTACATAACACTGCACGCCACGCGCAACAAATAAAATAAAGAGCACAAAAAGCCTCCGCATTAAATTTTCATTTTTACTAAGTCCAGCGTCCCACACGCTACGCATACAGAACACTAGACTAGGGGGACTTGAAGATATATGTACCCGCGCGTGCGCACGACCCCACATGCACATACACGTCAACACAATAAGCTGGCGTGGAGTTCTAGAAGCCGGCGCACGTTACCTCGTACATGACAGGTGTCACCCGACAAGGATAGGGACACATAGCCAATTAGAGGCGTTTATTCCCTGCTCCACAATCTCCTGCAGGTACGAGGTACAGAAAAGGACAGAAAGGACAATTGCAAGACACGTGGACCAATCACAGAGCGACAGCGCAATATGACAGCAACGGTCGTGATCGTACGAGCCAGCTGCCATTCCTCCTACAACCAATCACAGGCCACCTCAGGGGCCTATAAATACCCACCTTCGTCACAAGAAGAAGGGTATTCACTCCGCAATAGAGAATTCGTCATATAGCTGTGAAGGATAGATTATAGTCGAATCTCTGTAACAATCTTATATTTGAGTCTTGTATTGTCCCGTTGTCATCAATAAGAATCATATTTTTACCTGTGGTCATATATATATATTGATTGTTAGATTGGTGTTTCTTCAGCAATATCATGATATGCTAATCTATTTTGCTCATATGTGATTTGGTTCTTATTGGAGTATATACTTTTTAGAGTTTGTTAGATTTGAATGCTTCTTTTCTATTAGTCAAACAAAAAGACTAATCTGTAGACGTGTAAAAATGCACACTGATGATCTATTTTTGCCTTGAAAACAGATTATGCTCATAGTTTTTTATAATCAAATCATCAAGGGAGCAAATAATATATGTAGGATCTTACATTGCACATACTATGTTTTTGTTGAATTTAATTTTTTTAGGAGAAACAGTAGCTTTTTGGAGGTTTGCTATGCTGCATTGATCATTGTGAGCTCACTTTCTAGCCTCTTTGAGCATCTGAGTTTGTATCAGAACTTGATCCGACTCGCAACAACTAGAGCAAAACAAAGATCATTTAAAAAAAGGATGTTACAACTACCACATCAGAAGAAACCGTAAATAAAAACGAGAAATGGACTGCACGTTAAGATCTTGCGTTAAATTGGCACATGTTTAGTTATATTTAGTTGTATATTGTTAAAAGGATTAGATATTAAAAAACGATTTCGTTTACCGCGCTGCAACTACAATTTTTATATCTGCTGCTACAACATTTGAGCTTTTAGTGGTACTTTTATTAGAACATACAATTATGTGTGTTCGATGACTTTTAGGCGTCCTATTGGTTAGGTGCTTTATTGTTTAAACAGTTGACTATTTAAGCGCTTTTTTGTTTTGGCGTTTTTCGGTTTAAGCGATTTATAGTTTAGGCGATTCATAGTTTTGCCGTTTTCATTTTTAAGTGTTTTATTATTTGGCCAATTTATTGTTTAGGTAATTTAATCATTTACCGTTAGGATGTGACGAGGTATGTCCCGGCTCGGTCAAGCCGGTCAACACCCGACGTTATTTATACTAATATACATATTATTTGTTATTAACCCAATAACGAGGCCCATCACAATTTAGCTTGTATTAAGCTTACTGGGCTGAGGGTTTTATGGAGGCAACCCCCTAACTGGGCTTGGTGCCAATGGGCTATATGCCCATATAGTTAGGTGTCTGTGATGGTGGCCCATTAGTTCCCTATTTAAGAGGTTCACCTCTAACCCTAGGGGACAGGTTGGAGCCTATCACACTTTTTGTGTCTGTAATGGGAGGAAACTCCTGGCAGTCGCCTCCATCCCTCTTTCTTTTCCTTTTTTCTTGTTGTTGCAGATCTGGATCTTGGAGACGGGGAAGACGCTGTGTGGTCACGTTCATCTTCATCATCGTTGGAATATCTACCCGTAAAGGTACATGTTTCTTCATTGGCGCCATCCGTGGGACACGGCAACGGACTATGCTTCGTTTTTCTCTATGCAATCTCTGGATCTGGGTTTTTATTTTTCGAAAATACACGCATGGTTTGGATCCACACTCATAGATCCACTCATCGTCAAGATTTAGAGTTGATTTAAAAAAAAAAAAATTAACCTTCGTATCTTTGTTGGCTTGGGATCCAGACCTTTTCAAGTAAGGTACGCCAGTTCTGTTACTAAAACTCATCTATACTACTCTGATCTCCGCGATTAATGATGGTTCTATTAAACATCTACGGTTATCAACAACCTACAGTCTTCGTATGAAACATTATGGATCTAAAAAGTGAAAAGTAAAAACCAGAATAAAGCAGAGAGAGGAGGAGATGTTACTATGTTATTTTCATATGTGATAATAATGTCTATGTACACCTATTAGAGCATGAGTTACAACATAGACATACCTATAAAATATTTTATTCTATTAAAACAAGTAAAAGAAATCTGTATCAAAGTCCCTTTGTCGAAAAAATTGATATCTTTTTCAAAAAAATCGATATCTTTTCCGAAAAAATTGATATCTTTTAACTTCGAAAAAAATGATATCTTTTAACTAATAAATAGCTATTTTTTTAGCAATAAATTGTATCTCTTACATGATACATAAAATAATTTGTCAATAGTTTTATGGGACGATACCCGCGCACACTGGACATTTTCCGCCGTTCGTGCACACCGCGCATCAGGTATGTTCCGCCCCCGTGCACGTTGGATAACTTTCGCGTCCGCCGGATAACCCTTGCGCATCGCCGGATGAGCTCCGCCGCCCCGCGAACGACCTGGGTATCGACGGATAACCCCTGTGAACGCCCCATATGACCCGATCCACCAAACGACCGCGAGTAGCAAATTGAACTCCGTTGCCCATACGTCTTATGCACATGTACGCGTCCATGGTTTGTTCTCTAGATGACGACTTGGATCGAATTACATGGGGATGTTTTTGTTTATATAAATGTTCATTTGTAAGCCAACAAAAAGCAGTTTTGGTTTGCAACCTACAACTATATCTGGCAAAGATGTTACTTTTCTACTTGAAGTCAAAACATATGCATTAGAATACCATTCCCTTTTCTTTTTTAAATTTTTATTGTACTTCATACACGTACAACTTCACATGCACTACATACATCTCATTATACATATTATGCTTGCATCGATACGTATTATTTCTAATATTATGCAAAATAGTAAAAAAGTGCTTATAGTTGATGTGTTGCACGCATGATATAAGACAACATACAATGTTAGTTTTTTGTCACGCCACTACTGACACAACATTCTGATCCGAGCTATATCATGCGAGTTAGATTTTTGTGTGACGCCACTATCGGCACATGACATTCTAAGCCGCGCCATCTCCGGACTGTTAGGATTTTATCCCGCGTGATCTCCGATTCTGTTTCTTATTTCGCCACTAGTGGCAAATGAAGTTTGACATCTCGAGCGGGTTAATATCCAAGCCGCGACAACTATCGGTGCCATCCATCGTGTGCTTCAATTGCCTTCGGAGTACCGGTCTTCATATAGCCTAGCTCGAGCCGCCGGAAATCATGCCATCTTGCCACCGGGTTTACACCACCACTTTCAGCGTCACCTTGTGTGTGTCAGGTTACGCTCACGGGTTGTTTTTCTTTTTAGGGGATTCATGAGTTGCATCACTACTACACCCTCAACCGCTTGCCATGTGTCCGAAACCAACCAAGGCAAACAGTATTTGGGGCCATGGTGTGTGTGTGTGTGTGTGCTGATCGCTTAAGCAATCTCCACGTTGCAGCAAGCCTAAAATCAACCATGACTGAAGAACCTCATCCCGCTGTTGCAACCCTCTCGCTTGATATTGACGCCGGGTTATCTCGAATTGTATGTGTTGGATTGTATACTTCATGGAAACGAATTGCCATCATTGGCAAAGGTACAACTTATTTTGCCTACACATATTATTACGTTTTCTTATTAGTCATATGCCACTTTCACTACCTAAGTTATAATATGATAAAAACCCTTTTTTGACATATAATAGCATGTGCATACATTCATATTGTGATCTGAATATCATGGTTCTTACTATCAATATCCAAATTATGCTAGAAGCGGTTGTATTTATCTTGGATATTTTGTACTGTCATTGCTTGACAACTTACAATCACTCCGGTACACATTTATTATGAATGACATTATTTGGTCTCATACATTTATATAATCAAACTATTGAAGTTATTCCTTTTGAGCTCATGAGATGCTCAGGAACAGGGAAGTATACCTCAACTGTTCACACATTATTGTCATTATTAATTATTTTAACATTTATTTTGACAACGAGGATCGAGTTTATGTAGGTTATCACAAAAATTGTTCAACCATAATAATCTTATTACATGACTTAGCCACTAGGCACGTCTATCATAATCGTACCGCCAGAACCGCGAGTCCAAAGTAGTTGCTATCTAAGCCAGTCTTCACTCTGAATAAAAGCGTGTTTGGATGTAACACGGTGTTGACCTACCTTCACTACATAATTCATGCAACGGTTTATTGTAATCAGATTGCATGATCTCACATGACATAATGGTATGTTTCTTAAACCCTATATTTGTCTTTTGCTCGCAAGTGCGTTATTTTCGTTAGAATTTTTACATCCATGCGTTAATGCTTTTTAATACTTATCACTGAAGTGCAATGCTACTAACGTAATTTAGCAGCAATGAACTGGGGGACTTACATGGCATAGCACCATTACGACTATGGGTATCCACTTCCGGCCTGCACATCAAATTGATATCCACTACACGTTATCCCACACAAGACATTTGATAGAACAAATAAAGGCAAAGGGGCTTATGTACAATCCTTTCATTTATTGCACTATTTGTTGAAATTATCTATAAACTTATTCTATGTTTATTATTATTAGCATAGGGTGTGCGCCTATAACAGCTCATGTTTTGCTTGAATGTTCATCCTTGTACAATATTGGATGTCACTAACCACTAGCAGGTTCGGCTATGGATCGAGTCACTAGCTGGCTACGTGCCACATCCTCATCCGGCTATACGCCATATCCAAACTCGGCTATACGCCACATCTATACTGGATACAGGCCACGCGTACATTTGGATATGCGTGTTGCGCGACAATGAAACCAGCAGAGCACAACCCCAGAGCAAGCTGGGACCTAATTGGGAAAGTCCCATACCCCATAGTGGAATTTCTTAATAAAGGCGTAGACACATTGGCGCACCTGGACGGAAGGCCAATTACGCGAACATGGAATGCCGCCCATTTGAAAAAAATGATACATGTAACAATGAAACCAGTCTGTTGATCACCATTAGAAACATGTATGCATTTATGATTCCTTAACGTTTTTTAGAAAACGACCCTACTGCACTATCGCACTTCCTAGACCACTGCAATAACACAGTGGCTAGACTATTTGAATAACGACTATATTATAGTCACTAGCTTATTCTCTTTAAATACGTCGACCAACACTCGAGGTACAAGAGACCACAAAATAAATACACAACTGCAATTACACTGCATTATAATCGGATAAACATATCCATTACAATTTACTACTAGCGGCGGACAAAAATCCGCAATGCTACTGAACTTCATAGCGCTAAAAGTGGATATCTTTATCTTAAGATATACAAAACCACTACGATTCAAAAACCAAGTACTTGTCCCAAACGTATACAAAAATATACACCAAGGGAAATACAAAACGCTCTAAACGACCTCTAAGGATCACCGAGCATGGCACCCACTTCTGCAGGAGTGTGATGCACATTTCCGCCTACATTGGCATCTCCTGCCACTTCGGCAGGAACATAAACTACTATAACCGGCTTAACCGCCACGTTCATGTTTACTATCGCCAAATTGTTAAACCAACAAGACAATGGTCAAATCACTTACCTATTGCCCACAAAAAAATATGAGCTCACATCAGCTAGCAACAACAAGCTTTAATTACACTTGAGTTGGGCAATATTAACCCCTTAACGTTATAAAAATTAAACATACATGCCAGAGCATTTGTGTTTAATGAAAATACAAATACAAGGGGGAAGCAAACAAACATAAAGCAAGTAACTTCATCATACTTGCCATGGATCACTAAGTCAGCAGTGAAAGGAACTTGATTTATTTACTTGTGTTATATATATATATATATATATATATATATATTTTTATCATGGGGCCTGTCACAAATAAAAACCTGAACTTGAGTTTCATTGGTGCTTTAGACGCCCACGTGATGCACATGAACATGCTTCATACGAGATCACACATGTTGTTTGTTAGCATTTGTCAATTAAGTTCAGTGCTACTGCCCTAACTTAGTAGCGCTAAACCAAGGGACTATTATGGTATAACAACAGTACAACACTATGCGCCGCTTCGCTGTTCGCTCACAAGATACAACACTATTCAGCCACGCGACTTCAGGGCACTGTCTTCTACGCCGCTAGGTTTGCGCCACTATTATTTGTGTTTCCTGGATCGCGCCTTCGGTTTTATGCCTCAATGCCTTCATGTGGGCCTTCACAGGGCTCGTTTCCTCCCAACTGACTTTCAAGCTAAACCGCCTCGTCTCAACCAGGTTTTACACCAACCCACCTCTGCGTAACTGGCTTCCACGCCATCCACGCCATCCACATGCATGTCACCAACGTTTCAACAGTTCAGCCATCCATTTTTTCGCGATTGAGGGATTCAGTCCCGTGCACATCAGCTCTATTCCGCTCCACGTATAACGTACCTGCCATGCGGGCTAAGGAATGACAGTGCCTTATGAAAAGGGATCCTTGAGTAATGAATTCCAAGTTCAACCACGCGCTGTAACATCAGGTCCCACCTACTTGGTAACTCCATGCAAGCTAGTAACTCCGCGCTCATTCATAACACTACGCTTATCGGTGACACATACTCATTGGTAAGGTCTTCGCGTATCCACGGAGCATTGCTTCCGCCGAACGTAAAACTTAAAAAGACGTCACCCGCGGAGCAGGTCTTCACACGCGTTAGCAAAGCTCTTCGCGTATCCCGAGGAGCATTGCTCCCGCCTGACGTAAAACGTAAAAAGCCGTCACCGCGAAGTACGGTATACATCAGTTGCGTATATCATCCTTGTCAAGGTATTGGAGGCGGTACCGCATCGGAATACGTGTGCTCCATCGCCGTAGCGCATCATCATGCGCACTATGACATTATTAGGCCGTGCACCACATTTGGCTATGCGATGCACCAAAGTAAAAAGCTCAAGTCAAAGCTTTGGACAATATGTCAAAACTAGTCCTCTATCTGGATCACGCATCTTGCTCAACTATGCACAGCCTGCGTGCTACCAAAAACCACCCCTCACGAAAGGGTAAGAAGAAATCCGATGATAATGAATAATGGGTCTGGAAAAACGAAGTTCGGGCTACATCCTACCTAGCGAATAACACTCGGATATAACAGTCTGTCGGACGTCGTTTTGGTCTGTCATCATTATGTTGCTATCATAAGGGTAACTTTTATACTCCTACCAATTAATGAAGTGTGGTACGGATTAATCTCGCAATTCCCTAATGAATCGGGCAATCCCAGTTGGATGTAACTCCATAATATGCTTGGCCTGATTCACATGAATCCAAGTTTTCACATTCCTTTGACAAAATTTATAGTCTAGCGTCCTACTCAATGTCGACTATCACACCAGACTGGAGGGCATGACTAGGTATGATACAGGTTAACCCGTATCAAACCAGGCATTACTTATAAATCAAACAACATACAAGACACATTAAATGCGCACAAGTTATATTGCATCAAACAGCATGAATTACATCGCACGCGCAAGCTGTACTATATCACCCAGACTACGCATTGGTAGTCAGAATATTCATGCTCAAGTACATTCAATCTTGGTGCCACCATCACATTTCAAACCTTAAGATGCCCTAAAAAGTTGCGATTCAGCATGCTACCCTTTTGCGTACTTGAAGAGCAAATCAAAAACACAGATAGACAGTTGATTAACCAAACATTTGTCAAGCGCCGCCTGATCCCATCATAACTTATTTGATGAGACAATATCTACTATAGGACTATGAGTTTCTTCTAGTCTAGCACCATCATCTTAATCATGATACTAGACTAGGGGGACATGACGAGGTATGTCCCGGCTCGGTCAAGCCGGTCAACACCCGACGTTATTTATACTAATATACATATTATTTGTTATTAACCCAATAACGAGGCCCATCGCAATTTAGCTTGTATTAAGCTTACTGGGCTGAGGGTTTTATGGAGGCAACCCCCTAACTGGTCTTGGTGCCAATGGGCTATGTGCCCATATAGTTAGGGGTCTGTGATGGTGGCCCATTAGTTCCCTATTTAAGAGGTTCACCTCTAACCCTAGGGGACAGGTTGGAGCCTATCACACTTTTTGTGTCTATAATGGGAGGAAACTCCTGGCAGTCGCCTCCATCCCTCTTTCTTTTCCTTTTTTCTTGTTGTTGCAGATCTGGATCTTGGAGACGGGGAAGACGCTGTGTGGTCACTTTCATCTTCATCATCGTTGGAATATCTACCCGTAAAGGTACATGTTTCTTCAGGATGTTACACCGTTTTTCTAATTAGTCGTTTTGTTATCAACGCACTTTATACTTTACCCGTTTTGCTGTTTATGGAACTTGCTGTTTAAACGTTTTATTCTTAACTTTGACATGATTCATCCTTTTAACAGTTTACTAACACCTTTTGTTCCCACTATGTTTTATTCATTGAATAAAATACATAAAACAAAAAAACTGTATTGTCATTATCCACCTGTGTTTGTACAGGTTTAAAACATTACATGTCTATTATGCCTGAATCATACATATTGTTTACTAACACGCCATTTTACACACAGGGTTTTGGAATACAAGCAATGGCGAAGATGACAATCGAAGTGTCGTGGAAGCAAAATTACCACTGAATTCCTGTTATCGCCTTGAATGTTATGCGTGTATAACTACAGACAACTACACCAACATGTTGGTTCATCCAGCTTTGATTATATTTGGTTCAGCAAATCAAATAACGCCTGTCGTAGATTGTCTAGACATACAAAAAAAATATTTTGAGATCGCTACACGCCACATGGCTGATGCAGTTTCGGAAGCGATCAAATAGCACAAGAACAAATAGTTACTCAAAGTCTCAAATACGAACCAAAGGTTCCAAGAACATTGTTCTTTATAATAATCAATACGAAAAACTAACTACACAATAAAACCCTATACCCTAATTTATAACTAAGAATCATAATAGAAATATGAAACTAAATAAGATAAATATGAAATTCAAAATTTAAATAAAGAAAAGATAATATGGATGCTCCTGCATCAGAATCATCGGTAACAATTTTCGCAAATAAACAATTCTTTGCCATGTACATAATTCAGTACAGTTTACAATTCCTTTTTTTGTCATATACAGATTACATAGGTATTGTCCGCAACATCAAGGACAAGATGACAGTAAAAAATCAACCGTATGTTGTTGTAACCGTACGAGATCTCAGGTAACTACCATAGAACTGCATTTGTAGGATCACACTACACTTACTAACAACTTATTATGCTTTTTGCCCAGCAACCAAGATACTACAATTGCTGTGTGGGAAGAGACATGCACAAGGCCTGAGAGCTTTGATCGCCAGCAAATAGAAAATGGACAAGCACCTCTTATTATAGCCATGACAGGTTTGAAAGCAAAACGACTTACAGGTGATTGTTAACTTGACTGTGATTGCGCAATTATATCTATCTACCGACCTAACACTTTTTTATTTAAAGCTTATTTGCAGCTGCAAACAAGGGCAACATATACCTACCTTGAACCCCAAATCATGGAAACAGAGATGCTAAAAACACTGTAAGTTGTGCTTACCCATTTCTGTTACTTTCCCTGTAAAAACTTTACC
Organism: Ambrosia trifida; assembly: GCA_028751855.1. Lineage (NCBI taxonomy): Eukaryota > Viridiplantae > Streptophyta > Magnoliopsida > Asterales > Asteraceae > Ambrosia > Ambrosia trifida. Next base: position 25,872,303 of record CM054123.1, on the reverse strand, counting down.
AAATAAAATGTTTTTGTGAAAGTAAAATGTTTTTGTGACAGGTATGCAATGTGGACTTTTCAAGGCATGTAATCTTCCCACCAATAGAAAACACCACCTCTATAATTGAACTGAAACAGCTGCCAAACAGTGCAATCACAGTATGTTTCTATCATTTTTTATGCCAACACATGTAACACAGATTTAAATTCTTGCTGCCTTTGAATTGCAGGGTAAAAACTTTGTGATTAACTGGACGATCACGCAAGCACATATTAAGAAAACATGGTATTATACTATTTGCCTAGAATGTCGGGAGAAAAGCTATCTGGCCTATGACAAATGGTTCTGCCCCGTTCACGGAAACCTGGATGACACCAACTTCATGTAGGCAATATGCTTTTTTCCTCCTTTTATAATTGTCTTTATATTTACTTCTTTGTCCTTTTTTTCTTTTTTGATATACATGTACTAAAACCATTCCTTATTTACTAGAAACATAATTTGTAGTTTTGACATATGTTATTGAATGTCAAACTTCTATTAACAAGGTATAAACAGAAAATGAGGATAGACAATATCTATTTACAAAGAAACTAAACATCATGTTCTGTAACTGTTTTTGCTCCGATTCATGACTTATTCGTTGGCGTAAAACAGTTTTGTTCACAAAATACATCAGTAATCACAGTTAATTCTCATATGCTTCCCCAGGTACTGAATTCCCGTGACCATTGATGATAAGACGGACTTCTTGGACCCACAAAGCCGCTACACAACTACTTGAAATCCCATGCAAAGAAATGTTCGCCAAGCCTGATCCTCGTACCCTCATACAGAAGATTACTGCCAAACCAATCCAGTTTACAATAAGAGCAGTAAAGGACGATCAGGCAGCTTTAACAAATTAATTACTCAGTGAACAATGTTGTGCGCCTACAGCCTGACAAAAACACAGACACCAGTTCCAGCAGCAACATTCAAGGTTCAGCAACACCAGCACCACTAACTCCTGCTCCTACCAAACCGTCTGTTAACGAAAAAAAAATGACGAAACTGCAAGGCGCGAGCTATTTGATGATGAAGGTACACAACAGTTTCTAAAACTCTATTATCACAGCACATTAATTACTAATATGAATTGTTCTTATCACAGGAGACAAGAATCCAACCAAAAGACTAGCAACTGACAGCTAACCTACTGCAGCCAACAGCTAGCGACATCGCCTAGCTTTTGCAACTTTTGTTTTAACTACATGTTAATTGCCTAATGTTTTTAAGTACTGTTTTGGGTACAACTTGCAGTTATGTACTGTTTCTACCTATCGCGCCACGCACACTGTATTTATGACACGTTTCAAACCTCTAAAACAATGGGCTGATGTATGACTGTTTTTTGGACAACCTGTAAGTTAATGATCCGATATATAACTGTTTTTTGGTCCATAAGACATCTTACTTATTATTTTCTCTATTTGCTCAAAAACATACACAGAAGTTGCGCAACGTAGCATCCACCTAGTTAATAATAATAAACAAGAGTGCGAGTGTGTGCAGTGAGGAGGGAACAACAAAAAGAAAGAAAAGACCAAAAAAAAAAAAGGAAAAAGAAAGAAAGAAAGGAAAAAAAAGGGAATTTAGTTGGTGAACATATTCGCTTTGTCTCGTTATTTATTATGGTTGGCTAGACTTTATGTTGGTTGCCTAGATCTAGGATGACTATTGATTATTGTTGATTGTTTTTGGGATTTGATACTTGTTTGGCACTGTTTATGTATAAAAATCTTAACTTTATTGGTTTTTGTTGTGGATTTATTACCCGGATGATGTTTACGTTATTTTTTTAGATTCATATGTGGCTATAGTTTATTGACTTAGTATTTTTAAATTAAAAGTCACATATTTTTATCATTTGCTTTGTGTGATGATTTGATGGGTTGACTTGTTGACTTAAGATCTAGAAAACGGGCATTTAACATCATTTTGGGTTTGTCACCTACGTTGAGACCGAGAGGAGATATGTTGTGGGTTTGTTAGGATTTATTGATTTATTTGGTTAGACATTACACGAGAGTGAATTTCTTTCCATGTATCCTTTCTATCCGCTTTCCCAAACATTTGTCAATAGGATTAAATTCACCCCTTTATACCGTTAGGTGTTTCTTGATTAGTGAGACCGAGAGGAAATCTAATCTTTGGGTGCGTAAACTTTTATGTTTGGTGAGACCGAGAGGTGATCCATTCTTTACCCGGTGAGCTTTACAGGACAACTTAGGATTACATTTGTTGTTCTAGTGAGACTGAAAGGAGATCTAGGACACCATAGTGCTTCCCGAGTCGGTTATACACATAGATCCCGGTAGTCATTCGAGTATCCATTTCCCACTAGCTTTCAACTTTATCAGTAGGATTCCTAGTCTAGGCAGCCATCCTCCCCATTTCTGATTCCCTTTTCATGAGCGTTTACTCCCTGATCTCTCGTACCCGCTGCTTGTTTATTTCTTGTCTTATTTTATTTGTTTACTTGTTTATTGTTTTAGTTACTTTCCAGTTAAAAATCATGATCTTTCATATATATCAGGACTCGACAGAGGTTTAGTATCGAGGGCTGTATATTAGTGTCCACGGATTGATACTCGGTCTTATCGACTCTACTACACTACGACCGGTACACTGCCGTATTGTGGGGTTAACTTGGTGATTCCATTTTTAAAACCAGATTGTGAAACTTCAAATATTTTTATATATAAACCACGACAATCAACATCAATATTATTTTTGGGAAATTGAAAAAAGTTATACGACACATATAACTCTATACGTATTGTATAAGGTTAGCAGGATATCAAGATTGATTGTTGGGAATATTGCCTAGGCCAGGCCTATTCTATAAGGTTAGCAGGGTGTGCCAACAATTGCTAATATGTGTATTTTACGAAGGGTTTTTTAATTAAACCTTTAAATCATCTGTTGTAGTGTTGTTAAAAAAAAAGAAAGAGAGAAGAGAAAATAGAGAGGGAGGAGGGAAAAGAAAACTAAGTTTTCTGGTATGATGATTGCTAGGGTTGTAAATGAACCAAACGAAAATGATCATAGTCTTGTTCGTGTTCGTTTGTTAAGGAAATAATGTGTTTACGAACTATTCATGAACACTTACCGAACGAGGTTTTTTGTTCGTGTTCTTTGTTAAGAAAATAACGTGTTCACGAAATGTTCATGAACCGTTACCAAACGAGGTTTTTGTTTGTTAAGGAAATGAACTTGTTAATGTTCATTTGTCTTTAGTTGTTAAATTTAGGTGCCGGACAAAAGCGAATACAAACAAGTGAATGTAAACGAACATGAGCATGCATTAACGAACAAAACCGAGCACAAACTTACACATATTAAATTCAGAAAGTCTCATCACGAACATTGCTAGCCCAAAATATAATAATCCAATTACCCAAATATACTTGAGAAAATCTTGATTAAATAATGTCTCATAAAAACACAATTATCATATTAAACTCGAGATCCTCGCTTAATCCACCTAAAATAATATTCAATCAAAATAGTTAAAGTAATATGAATGTGTGATACACTAATATTTATCAAATAATCTACCATTGGGAAATTTGAAATACTTAAATAAAAATAAAAAAGTTAACACCCTAATGAACTATCGAACACAAACAAACATAAACGAGCACCTTACCAAACGTTCACGAACATAAATGAACGAAGGCGAGCTCTGTTCATGTTTGTTTATTTAACTAAACGAACATAATTTCTTGTTTGTGTCTGTTCGTTTGTTTCCTTCCAAACATTTCACCAACTGTCTGATGAACGTTTGGTCTGTTTACAGCCCTAAATCCTAATGATTGCCAACACAAATATGGTACGTGTTATAATCCCCTGCGCCTAAAGGTTGATTAGGTGGCTCTTTAAGTAAAATATTGTTGTTAACGTGGGGTATCTCACTTGGTAAATGCTCTTAGACCATGCGTAGTGGGGGGCTTTATATATAAAGCCCCCCTTCCTGATTGGTCCACGTGACTGCTGAGTCAGCGTGGAGAGAGAAACTGAAAAAGGGGTGTAGTGGTGGGGCTTTATTTATAAAGCGCCTGTTTGTGATTTGTTGATTTTTTTATTATTTTTTTAATCTTTTAACTCAAAATAAAAAAAATAAAAGACAAATAAATATAAAAAAATTACAAATAATAATAAAAACACACAACTAAATATTAAAAACACACAACTGATATTAAAAAAAATTACAACTAATATTAAAAAAAAAGTTACACACTTCCTAAATTACTTATTAAACACTAGATAATTCCTAAATTACTTATTTAATCCAAATTTTCTCCACTATGGAGAGTAGTTGTCCCATTCCCCGGGGATGGTATAGTACTCGGGAGACACGGAACGTGAGCTATCCCGTCCATCGGATCTCGCATCCGAGGGGAAATAGTAGTACTCACGAGGAGGGGTAGGTCGGCTCCAGAAGAGTTTCTCCTCCTCAATTTCCCTGAGGGCTTCCAAGTCCCCCTCAGTTGGGGAAGTCTCGTGGTAGGGGGTGGGGGTAGTCTGGTGGTAGGGGGTGGGGGAGGGGGTAGTCTGGTGGTAGGGGATGGGGGTGGGGGTAGCCTGGTGGTAGGGGTGGGGGTAGTCTGGTGGTAGGGGGTGGGGGTGGGGGTAGTCTGATGGTAGGGGTGGGGGTGGGGGTAGTCTGATGGTAGGGGGTGGGGGTGGGGATAGCAGCAGTCCGGGGGTAGGGGCCGACAACATTAGTCGCTCCATTTCTTTCTGGGCCATGACATAATCCATGGCCCATACCATTTCCTCATCCGTCCGGTCATCATCGGCTTCAGGAGGAGGAAAGGTTGGTTGTGCAGCAGGAGGAGGGGCATATAACCAATGTTGTGGAGGAGGGGGAGGAGAAAGAGGAGGTTGTGCAGCAGTAGGAGGAGGATAGGAGGTGAATGGTAGTCTCGGGGGCGGCCCCGTCCCCGGACCCGGCGAGAGTACTGCCGGACATTAGACGGTCCGGCAGCTCCTGGTTGAAAACCGGCCATATTATTCATTGTTTTGAGGATGAGGAATTGGAGGTGTGACTGAAAAATCAGTTTTGGTGTTGTATTTATAGGGTTAGAAAATTTTGAAATTCAAACGTTTGGGGAGGCGGGGGAGGAATTTTAATATTAATTATTTTTTTATCATTATTTTATTATTATTATATAAAGATTCTACTTTTTGGCCCACTAAATTTGGAACTTCGAGGCAATCGTCACAAACAATTGAACCAAAAGTTCATGTTTTCTTTCCTTGGCCACGTGTAGTAATTTGGTTGGATGGATACATTTGAGTTTGGGCGCTACTTTTATAAAGCCCGGCTCATTTTTTTTTGCCTATAGCGCCCTAATGTTTTGGTGTGCAGGACGCGATTTTTAAAAAAGATGGGCAAATAACGCCCCACTACGGTGGGTCTTAAAGAGTTCCTGAATTCGAATCTATACAAGTGTGTATTTAATGTAATATAATGTGGGATATCATTAGCCGTTAATTTAATAAAAGGATTAATTACATATATCTCCCTATTTTCAACTATAATTACATATATACCCAACCCAAAATTTAAATTACATATACCCCCATACAAAACTTTATAAATTACATATATACCCATTCTATGAAAAATAGGGAGGAAAATAACTATTTTACCCCAATTCTTTTACTAAACTATATTCACGGCAAGTCATACAACACATTCTTTGCATTCTAAAACTTATATCCCATACGATCTTTCCAACTTAGTAAGTTATGAACACTAAGAACATGTAACATGCAAAATGTTTCCATGCATCCTACAACTTGATTTCACCGAAACAAGTGTTCTAACACTCTTACATAATCATTACTAAGCCCTCGTATCATTACATTCATCATAACATGTAATGATATGATGTGCTTAATAATAGAATGGGTATATTTGATATTTTTAGTTTTTGTGAAGGGGAAATATGTAAATAAAATTTTTGACTTGGGTATATATGTAATTTATGAAGTTTGGGAAGGGGAGATATGTAAATAAAATTTTGACTTGGGTATATATGTAATTTATGAAGTTTGGAGGGGGATATATGTAATATAGTTTTAATTAAATGTTAAAAAGTTCTCAGGCATTACACAAATCCTTCCATATATCGTTGAGTATTCTCACGTGATTATTAATGCCTTTTATATTTGGAAAAATCACCAATTTGGCCAGTTGACTTGGTCAACTTACTAAAATAGCCATCTCCCATCTATTGGGAGAGTCGGCTCACAGGTCCCGAGGCGTCTCCGTGAGACTTCGGTGATGGACCAATGGAGGAGTGACACGTGTTTAAGATAAAGATAAGTGGTCCCCATCTCTCCTCTCTCTCTCTCTCTCCCTTTCTCTCTTCTCTCTCTCTCTCCTCTCTCTTTCTCAACTGAAAGATCCATGGAGTTGTTTATACACTAACAAAAACATGAAATATAGATTCTGCAGCAAGAATTTCACATTATGACTTACTATTGCATAACAAACCTTTACAAAGAGAAAATTCGACGTAGGAACCTGCACATCAATGGTTATGCCCCATAATTCAACGTAGCACCCATCATCACCATAGGAACCTGCACCTCCCCTCGATCCATATATTAAGTTGAACCGGAGACATCACCGGAGACGTCGCCGGACACATCGCCGGACACGATAATGCTTACTATACATATCTAAAAATCCTTGACCGACAAGCTATCAATTACCGGTGAACCGGTAAATCAAGCTCACTAGTATTAAACCTGACTAACTCATCAATCCAATTTGAAACACTTAATTGTGGAGCACAATACGCAGGCAAGCGTAATCAAAACAATTTGACTTGAGATGGTGTGCAAAACTTCAGTACCAGATCCACAAATTTAGTCAAGCCGGAAACCTGCAAATTAGCGAAGGAAATATAGAGTAATAGGTAATAGAGTGAATTGGATCGAATGTGCTTTTCTAATTATTTACAGAAGATTATATAGTGGCTACAACATTAATACAATGACTTGATTTTAGGAAGACTATTGACTAGACTATTGACTAAGAATATTGACTATGACTAAATAATTATAAAGGCATAAAGATAGCTCTTTGACTATGACTATTGACTGTTGACTGTTGACTGTTGACTATTGATTTATGTTAATACGCCCCCGCAAGATGGAGGATCCATTGGATACGCCAATCTTGGAGCAAAAGGAAAGAAACGGTGATCTTGGAAGTGGTTTGGTGAGGACATCAGCCAGTTGATCCTTTGAGCTAATGTGAAAGACCTTTAAGTGACCAGCATTGACTTGTTCACGAACAAAGTGGTAGTCGAGGGCAACATGTTTCATGCGAGAATGGTACACCGGGTTGGCACAAAGGTAGGTGGCGCCGGTGTTGTCACAGAAAAGAGATGGTGTACGTGTCGTGCGAAGACCGAGTTCTTGGAGAAGATTTTTAACCCATGAGATTTCAGCTGCGGCGTTTGCTAGTGCTTTGTATTCTGCTTCAGTGGATGAGCGTGAGACTGTTTTGTCTTGATGAACGCCAGGAGATGATGTTGGATCCAAGATATAATATATAACCTGTAGTAGATCTTCCTTCGTCATGTATGCCTCCCCAATCAGAATCTGAGAAAGCATTTAAATCAAGTGAGGACTGTTTATTTAACAATAACCCATGGTGCAATGTTCCTTTCAAATAGCGGAGAACCCGTTTGAGAGCTTGCCAATGTGACTGTTTTGGGTGGTGCATAAACTGGGAGAGTTTGTTGACAGCGAAAGAGATATTAGGGCGGGTGAAGGCAAGGTATTGAAGTGTGCCAACAAGTTTGCGATAAGGAGTTGGGTCAACGGGTGGAGAGGCATCCGAAGGGATAAGCGGTTCAGAGACGCTTAGAGGGGTGAGGACCTCTTTGGCACCATCCATTTTGAAAATGGTTAAGATGTCCTGAATGTGCCTGTGTTGGGAGAAGAATAGACCATGAGGAGTTGGAATGACTTCGATTCCTAGGAAGTGATGTAGAGGGCCTAAGTCTTTGATCGAATTTTTTTTTGCTTAGGGCTTGAACAAAGATGTCCATGAATGGATTATTGTTTCCAGTGTGGACAATGTCATCAACATAGACGAGTAGGTAACAAGTGTTACCATTTGTGTTGTAGACAAAAAGAGATGCATTAGAGAGACATTTTTTAAAACCGAAGCTAATGAGGAAGGTGGTTAATTCATTGTACCAAGCCCGCGGGGCTTGTTTAAGGCCGTAGAGAGATTTCTTGAGTTTGCAAATGTGATTAGAAAACGCCGAATTTGCAAATCCGGGTGGTTGAATCATGTACACATCCTCATGTAAGGTGCTATGAAGAAATGCATTATTGACGTCTAGTTGGCGTAACGACCACCCTCGAGAGAGTGCGATGGAAAGAACAGTACGAATGATGACAGGTTTCGTTACCGGACTAAAGGTATCAAAATAGTCCTTACCGTACTGTTGATGAAACCCTTTTGCGACTAGGCGCGCTTTAAATTTATCAATAGTTCCATCAGGTTTTCGTTTGGTTCGGAATTCCCATTTGCATCCGATTGGATTTTGGGTAGTATGAGGGACAAGCTCCCACGTATGGTTTTGAAGAAGAGCGTTGTATTCAAGATCCATTGCTTGTCGCCATTGTGGATCTTTCATCGCTTGGATGTGAGTAGAGGGCTCGATGGATGTAGGAAGTGGGTGAAGTGTGGTGGAGTTGATGAAGTTGGAATTGTAATATTTTGGGTTAGGATTGCGAGACCGTTGTGGGCGAGTAGAGGTGGTAGGAGAGGGGTTAGTTGAAGGAGTTTGAGATGAGGAGGTGGTAGAGTCGTTGGAAGACTGTGTAGGTGAATTAGGTTGTGTAGGAGTGGAGAATTGTGGAGATGAGGACTGTGTATGGACAATGGAGGACTGTGTAGAGGACAAGAGTTGTGTAGGGTTAGGGGACTGTTGTGTAGGTGTAGTAGAAGGTTGTGTATGGTCAGATGAGTGTTGTGTAGTATCAGGCAACTGTTGTGTAGGTGTAGCAGAAGGTTGTGTAGGGTGAGGAGAGGGGTGTGTAGGAGGTATGGGTTGGTGTGTGGGATCGATGGGAGGTTGTGTAGGGTGTGAAGGCTTTGTAGGATTTGGTATGTTGTGAAGAAATGATTCATAGGTGACAGTGGGAGATGTGGAGTTATTGGTGTGGGATGGGAAGATGTGTGGTATTAATTCAACATGGCGAGAGTGATATAGTTTGTTGGTGGCTGGATCAAAGCATTTGTATGCTGATCTGGAAGAGGAGTATCCAAGAAAGATACATGATGCGGAGCGAGATTGTAACTTGGAGGTGTTGTATGGGCGGAGCCAAGGATAGCAAAGACATCCAAACGGTTTTAGTTTGGAGTAGGTGGGAGCAACATTGAATAACATGTCATAAGGTGATTTGTTGTTCAAGATGGTAGTGGGTAGACAGTTGTTGAGATAAGTTGCGGCTTGAAAGGCATGTGACCAAAATTGTGATGGGAGTTGAGCATAGTGGAGGAGGGCAAGGCCCGTTTCAACAACGTGTCGATGACGACGTTCGGCCACCCCGTTTTGTTCGGGTGTATGAGGAGGTGTGGTGTAGTGAGAAATTCCATGAGTTGTGAGAAATGGTTTAAGACCAATGTATTCACCACCATTGTCGGTAAATAGAGAGATAAGAGGTGTTTGAAAGAATTTTTCCACTAGTGATTTGAATTGTGGAAAAAGGACGGAGACGTCGTATTTTCTTTTTATCGGATATAACCAAATGTATTTAGAAAAATAATCGACAAATATGACATAGTACTTGAAGCCGTCATTGGATGTTTGGACTAGACCCCATACATCTGAGTAAACGAGTTGCAATGGTTTCTTTGCAACAAATGAGTTTTTACCAAAAGAAATTTTATGGCTTTTATTTAACGAACAAGATTTGTAATGAAAAGACTCGGGTGACACTTTATTACCACTAAGTCCTAATTTAGAAATTAAGGACTTGAAGACTTGAAACGAAGGATGTCCAATGATATGGTGCCACGCAAGTAGAGATCTTGTTGTTGCATTGATTTGAGGAGAGAGTGTGGTTGGTCCGTAGTAAACGTCATTGACGTTCACGCCCCGCATGAGATGCGCCCCCGTGCGTAGATCCTTAACCACGAAATGATATGGAAAAAAATCAACAGAAACTTGATTAGTACGACTAAGTTTTGCAACAGAAATAAGATTATTACGAAGAGATGGAACGATTAAGACATCGTTTAAGAAAAGCGGTCGTGAGTTGGTGTGAAGGGTTGTTTGACCAATGTGTGTGATAGGAAGGGTTTTACCGTCACCTAAAACAATCTCATCCGGGCCACCATATTCGGAAAGAACATGCATTTGGTTGTTGTTGTTGTTAGTGTGATTGGAAGCGCCTGTATCCCACATCCATGGAGTGTTTGGAACCGTAGTGTGAGAAGATGTATTATTCACAACCGGGTATGAGTAGGAATCATGAGTAGAGACTTGATGGTCACGTAGGAAGCGACGAAGTTTGCGACAATCTTTCGTTACATGACCGGGTATGCTGCAAAAATAACAAAAAACGTTAGTTTGGCTGTTGTGGGTCGGGTTGTTTTGAGTTTGGGTTGCGGATTTGTTTGACCACGAGGAGGGTCGGTTTTGTAATGATGGGTTTGAGGCTGGGGAACAAGGGTTCCGATTGTAGTTTTGGTTTGATTGATGAACAAAAAATGGAGCCATTGAGGCTGCAAATCAGAAAAATGAAAGGGTTGTGTGGGTTGCGAACAGAAGGCTGTCGAAAACTGTGATGGATCGGTTGGCTCAAGGGAGCTTTAGGCTCTGATACCATATAGAGTAATAGGTAATAGAGTGAATTGGATCGAATGTGTTTTTCTCATTATTTACAGAAGATTATATAGTGGCTACAACATTAATACAATGACTTGATTTTAGGAAGACTATTGACTAGACTATTGACTAAGAATATTGACTATGACTAAATGATTATAAAGGCATAAAGATAGCTCTTTGACTATGACTATTTACTGTTGACCGTTGACTATTGATTTATGTTAATAGGAAATGGTTTCTGTACGATGGATTGATGAGTATGACATCTAAAATTAAAAAATCATAATTTAATCATCATGCATTAAATGCAAGTATGACATCCAATATATACACATATGTGATATGCTACCATCTTACAGAAACCATTTCTTTAGTCAAGCCGGAAACCTACATTTCTGCGGAAGCTTGTCTGCGGAAGCTTCAAACTTGCGGAAGGTTGGTGTGGAAGGGAGTAGAGAGAGGAGAGAGAAAGTGAGGAGAGAGAGAGGAAAGAGTTGGGAAGTGTGTAGGCGAGGTCTCACAAAGACGTCTTAGGATTCGGGAACCGTCTCTCCAAAGACGGGTGAGGAGAGGGGTGAGGTGTCGCTCAGCTAGTGGTCCATCACCGAAGTCTCACGAAGACGTCTCGGGACCTGTGAGCCGACTCTGAGGTGTCGCTCAGCTAGTGGTTCATCACCAAGTCTCACGAAGACGTCTCGGGACCTGTGAGCCGACTCTCCCAAAAAATGGGAGGTGGCTATTTTGGTAAGTTGACCAAGTCAACTGGTCAAATTGGTGATTTTCCCTTTATATTTTCCGTAGAATATTCAAACATTTGGAAGTAAATGGTCAATATTTGCTGAATTAGAGTTTTAATTTCTTTTGTTTTACATTTATTTTTAGGTTAAACAAAAGTAAATCAAACATATAAAGGTATAAACTTAAAATATCATATAATTCTAATAAAGTTATGTACATAGAGTATGATTTTTAACACAATATAATAATTTTCAATCATAAAGAAAAATAAATAGCTAAAGCTACCCTCGATCTCTATTGAACATGCTTCTATGTGAGAAAGATATAATTTTTAAATGGCGAGCACTCTCATATGTTTTGTGATGTGAGAGAATGACACCTTTAGCGCAACTCCTTAATAATATTACTCAAAACAATTTGTCTAGAGTCAAAAGACATGCAACATAAGCTTCTACATTCCCATATTGTACACGTTGATCCAGTCTTCTCCTCTGCCCAGTATCTGATACTTCAAGACCTGCTGGTCGTCTAAATAACTCCCATCAACTATTATGCAAAAACTTGCTTAATTTTGAACAAAGACTTCATTAATCAAAATAAAATCTAAATATCCATTATTATATATATGGCTTACGGTAGTCTTGTTGCCAAAAAAATATTGGTTCTTATATTCACTCCTCTGGGTATTTGGAGCTCAAATAGAAAGATGAAGATCAAGAAGAGATTATGTGTGGTTGGTCTGATCTTGATTTGGTTCTTGCTAATCGTCACAATATCCGGTAAGTAGTAGAGATATTCACACTTAAATTTTTTCATTTATTTATGAATATGAAATCTGCATCACATTAATTCTCTTTCTAACAGATCACGTACCTCCAACCTTTAGAGGAGTAACTCCACCGAGATCACCTCTTCCACCAAAGTATCAAGGTTCACCGCCACCACCACAACCACATGGTAATCCAAACAAGCTCAGCTATGGTTCTCTGCGGAAAGATAAACCCGTGTGCAGTGGCAATTGCCAAGGAACATATGGTATTCGTGCAAGAAGGTGTAAGCTTTACTCCGGAACATGTAGCTAGAAATTTCTTTAGTTGCATGGGTAATTTGGTTGGTTGTATAACTTTTTACGAATATATATTGTGGAATTCATCTTCTTGTCTATGTTTCGACTCTATGTTTCGACTTACATACATGCATGCTAGCTACTCAAATAATATATAGTTTCTTTTTATATCACAGCTTAATAAAATATGTAATTATCTATAATTGGTTACAAAGGTGCTTATTTTTACTAGTTTCGGATTGGTGGTTGGCGAGTTGAAATGTGTAACCTAAATTCACCGTATATTAGTATTCATGTTAAAGATATCAATCTTACCCGCACGCACGTAAAATTTGTTTGTAATGGTTTCAAATGATGTAGCATGCTGACGTACTGATTTGAAGTGGTTTGTTTAACATGCATTATGAATGCTCTGAGTCCTTGGTTTATCTCTTGCTTCATAATGTGCGATTAAATACTATTTTTATTACTTAATTTCTTAAACAAAATAAACTTTCGCATATGAGATTTAAATGAAACACTGAACCTTCATTAAAACGATTTTTTTTTGCCAAAATGGAGGTACAGTACAGAAAATTTGTACATGTGGGGTGTGTCAGAGTTGAGTTTTTCGTTTTGGTGTAACCGCAAGTTGGAGTTGGGGTTTCCGCTTATGTGGATATTGAGTAGGAGAGATGCAACGATGAATCTGTACAATAGGACAGATGGAACGAGATGCTCGATGACATGGAAAGGAAACCGCAACTTGAAGTTGCGGTTTCTTTCTCCCTCTGACAGAGAAGATGAAGACAGAAGAAGAAGAAGAACAGTCACCGGAATCTCGCCGGAGAAGATGACCGGAAACTGAACGGTCACCGGACTTTTTACTTATTATTTTTTTTTTATAAAAGAGAAACAGAGGATCAAGAACAGAAAAAGGAAAAGATAGGAGGAATGATATGATTTTTTTTATCAGTTACCGGAATCTCGCCGGAGAAGACGACCGGAATTTTAACCGATAGCCGGAATTGTAACTAATTTTCAAGAATTGATTAGCAAACAATAATAGAAGATCAGACAAGGATTTTTAGAAGGAAATATCGTCTGAAACGTAAGATTCCGGTGACTGTTCAGTTTCCGGTCATCTTCTCGGCGAGATTCCGGTGACTGTTCTTCTTCTTCTTCTGTCTTCATCGCCGGAATTGAATCATGATTGTAAGGTAAACCGCAAGTTCAACTTGCGGGTTCCTTCACCATCCTCCTAGTCACCATCCAACTCATGGTAGTTGAATCCACATCATCATAAACCGCAACTTCAAATTGCGGTTTCACCAGAAACCCAAATCCTCCTCTGACATATCCCAATTCCACAAATTTTTTGAACTGTACCTCTATTTTGATAAAAAAATCCATTAAAACCCACAAATAAGAATGAAAGTAATATAAATTAAAAGCATCTATAAGTAACTATATTACAAAACGAGGCACTGAACTTACGTATGTGAATGAATATTGGTATGAATTAGTTTTACGGATCGGCACAAATGCATAAAAGCCAATGTAATTTTTTTACGACCCTTTAAATAAAAAATTTTAGTTCCGTCACTGACTATACGATCTTTCGGTGACTCGGTGAGGCAAACTCCCGTTAATATTGGTATGAATTAGTTTTACTCGACTAATTTTGACCCGTCTTCTTTAACTCAACTAAATTGTGCCCTGTCAAACAATTTTCTAGAACCGTCATTGTGTACCAATATCGCCTAGTGCATTTTAGACGTTCCACAATCAACTTCCTTTCCTCTACCAGGCAGATTGTTTAGATGGCCAATTTTTGCTTATTATTTCAGGTCAACGGACGAGTAGTCTCGAGTTCAATCCTGTCTTCTCCGTGAACATTTGATACTCTTTTATGACTCGGTGGTCGCCTAAGCGACTAATATCTTGTGACACCCGGCAAATTCTGATTAACAACGTTGTCTAGATTAAAGTCTACCTTAGCGAGTCACGCGTATATTATACTTAACTGGGTTAGTTGAGTCGTGTTACGGTTCGGGAACTGTTAGTTTTGTATGAAGAATCATTAGATGTTAGTCTAGAGGTTCATTAGATGTCAGTCCTTAACCAAGTGTACAAAGGGTGACGATTCGTAGAATCGTCAGAGCACAGGGAATATAGAAGTCTCGAGTCCCGGGAATTGGTGAACGAGTGTGAATGTGTTTGTTTGCAAGTATTATGTGTTTACAATCATTATGTGACTTGTCGGTACGTGAAAATGTGTTAACATATGTTAAAATGGGGTTTAACGCGCAAAACACACGGAATCAACCCCTATAGGCGAATAGGGGGTCCTAATCGCCTATAGGGGGCGAATAGGACTATCAATGGGGCGAATAGGCCCTATTCGCCTATACTGGGGGCGAATAGGATCCCTATTCGCCTGATGTTGCTGCGTAATCGCCTATAACGTGCTGGACGACTAAAAACGCCTATAAATACAATGCTTGACCTCCTAAACTTCATAATATCAACCCTAGTCGTCCCATAACCCGCCCCAACACACACACAACCTCTGGAACGTGATTTTGGATCAAAACACAAGGTTTCAAGCTTATTTCATCAAACTATCACAATCTAAGGTGTGATTTTCATCCATGCAATCTTTACTAACGTTTTTATTAAATCCCTAACGGTCCAGACCTGTTTTAAAACGAATAAGCTTTCTGAAAATCGTTAATAAGTATTGTTAATTGGATTTTAAATAGCATGCATGATGTATGTGGGTTTTCAATGAAAAGCTAGGGTTTTTATGATTCCAGATGGATGATTAACATGTTATTAAGTTAGATTCAGATTAATAATGATGGCATGATGACGAAATCTGAGTAATTGTTCATTAGGGTTAGGGTTATGCATGTTAATATGATGATTCATGCTATATGTGTTGTTTTTGGGATACATGATTACATGCAGGGCTGATAGAACAAGGTTAAACGAAGGATTTTGGTTGATATATGTTTGATATAGTTATTTGATTGATAATTGATGTTTACACACGTTCTGGATTGGATTTGGAGTGTTAAACGCGCGAAAAACCGGAACAGACGTGCTATAGGCGAATAGGAATCCTAATCCCCTATACTATAGGCGATTAGGAGCCCATTCGCCTGAAGGGGAGCCCTAATCGCCTATAGTATAGGCGAATAGGATCCTATTCCCCTTTACTTCATGCATTTATGTTGGATCAGTTTGCTCTTTTTGCTAAGTAAGAACTTGCTATCTTGACACTTAAGTGTTTAGCAAGTCCTTGTAAATCAGATTATAAGCACAGCGGAATGTTATAAGTTAAAGCAACACTTTTTACACTAAGGCAGAGTTATAACTCCCCCTTGATGTTTGAAACTAATAAATGACAAGTATTTATTATGAATCTAAGCAGTAAATGAGAATTAGATACTTAGACAGATTCACAATAAATACAGAAATGGAATAGAACAATGAGAGTGTTTGAAGGATTTTTCTATTAAAATCAATGTCTAAAATAGAAGGTTGAAGCCTCCTATTTATAGACGTTTACATGCATGTATCTTGCTCAAAAAGCAAGTACAGAAACAACAGAAACAAGTTGCACAAGTTGCAACATTGAAAGAAACAAATACAGCTAAAAAGTAATAATAAACAATAAACTACTGATGCAAAAGGCGGTGGGAAATATCTGATGCTAAGTGCTGATGAAGGACAAACTACTGAAGAGTAGTTTTGTCTTCAGTACTTCTGAAGTGAACTTGTCTGGTTTGGACTTCAGAACTTCTGCTTCTTCAGCACTTCTCATATCTTCTAATCAGCAGTTTCTTGTCTTCTCTTCAGTACTTCTATACTTAGCCAAAATGACAGAAGTGAATTAGACTAAGGTTTACAAAAGTGGTTTCACCAATCCTCTTTGTCCTAACAATCTCCCCCTGGATTGATGAAGCCGAAACCTTACTAATTCCTTATGTGTTTCTTCTGTCTTGAACAATCTTCCATATCTCTTTGTACATGGTGTTCTTGAGCTGGTTTAACTGACCATCAGATAGAGATCCTCTCTGTGGTTCTAGATGTTGAATTGTGAGCAGGTCTTGTGTTGACAGTTTCTTCAGATCACTGATCTTCTTGTAAGCCCTGCTTGTCAACAGTACTGAGTTGTTATCAGTAAGTGACCATCTGATGATAGGGATCTTTGACTTGTTAAAGTCAGAAGAATAGGGAACCAGACTTGTCCCTTGGGTTGATGGTCCTGAGTGCTGGATGTCTTCAGTTTCAGATAGCCTCAGGTGGGATTCTCTTCCTTCTTGTTGTTGCATATCAGGCATCTGAACAGTTGAGAGATGGTGTTCAGTCACTACTCTGGTATGCAGCTTTTCTTTGATGGTCTTTTGTATTTGATAAGCAAAAGTGGAAGGATCCCTGAATTGTGTTAACAGAGGTTTCTCCTCAATGTCAAAATCTGAATGGACTATTGAACTTCCTTCAAGTAGTACCATTTTGAAGTCAGTTTTGACATTGTCCTCTGCCTTCTTCTTCTGAGTAGCAGTTCTTCTAGATACACCAGAAGTTCTAACTACTGATCTTGAAGGATCAGCAGTTTGAAACTTCTCAGGATTTCCAGCCTTGGCAGCCAAGTATTTTCTATAAGTATCCATCAGTCTTTCTTCTTTCCATCTGGATACTAAGGCTTTTGAACCATATCCTTCTGCTACTAACTCTTCTATTATCCGGGCTCTCTTGGCCTTTCCATCTTTGCTTGTGGCCACTTTGTCTGCAAGCAGATGTGCTCTTCTTGTCAGCTCTTGCATAGAGAGTCCTTTGAGTGTAAAGGCTTTAGTCTTGCTGTTCTTGGTAATGTAAGACACCAGTTGTTGTCTTTTATCTTGTTCAGCAATCTCATCAAGGCTAGCCTGCCTTTGTAGTTCAGCTGCATAAGCCTGAAGTTTTTCTTCATGGCTTAAATCCAAATCATCCCTTTCTTCCAGAGATTTCCAAATCTGATCTTCTCTGGCCTTCTTGTTGGCTGCAATTAAGCTCTTCTCTAATAGTTCAGCTGATTGAGAGATAGGAGAAGGGTTTAATACAGTCATTGATGTAACAGTTGTAGGCCTGATGGGATCAGATGTTGGTTGAATGGGAGCAGTGGTTCTGGAAGGTTCAGTTGTTTGAGGTTTGGAAGTGTTAACTTCTGATGTGCTGACAACTGCTGATGGTTTGTCAACTACTGAAGGATTGTCTTCAGTACTTTCTGATTCTTTATCAGAAGTTTTGACATCAGAAGTTTCTTCATTGTGCCTTAGGGATTCTTCAGATGTTTGGGTCTCATCTTCTTTCTCTGCTGCTTCAATTTCTTCTATTGAGACACCAAACTGTTTGGCCAATTTTTCTTTCCTGGCCTGATCTTTTTGATCTCTTTCAAGGATGGCCACTCTTGCCCTTATCCTGGCTTGGAATGACTCCTTAGGTTCCCTGATCTTCTCCCCCTTTTTGGATTCATCAATTTTAACCCTTGAAGCAGAGGGTTGGGAGAATTGTCCTTGAAGATGAGCAATATGTTTGCTGTTGAAGTCTATTTTGTTGGACAGATCGTTCATCTTGGTCTTGATCACTCCAAATTGGTTCTTGATGGACAGCTCCAAGTCAGCTGTATATGTTTGGAAGTGATTTCTGATGAGTGTATTCATCATGTGGTACAGGGGACCCTCTGGGCTGCATAGCTGGTTCAGGTCTATGCTTGTTTGCCTAGGGAATTGGGTAGGCATTTATTGTGAAGGGGTGTTTTTGGGAGATCCTCATGTTTTACAGAGGATGCCACTCTAGGGGTTTTAGGGATTGAGTGGGCTTTAACCTGTGCAGAGGTGACTGGCTTCTTGAGCCTGGATACCCCTGAAACAGGACCTTCAGAAAGTGCCGTCAATTCAGTAGTTTGAGTGTGTGAAACATCATCCAAACTAATGGAATCATCTGAATCCCTGATGTTGCCCTCAATGAGGACTGTCTCAGTTAAATCATGAGCTGAGCCCAACTCAGTTCTCTCATGAACCTCTTTTTCTTGGTACTGAGGATTTCCTACTTCAGGCATTAAGCCTTCATCAGTAGTTGCCACATCTGAGGTCTTAGCTATGTTACTTCTATCCTCAGATCCACCACTGGGTGGTAACTGAGTAGTAGCAGCCTCAGATGCTCCAAGAGTCTCTAAAATTGGGCTTAAAGACTCTGGTCCACCCTCATCTCTTGGGATAGGGCTAGAGATGTCCACATCCATGTCTGATGTAGTAGTTATGTCCCCTGTTTGTTGTGGTTGTAGGGGACTGACATGATCAGATGGGACATTCTCTTTTAGCTCAGAGAGAAGTTTGGCAATTTCTATTGCCTCTTGTTCAGAAATTTGTGGGGTTGGTTCAGTAGTTTGGGCAATAGGTGGTGAAAGTTGTTGTTCAGCAGTTTCAAAAGAAGAGTGTGTTTCATATGTTTTTCTAAGTCTTTTTCTTTTGAATAAAATGGTTATGGGTGCTCTTGGTGGGGTTTGAGATGGATGAGACTGAGAGGGTGTTTCAGTCTCATCTATTTGAAGAGCAGAATGCTCATGAGCATGTTCAGGCATCTCAACCTCCTGAACAGCTTTTCTTTTGGGTTGGTGGGGAGCAGTTTTTGTTGGCTTGGGCTTTTTGGCTTTTGGTGGGGTGAGTTTGGAAGATGTGGGCTTCAGGGGGACTTGTTGTTGTTCTCCCTGATCATCTTCTGGCCAGGCAGCCGGTTTGTTATGCCTTGAGTATGCTTGTGATGTTAAAGGATTTAAAGTTAAAATTTTTCCCACAAGCACCTCATTACCCAGTTCCCCTATTATGCATTGCATAATGAACCTTGGGTATAATAAAAACTTTTTCTTGGTATTATTGTGATGTAACACCAACTCATTGAAAAATAGTTTTGATGCCCTGAATTTAGTTTCATTCACAATGGAATGAAATATTGGTTGAAAAGTGGAGGGCATCTGGTCATAAGACCCTGTTTTTGGACTCAAACACATAATAATATAATGAAACAAAAGCTTGTATTTTGGTTCAAAATATTTTTTGAATATTGTAGCATGGGAGAGAGTACCTTGATAACCACACTCAGTCATGGTTAAATGAATATCAGTGTTAGCAACATGGTCAGGGGCAGTTACATCATCCAGACCCAGTCTTGTTGCCAGTGTGGCCGGTGTGATGGTCAGTTGTTTCCCTTTTATTCTTGAGTTGAGGGAAATGACCTCATCACCCATTGTAACCGTCTCAGCATTTGCCCAGAACTCATTCAGAGTTTCAGTGTGAATTGGTGGGTTTATTGTGAGAGCAGTAAAATATTGGGATTTGACGACAAGATCAATGATCTCATCGTATTGGGACCAGCCTTCTTGTTTTTCAAGAAAGGCCCTTTGATTGTGTCCCTGTTTTAGAACTAGAGCCATGTGGTTTGGGTTTTGATCGAACAGTGGATTTGCAGGTATAGGTTATTGAGAGAGTTTTTGAGAGAGAAGGAGGGATATTTTGAGTTTGAAAGGATAAGTGTGTAGAAAAGGTATTTATCAGAAGTTTTAACCGCTTGAATCTTCTTTATTAGAAGTTTTAAAACCGCCTTTGGTTAAAAATCTCTTTATCAGAGGTTTTAAACTGATTAGGTCAAACCTCTGATGATGGAAAAGTCAGATTTGCCCTTTTGACTTAAACTGCTGATGAAGGATTACTTCATCAGTAGTTCCCATTTTCTCTTCAGTAGTTTTAACAGCTGATGAGAAATGTTTTTATAAATACTTTATTCATAACTTCTGAAGGTTATTTTATCAGAAGTTACACACTTTTTCAGAAAATTATCCCCATACTGATGATTTTTGTTCATCAGTAGTTCCTCTCATACTGATTTTTGTTTAATCAGTAGTTCTCTTTTTGTTTTTCAGAAGTTTTGTTTCAGACTTTTGTCTTTTGTAAGTGAAAACCAGAAAAAAGAAGGAAAAGGTAAACAGGATGGAATCAAGGATGGAAAAAGAAATTTTTTTTTGATGTTTTATGCATAACAGTAGTGATTGATGTAGAAGTTTGATGTAGAGTTGGGTAGAATCAAGTGTTAACTTGGATTCTAACTGATATGCATATAAGTTTAAAAAAAATAAAGTAAACACTTACAAATTTAGCATTCCAAGCATGGATACTAACTTCTGAAATGTTGATGTGTCAAGGGGCTTAGTGAAGATGTCAGCTATTTGATTAGCTGTTGCTACATGCTTCACCTCAATCTTGCCTTTTTCATAGCAATCTCTTATGAAATGGTACCTGATCTCAATATGTTTGGTTTTTGAGAACTGTACCGGATTTTGAATGATGCTAATGGCAGATTTGCTGTCTACAAACAAAGGTGTCTTGGTCTCTTTGATTCCATAATCAAGAAGTTGATATTGGAGCCATTGTATCTGTGATGTACAACTTGCAGCTGCAATGTATTCAGCTTCAGCAGTTGAAGTTGCAACAG
This sequence comes from Ambrosia trifida, assembly GCA_028751855.1. Taxonomy (NCBI): domain Eukaryota; kingdom Viridiplantae; phylum Streptophyta; class Magnoliopsida; order Asterales; family Asteraceae; genus Ambrosia; species Ambrosia trifida. The sequence goes on along the minus strand of CM054123.1, from coordinate 25,851,081 downwards.
ATGTTTGCTTCTTTGATTGCCATGACACTAGACAGTTACCCAGGAATTGACAACCACCAGATGTTGACTTTCTTGTCATCTTACACCCTGCATAGTCACTATCTGAAAAAGCTGATAACTTGGTATTGCTTGAAGCAGGATACCAAATTCCCAGTGTTGGAGTTCCTTTCAGATATCTGAAAATTCTTTTGACTGCTATAAGGTGTGATTCCCTTGGTGCTGATTGATATCTAGCACAGACACATGTTGAAAACATAATATCTGGTCTAGAAGCAGTTAAGTATAAAAGGGAACCTATCATGCATCTGTACATGGTTTGATCAACCTGTTTCCCTTGATCATCAGGTTCAACTTGTGTGATTGGTGTCATGGGAGTGGAACATGATTTACAGTCATTTAAAGAAAATTTGTTCAATAATTCTTTAACATATTTTGATTGATGTATAAAAGTTCCATTTGTTTGTTGTTTGATCTGCAGTCCTAGAAAGTACTGCAGTTCTCCCATGGTACTCATCTCAAATTTTGATTGCATGAGTTTCATACCAGGCTCTTGGAGCCTGTTTGAGCCCATAAAGAGCTTTGTCAAGTCTGTACACCCACTCAGGATGAGAAGGATCCTCAAACCCAGGTGGCTGACAGACATACACCTCCTCTTTGATTTTTCCATACAAAAATGCACTTTTCACATCCATTTGATAAACTTTAATTTTGTTGGAAATGGCATAGGCCAGAAATAACCTGATGGCGTCAAGCCTTGCAACTGGAGCAAAGGTTTCATCATAGTCAATTCCCTCTTCTTGAGAGTACCCTTGAACTACCAGTCTTGCCTTGTTCTTGATTATCATACCAGCTTCATCTTGTTTGTTCCTGAAAACCCATCTTGTACCAATTGGTTGCTTGTTTTGAGGTAAGGGAAAGATTTCCCAGACCTGTTGCTTGTTGAACTGAAGCAGTTCATCTTGCATAGCTTGCACCCAATTATTGTCTTTGAGGGCTTCCTGGTACTTCTTTGGTTCCAACTGTGAAATAAAGGCTGAAAATAGGCAAAAGTTGGAAAGCTGGTTTCTGGTAAGAACACCTGAAGCTATATCACCCATGATTTGATCAAGTGGATGATCTCTGTGTTCAATCAGTTGTTGTAAACCACTGACAGGTGTAGGTGGCTCTTGTTCTTCAAACAAACTATTGAGGTCTATAATATCTGGTTCAGCAGTTTTAGCTTCTTCAGTAGTTGCAGGTGCTGAAGCAGATGTTTGAGTTTGGCCTTCAGTATTTGTTTGATCAGAAGTTTGAGAAACTTCTGATGGTGTTGTAGTTGACTTAATGACTGTTTGAGGAGTCCATGGTGTAGGATCCTCATCTTCAAACCTTTGATCACCATAATAAGTAGGTTTGGAAGAAGTAACAGTCTTTTCAGGTCCAAAGTGAAAGTTGTCAAGGTCAAAGAGTTCAGCAGGATGTGCTGGAATAAGAGTGTGTTTTGACTCATTGAACTTGACATTCAATGTTTCTTCTACTATCCTGGTGTGAGAATTAAAAACCTTGTAGGCTTTTCTAGTTGAAGAATAACCAAGAAAGTAACCTGAGTCAACTTTGGCAGCAAACTTTGAAATAGATTCCTTGATGTTCAAGATGAAACATTGACACCCAAAAGCCCTGAAAAAGGAGATAAGGGGCTTCATGCCATGAAGAACTTCATAGGCAGTCTTGGAATGTCTCTTGACCACAAGAACTCTATTCTGAACATAACATGATGTGTTAACTGCTTCTGCCCAAAAGTATAATGGCAGTCCAGAATCAGCTAACATTGTTCTTGCTCCTTCTATCAATGTTCTGTTCTTCCTTTCTACTACACCATTTTGTTCAGGAGTTCTGGGAACACTGTATTGTCTAATAATCCCTTTAGACAAACAGAATTCATACAGAGTTTTGTTCCTGAACTCTATCCCATTGTCACTTCTAATGGTTTTGACAGATAGAGAATATTGTTTCTCTACTTGTAGAATGAAGAACTTGATGATTTCAGCAGCCTCATCCTTGGAAAATAAGAAGAATACCCATGTGAATCTTGAGTAGTCATCAATGATGACTAAGCAGTACTTCTTTTTACCAAGGCTCATAATCTTGACAGGTCCAAATAAGTCCATATAGAGTAGTTGAAGACATGCAGTTGTTTTTGATTCTTCAATAGACTTATAGGAGGACTTATGCTGTTTTCCCTTTAAACAGGATACACAGTGTTCTTGACACTGGTATACTTTCAAAGGTAGACCTCTGACCAAGCCCATTTTTGTGACTTTATTTATGGTTTTAAAGTTCACATGGCCAAGTCTCCTGTGCCAGAGATCTGTTTCTGAAGTTGATGCCCTTGAGAAGAAACAGGTAGTGTTGTTCAATACTTTGTCTTTCTCAATGTCTACTGCATAGACATTGCCACATCTTTTGGCAATCAGCAAAGTATGATCTTCTATAATCTTCTCTATCAACTTCTGGCCTTCTGGTGAGATGATCTTGCATGCTGTCTTTGTGAAAAAGGAAGAATATCCTTTATCACACATTTGTGACACACTCAGCAAGTTGTATTCAAGGTTTTCCACCAGATTGACCTTGTCAAACTGTATTTTGCCAGAGGAGACATTGCCATGTCCTAGCACATATCCCTTAGCATTGTTCCCAAAGGATACAGATCCTTCTCTTTGGCTGATAAAGTTGTTTATCAGGTATCTGCATCCAGTCATGTGCATAGAGCCTCCACTATCAACATACCATATGCTGTTTAAGCCCCTGGAAACTCTCTGCACATAAAAGCAAATTAGTTAGATTTGGGAACCCAAGCCTGTTTGGCTTTGGGTTTGCTCTTGAGAACAGTTACAGTTTGTTCTTGACCAGGTTGAGAAATCCATGTCTTTTTGGCAATGGATTTTTCATTAAGAACCATGGTGGTATCCTTTTTAGGACCACCATCAACCTTGGTCATCAGTAGTTCTACCATGTTCTTTAGATTTTGAATCTCAGCAGTTTGTGAAACTGCTGATGATTCTGGTCTAACTACTGACAAGGAATTTTGAGAAAAAGATTTTGGTTGAGATTTTATCTTTTTCTGAGAAAAGGTGTTTTCAGGTTGTTGTTTCTTGGGTTTAAAGATTCTTTCATAATCATTTTTGATTTGATTTCCCACAACCTGTTGTTTAAATTTTTGATGGAACTGAATTCCTTTTCTGTATCTACAAAATTCAGTTTTGTGGTTGAACAGGCCACAAATTTCACATTCTTTTGCCTTTTGTTTTTGATCTAAAGGCAAATTTCTGACATTTGTGAAAAGATTTTGCTCATCAGTAGTTTTCAGGGTCTCAACTCCTGATGTAGATGAAACTACTGATGGCTTGTTGTCAGATTTTGTAAATACTTCTAAAGTACTTTCTTTAAAAATGCCAGGATTTCTGTTTAGAAAGTTTTCATGGAAAGATGTGCATTCTTTCCTTTCAGAAGTTTCATTTGAAACAATTCTTCTCCCATCTTCAGTAGTTTTGGGAGAAAAATCTGTTGGTGTTTCAACATGATGGTATCCTATGCCAAACTTAACATTTGAAGCACTTTGTTTGTTTAGCAATAATTGATACCCCTTACAAGATTCCACCCATTTTTCACAAGTGATCCTGGTGTCAGCAAGCTCTTGTCTGACATCTCCCAGGTCATTTAACATAATTTTGATTTGTGCTTGGGTTTCAATAGCAGAGTCAGTTAATTTAGAAACTTCTTTTGTTTTAGCACACAGTTTTCTTTCTAAATCACATTTTATCTGTGTGTATTTTCTCTCTAAATCATTGGCTTTGCCTTGTAAGTGCAGATTTGTCTCTCTTATGAGAGCAAAAGTTTCTTTGCAAGAATTTGAGCAAAGTTTTGTCAAAGATTCTTTTGATACCTGTGACAATGCAGATTTTGAAGTACAGCCTTCAAATGCCATTAAGGCAAAGTTCTTTCTGCCATTGTCTGGTTCTCCCCAGTTGATGTCAAACACTTTGTTGTCTGCATCAGGATTGCACTCTGTGGTGTCATAAGGGAGACTGCTCCAGTCAACATACCCTGAGGTAAAGAAACTTTGTTGAGAGGGTTGTTGAGGCTGTGGAGGAAGTTGAGCAGCTGGAAAGGGAGGGATTAATTGTTGGCTCTGCATATGTTGAGCAGGCATTTGAACATATTGTACTTGAGGCATATATTGCTGTTGAGGAGCTTGTGCCTGTACAAAATGAGCACTCCCTTGAGTTCCATTATTCCTATTATAATTGGGGTTATAGTTATTTCCAGATTGTCATTGGTTAAAGCTAGAGCTTCTACACTCTCTAGCAAAGTGTCCCAACTTCTGACACTTGTGACATCTCAGTTTAGATTTGTCAAAACCAATTTTTGTATTATTGGTCAATCCTGGAAATTTCCTTCCTGACCTTTTATAAAACTTGTTAGTTTTAATGCTTAGCATGGCCAGTTGGTGTAATATGTCCATTTCTTCTAAGTCATCACTGCTAAAATTTTTCAAATCATCCATGATAAAACATAGATTATCAGCAGTTTGACTTTGGTCATTATTGTCATAACCTGGGAAAGATCTTTCTGATGAGATCCCAGTGGTTATGTCAATATTGTCATAAGATCCATAGGAACAAGTTGGTGAATCTTGTCCCAAAAGTGCTGTACTACCTGGTAGGTAGTCATCAGCAGTTTTACCAGATGTTTGTAATTTCTTCTTTTGATCAATTTCTCTCTCAAAAGTAAGTAATCTCCCATGGAGTTTTGTAAGAGTGAGGGAGCTAAAATCTGGTGAGGATCTTAAAACAATGGAGTAAGTTTCCCATTTGTCAGGTAAAGACCTTAAAAATCTATGTAGCATAGACACTGTTGTATAGGTCTGACCATTTAACTTTAGCTCAGATATTAATGAGGAGAATCTTTCAAATTGTTGAGTCAAAGTTTCCCCATTAATATAAGCAAATGTTTCATATTGTTGAGCTAAAATCTCTCTGGTGTTGGCAATCACCTCTTCAGTTCCTCCAAACTGTTCTTTAAGACAGTCCCAAAGTTCTTTGGCACTTTCACAATGTAAAAGGCCAGAGTATATCTCATTTGGGAGAGCCATTGCCAACATAGAGAATGCTTTCGCATCTAGCTCAAGTTTTAGGAAATCCTCATCTGTATATTCTTTAGGGTCCTTAGGGACCTTAACATTAGTTTCAAGATTAACATTTACTGGTTTGTGAGGACCATATATCACAGATCTCCAACAACCTGTGTTGGTTTGTGACAAGGTATGTGCCATTCTCTTTTGCCATATGTTGTACTCATTTCTCACAAGCATGGCAGGTTTGGTGGCAGAACCAGTATTATGTGGATCCATTTTTAAAGAGTATAGATTTGTCAGATGACTCTTTTAAGTGATGGATATTGATAAAAAGTGAACTTTTGATCTTTTTATTGAATATCAATAAGAGCTTTGTGTCTGATTCTCAATTTGTTAGATTGATATGTGATCAGATAAACCAATGCTCTGATACCAATTGTTGGATCAGTTTGCTCTTTTTGCTAAGTAAGAACTTGCTATCTTGACACTTAAGTGTTTAGCAAGTCCTTGTAAATCAGATTATAAGCACAGCGGAATGTTATAAGTTAAAGCAACACTTTTTACACTAAGGCAGAGTTATAACTCCCCCTTGATGTTTGAAACTAATAAATGACAAGTATTTATTATGAATCTAAGCAATAAATGAGAATTATATACTTAGACAGATTCACAATAAATACAGAAATGGAATAGAACAATGAGACTGTTTGAAGGATTTTTCTATTAAAATCAATGTCTAAAATAGAAGGTTGAAGCCTCCTATTTATAGACGTTTACATGCATGTATCATGCTCAAAAAGCAAGTACAGAAACAACAGAAACAAGTTGCACAAGTTGCAACATTGAAAGAAACAAATACAGCTAAAAAGTAATAATAAACAATAAACTACTGATGCAAAAGGCGGTGGGAAATATCTGATGCTAAGTGCTGATGAAGGACAAACTACTGAAGAGTAGCTTTGTCTTCAGTACTTCTGAAGTGAACTTGTCTGGTTTGGACTTCAGAACTTCTGCTTCTTCAGCACTTCTCATATCTTCTAATCAGCAGTTTCTTGTCTTCTCTTCAGTACTTCTATACTTAGCCAAAATGACAGAAGTGAATTAGACTAAGGTTTACAAAAGTGGTTTCACCAATCCTCTTTGTCCTAATAATTTACGATCCTAAATGCTAGTTAAGTCCTGAAATGCATGCTTTACGACGTAATCGCCTATAAACTCAAAAATTACATATGGGGTAGCCCTAATCTCCTATAGTATAGGCGATTAGCATTCCTAAATGCCTGTTGACCAACCTAAATGCTAGTTGACTTTTCCTAATCGCGTGTACTGATGCTGTAAGTGTAAATTAGCATTCCAAGACCCGATTTGACACCTAGGAACATGCTAGGAACCCCGTAACATATCTAATAACTTGGTAACATGTGTTCGGACTTATTTACGTGATACTTGAACTACGTGCTATAACTTGTTGGACTTTAACGTATGTTAAGTGTGTATTGCATGATTGTATGTTTGCGAGTACAAGTATAACACGGGGAGTCTCGGGTCACCAATGGGATGTCGAGTCTTGTACTTTGGGTTAATTTAACAGTCACGGTGTTTTCAAACGAACTTGGTTATGGTCTGGACATCTAGGGACTAACTAACCTACGGGTTATTAGTCTAAGTACTTGTAACTGTCATGTGTTAGGTCGCCGCTTTACGGGGCTAGCATAGCTTGTTGATATTACTCGTGTGTCGAAGTAACGCAACCTAAGGTGAGTTTACGACCCCTCTTTTAACTGGTTTCACTTTTCGGGGGAGAAAACATGTGTTAAAATTTATGTTTGGTAACTACTGTCATACTATCGGTTTCTATGGTTTACTATACGATCTTTGGAAGTCCCGGGGGGAACCATGAATGTGCGGGTTAGCACAACGGGGAAATGTGAATAGCGCTATTGGGAGTGACCAACCCCGCTCGTCGGCTTGGAGGGCCGGGCGAGTGCATATTGTCTCAAACAGGAACAACAGGTTTACTATTCGGGCACGACATCTGGTTTGCGAGTTAGTAATGGTTTTCCAATCGTAGTAGTAACAAAACATACACCTAGCTAGCGTACTTTGGTTTTCGTTTGTTATAGTATGGACAGGTTGAACTTGGTACTGTGATTACAAAACCTGTAAACTCACCAGCATTTTTGTGCTGACGTAAACTTTTACATGTTTTCTCAGGTCGCTAAGGTAGCACAATGGAACTAGGGCGCACGCGTCTGCACGGCGTCTAGTTAGGGTTGCATGGTTTTCAAACGTTGAACACTTGGTTTATTTTGGATTATGTTTTGAATAAGCTTCCGATGTACTTGGGGACTTTTAAACTATGTTTTCTTAAATTGCATATGTTCATTTAGACTTGTTTATTGTGATCGTTGGTTTGGATCCTGGTTTGTCATGCGCCTCGCGGTAAAACTCCGTAAGTGGATTTTGAGGGTGTGACAGATTGGTATCAGAGCCAATGGTTATAGTGAACTAGGACTGCATTTAGAGTCTAGTCTATAGCCGAGTCGCACACACTAGACGATCACATAGTACTAAAACATTATGGTGGATTACGTATGGGCTTGTCGGGGTGTCTCTAAATCATCTAACCTTCCTATGTTACATCATCCGTTCTATCTTAGTCGGGTTACTTGCTTTCTAGGCAATGTGATATATTGGGGTAAATCGTGTACTCTTGAGATTTGTCCAAGGCTCGGACATCTCCCTTTTATACTTCAATAGAAACACTTGCCATAAACTACCGTAGCATTACGGTGTATAGCTAAGAGTCTATGTTCGGTGATTTGAACTTTGAACTAGGAGAACACTTGGAGGACCATGTAGAGCGGTTTATCATTTTGGGTGCACACAAAATTATAAACCGAAATGCATGAAAGCCCTAGTGAGCTCTGGGTTTGAATGGATAGTCCTGAGTTGGATCTAACTTTGATCTTGTGAACGCTAGTGGTTATCATTAGCTGCGAAACTAAATTTTCTCGTTCTTTCTGTCAGAATCATGTCTGGAGTACGAGGAGGACGTGGAGGTGGTCGCAATGGTGGACGTGGTGGTGGTCGCGGTGGTGCTGGTGGTCGTGGAGGTTTAAACCTAACGCAGGATGATCTGAACAACTTGCTGCAAGCTGCCTTTCAGCTAGGGCACAATGGTGGCGGTAAGTTGACTTATCCACTTTTGCCTTGTTGGCGAACTTCGTTTACGTCCTTCGTGGTTTCTCATGTGTTTCATTTCAGGTGGTCCTGTTAACCCACCCCCACCCATGTGTACTTACAAGATGTTTCGGGACTGTAAGCCCCAGGAATTCTCTGGCACTGAGGGTGCGGTGAGTTTACTCAGGTGGTTGGAAAAGGTGGAGTCAGTGTTTCTAATGTGTAACTGTCTCCCAGAGGATCGAGTCAAGTATGCTGCTGCGTTATTCCAGGATGGGAATTGGGGAGGCGTATGCTATGCCTTGGGAAAACTTTTTTCAACTGCTGAAGCGAGAATACTGTCCAAGGGAAGAGGTGCAGAAGTTAGAGCAAGAGGTGTGGAACCTCAAGATGACTGGGTCCGAAATTGAAAAGTATACGGTGAGGCGTAATGAGTTGGCAGTGCTGTGTCCTGATCTGCATGTGCCAGAGTACAGGAGGATTGAACACTATATCTCGGGGCTAGTACCAGAGATCGCAGGGTTAGTGGCTGCGGGAAATCATCCTACATACTCAGAGGTGGTCCGATCAGCTCATAGGATGACCAACTTGAAGGTGAATGAGGGTATTTTGCCTGCTAAGTGTTCGACTGCCAAGGCCCCGGAGAATAACAAGCGTAAGTGGGAAAATGAGGGGAAAGGATCTGGGCCAGCACAGCAGGGTAAGAGATTTGATAGCGGGGGTTCTTCTTCTGGTAACAAACAGGGTGGTTATGCGGGGAAATTACCTAAATGCAACAAGTGTGGGCGTCATCATCAGGGGGACTGCGACCGTAATTGTTGCCATCGCTGCCAGCGATTTGGGCATTTTGCTAAAGATTGTCGGGCTACACTCCCATCGACCCAGGCCCCAACTACTAACTCGGCTCCTACTACTCAAAGAACTACGGGAAGACAGGGATGTTACAACTGTGGGGAGACTGGGCATTACAAGAAGGATTGCCCGAAACTGAAGCAGGGCGGGAACAACGGTAACGGGAACAACGGGGGCGGCGGCAGGAATGCACGTTCCTTCGTCATTGGAGCCGCTGAGGCTAGACAGGATCCTGACACAGTTACCGGTACGTTCCTTCTCAATAATCGCTCTGTTAGTGTTTTATTTGATTCTGGTGCCGATAAAAGTTTTATATCCATGGAAGTTAGTCGACTGCTAGATGTAGTACCCGTACCATTAGAGGCTAAGTATATAATTGAGTTGGCTGACGGTAATAAGATTGAAGCTACTTGTATCCTTCGGGAGTGTCAATTAGAGTTGTCGGGTTTGTCGTTCCCCATCGACCTTATGCCGGTACCTTTGGGTAGTTTTGACGTGGTGGTAGGCATGGATTGGCTGTCTTTGTATCGCGCGGAGATCGTTTGCTACGACAAGATTATTCGGATTCCTCTCCCTGATGGAGAATTCCTTTCTGTGTACGGTATCAAGGGCGGTGTTCCGCTAAATCTCATCTCCAGCATGAAAGCCCTTAAGTATCTTCGAAAGGGTTACTCGGCCGTTTTGGCACTTTTATCTGTTTCCTCTAGCGATGAGAAGAAGATCGACGATATTCTTGTTGTACGCGAGTTTCCTGATGTATTTCCTGATGATTTATCTGGTCTTCCTCCCCATCGTCAGGTTGAGTTCGGTATTGATCTTGTACCAGGGGCTGCTCTTATTGCTCGGGCCCCTACCGTCTTGCACCTCCCGAGATGCAGGAATTGTCTAGTCAGTTACAGGAACTCTTGGACAAGGGTTTCATCAGACCAAGTTCTTCCCCTTGGGGAGCCCCGATTTTGTTCGTTAAGAAAAAGGATGGAAGTTTTCGATTGTGTGTGGATTACAGAGAATTGAACAAATTGACCGTCAAGAACCGTTATCCTCTTCCACGTATCGATGATCTATTCGACCAACTCCAGGGTTCTAGCTACTACTCTAAGATTGATTTGAGGTCTGGTTATCACCAGTTGCTCGTAAGAGAAGCTGACGTTGCAAAGACTGCCTTTCGTACACGTTATGGCAATTTTGAGTTCTTGGTCATGCCTTTCGGTCTCACCAACGCACCGGCGGTTTTCATGGATTTAATGAACCGCGTTTGCAAACCATATCTTGATAAGTTCGTCATTGTGTTTATTGATGACATCCTGATTTACTCCAAAAACAAAACCGAACACGAGGAACACCTGCGTTTGGTTTTGGAACTCTTGCGACGGGAACAACTTTACGCTAAGTTCTCAAAGTGTGACTTTTGGTTGCGCGAAGTTCAGTTCCTAGGACATGTGGTTAATGAACTAGGAATTCATGTCGATCCAGCTAAGATCGAAGCAATCAAGGACTGGGGAGCACCAAAGACGCCAACTGAGGTGCGGCAATTTCTAGGCCTTGCGGGCTATTATCGTCGTTTCATTATGGGGTTCTCGAAGATCGCTCAACCCCTGACCACTCTTACTCAGAAGGATAGAAAATTCGACTGGGGTGAACCACAAGAGTCGGCATTTCAAGAACTAAAGTCCAAACTTTGTTCTGCTCCTATTTTGTCCTTACCTGAAGGCCCTGATGATTTCGTTGTTTACTGTGATGCTTCTATTCATGGGCTCGGTTGCGTGTTGTTGCAACGCGAGAAAGTAATTACGTATGCTTCTCGTCAACTCAAGGTGCATGAGAAGAACTACACCACCCATGACTTGGAGTTGGGTGCAGTGGTTTTCGCCTTGAAAATTTGGAGACATTACTTGTACGGTACCAAATGCACCATCTACACCGATCACAAGAGTCTTCAACATATTTTCGACCAACAACATTTGAACATACGACAGCGTCGTTGGATTGAACTTCTGAACGACTATGATTGCGCCATTAAGTACCATCCTGGCAAGGCGAATGTAGTAGCAGACGCCTTGAGCAGGAAGGAGTCAATTAAACCTCGTCGCGTTCGGGCGTTGCAACTCACCATTCATTCCTCGCTACCTGACCAACTCTGTTCTGCCCAGTTAGAAGCTTTGAAGGAGGAAAACCTTAAAGCTGAGACTATGCACGGTGCCAACAAACACCTCGAGCGAAGACCTGATGGCCTGTACTACTTCGCAGAACGCATATGGGTTCCTTTATTCGGGGGACTTCGGGAGCTTGTCCTAGATGAGGCTCACAAGTCCCGGTATTCTATTCATCCTGGTTCAGATAAGATGTACCAAGATCTGAAGGTGCTTTACTGGTGGCCAAACATGAGGTCGGATATAGCCTCATACGTGAGCAAATGCTTGACCTGTGCTAAGGTCAAGGTGGAATACCAGAAACCGTCGGGTCTCTTGCAACAACCTGAAATTCCGGAGTGGAAATGGGAACGGATTACAATGGATTTTGTCACGCAACTTCCTAAGTCACCGAGCGGGAATGATAAGATATGGGTGATTGTTGATCGGTTGACGAAATCAGCCCATTTTCTCGCTATCAAGGAGACCGACACCATGGATCGTTTGGCTCGTCTTTATCTGAAGGAAGTTGTTTCTAAGCACGGGGTGGCGGTTTCTATTATTTCGGATCATGATTCCCATTTTACTTCTCACTTCTGGAAATCTTTGCACAAGGCTTTGGGTACCCAGCTAGACATGAGTACGGCTTATCACCCACAGACTGACGGTCAGAGTGAGCGCACGATTCAAACCTTAGAAGATATGCTGCGTGCATGTGTGATCGATTTTGGCAAAGGTTGGGAAGCTCATTTACCGTTAGTAGAATTCTCTTACAACAACAGTTATCACACGAGCATCAAGGCGGCTCCGTTCGAGGCATTGTACGGGCGGAAATGCCGTTCTCCTCTTTGTTGGGCTGAAGTGGGTGAGAGTCAACTCACTGGGCCTGAACTAGTGTACGAAACTTCGGAAAAGATCGTATAGATTCGTAACCGGTTGGCAGCAGCACGGGATCGGCAAAAGAGTTATGCCGATCAGCGTCGCAAGCCATTGGAATTCCAAGTTGATGACAAGGTATTTCTAAAAGTTTCACCGTGGAAGGGCGTCATACGCTTTGGGAAGCGTGGCAAACTCAACCCTCGGTATGTCGGTCCATTTACGATCCTGGAACGGATTGGACCGGTGGCGTATCGTCTTGATTTACCGACGGAGCTCGGTAACGTACATAACGTCTTCCATGTGTCCAACTTAAAGAAGTGTCTGGCTGACGAGTCTCTTATTGTTCCACTGGAAGAGATCAAGGTTGACGATCGTCTTCGGATTGTGGAGGAACCTGTTGAGATTCTTGATTACAAGATTCGTAGCCTACGTCATAGCAAGATTCGCATTGTTAAGGTTCGCTGGAACTCGAACCAAGGACCAGAGTACACTTGGGAACGAGAGGATCAGATGAAGTTTAAGTATCCTCATCTCTTTCCTAAGGAAGCGTTCGAATCGAGATATGTCTCCACTGCTGCTGAATGAATCTCGGGGCGAGATTCCTTTTAACGTGGGGATGATGTGACAACTCGGGTAAATCTCTCTCTTGGTTTCTATCTTTTGTCTGTTTCTTTTGTTATTCCTTTTGGGTACTGTGCAATTTTCGGGACGAAAATTCTTTTAACGTGGGGATGATGTGACACCCGGCAAATTCTGATTAACAATGTTGTCTAGATTAAAGTCTACCTTAGCGAGTCACGCGTATATTATACTTAACTGGGTTAGTTGAGTCGTGTTACGGTTCGGGAACTGTTAGTTTAGTATGAAGAATCATTAGATGTTAGTCTAGAGGTTCATTAGATGTCAGTCCTTAACCAAGTGTACAAAGGGTGACGATTCGTAGAATCGTCAGAGCACAGGGAATATACAAGTCTCGAGTCCCGGGAATTGGTGAACGAGTGTGAATGTGTTTGTTTGCAAGTATTATGTGTTTACAATCATTATGTGACTTGTCGGTATGTGAAAATGTGTTAACATATGTTAAAACGGGGTTTAACGCGCAAGACACACGGAATCAACCCCTATAGGCGAATAGGGGGTCCTAATCGCCTATAGGGGGCGAATAGGACTATCAATGGGGCGAATAGGCCCTATTCGCCTATACTGGGGGCGAATAGGATCCCTATTCGCCTGATGTTGCTGCGTAATCGCCTATAACGTGCTGGACGACTAAAAACGCCTATAAATACAATGCTTGACCTCCTAAACTTCATAATATCAACCCTAGTCGTCCCATAACCCGCCCCAACACACACACAACCTCTGGAACGTGATTTTGGATCAAAACACAAGGTTTCAAGCTTATTTCATCAAACTATCACAATCTAAGGTGTGATTTTCATCCATGCAATCTTTACTAACGTTTTTATTAAATCCCTAACGGTCCAGACCTGTTTTAAAACGAATAAGCTTTCTGAAAATCGTTAATAAGTATTGTTAATTGGATTTTAAATAGCATGCATGATGTATGTGGGTTTTCAATGAAAAGCTAGGGTTTTTATGATTCCAGATGGATGATTAACATGTTATTAAGTTAGATTCAGATTAATAATGATGGCATGATGACGAAATCTGAGTAATTGTTCATTAGGGTTAGGGTTATGCATGTTAATATGATGATTCATGCTATATGTGTTGTTTTTGGGATACATGATTACATGCAGGGCTGATAGAACAAGGTTAAACGAAGGATTTTGGTTGATATATGTTTGATATAGTTATTTGATTGATAATTGATGTTTACACACGTTCTGGATTGGATTTGGAGTGTTAAACGCGCGAAAAACCGGAACAGACGTGCTATAGGCGAATAGGAATCCTAATCCCCTATACTATAGGCGATTAGGAGCCCATTCGCCTGAAGGGGAGCCCTAATCGCCTATAGTATAGGCGAATAGGATCCTATTCCCCTTTACTTCATGCATTTACGATCCTAAATGCTAGTTAAGTCCTGAAATGCATGCTTTACGACGTAATCGCCTATAAACTCAAAAATTACATATGGGATAGCCCTAATCGCCTATAGTATAGGCGATTAGCATTCCTAAATGCCTGTTGACCAACCTAAATGCTAGTTGACTTTTCCTAATCGCGTGTACTACTGCTGTAAATGTAAATTAGCATTCCGAGACCCGATTTGACACCTAGGAACATGCTAGGAACCCCGTAACATATCTAATAACTTGGTAACATGTGTTCGGACTTATTTACGTGATACTTGAACTACGTGCTATAACTTGTTGGACTTTAACGTATGTTAAGTGTGTATTGCATGATTGTATGATTGCGAGTACAAGTATAACACGGGGAGTCTCAGGTCACCAATGGGATGTCGAGTCTTGTACTTTGGGTTAATTTAACAGTCACGGTGTTTTCAAACGAACTTGGTTATGGTCTGGACATCTAGGGACTAACTAACCTACGGGTTATTAGTCTAAGTACTTGTAACTGTCATGTGTTAGGTCGCCGCTTTACGGGGCTAGCATAGCTTGTTGATATTACTCGTGTGTCGAAGTAACGCAACCTAAGGTGAGTTTACGGCCCCTCTTTTAACTGGTTTCACTTTTCGGGGGAGAAAACATGTGTTAAAATTTATGTTTGGTAACTACTATCATACTATGGGTTTCTATGGTTTACTATACGATCTTTGGAAGTCCCGGGGGGAACCATGAATGTGCGGGTTAGCACAACGGGGAAATGTGAATAGCGCTATTGGGAGTGACCAACCCCGCTCGTCGGCTTGGAGGGCCGGGTGAGTGCATATTGTCTCAAACAGGAACAACAGGTTTACTATTCGGGCGTGACATCTGGTTTGCGAGTTAGTAATGGTTTTCCAATCGTAGTAGTAACAAAACATACGCCTAGCTAGCATACTTTGGTTTTCGATTTGTTATAGTATGGACAGGTTGAACTTGGTACTGTGATTACAAAACCTGTTAACTCACCAGCATTTTTGTGCTGACGTAAACTTTTACATGTTTTCTCAGGTCGCTAAGGTAGCACAATGGAACTAGGGCGCACGCGTCTGCACGGCGTCTAGTTAGGGTTGCATGGTTTTCAAACGTTGAACACTTGGTTTATTTTGGATTATGTTTTGAATAAGCTTCCGCTGTACTTGGGGACTTTTAAACTATGTTTTCTTAAATTGCATATGTTCATTTAGACTTGTTTATTGTGATCGTTGGTTTGGATCCTGGTTTGTCATGCGCCTCGCGGTAAAACTCCGCATGTGGATTTTGAGGGTGTGACATATCTTTTAATCAATTTATAATTAATAACCAATATATTGCATGTCTCATGCTAAAATATTGGATACATGTTGAAATTTTAGTGTGTGAATGAGAGTTACTTGAGAATGAAAAGTGATTGTTTTTATAGGAATTTTTAAGTTTTATTCCAAGACTAAGAAAATTACATCAAGATAGCGACCAGGCGGGCAACAAGCTGTGTCGCCACCCCTTTCTGAATAGCAAATCCTAATCTACTAAAAACGTAACCCTGCCCACTTAGAGTCGAGACACTACTATGAATAACCCGCTAGACCCTGGTCAGGAAACGGGTAGCCGCCAGTGCCAATGAGCCAAAGGTATCAAAGGCCAAGGGTAAAAAAACGTGTTGGTTCTCCTCGCAGGCTTTAGCATGTTTTTCTACCTTCTTTGTCTCTGCTTTCCGCACCGCTTGCCCTGCTACAAAGCCACTATCCCTCAACCCAACCAGAGGAGATACACCCGTCAAGTCAACACAAGCATGCTTCCCCCCGGCCCACCCAAAGACAAGGAGAACTGCTGGTCGTAGGGTGGATCGCCCTTCTGCTGGATCTGAGAGGAAGTTCACACGGGCCTCCTTCTTGGCTGAGATCCCAGCCCGTCTTAAAATGTCCCACATAATATCTCGAACCCAATCATGCCGATATTTGAAACCGGGTAACTCCTTACAATTAACCGCATGTTCCCCGTATTCCTCCAAGCAGGCCTTACGGCAAATCGGACAGATTTCATCCTCCTTGTACATGAGGATCATCAAACGATATTTAAGAATGGTCTGTATTCAATAGCGGACATGCTTTGGCCCAGACCTTCGATCTGGATAACAGTCAGGAAAACTTAGGCCTAGGGGCTTTGCAAGTATTCAATAACTGTCCTCTGCCGGGGGGACAGGCCAAAAACTTCACCCAGGCTCTGAGCGATTTTGCCAAAAAGAGCATTCGCCAATGTTTTCTAAGGCTTTGGGGAGAGGGGGCGGTGTCCTTCTTAGAAAACCGCCAAAATCAAAACATGGGAGATAGTCATTTAGCTTTTCGAGGTTCTGAAGGTAGTCCAAGTCTACGTCGACAACCCCGCTATTTCGTAGGATGTGGTCTTGAAGGTTCCAGGATTGAGCTCACGACACCACAAACGTATACATCCCGACATCTTTCACGGAGACGAACCCTAATCCTCCCATACGCATCGGCAAAGACGCCATCCGCCACTGTAGGTCACCAAAGAAGGGCACCCCACATACCACTATGTCTTCAATGGCTTCCCTTAGACCCTTGTCAAAACATGACACTACATCATCCATCATAGGGGGTTGGCAGGTCCGTAACCCAAAAAGCAACTTAGCAACCCACATACAAGACCTGAGCAAGAGGAGTTCACTCGGGGGATCCCTAAGGCAAGACAATAGTTTCATAAGTTCAACTGCACGTGATGCTCTCTGCCTTGCCAATTCGCGGCTAAAATAAGAGTGGCGACTAGCGGCCCCTCCGAGGAGCTTCACCTATTTTTCTGGCCTACTAATCCCACTGGGAAAAAGCATGTTCCGAAGTTTCACGGCATTACAAGATGGCCAAAAAACCTCTGTTTTCTTAATATTAAGCTGAAGCCCCAAGGATGGCCCCTCCAGCCAGATAATTTCTAAGGCTTCAACAACTTCGGTGGCATCACCAATAATCGTCCCATCGTCCAGGTACCACACATGAAATGAGAGTTTACAATTTTCTTATACCCTGAGAACCATACAGTGTAAAGCAAGGGCGAAAAGGAGGGGATCTAAAGGGTCCACTGGTGAACCCCCGTAGTAGCCCCTATACAATCATTACCAACATACAACCTAGCTGGCTAGGCATATAAGAACTGGACACCCATGGATATATAGAAGGGAAATTTTGATGAACCTCTTGAAGAAGGGCAGTGCGGTCGATCATATTAAACGCGTTCGAAAAATCCACCGTGAGCATAGCCAAATACCCGTTCGCATGGAAGGAGCTTAGGAACCTGTTCGCGGTGTGAAGCACCACCTCCGCCCCATTGGGAGTTCCCACTCCAAATTAAAAGTCCCCAAGGTACTTAGCCATTTTCTTCCCAACCTTCCTCATAGCCACTTTAGAAACATGCTGAATCCCGTTATCATTTTTCAATAAAGGGGTAAAAGGGGCCAAAGAAATGAATTCAGCTAGGACTCTTGGGCACAAACCCCCTAGCCAAAGGTTGACGACTTCAGTAATAGCTGAGAGTAACCCCGTGGAAGTCACTAACCCTTCTCCAGTAAGAGCGTCTAGCAAATTGATTTATATATGGAACCAAATGGAGACACTAAATTCTTCCTGACATATTTTACTTGGGAACCTGTCCATGCGCAGGGGGGGGGGTGTAAAACCGGATTCTGGGTCGGAAAATTTTATGAACCAACGCGACGCTCGTGTGGCCTGCGTTTTGTGTTGTGGTACATCGAATCGGATTAAATTAATCATTGGAGTGCAATCTTTAATTTAATCCGATATACTGTGTTATATAAAGAATTTTGATTCGAGTTTTTCGGGTTCTTGGGTTTTTTTGTCGTGTTTAGATAAACCAGGCTATTAACAAATATTAATATGTATTTAGACATTTTTTTTAATACAAAATTTCTAATTAAAGTATTAGAAAAGGCATCATATTTGTAAACCCATGTAAAAAACGGTTGCTAAGTTTCTTTCTAGTGAGCGTATTAGATAGATAGTTTCAAAGTTTTTGAAATGTTTACATTTTCTATTGAGAGTATTAGAAAATAGTCATGAAAATAAAAGGTTTTGAAACATGTATTTCTAACAAGCGTGTCAGAATCGACGGCGTTAAAAGAATAACATGTCATAAAACATTTCTAATGAGCGTATTAGAAATAATTATCTACAAAAATTGTAAGTCAATTTATAAACTAATATATTTATTTCTCTAACGAGAATGTTAGAAATTGATAATTTTGTAAATACAAATAAGATATTTACGTTTTCTAACGAGTATTACATTTTCTAACGAGTGTGTTAGAAAAAGATTATTGTACAAAATAAGTGAGCGTGTATGAAATTGTTAATTTAGAAAAAATAATCAACATTGACATGGTTTGGTTAAACTTTTATGGTTTCTTGCAAGCGAGTGTTAAATGGCTTTGTTTTATAAAAACCAAATGTTAACACCGTTTTATGTAGATGTTTAATTTTCTAACGAGCATGTTAGAAATAGTTTATTATATATATAAACCAATAAGTTTTGACACAATTGTCATAATCGTTTATTTCTAACAGGCGGGTTAGAAACGATTGTATATATAAACCAATAACCTTAAAAACGATCTGGGTAATCGTTTATTTCCAACGGGCGTGTTAGAAAAGGTTTACTTTATATAACAAAAACTCCATATATTGAAACGTGTAATCGCTTGTATAATAACAAGTATGTTAGAAATTGGGTAATTATTGAACCGAATATTTTTTATATGGTACACGTATAGTTTCTAATAAGCGAATTAGAAGCTGTTAAATTTGAAAACCATATACTTTAACGATTTATAATCATTTATTTTCTATCGACCGGGTTAGAATCAGATTAACTATGATAAACTGTTAGTCCAAGATCTTCTCTACCGGGTATCAAGCGCGCACACAATCAAGGGCGGAAACAATGATTGTATGTAAAGAACAAAGAAGAGAGTTGAAATAGAATGATTTGATTAAAAAGGTGCACACGGTTTCTATGAACCGTCTGGTACACAAGGGCGAAACAAAACAATTGACAAGCAACCCCAAAACAAACTATGAGACCCCTATTTATACAAAACATAGGCAGTCACCCTTACATGGGCCACATAGGCCGAACCCACTATCATCTAACCTAAAACAACGCAAACCTTTAAATCTAGCCCAACAATATCCCCCTAGGTTTGTGTTGGCTTGGTAAGTCACTGCTGCTTCTTGTTGCGCTTCTTGGAGCTCTTCTTCTTTTTCTCTAATGCCTTCTTCCATTCTTCAGATGACTTTCCAACATATGGACCGAACAACCCAGTTTCCACTCTTCCTCTGCTATCAGATGCTAATCCCAGTGTTGCTATCTGAGCCACTGCACTAGTGAACGATTTAGCACAGGCTTCATACGTGGGATCACATTGAATTTGATGTTTCACCAGGACTTGAATATCATCAGAATGCAAACTCATCAGATCTTTGGCATCAAACACTCTCAGTTCATCACTGTCACAAACAATCACTGCAGACCTAGAAGTAGGATCATATACCCAGAACTTCATATCCTTCAAACATCCTCTGTCCATTGGCTTAGACAAAGGAATGGTCTTCATCTTTTCAGTAGGTGGCCATTGAACTGTCTTGAACGGCTTTCCATCTGCAGTCAACACACCCTTATACTCCACCAGTAGTGAACTTGCAGTCTTCATATCTCTGAAATTCACCTTTGCTTGCTCCTGAATCTTCTTATGAAATGTGTTTCCAATCTTATTTCGTGGATTTCTTGTCTGATTTATGAAAGGAGCTCTTGCAAGTTCTACCAGATCGATCTTGGTCCATGAGTTGAAAGCGAAAGTAGAAGCATAGTATTCAACTGCTCCATTTCCTCTATGAACAACAAATACTCCTTTGTCATCATTATATCTCCAACAATCTATCACTGTTCGATTTCCATAAGTATCAAACCGATCTCTGGTAGTTATCACGAATCTTTCAGGATGCTCCTCCATGGGATCAATAGACGGCTCAGCTGTATTCTTAAGAACATAAGTGCTTCCAGGACGACGATCTCTCACTCTAGGGACTTTATCTTCAAAATATTTCTTCATATGTTCTTCGTGTTCCTTTTCTGATCTTTCACGCTCAGCAGGAGTCATATCTTTCTCAACAAATGAGACGTCTATGAAAACTCCTTTCCAAACTTATTCTCCTGTTTCTGAGTCAAGTTAAGCAGTCTAGCTGAAACATCGCCCAATCCCGACTCCAACTCAGCAATCTTTTGATTCTTTTCAGTGACCATCTCCATCAAACTCTGTACCTGAGCAGTGAGCCACACATTCTCAGTCTCCAGCTTCAACACTTTAGTCTGCAATCTATGAACATCCACTTCAGCAAAAATGTCTTCATCGCTGTCAATTCCTTCCTTACTAGCCTCTCTCTCTCTTCAGTCGTTAGAAACTCAACGTCCACATGTTTTCCTTCTTCTTTATCAGCCAAGAATGCCATCTGAGCTCTTTGAAAAGCTTCCTCATCAAATAAAACCTTACTCGAACCAGACGCACCGGAAGATCCAACTTCTACATTTATTCTTCATGTGATTGGTGCCTTGCTCATGAACTGAGAAAATGACTCAGTTGGAGTAGCAGGCACTGCAGTGGAACTAATAACACCAACAGGGATGTCGGTAGATACACAAGCATCAGTCAAGATAACATCAGCAGCGGTAGAGAACATTTCAGCAACAGGAACTGAAACGTGAGCAGTAACAGTCAACCTGGGATCTCTCTTACTTTTCTTCCTCGGCCTCAGATTAGAATTAGGGTCTTTAGAAACTTCAGCATCAACAGATATCTCAACTGCAACATCGGATGGAGGAATCCTTTGTTCAGCTTCACGAATGGTATTCAGTATACTCGAAAGCACTTCTACTTGAGGAATAGCAACCTCAGAAGCAGCAGTATTTGGAGCTTCAGTCACAATCTCTTCTTCAATCAATCCTTTCTCAGCTTCAGACACTGATTTCACTTCAGCATTCTCAATAATAAAATCATCAATCTCATCTTCGTTCAAATCATCAAACTCAAAATTTTCAAACTGTTCCTCATCATCATCTGCAGCCCTTACATCCTTTTGTGCTACGTCTTCATCCTCACTCTCAACCTCAGTCAAATCCACGTTCTCAGGGGGTGAACGTTGTTCGACAGGTGAAGGCTCAATAATCTGAACATCATGTTCTTCAGCAACAAGTGCAGATGGCATGGTTGAGGCTTCTTCAACAATCTCACTAAACTTTCCAACCTTAACCAGTGGAAATTTTCCTTCAAAAATCTGCCTTGAGTCTTTACGAACCTGTCTAATTAATCCAAAGACTTGAGAAGCCATGCACTTTTTATCATATGTTTCAACTGTCCTCTCAAGATTTGGATACTTGGACTCCAAAATCATCTGCACAAATCTTAGGAACTTGTAGAAATACTTCTTGTTTAGGGTCTTCACGTTTGCCAACATATCTTCAAAAATGCATTTTGAGTAATTGTAATCCCATCCCTCAATCAATGCCGCTATTCCAGAAGCATATTTCACTCCCATTTGATCTTGTCCACTTTTTTGCCACCCAAGTTTGCCAAAAACATATAAACTAATAGCCTCCAATAGCTCGAAAATAATTTCTTCAAATATGGTGGTACTGACAGTTCACCTTCATACCACATCTTTTTCAGCACGGGAACAAGTTTATCCTTTGATAAACTAACGGGATCATCTGGAGAATCACCAAAAAGTAAGACGTCTCGAACATCTTGCTCAGAAATAGCCACCTCAGTTCCTCGAACCCTTGAACGAATCAAAGTATCTCCCTTTTTAGCCACTGAGTTGTTCCAAAATTCAGTGATCCAGTCAGTGAGAACAATTGGATTTTCTCTCATAGCGTGTGAGACTCTACAAGTGTTAAGCCCCACTATCAAAGACTTGAATTCCTGCATATGCTCCTTGGGAGGATCAGACAGATAGCACACCACATTATGACTGTTCTCGAACGTTGGTACATGAGGAGTAGTCATTTCTGCACAAAACAAATTGGATTAGACATCAAGGTTTAAACGTCAAAATTTTAAGAATTTAAACATGGTTTTATGGGCCCCCTCTTTCAGATTAAAGGAAAACATGTTCGGGTCCATCTTGACAGTTGTTTAAGACCCATGTGGGCTTCCGATCAACGAACAGACCCAAAACAGGTGTGTTCGAGGTCCAATTCGTGTGTTCGAGTCATTTGAGAGTGTTAGAGGGCAATTTGGTAAAAAAGGCATGTGTGTTCGAGGTGGTGAAATGAGTTCAAGGGTATTTTTGTCAAAAGACAGGTGTGTTTGAGATGTTGGAATGAGTTCGAGGGCATTTTCGTCATAGAATAGGTGTGTTCGAGGGCACTTTGGTAATTATCTATCTGTGTTCGATGAAGAGATGTGTGTTCGAGGGTATTCTTGTCAAACTCCATCTGAGTTCGAGGGCAATTCTGTAAATATCAGATGAGTTCAACCAAGACAATGGTGTTCGAGGGTAATGTCGTCAATTTGCATTAGTGTTCGAGGGCGTTTTGGTAATTTTCCCTCATACGAGTTCAAATTCCAGAAGCGTAGATCTCACGCGCCACTCGAACTTGATTTCTCAGACGCGTAAGGCTCACGCGCCACCGTCTGGAGTACTGAACCGCCGTGATGGCTTTCTTCAACGATCATCCCCATCCTTTCAGCCTTCTCGTGTTCCTGCAAATCACTAAAACAACACCATTTTCATAACCAATAATCAAAACATCAAGGCTTTACCTTCTGATCCCCTTGAAACTCTTGATGATTGTGAACGAAATCTCCGACGGGTGAATGTGTGTGTGAGAAAAGTTGAGAGCAAAGTTTTCCTTTTGTGACTTTTGAGAGAGCACACACTCTCCGCCCCCTTTTGATCAAACCAAGATTTGTGTGGCCCACCAACTGTGTGGTGGGCCCATATCGGATCCCAATCCCCATTTAAAATTATTCGAGGTGTGTTTTGCAAACGGGTCCAAGTCAGATCGTTAACTGGTCTAATAGAAACTTAGCTAAAATTATTTAACAAAATAATTAAACAATATTTTTGTCACGAGATCAAATCACTGGGTTTCGGGCTGAGCTACACTTATCGACTCTAATCTACTTCAGTTGGTCTTAGCAATTCCAAGTATATTCGTCCCCTTAAACTTATTTCCTTAGGCCTTCTCGTACGACGATCTGTGATATTATTTATCATGTTTTGGTGTATTTGTTACGAACACTCAAGCAAGTCACAATCAAATCCTAGAATATCAAATAGTACACCCTATCATGCAAACAGTTTCCCTACCACATATTTTTAACAGTATCTGTTCTAGAATTCTGAAAGCTTGACTGGGACTGGATTGAGAGAAGAAAAGAATAGATCAATAAGAGATTTAGAGTAATATACAAGTCAGATGATTTCTCAAATGACGAAGGCTTTGGGTTTTGGACTCTAGAGGGTCTCTTTTATGACATCCTGACTGTGTCCAGGTTAGCATATATCTGGATGTAGCAGAGGAGCACCATGACATCTTTGGACACTGAGGTCTCTTTTAGGTGAAGAATGATCTACAGCACGACAACAAAAAACTAGGTCAGCATATATCTGGATGCAGCAGAAGCTTTCGTTGCCTAGCATCTCCAGGTCTTTGCTTACACAAAACAGAGGAGATACACGAGTTTTTCAGAAAAGGTTTCAGACCTAGACCACAGTGTTATGCTTCGGGACATCACACAAGCATTCAAATAGAAATTATACGTGATTCCAAGTGATGTTCCTTACTGAGGTCGTATCTTATGTTTAAGTGCTTCACAAGATCATTAACATTTCAGCCATCAGGACCAAGCCTACCAACATATCACACTAGAGCCAAACTGTTTCGATACACGTCTTACGTGAGTTAGCCTTAATCCAACTGTGAAAGTTCACTTCATCTCTCGTTTTTGAAACCAATAATGTTTTGACCTTTTCTTAGGATACATCCCCCTAAATTTGTGCTTAAAATTAACAATTTAAGGTCAAATTTACAACCCTAAAACTAAGATTTTTTTTTTATGACACACGAAGACCAGTTCAGTCCTCGAAATGGACCATTTTGAGCAGTTCAGAAAGAGCTTCAAAGCGAGCTCGATTAACAGGTTTTGTAAAAAGATCTGCGACATTGTCGTCAGTGTGAATGTGTGTAGGCACAATTAAACCTTGGTTAAAAGAGTCTCGGATGAAATGTTCTTTTATGGCAATATGTTTTACTTTTGAAAATTGAACTGGATTTTCACAATTTGGATAGCAGCATCATTATCATAATAGATAGGAGTGAGAGAGAAATCCAAACCGTAATCTACCAACTGATGTTGTATCCAGATCACCTGAGAACAGCATGCTGAGGCAGCCACATATTCAGCTTCCGCTGTTGAGATGGAGACCGTTTGTTGTTTCTTACATTGCCATGCAATAAGCCGATCGCCTAAGAATTGACATCCTGCAGAAGTAGATTTCCTGTCAATGTCACAACCTCCAAAGTCACTGTCAGAAAAAGCATGTAATTTAAAGAGAGAATCCCTAGGATACCAAAGACCAAATCTGGGTTTCCCCTTAAGGTATCTAAAGATTCTTTTAACAACATTTAAATGAGAAGTTTTAGGATTAGCCTGATAACGTGCGCATTGACACACATCGAACATGATGTCAGGTCTGCTAGCAGTCAGGTACATTAGCGAACCAATCATTGAACGATACAGTGTTTCGTCCACAGCTTCTCTTTCCAGATCTTGAGTTAGACCTGGTCTCTCAGACATTGGGGTGTTGGCTGGCTTTACGTCATTGAAGCTAAATTTTGCAAGACTGTCATCCACGTATTTACCTTGATGAATCAAGATACCCTTAGAACTTTGACGAACTTGCAAACCTAAGAAAAAAGTCATTTCACCCAGAGCACTCATCTCAAACTGCTTTTTCATCACCTCTTCGAACTCTTTGCACAATGCATCACTGGTGGAACCAAAGATGACATCGTCCACATAAATTTGCACCAGAATTCGATCTTCATTCACTGTCTTGACGAATAAAGTCTGATCAATAACACCACGAGTGCATCCATTAGCAAGCAAGTGTTCAGTCAAAGTAGCATACCAAGCACGAGGTGCCTGATGTAACCCATACAAAGCTTTGTCTAGTTTGTACACATGCTCTGGATATTTTGGGTTTGTGAAACCCGGTGGTTGAGAAACATAGATCTCTTCTTTCACAGTTCCATACAGAAACGTTGTTTTGACGTCCATCTGATAGATAGTAAATCCTTTAAACGAGGCGTAGGCAAAAAATATTCGAATTGCTTCCAACCTCGCAAACGGTGCATATACCTCATCATAATCTAATCCCTCAATCTGCCTGAACCCTTGCACAACCAGTCTAGCTTTGTTTCTTACAATTACCCCACTGTCATCTCTTTTGTTTTGATAAACCTATCTTGTGCCAAGAGGTCGCTTCCCTGGAGGTAGTTTAACTAACTTCCAAACCTTTAGCTTCTCAAACTGATTAAGTTCATCTTGCATTGCATCAACCCAGCTATGTTCTCGCATGGCCATAACAATAGATGTTGGCTCAATTTGTGAAATGAAACACGAGTACAAGCATTTGTTGATGTCACCAGTTTGACTCCTTGTTAAGACACCTTCATTTACTGGACCAATGATGTTTTCCAGTGGGTGATCTCGTTGAATGTTTGTAGGAATGTCTCTGTCTAGAACTGAAGATCTCTAGGTAGGGGTGTGATACTACCAGTTGCGGTCCCTTCTACAGTGTTAGAATCAACTTCGTCCTCATCATCATGCTCCACCGTGCATTCAAGAGGCATGGGATCATAGAAAGCAGGAATTGAGGTATCAGAAGACAAATCTTCGTCATCTACCTGTTGCACAGGATCCGTAGTGGGAATGGATGGTTCGGCAGAAACTGAATGATGCTATTTTGATGGAGATGTAGGTATATCATCCCCCTCATCCTCTGCATCATCAATCAAGGAGGATGAGGTTCCTGCAGCGTATGTTGAGGAATCTGTAGAACCTGTATTTACACCACTAGATACATCGTCAAAAATAACGCCCCACTTACGGTGTGCGCATATAATGTATATATGTGTGGCCATCGGGGGGCAAAAGTAAAGTTGCACTGGTTTTAACGTTATTTTACTTATTTCGTGAAAATAACGTTAAAAACGACGGACGGTTAATCATGCATCATGTGGTGGCGTTGATAGCCAAAAGACAAAGGGGTACATGCACCGATCGGGTTTGTCCCGATTGCTAAGTGTTATGTCCCTTATGTCCAAGGCTTGATACCAAACCACATCGAGCCGGGGGTCTCACTGGAAGCAGCCTCTCTATTCTTAGGGGTAGAGGTAAGGCTGTCTACATCTTACCCTCCTCAGACCCTACATTAGCTTTGCTATAGGTGGGATTAACTGAGTATGATGATGATGATGATGATGATGATGATGATGGGATACATCGTCAAAAATACGAAAAGATCGAAAGAGAGTATCATAGTCAAATAACCAGTATGGACCCACTCTAGCATCTGTCTCATTTTCTTCAAGCAAACGCACGTCAAACGACTCTACGATTTGCTTTGTTTGTTTGTTGTAAACCCTATATGCAGTCTTGCTAGCATAGCCAACAAAATAGCAGTCGTCAGCTTTCGCATCAAACTTTGGTGTAGCGTCCAGATGCAATAGGGTACACAGACAACCAAAAGCACGAAAATGCTTGACGAAGGGTTTAGTACCAAATAACACTTCGTAGGGTGTTTTCATTCGAGCTTTGTTGACTTGAACCCGGTTTTGCACATAGCAGGTTGTGTTAACAGCTTCTGCTTAGAAGAATGTCGGTAGCTGTGAGTCACACAACATTGTGTGTGCAGCTTCAATCAGGGTGCGATTCCTTCTTTCAGCAACTCCATTCTGTTGTGGCGTCCATGCTGAGCTGAATTGACGTGCAATCCCTTTCAGAGCACAGTAATAGTTTAACTCTGCATTCTTGAATTCAGTCCCATTGTCACAACGAATGCCCTTTACCTTCAAGTTGGTCTGATTCTCCATCAATAAGATAAACTGTTTTACTATTTCTGCAGTCTCACTCTTGTTAGCCAAAAAGAAAACCTAAGTAAAACGTGAGTAATCATCAGTTATTACTAAACAGTAGGCTTTGCGAGAAATACTGAGTACATTCACTGGACCGAATAAGTCCATATGAAGCAACTGTAGTAGAGAATCAATAGTGTTTACCAACTTAGAATAATGTGATTTTCAATGATGCTTTCCTCTGGCACATGCAACACATTTTTCAATTGTTATAAAATCACGTATTGGCAAATCCCTTACCAATCCCAGTTTAGCCACCCGATTCAAGTTTTTAGCATTTGCATGTCCAAGACGACGATGCCATAGAATGGCGTTGTTTTGAGAGACTTTTGAGAAAAGACATGTAACATTTTCAGATGGTGGTCTGTTCATGTCAATGATATAAGCATTACCTCGGCGTTCAGATTTTAGTAACACCCATTCGTCTGGAATCACGACTCCAGGTTTCAATATTAAACATCCTTTGTCAGCGAAATGAGTTGAGTAGCCATTATCACAGATTTGTGACACGCTCAGTAAACTATGCTTCAATTCAGGAACATAGTTTACCTTATTAAACTGAAGAGCACCATTTCTTACCGTTCCCCTTTGAGTTATTTGACCCTTCTCACCTCCTGCAAAGGAGACAAATCCACCATTGAAAAATTCCACGTCGGTAAGCTGGGATAAGTCTCCTATCATGTGCCTTGAACAGCCACTATCAATGTACCAGAGACGAATGATAGTCCTCCACAGCCGTTCCTGCACATGATGCAGGATCAGTTAGTTATAGGTACCCAAGTCATAGTTGTTTTGGGTACACCATTGGTATCCATATACTGGACTTTCATCCAGTGCATGTTGGCAGTTGAAACATTAGCACAGCGATTAGATATATCATTCACAGAACAAGAAGAACCTACAGACGGGAAAGAGATTGGAATAGAACATTTTGGTTTCCAGTGAAATTTGTTTTGTGAAACCATCTTTTCTATTGAATTGGATGATGCCTTGTAAGTTTTAGTCTGAGAATTTAGTCTTTTACCAAACTGTTTGAGCCTTTTATTTCTATTGCAATCACCATCAGAAGGCTTCACCTTGGATTTGTCATTCCGCATTGCCTTAGGTTTCTCAACCTTCATTGGCTTGGGATGAATATGGTTCCCATTTGGAGCCTTCTGATGTGTCCAACTTGCAAAATTTTTCAGATTTGTTTTACAATTTCTGGCAATGTGTCTCGGGATTCCACATGTGTAGCATATCTGATGTTTTACATGTTGATCCCCCTGAGATCTTGCAGACTCTCCAGGCTCAAAAAGTTTGTTTACATCTCTATACCTATGTAATGCTGTTTTGGAATACCTTTTCCCTTGATTTAAAAAATTTTGTTTTTCATATTTTGGTAAAACATGTTTTGGTGGGAGATATTTCCCAGTCCCATCCGTACTGGATTGTTTAACCAAAAGATTTTTCGTTGTATCACAAGCATTTGACAAAATAACAGAATCTGAATGATCAAACAAAGAGTCAGACGATAAATCACAAGGTTTTATGCTAAAAAAACGAGCCCACACAAATATTTTTGTCTTTAGCAGAAATTGATAAATTGTTTCTCTGATTTTTATTATTAAATGCAAGTGAATCAGAGTTATCGACTTCATCCCCATCATCTACCCAATCCTCAACAATTACATTTTCTGCACAAGAATCAACCAAATTAGTAACATTCACATCATCAGAAACATTATAGCAATTTTCTGTAGAGAAGTTATCAGCCAGAGAAGACATAGGAGATTCAAAAGATATTGAACATGCTTTATCTGAATCAAATGAGTTTGAAATAGACACAGAAACAGATTCATTCAATTAGAACATGTCCTCAGATGATTCGACTGTTTCACATGACTGATAGCTAGATGTGTGACGACCGGGTAATTTTTGGGGAAAATTTTCTTTTTATCGCTTCATTATCTTTTACTTCGGGAAATTTTCGGGACGAAAATTCTTTCAAGTGGGGGATGATGTGACACCCGGCATATTCAGGTTATTACGTTTCATACTTTACATACATACGTTTCATACTTTGCATACATACGAGTCTACCTCAACGAAAACATTGAAAACAACTACTTAACATCATACTTGACCGGGTCGGTTGAGTCGTATCGATGATTCGGGAATCATCGGGAGTCGTTACAATGGTCCGAGGGACCATTGGGTGTCGGTCCATAACCATGTGTACAAGGATCGGTGATTCGTGGAATCGTCGGGCTTAACGCACACACGCAAGCCTCGGGTCCCGGGAATTGGTGATCGGGTGGGAACGTGTTAGTTATCATGCATTATATGTTTGTAATCATTATGTGACTTGTCGGTATGTGAAAACGTGTTTATATACGTTAAAATAGGGTTTAACGCGCCAAAAACTCGGATACTTAGGCTATAAGCGATTAGGGCATATGGGATAGCCCTAATCGCCATTAATGAGGCGAGTAGAAGGCCCCTTAGGGCGATTAGGGGCTAAATGCTAGTTGTTACTAGCGATTAGAACCCCTAATCGCCAGTAACAGTCCTGTACTCGCCTATACTGCATGTGACGACTAAAAACGCCTATAAATACCACCCTTATGTTTCAAAACATCATTTGTGAAACCCTAATACACCTCAAAGCCACCCCACACCTTATCCAACCTCTGCAACACGTTTTTGAGCAAGAAACCACATTTCCAAGCCTTACACCTCATAATTTCACCATTTCAAGGTGTGTTCTTCATCCCAAACCTTTAATATGATATTGTTTTGATCCCTAAAGGTCCAGACCTGGTTTATAAACATTTGTGTCTTTGAAAACTCATTAAAATGAGTTTCAAAACAAACCCAAACATCTATACTTGTTATATGTGATGTATTCATGCAAGATAGGATTTTTATCGTTTAAACATGATTGTTCTTGTGTTATTATTATGTTTCTGATCTAAATAAGTTAATATGATGATAACCTAGGAGTTTGAAGGTTCATAGATGTGTAATATTGATATTAGGTGTTTTGACCCGTTTGAGTGATTATGGTGGATTGATGACGATATGTTGTGTTTTGTTGATTGTTTGAGGTTAGGGTTTACTCTAGGATGATGCTAGAATAGTAGGATAATGTCGGATAACGTCGTTATGTGATGAAATCTGAATATTTGCTATTTAGGGTAAGTTTTACATGTTGATGTGATGCTTACATGAAGTTATGCTATTTTGGGAAACCGCATGCATTCAGGATGGCCAGGGTGATGATAAATTAGGGGTTTTTGCTTGAAATAGTTGGGTTAATGTTTTGGGTTGGGTATTGGGTGTTTACGCATGTTTCAGATCTGATTTGGAGGGTTAAACGCGCAATAAGGATGGAACAGACCAGTACTAGCGAGTAGGAGTTCTAATCGCCAGTGTTATAGGCGATTAGCTCCTAATCGCCTGAAATACAGGCGAATAGAAACTCTATTCGCCACTTTACTAGCGAGTACAATTCTATTCCCCACTTTTACTAGTGATTACGATTCTATTCCCCACTTTACTAGTGATTACGATTCTATTCCCCACTTTACTAGTGATTACGATTCTATTCCCCATTTTTACTAGTGATTACGATTCTATTCCCCATTTTACTAGTGATTACAATTCTATTCACTAGTTTGACTCTCCTAATCACCAGTTGACTTTTCCACATCACATGTTTGATTCCCAATCACGTATAATGCTGCCATATGTATATTTTACCATCCCGAAACATGAATTGACACCTAGGAACATGTTAGGAACCCCGTAACATGTCTAATGACTTAGTAACATGTGTTAGGACTTGTTTATGCGTTAATTGGGCGTTATGCTAGATAGGATGAATGTTTGCGCGTGTTAAGTGTTTAATTGCATAAGTTGCATGATATCTTGTATGTGGCTAACACGTGGGATGTCGGGTCAGCAATGGGATGTCGGGTCTTGCTGGTGTGGTCGGTTAAACGTTTAAACATCATTTCATATGTACATGGTTATGGTCTGGACTGTTAGGGACTAATCAACCTACGGGTTGTTAGTCTAACACCTTATACGCTCGTCATGGTAGGTCACCGGTATTTGGTGCCGTCTATTGAGCAGGTTTACTCGTCTTAGTGTGGGAAGCAGCATCAGGTGAGTTTCACGGCCCCACTTTACGTTTTACATTTCGGGGAAGACACATGCTTATACTTATTTCATAAATTATCATGTTATACTAGTGTTAATTCATTTACATACTATACGATACGTAAAGTCCCGGGGAAACCATGAATGTGCGGGGCACAACGGGGGAAATGTGGATAGATCTATTGGGACTGACATACCCCACTCGTCGGCTGGGAGCTGGGCGGGTGCATATTGTCTCGGTCATAACGCTACCG
Organism: Ambrosia trifida; assembly: GCA_028751855.1. Lineage (NCBI taxonomy): Eukaryota > Viridiplantae > Streptophyta > Magnoliopsida > Asterales > Asteraceae > Ambrosia > Ambrosia trifida. The sequence continues at coordinate 25,819,247 of CM054123.1, read as the reverse complement.
GGGGTAGTGCATAATCGTTTCGGGCAAAAATCATATATCGTTGTCTGTAATGGTTTCCGGTCGTAGTAGTATTATTCATGCGTCTAGCTAACGCTATCATTTCTCACATAGTGATAACATGATGGCTTTTATTACTTAAACGTTTAATATAAAACCTGTGAACTCACCGGCATTATTTGCTGACATTTTTAGCATGTTTGTCTCAGGTCGTTGAGGTAGCAGCTTATCATAGGCGCACGGAGTCTCACGGCGTCTAGGATTCATATGCATTTTACTTAGCTTTTCAGACTTACGTACTTTTGCATTTTGGGTTTGTAATAAAGTTTACGCTTCCGCAGCGATGGATTATTTATGAAAACTTGTTGGTTTGTTTGTGTCATTTTTACGTATCATATAGTGTCGTTTATTGTGACCGTTGACTTAGATCCTGGTTTGTCACGCGCCTCGCGGTAAAACCCCGCACGTGGAATTTGAGGGTGTGACAGATTGGTATCAGAGCCAATGGTTATAGTGAACTAGGGCTGCATGTTGAGTCAAGTCTATAGCCGAGTCGCACACACTAGACGGTCACAATAATATAAGTCATGTCATACGGGGAATTGTCGGGGTGTTAGTATTACATTCGTTATTATCATTTATGCTTACATCGTCTATCTATTATTCTTATTTCTTATTTTATCCTTCATCTTCGTACTGAAGACGAAGAGGCTTACTATCCTTGCACGGCGGTGGCGTATATTGGAGTGGCTTCGGCACCCTTCGGAGATTTGTCCAAGATTCGAACATCTCCCCTTTCTATACTCCAATGGACACACTTGCTCGCACACATCATCGCACACTTGTACTTGTTGTTCTACATCTTGGGTGTTGTATCGCCTAGGAGTTCTTATCTATTCTAGGATGTGGGTGCCTTGTGGTTTGAAAGTCAAGCTAGGAGCACGCCTCGAGAACCATGTAGAGCGACTTATCATTTCGGGTGCACACGAAATAATAAGTTGAACTGCATGGAAATCCTGGTGGACTCTGTGTTTGATCTGATGATCATGATGGAATCCAGTTCTCTGGTTGACCTTGTTACTTATGATTTCTCGTTATCTGTTCTGAAATCTGATGTCTTGTCTTTGACCTTGACAGAAGATGGCAGGACGTCGTGGTGGTCGCGTTGGTGGCCGGAATGGCAGTGGACGTAATGGGGGTCGTGGTAACATCAGCATGACCCAGGCGGAGCGGAATAATCTGATCCAGGAGCATGTGGCAGCTGCTATTGCTGCGCAGCAGGCCGCCCAGCAGGGCCATGGTGGTAATTTAATTACCCCTACCCTCATTCCTTAGCTTTTGTTGCGTGGTGTTCGTTTTCTGACGCGTGTTCCTTGTTGTAACTGGGAATGGTTTTCATCCTCCACCACCTCAACCTCCTCCAGTCCACTGTACTTACAAGATGTTTCAGGACTGTAAGCCCCATAATTTCAGTGGGACTGAGGGAGTTGTGGGACTACTTCGTTGGTTGGAGAAGGTCGAGTCTGCTTTCTCCATGTGTAACTACCCAGAGGAGTATCGTGTGAAGTATGCTTCAGGGACATTCGAGGGATGTGCCTTGACTTGGTGGAATTCGACGTTGCAGACTATTGGTTTACTGGAGGCCCATGCGTTGCCATGGACCGAGTTTGTGTTTCGTTTGAAGAGGGAGTATTGCCCCAAGGATGAGATCAAGAGTTTGGAGCACGAGCTGTGGAATCATCAGATGGTGGGATCTGAGATCGAGGAGTATACCACTCGTTATCATGAGTTGGCACTTTTGTGCCCGGATTCTGTGACTCCTGAGTATAAGGCTATTGAGTTCTACATTAGTGGGTTGGTGCCTGAGGTTCGCGGGTTGGTGACCGCGAATGATGCTACTACACTTCGGGATACCATTTGGTTGGCTCATAGGCTGACTAAGCAGAAGGTTCAGGAGGGTGTTTTGCCTCCTAAGGGTACTGTGGTGAAGACCTCTGATGGCAACAAGAGTAAATGGGAGAGCGAGGGTAAGGGTACAGTTCAGGCTCAGCAGCAGCAGCCGAGGAAATTTTAGGCTACGGGTGGATCTTCTGAGCAGAGGCAGAGTGGGTATACTGGGAGGCTGCCTAGGTGTGATCGTTGTGGGTACCATCATCTTGGGGATTGTATTTATTGTACCCGTTGTAAGAGGAACGGGCATCAGGCCCAGAGCTACAGGGTGAATCTTCAGGCTCAGCAACAGGTGGTTGCCCCTACTACTGCTACTACTACCACTGCTGCACCCAGGGGAAATCAGGGATGTTATCACTGTGGCGACACTAGGCACTTCAGGCGGGACTGTCCCAAGGTGAAGCAAGGCGAGGGTGGCGGTCGAACTGCTCCGGCTCGTGCTTATGTCATCGGTGCTAGGGAGAACCAGGAGGATCCTGATACTGTTACGGGTGAGTATTCTTTTCTTGATTCTCGTTATACTTGTATTCATTCTCATTCACATTGCTTGGCGATTCGTATTCATTGTGTGCATTAAGTTTGGTATTTGATCATCGTTTTGCATTCATCGGTCTGATGTGGGTCCTTTAGAGATGCTACTTGGACGGTACCGGTGTATCATTTATACCGATCACAGTAGTCTCTGGTAGTCCTTCGATCAGGAGGATTCATTGTTTTGTATTCACTTTGGGGAGGGCGGTTCCCCGGCATAGAGTATCCGTTGCTCTCATTCTTCGTTCGCTGTTATCCTTTCGTTTGCATTCGGGGAAACGTTACTTGGGTTAGGTCGACACTCATCACTGTCGAAGAGTGAATCTCGGGGCGAGATTCCTTTCAACAGGGGGATGATGTGACGACCGGGAAATTTTTGGGGAAATTTTTCTTTTTATCGCTTCGTTCTCTTTTACTACGGGAAATTTTCGGGATGAAAATTCTTTCAACTGGGGGATGATGTGACACCCGGCATATTCAGGTTATTACGTTTCATACTTTACATACATACGTTTCATACTTTGCATACATACGAGTCTACCTCAACGAAAACATTGAAAACAACTACTTAACATCATACTTGACCGGGTTGGTTGAGTCGTATCGATGATTCGGGAATCATCGGGAGTCGTTACAATGGTCCGAGGGACCATTGGATGTCGGTCCATAACCATGTGTACAAGGATCGGTGATTCGTGGAATCACCGGGCTTAACGCACACACGCAAGCCTCGGTTCCCGGGAATTGGTGATTGGGTGGGAACGTGTTAGTTATCGTGCATTATATGTTTGTAATCATTATGTGACTTGTCGGTATGAGAAAACGTGTTTATATATGTTAAAATAGGGTTTAACGCGCCAAAAACTCGGTTACTTAGGCTATAGGCGATTAGGGCATATGGGATAGCCCTAATCGCCATTAATGAGGCGAGTAGAAGGCCCATTGGGCCGATTAGGGGCTAAATGCTAGTTGTTACTAGCGATTAGAACCCCTAATCGCCAGTAACAGTCCTGTACTCGCCTATACTGCATGTGACGACTAAAAACGCCTAGAAATACCACCCTTATGTTTCAAAACATCATTTGTGAAACCCTAATACACCCCAAAGCCACCCCACACCTTATCCAACCTCTGCAACACGTTTTTGAGCAAGAAACCACATTTCTAAGCCTTACACCTCAGAATTTCACCATTTCAAGGTGTGTTCTTCATCCCTAACCTTTAATATGATATTGTTTTGATCCCTAAAGGTCCAGACCTGGTTTATAAACATTTGTGTCTTTGAAAACTCATTAAAATCAGTTTCAAAACAAACCCAAACATCTATACTTGTTATATATGATGTATTCATGCAAGATAGGATTTTTATCGTTTAAACATGATTGTTCTTGTGTTATTATTATGTTTCTGATCTAAATAAGTTAATATGATTATAACCTAGGAGTTTGAAGGTTCATAAATGTGTAATATTGATATTAGGCGTTTTGACCCGTTTGAGTGATTATGGTGGATTGATGATGATATGTTGTGTTTTGTTGATTGTTTGAGGTTAGGGTTTACTCTAGGATGATGCTAGAACAGTAGGATAATGTCGGATAACTTCGTTATGTGATGAAATCTGAATATTTGCTATTTAGGGTAAGTTTTACATGTTGATGTGATGCTTACATGCAAGTTATGCTATTTTGGGAAACCGCATGCCTTCGGGACGGCTAGGGTGATTATAAATTAGGGGTTTTTGCTAGAAATAGTTGGGTTAATGTTTTGGGTTGGGTAATGGGTGTTTATGCATGTTTCAGATCTGATTTGGAGGGTTAAACGCGCAATAAGGATGGAACAGACCAGTACTAGCGAGTAGGAGTTCTAATCGCCACTTTACTAGCGAGTACAATTCTATTCCCCACTTTTACTAGTGATTACGATTCTATTCCCCACTTTACTAGTGATTACGATTCTATTCCCCATTTTTACTAGTGATTACGATTCTATTCCCCATTTTACTAGTGATTACAATTCATTTCACTAGTTTGACTCTCCTAATCACCAGTTGACTTTTCCTAATCACATGTTTGATTCCCAATCACGTATAATGCTGCCATATGTATATTTTAACATCCCGAAACATGAATTGACACCGAGGAACATGTTAGGAACCCCGTAACAAGTCTAATGACTTAGTAACACGTGTTAGGACTTGTTTATGCGTTAATTGGGCGTTATGCTAGATAGGGTGAATGTTTGCGCGTGCTAAGTGTTTAATTGCATAAGTTGCATGATATCTTGTATGTGGCTAACACGTGGGATGTCGGGTCACCAATGGGATGTCGGATCTTGTCTGGTGTGGTCGGTTAAACGTTTAAACATCATTTCATATGTACATGGTTATGGTCTGACTGTTAGGGACTAATCAACCTACGGGTTGTTAGTCTAACACCTTATACGCTCGTCATGGTAGGTCACCGGTATTTGGTGCCGTCTATTGAGCAGGTTTACTCATCTTAGTGTGGGAAGCAGCATCAGGTGAGTTTCACGGCCCCACTTTACGTTTTACATTTCGGGGGAGACACATGCTTATACTTATTTCATAAATTATGTTATACTAGTGTTAATTCATTTACATACTATACGATACGTAAAGTCCCGGGGAAACCATGAATGTGCGGGGCACAACGGGGGAAATGTGGATAGATCTATTGGGACTGACAGACCCCACCCGTCGGCTGGGAGCCGGGCGGGTGCATATTGTCTCGGTCATAACGCTACCGGGGGTAGTGCATAATCGTTTCGGGCAAAAATCATATATCGTTGTCTGTAATGGTTTCCGGTCGTAGTAGTATTATTCATGCGTCTAGCTAACGCTATCATTTCTAACATAGTGATAACATGATGGCTTTTATTACTTAAACGTTTAATATAAAACCTGTGAACTCACCGGCATTATTTTCTGACGTTTTTAGCATGTTTGTCTCAGGTCGTTGAGGTAGCAGCTTATCATAGGCGCACGGAGTCTCACGGCGTCTAGGATTCATATGCATTTTACTTAGCTTTTCAGACTTACGTACTTTTGCATTTTGGGTTTGTAATAAAGTTTACGCTTCCGCAACGATGGATTATTTATAAAAACTTGTCGGTTTGTTTGTGTCATTTTTACGTATCATATAGTGTCGTTTATTTTGACCGTTGACATAGATCCTGGTTTGTCACGCGCCTCGCGGTAAAACCCCGCACGTGGAATTCGAGGGTGTGACAAGATGCGTTGGTTTCTCCTGAGTCTGGATCAGAGTCAGACTCAGGTTCAGTCACTGGCGAATCATCTGAGTGAGATTGAGAATCGGTCAGATTATTCTCACTGTTTACTCTTTGCTTTAGACAAAGCACCCTGATTTGCTTCATGAAATCAAACTCATAGTTCGCACTTGAGTTTTGCTGGGTGGTCGGAGCAGGAATCGGTTCGTTAACTTGTATGGATTCATGTTTAGACTCTTTAGAAACACACAACGATTCATTAGACTCAATTGATATTGGAACCTCATCTTTGCTAACCTCAAAAACTCTATCAATTTCTTTATTCTTTACAAAATTTAATGTCTCGGTCTGCTTTGAAGCATCTTGAGACTTGACAAATGTTTTTGATGGGGCATGCTCTTGCTTAGATTGTTTTTGTTTAGGTTTAGAGATTCTAATTGGGGTTGATTCAAGTTTGGTGACTTCAACTTGATCCCTTGATGGTCGACTGGTTGGCTCTTCTATTTGTGGACCATATCCTTTCACAAGAAGAGCCAACAGTTCTTCATCCGACATAGGAATTGAGGAATAATTTTCATTGAATGGTGGAGGAATTTCCACAAACCCAATGCCCTTATTTCTCACTTCCTTTGGTCTGTACTTTAACTGGGTATTGATCATTTTCTCAACTTTGGGACTAGAACAATCGAATTTTTTGAAATGAAAATCTGCGTTTTCAAAAATTTTGATTTTAAGTCGATCAATTCCATGGTCAAAGAGTCAGAGAGTCGTTTGAAGTGTAAATAACGACACTTGTGATCACTCACCTCCTGATGCAAACGCTTGATATCAAGTTTTTGTTTTTCGACCATTTCTTTATAGGAATTAAATTTCTTCTTTATGTCCCAAGTGGCTATCTTTTTATATTCAAGCTGTTTGTATGCAGAGAGAGTTTCTTCTCTAAAACCCTTAATTTTAAGTTTACACCTTTCAGTGCAACAGGATTCAGCTAAAGTTTCAGAATGTACCTCAGCCGCTGACGGAACATAATCGTCATCCATCTGTGCCATGAGTGCCTTGTACACAGTATCTTCAACAATCTTTAGATCCTCCATTTGAGATGACCAATCCCATCCACCTCCTGATTGAGCGACCATGGCTTTGTTTGAGTTAGAGGATTCAGATCCAGTGTGAGTGGTAGATGATTGACTTCCCGGAGTCGCAGCGGGAGAAGCAACTACAGGAGTAGAGTTGTCTATTTCTTTCTTCGGCTTGGTGTACTCACGAGCAAAATGGCCAAGCTCATCACAGTTATAACAACGCATCTTCATTTTATCCCAGCCCAGTTTCTTTGTTGGGTTCTCCCACATATTTCTCCCACTCTTCTTCACGAACTTATTCGCTCTATGTACCACCATAGCTTTTTGCCAAGTCCAGCTCTTCGATATCATCTTGATTAACATCGTTTAGGTCACATGCTCTAACATCTTTGGCAGTAAGTTGACCAGTTAGAAATGCATTGTAGCAATTCATAAATCCAGCAAACAAACTTAAGTTACTTTCGAGCTCCTTTGGAATTTTTACTGTTGACTGAGGTGCAGCTGAAGAAGGTGATGCAGAGGACGAAGATCCAGCAGTAGCTACTGAGGAAGCAGATATGGCAGAGCCTTTTGATGCACTGGGTGCAAACATAGGTGGGTATGAGGATCCACTGGCTGGGTAAGAGTACAACGAGGGACGCTGAGGTTCTTGCTGAGACATGAGGGCATTGCTGGGAGTTGCGATGATTGCATTAATATAACTAGCAGTCTGAGTCATATAACGTTGCCTGTCATCGAGGTCATAGGACTTGATCAAGGATATGGTTTCAGAAATAGTGAGTCTTGCTAAATCTTTGGTTCTCTTGATAAGTGTTACATTTGAGTCCCAACTCCTTGATAGAGTGTTAAGTAGCTTTTTGTTCATAACAGAGTTATCCACCACCATATCATTTGATTTCATTTCACTAACTAACGCAATAAAGCGCTGATTCTGGCTTTCGAGTGATTCGCCAGGAATGTGAATAAAAGCATTGAACTTATGGCTTAGCATCTCCCTTCTACTTTCTTTTATTTCTTTATTTCCCTCATACAGATTTTCAAGAGATTCCCAAAGTTCTTTGGCAGTGGCATTGTCACGAACTCCAATCGATACTTTAGGTGAAAGTCCTTGATGAAGATAAGCAATTGCTCTTTCATCAATATTAGTCTTTTCATGATCTTCATCAGTGTACATACTCTTTGGTTTGATAGCAGTAGCTTCAGTTATTTCATTAACCACATAAGTGATCACACAGGGTCCGTTTAAGATAGATCTCAGAGCCTTTGCATCTTTTATTTTCATAACTTGAATGAACCTGAATTTCCACTCAGAATAAGACATTCCAAGTTGAAGAACAGGTATCTTCTGATGAGTGCCAATGACAGATTCCATGGCTTTATCCACTTGAGCAGCTACAAGTAGTTGGTCAGTATTAAGTCCGTTCAAATTTGTCTGGTTAACAATTTGGTCCATTTCTAAAAATAAAACTTAAATTTATTAGTTCAAATTTATATGGTTCAAATCTAGTCCAAAATTGTTGAAGCCCAGTCCAAAACTTGTGATTCAGCTTAGTCCAATATGGTAGGTGGAACACCAGTGTATATGTCGAACACAAGCATCTCAGGCGTCTTCGGAAAGACGGTTCACACTTCCCGAAGCATCTCAGGCGACTTTAGCTTCAAAGTTACTACGAACCAATTAAATTGCGCCACGTGTCCGACAACCTGCGAGACGACTTAAAGTCATCTCGGGAAATGGAAGGCCTCTTTAAGTCGTCTCGGGCTGAGTGAATATTAACTAGCCCTAAATATTAATAAACCCAACTATTTGTTTTTAGTTGCGAGGCCAAATTAAGGAAATCGTTTTTGAAGAGGATCCACACTCATGTTTCTTTCTCTCTTTGTCTTCACTCACTTTGCAGGTGTGCAAGCATTTGAACCACAAATTAATGCTACGATTTTTAGTTTTACAAAAGAAAGTACTACGTATTAAAACGGCTGAGGGGCTATTTCGCAAATGCCTTCGGTCAAAGGCTAGATTCGCAATTTTCCCTTTTTATTATTATGTCAGCTGGTCAACGGATTAGTAGTCTAGAGTCAAAGACATTCAACTTCATCTTCGAGGCTTATAGTTCTACATTGATCCAGTCTTCTCCCGTGAGTATTACTCAGTGGTCGTCTAAGCGACTATCATTAATTATTAATATATTATGCTAAGACTATATGATGGGTTGAAGTTGAACAAAGATTAATAAACCAAATATCAAATATCGATGAATACTATATAACCAGTATACTGCAGCCTTCATGCCATATATTATTAGATATATATACTCTCCTTTGGGCAGTTGGAAGTAAAATAGAATGATAGAGCAGAAGAGATTTGTGGGTGGTATAATCTTGATTTGGTTCTTGTTAATCATCTTAGTATCCGGTAAGTAGATATAAATTATAACACATACATAACACTCTTCATTATTTATGAATATGTACTATTATCACACAAATTCTCTTTTAAACAGATGGACCTCCAAACTGGAGAGGAATAAAGCCACGGCCATCACCTCTTCCACCAAAGTATCAAGGTTCACCACCACCACCACGGGATTCCATTACCAATCGAGCAGGAAATCGAACATTTGTTACCAGTGGAAGGAAGTGTAAGATTTACCGCCGATCATGTAGGAATTAGTTTAGCTGCTTGTATGGGGTTGGTTGCAGTTGGTTTTATCATTATTCACATGTATATTGTGCAATATATATCGTCTTTGTTTTCAGTTACATCTCAACATTTATAAACATGCATGCTTCTCAAATAACATAGATTATAACAAGTTAATATATCTATTAATCGATTATAATGGTGCTGATTTTCTACCCTATATTAACATCTTAGGGGTTGTTCTTGCTTGTTAATTTGATTAAGACGACAAAAGCTTAATTCTTCATCTCAAGCATGAGTTGTTGCAACTAATGACCCCGTCGACGCATAGTAATTTGGATTACATAATTATTTAAAAATCACATTAATCGAATATGGTCGAGTTATCCTATACATTGTAAAATAAATGAGAATAATGAGAAAAATACAAAAAACACCATGGATCACATAACATAATACATACGGTCACAATATATATCACAATACCAAGAACTATAACACAATGTTAAGGAAGAAAGACACAATTATGAAAAAAAAAAAAAAAAACCCATGACACATAAAAAGAAAGCGAAAACCTAAAAACTAAGATCGTAAAGTTCGATGAGACAGTTCAATGCGACTTAAATTAGTTCATTTAGAGTCCGTTTGACACCCTTGTTGCATCAATTTTGCTAGTATGTAATGGAAAACACATAAACATGTACTTGAGAGATTCGTGAGACCTGCTACTGATGCTGAGAGCGTTGAGGTCGACATGATTGTCACTTTGTTCGAGTTCCCTTTAGGGTATGCAGTTAGAGGTGCACAAAAAAACCGGAACCGGAAAAAAAACCGGAACCGAGTATTAAAAAAACCGGAACCGGGTATACCCGGAACCGTACCTGACCCTACCCGTCGGGTACGCATAGGGTATAGATTTCTATGTAAAAAACCAGACCCGGAACTGGACCCGATTTATACCCGGTTGTACCTGGTTTTTTTAAATACCCGGAACCGGGTTGTACCCGGAACCAGGTTTTTCGAATACCCGACACCGGGTATTCCGAATACTCGATATCGGGTTTTCCGAATACTCAAAAAGTATGTGTCAAGCGATGGGTCTATTTGGCATTTTGATGTTTAGGTGGAACCGGGTATTAAAAAATCGGAACCGGATTTTCCGAATACTCAAAAAGTATACTCAAAGAATTCTATAACCGTGTTATAATTATCTAAGTCGCACTACCCTTCGACGTGATTGTATAAAAATAATTCAATACCTGATATACACGGGTTTTTTCAATACCCAGTGTACACGGTTCTTTTTCAATACCCGATATACCCGGAACCGGGTATTGAAAAAACCGGAACCGAGTATTGAAAAACCGGAACCGGTATACCGGGTATGCTTTTTTATGCAAGGAACTGGAACCGGTTCTTTCAATACCCGATCGAAGTAAGACCCGACCGTACCTGGAACCGATTCCATACCCAGAACCGGGTATTAAATAAACCCGATTTGTGCACCTCTATATGCCAGTTATAATGGCTAATGATCCTTAGGCATGATCGGTTATGGGAAAGAGGGAGAGGGACAATTCTTAATGGTCTTATGTTGATAATAATGTGTAACCCCTAATCCCTAGTAATCTCTTCCTACTTATACATACTCAGGGGACACTCTAGTTAAGCCCAACTAATGATATGTCCATGTCCATCCATCAAAGACAAATAAGTTATGGACTTAGAGTATTTAGCAATTGATCAATCATAATATAAATGATTATAATGACTATCGATATATATACAAGACGTTACGTATATTTATTCCAACATTCTCCTAATGTTGTTGATATTTTGTATGTTTGGCAAGGAGCTTTTAGAAGTTTCAAGCTACAAGCTTTTAAGAAAAAGCTCATACTTAATAAAAAGTTTTGTTTGGTTGAAGAGCTGGAAGCTTTTAGGTTAGGAGAAAAAGCTCTATAGTGAAAAGCTACTACGGGTATGTTTGGCAAGGAGCTTTTAAGAGCTTTTAGGAGCTTCAAGCTTCAAGCTTTTAAGAAAAAACTCATACTTAATAAAAAGTCTTGTTTGGTTGAAGGGGCTGGAAGCTTTTGAGTTAGAGAAAAAGCTCTAAAGTGAAAAGCTACTAGTAGTAGCTTTTAAGAAAAAGCTCTACTAGCTACAAACTTTTAATTAGTAAATGATACAAATACCCATTCTATTTTAAAAATAAAATAAAAACCTTCTTTATAAGCTTTTAATTATGTCCATTTTGGTCATTTTATACATTTAATTAAAAGCTCCAGCTACTCTGCCAAACACCAAAATATATTTAAAAAGCTTCCAGGTACCAGCTTCCAGCTACCAGTCTCCAGCTAGTTTTGCCAAACATACCCTACTACTAGCTTTTAGGAAAAAGCTCTACTAAATACAAGTTTTTAATTAGTAAATGACACAAATATCAATTCTATTTTAAAAACAAAATAAAAACTTTCTTTACAAGCTTTTAATTATGTCCATTTTGGTCATTTTATACAATTTATTAAAAGCTCCAACTATTCTGTTAAACACCAAAATATATTTAAAAAGCTTGCAGCTACCAGCTTCCAGCTTGCAGCTAGCAGCTACTAGTCTCCAGCTAGTTTTGCCGAACATACCCTTAGTTGTTTGTGTCATATAGGGCTTTAGATTTCAGTATTTTGTTTGCTAATGTTGAGCATTTTTGTTACTTCTATGGGCCTGATTTGTAGATTCACACCTTTAGCCCATTGCTTGGTGTTTTCTGGTGGTGGCCCAAGCCCCAATGTCTTGCTTGTATGTAGAACTAGTATTTTGCCCGCGGGCGTTGCCCCGCGAGCTGAGCTTTTAACGTATCAAGTGGACATAAATTTTAACGCAATTGCACAATGCTGATGACGGTGGTATGTGACTTTATCATACGCCTCTATAAAATGTGCTATGAATTGCAAGTAATTGTTTTCAACCGTTCAAATTTATTTTATTTTCAGTTTATCCGCACCTATCATCTGAAAACAGCACATATGATACAACTGAGAAGTTTCCAGTGTTTAGGCTAGCTTAGACTACTTGAGGGTAAAACTGACATGACGCGATAACATTGATGCGCGCAAGCTACATGGCGCTTGGCCCTTTCCTCCTTTCTGCTTTTGTTTCTTATTTTTGCTTTTAATCGTGTGAGGTGATGGTAAATATATAAATGCATATTCAATTTTTTTACTTTATAACTATTGAAAACAAACAATCACAGGCAAGATAAACATACACCACCATAACCACTCCTCCCCTTCTCTCTAAAAAGCTAGCAACCACCACCACTCCTCCCTTTCTCTCTTTAAAAACCAAGCCACCGCCAAGACAACCACCATCACCGCTTCTCCCTCTCTATCTCTCTCTAAAAACCCAGCCACCACTACCAATCGACTCTCTCTCTCTTTCTAAAATCCAGCCACCACCACCACTCCTCTCCCCCTTCTATATCTCTCTCTAAAAAAAGTTAAAACAATTCAGAGAAAGAAGCAGCATTATCATGGAAAACAAAAAGGCTCAGATGCTAAAAAAAGTAATAATTTGAGAGAAAGAGACATCTGACATTTCCGACGCCGCTATAGACAGGTGGAAACGGCACGGAGCCCATAACAGGAAGGCAACACCCCTCTCTGTTTCTGTCTCAAGAAAACCCCTCTCTGTTTCTCTCTCAAGACACCCCCTCTTTCTCTCCCTCTGTACAAACTCTCTTTCCCTCTCTCTCTGATTGAACTACAAACAGTGGAAAAAAAAATGTGTTGAGAGCAAGGAAAAGCTTCAACTCTGACATATTAGAGAGATAGAGAGTGATTATTTGAGAGAGGGAGAAAGAGATAGAAGGTGGCGGTGGTTTCCAGGGTCAGAGACCAGAGAAATAATGATAAAAAGAGACAACAAAAGGAGTGCCGAAAATACCCCTCCAAACACATGATATTACAATGCTTGCCACTTGATGTGACGTTTAGCAAGAGTAATTTTTTTTTTTTTTGAACAGTGACTTTCTTCAAAGCGGAAGTGGCAGAAGTTCATCACACCCGCCTAATCGGCAGGCCCTAACCCTTTCCACACGCCCAGACTATGTTGTCTGAACCGGGTCCACGCTGGCACGGTGGGGGCTTCGGTGTTCGCCCGGAAACCGTACTGCCTCCACACGAGTTTTACCTCATTGGAGTAACAGCCGGATGAAAACCGGGCCAGCTTAGGATCAAACTTGCATCACTTGGACCACAAGCCTCACCATCATTGCCTTGTGTCCCTCAAGTGCAGCCCGTGGGAATCGAACTCAGGTCTCCCAAAGGAAAGACCGGCCCCTTCACCAATTGAGCTACACTTGAAGGACGTTTAGCAACAGTAATTCGTTCTCACAAAGAAATTTGCAAATTGTTACTATATATAATTATGAAAAAAAGGCGTGAAATGACATACAGAATTATGAATACAAACCTATATATTTTTTTCAAGGGAAAAAATCTAGGGACAAAAACAAGCACCTATGCTTTGAAGAAACGCAGCAACAATAAATTAATTAATTAGTACTAATAATATATCTAAATTGATTAATTAAATTAAAGTTGACTTTAAAAAAGAGCAAATTAGACGACTCTCAACATACTTGACCAATTCAACCCATTTGACATAATTAGGCTCGTTGTCCGTAAACACTACTAAGATTAACCACCTTTGCATCTTCTAAATGTTTCACAAGTCATGTGGGTTGTATGAAGTATGAACCAAGACATGGACAATCAGTCGGACAAAGAAACGGGTCATAACCAAAACGGGTCTACCTGACCCGTAACATTTTCCCATACATTTTTTTAATAAACTAGTGGGTTTATCCACGCGTTGCAGCGGGATTCACAAATGGGTTGTAATACAACATTATAATACTTAGGTTTTTTTGCCACAAGTTACGCAAAAAGAATAGAAATGTGCAAACTATGTTTTAACAAGTATTCGTAGAAAGAAAAGAAAAGAAATGTGCACTGCTACTTACAACTGATTGCAGTTCACCACAAAAACCATGTACTCATTATTGAACAAATCTTAATAAACTAAAGGTATGTTACTCAAATTAAAGAGAACTAAATGCTCGTTAATATGGTATATTTTTTTTACAATATAATCGTATGAATAAATTTATAATTGTTTAAAAATCATGGGAGAAGTCGGTTTTAAGTGATGTTGCTATTTTACCATTCCCACCAAATTAAGATTGTCTCCTATACCTCACACGATTATTTTGTCTTCTATTTGAACCAACCTATATAACCAATAATTGCAGCCTTTGGCCAAAACATTGGGATATATATATTCACCAAGTTCAAATGAAGCAGATGCGGTTGGAATATTTACTTGTAGAGGTTTTATCGAATAATGAAAACCGATACATATGATAAGCCCTAAATATTAATAAACCCAACTATTTGTTTTTAGTTGCGAGGCCAAATTAAGGAAATCGTTTTTGAAGAGGATCCACACTCATGTTTCTTTCTCTCTTTGTCTTCACTCACTTTGCAGGTGTGCAAGCATTTGAACCACAAATTAATGCTACGATTTTTAGTGTTACAAAAGAAAGTACTACGTATTAAAGAAGAATATCACCTAGACATCACCATATTCATGAACTCTTATTCCATTTTGAAAAAACTTTAGATATGTGTACCCTTTCATTTATTTATTAACTAGCTGATTACTCCGGGAAGGTCTCGGGGTTGAAAAATTTAATATGATTTAATAAATAATGATAAAAGAAGAAAACTCAAATCACGAAAAGCGTAAATAATTTAAACATAATCAATCTTAGTTAAAAAAACATTTATTTAAAAAGTTAAAAAAAAATAAAAAGCATAAACCATATTAAACATAATACAGTATTAAAAAGATAACCTTCAACATATAATCATCTTCACGTAATTTAAAATATGTTACAATTTGACTTTGACTTATGTAGATGTAGAATTCATGATGGGGGTTGAAAAATATAACAATTCTAATAATATTAATACTAATAGTAATAATTATTACTCTTGTAATTAAATAAATAAAAAAAATAACCTTGTTATAAGGTGACACCATGTGTTGCAGTGTTGCGTGATTCGTTCTCCTAACTTCTCTTGATGAAGTATACCTATCCATCTTTAAAAGAGTAAAATTCCAATGTTAGCATGGCGATTGGGCTGAATTTCAACATCGTAGATAAGAACCTGGTTTAAAATGATTAATGAATAACCTGAACACTTTGTGTTTTTTTTTATGTATGAACATAACCCCACAAAAAATAGTCGTTTTTTTCTCCGTTTTTTATATAGCACTATGGTACTCGTTGGAAAGATAATAAAACGCTCGTTAATTTGGTGTAATTTTTTTATTTAAAAAATCTCGAATATAAAAGATATTAACGTTTAAAAATTATGGGAGGAACATAAGAGAGAAAAATTTAAATTTGTTTTTAAATTCTTTTTTCTTAAAATAACTCAATTTAATTTTAGTAATTGAGAATTGAGAGATAGAGAGATAAATTTAGGGTTTTATGTTTATCTTTTTTTAATTAAAAAAGGAAATAATTCAAAAAACATTAAAATCTTTCAATTATGATGCCACGTGGCAGTTTCATGGAGAGGATGAAGGCACCATTGCACGCCACGTCAGCAATGTTCAATTCTTTTATATATATTAATAGATATGTACTATGCATCAAACTATATATATCATCTTTTAAACAGATGGGCCTCGAGCAAAAAATAGACCAAATCCATTGAAATCAAAACTTCCACCGAAGTATCCAGGCACACCGCGCTGACCGCCTCCTCGACGGCCTCCACCACGGGCCCCAGAACGTCATTGAGGTACCTATCCAGCTCTGAATCATGGAAAGCCCGCCTATGCCGGCAGTAAATGTAGGGATTAATTTAGCTGCATGGGATTGGTTGGATGTGAATCCTTTGCATTAATGGTGTATTTTTCCATTTTCAAATTACATTTGGTGGGCATTGGGGAAAAAAATTAAAAATGGGGATGACCCTAAGTGAATTGGCGGTATCAAGCTCTTTGCAGGCTACCTATAGTTGATGCCGCTAATTCATTTGGTGTCTTCCATTGATGCCGCCAATCCATTGTAAGTAGTCATTGATGCCACCAATTCAATTAGAAGCATCACACTTGATGCTGCCAATTCAAGGTGAGGCATCATTTCTTATAAAAGGCTCGGCCAGCTTCCAATTCTCTCAATCCCATTTACAACACAAATACATTCTATCATTCCCACATATCTCAATCCCATTTACAACACCACATATCTCAATCCCATTTACAACACAATTGTAAAAAACTAAACAAAATACCAATATGTGATATAAAACTTTTCCCACAATTGTTTTGGAGGGTACGGTTTTTTATTGATATTGGGTCGATGTTACATTCACATGGAGTTATAACAGTATTGGGCGGGGATGAGCCGTGCCTAAAAGCATTCTCTCCCGTCTCATCCCCTGCTTGGCATCGCTTTTCTGGGGTCCAAAAAAGCGGTGTCTTTGGATCGGTGTTACATCCACATGAAACTACTTGGATCGATGGTACATTCACACGTGGTATAACGCGTGTAGAATGCAACATTGTTATTGTAGTTTATAATATTAGAGAGTTGTTTGTCATTGGTAGTCTCAATCTCTAGTCTACCACACCCAGACATTCCAACAGACTCTTTAGGGGGGTCAACCTTCTAGGCAAAGGCTGTAGCGTAAGGCCATCTGATGTTGAAGAATCGCATCATGTGATTAGCGACTTCGGCGATATCGGTGCTCTTGCTCGTGCTACTTTGGTAGGGCAGCCTGGGTTAATCATGGGTACCTTTAAGATTTGGTACACATGTTCAACATATTGATTGATGTTCCCCTTTTTAATTCAAATGGGTTTGAATTTGAATGCGGTCCTGAGTTTCCGGTGACCGGGAGAATGAGTTTCTGGGTCCACAAGCTATTGTTGATTTCAATGAAGCAATGGAGATGGAAGGTGCGAAACAGAAACTTAATGAACTCTGCAACACCAAACGGTGGTAGAATATTGGAATTGGTGATCTCGGAAATAGATTGTCTTGTAACTCGGTAGATTGTATAGTTTGATTGACTAGTTTGGAAAAATAGTTGTTAAATAAATTTGTATTATTTGTTTTAAATAAATCTATCATTATTACATGTATTTACTTTTATTTTAGAAAACGTCTAATAATAATAGTAGTAGTATTAAAATTAACAGTACCATAATAAGGCTGGCATTACTAAATAAACCTCGTACAGAACATGATGAGATGAGTCACCCAACTCATCCATGAAAGCAAAGGGTGATTGATGATACAGATAATGCAAACTAAACAACATAAAAAAGATGACATTGATGATACGACTGACACAACCCTGTAGGGTCATTCACTGATTTCGTTGACGCCTTGCATTTCCACAACTCTTCCTGTTATGGCCTGTTTCTCCACATCGAGTGCATGCATGACACCTCGGGCGATCGTCATAATTCACATCCATCTCATTTTGTATTCTTCTCTGACGTACTCTGCCTCGATGTGTAGTAATCATCGACGGGTCCCCTTGAATTCTCCACCCTGCCGCTGGCCATTCAGACTTATGCCCCAAGGTGTAGAAATGACTGTTGTACTGTTGAATGTACGTGTCTGTGTGGAATTTCCAACTAGTAATACTGTGAGGGCTTTTACCCAACCAATTGCAAACAACAATTACATGTGAACATGGAAATCTTTGCATTTGCCATTTGCCACACGAGCATACCTTTTTTTTGTACTCAGAGGTGTAGTCATTTTCGCCCCGGTCATTCAACGTAGATATCCACAACGAAATCACCACGTCTCTCAGCGGCTAGATTATCCAACATATCAACCCCGTCATTGTTGAAAATTTTGCTAGTTTGAGAGTACCCAGCATAAGTGTATCCGAGCAGGAGTTTGGCAGTAACAACTTCTTTGTTAATATTAACATGAGCACATACACATTCAACCAGTTGTTCAAATGACATCTTCTCTCGCATAAAAAAGTTGGATGATACCAACGAGTTATTATCTTGAACAACCCCGTTTACGTATGAAAACTGACCACCCCAGTATAATCTAACCAGGTATGGAACGAAAGAATCCATTTGCTTTAAAGGTTATTTTTTTTGGGTGGTGGTGGGTGGGGGGGGGGGGAGAAACAGATTTGTGAGATATAGAGAGAGTTTGGGAAGAAAGTTTGGTGTGAGGGTGGATTGGGGTGACTATCCCTTAAATAGGCTTCAACTTTTTATGATGCCGTTGTCTCATTCTGAGAGGCTTCAACTTTTTATGATGCCGCTAAACCATTATGAGGCTTCAACTTTTTATGATGCCGCTGTCCCATTCTGAGGCATCTACTTTTTATGATGCCGCCAAACCATTATCAGGCATCAACTTTTATGATGTTGCCAAGCCATTATCAGGCATCAACTTTTTCTGATGCCGATGTCTCATTCTGATGCTTCAACTATTATAAATACCATATCAAGACTCAATCTCAGTCACAACTGCCTCTCTTCAAAGGGTTTACAAACTATGGGTGGCGGTTATCACGAATGTGACGGATCTTCAAATGTCCGGCGATACTCTCGCCGGGGACGGCGACTACCATTTTCATGTCCTCCTACTCCTGCACAACCTTCGTTCTATACTCCTCCTCCTGCACAAATAACTCCTCCTGCTCCTACCCAAATAACTCCTCCTCCTGCTCCTACTCAAATAACTCCTCCTCCTTCTCCTACTCAAATAACTCCTCCTCCGACTCCTACTCAAATAACCACTCCTCCTCCCCTAGCAGATGATGAGTTCACTAAAGATGAGTTGGTCCGGGTTGTGGATTATGCCAGGGCTGTAAGGGATTTGGACCGTTTAAGGTTATCAGCACCCACCCCCGGATGCAAGATGGTAAACAGATCCCTCAAAACCAGGGTACAGCCACCCCCCACCAGCAGGCTACAGCAGCCCCAAACCCTCCTCCTCGGGAGCCATATGAGGGGGAGTACCAAGTAATTTAGGATTATATTATGTGATTATGTAACCTTTAGATAAGTACTTTAGGATTAAGATTTATGTATTATGTGTTTATGTATTATGTGTTTATGCACTTATTTAAATTTGAATAACGTTTTACATAGCATAGTGAGTTTTTTGAAAAATGACCTCCTAGCCGTTTTCGGGCCACCGGGATCAGGCCCCGGAGACCCGAAAATGGGCCAGACTTCGTGTGACACCCGTGTATTAGCCAAGGATAACGCGTCTGAAAGTCCGGTTACCTGACTGGCAGGCCCTGTCAGACTGTACAGAGGTCCAAAAATGGCAGCCTGGGCCGTTTTCAACATAGTGAGTTTTTTGAAAAATGACCTCCTAGCCGTTTTCGGGCCACTGGGATCAGGTCCCGGAGACCCGAAAACGGCTCAGACTTCGTGCGACACCCGTATATTAGCCAAGGACAACACGTCCGAAAGTCCGGTTACTTGACTGGAAGGCCCTGTCAGACTGTATAGATGTCCAAAAATGGCAGCCTGGGCCGTTTTCAACATAGTTTTTTGAAAAATGACCTCCTAGCCGTTTTCGGGCGACCGGGAACAGGCCCCGGAGACCCGAAAACGGCCCGGACTTCGTGCAACACCCATGTATTAGCCAAGAACAACGCGTCTGAAAGTCCGGTTACCTGACTGACAGGCCCTGTCAGACTGTACAGAGGTACAAAAATGGCAGCCTGGGCCGTTTTCAACATAGTGATATTTTTTAAAAGCCGCCAAACCTTTATGAGGCTTCATCTAGATGCCGCCAAACCAATAATGAGGCTTCATGTTGTAACACCCCGGTCTGAGACCCGAAAATTTTTCGCTCCTAAAGCTAGTATAACGAGTGACCGAGTAATAATAATTATAAAGCCAAAACTAAAAACGTTATATATTTATTTTGACGAAATATTATACACAAGCATGCGACGTGGTACCAAACCGATATCCAATAACAAACCCGTCCGATGATCGATGAGTCATTGGGGAGGACACATGTCCTCCCCATATGTTGACAGCCCCATTCTTAGCCTCAATTGTTGGCCTTTTGAATCACTAGACGTGTCACCATTTAATAAAATCATACACACCTTATTATATTTTCATAATACACACATATTTATAGATAGAGAGAGCAGAAGATAAGAGTTAGAGAGAAGAAAGGAGCCGAAGGGCTCCTGCCACCGCCGACGGCGGAGACCTGACCGGCACTACTTCTGATCGACGCAACCCACACCCTCATCCACTCATTGTTATCTAAACACACTCACACTCACACTCACAGATTCGCTGAGGAGAAAGAAAGAGAATCAGGAGATCGAGAGAGAGACGACGAGAGAGAGAGAGAGATAGAGAGAGAACCGAAACAGAGGAAGGGATCGAGTCTTTCATGGCGGTGATGGTACTAAGTTTTTGAAGAGGTTTATATCGAGGATGACGGTTGAGCCGGGTATGGGTTCTGACCCGGTTAGTAGGTCCAGCTAACAAGGTTTGGAGTGGAAACAAGGGATTATGGTTGTTATGAATGAGAATGTTAACAGTGGAGATGACGAAAGGTAATTACAATGGAGGTTTTGATATAGTGACTAGGCTAGGATTAGGATGTTGATAATGTTGATGATGTTGGAGGTTATTAGAGTGGTTTCAATAATATTCAACAAGGGATGAGGAAGATTGAGGTTAGCTGGATATAATTGTCTGGTATAGAAGGCGAGTCAACGTAAGTCAACTGAAGTCAACTAAGGACAACCCTCGGTCAACTGGGTCCAGGACGGTCAACTGCAGTTAACGAAAACAGACGCTGGTCAATATGAACTCTAGTCGAACGTGAGGTATAACGAACCCGATAGCTACATTTAATTTTAATCTTTATTTTATATATATTTTGTGTACGGCACGTGTGGGGCTCGACTTAACTAACACCTTGGACCCGACCTGATCCGACTATACGAACCTAAATAAATGACGACAAAGGTATGAGAACTCGTCTAGGATGTACGATACCTTAGAACATAAGACTAACTTTGCGGATATGGGATATAAGGCGCATTATATAACTATGTGGATATTCGGATCATTGATCACCTAGAGATTAACATGTAGTTTATTTGATAGTTGAAACACTTGGTTGTGTAGTAAGACTTATACGCGATGAATGAGACACCGGATGAAGGACACAAGACTTTTGGGCAATATACGAACCACACAAACTAGAAGTTGTGAATATATTTAATTGTTTATATATATAAACTATTAGCATGACAACTACGGCAATAAATACTAGATATACACAAACCAAAGATGTAGAACAAGTATGTGACATTAGGCAACCATGTATACTTTCGTTATGGAACCGTTACATGAAACTTAGTAAGATTACATCGAACATCATGATGTGAACCTTGATTATTTAGTTAATGCTAATAACTTGGTTATTATATGCTAGAGAGACACGAAACACTAACCACGACAAGTAACTTACGGGTATAAGTAGAAGTCGTAGCCGCCCACACGTGTAATCGCGAGATTGGTTACATGCACTAATGTTTATAAATATTGAATAGGATTTTGCCAGTGATTGATAAACGGAATCTTGACTTGGGATGTTATGCGACCATATGATACGTTGCTAAGGTGAGTTCCGTGTACCATTGCCCTTTTTGTGTTTTATAAATGTTTTGTGTAACGCCCCAAAATGCGATTTTAATACATTATGGCATGAAATATTTAACTAGGCTAGTTTATCTAGTTAAGGTGTCTTGTTAAGTAAAAATAAAGTAAGTAATTGACAAAGGATCAACCATCAAAGTTGAGGGACTGAAATTGTAACTTTTAATTAAAGTTATTAAAAGTTGATGGTGGAAGAGAAACTTCCAGGCTTCTCTTGTAAGGGTCGCCATTTTTGAAGGAAAGGAAAGGAGGACCAAGAACAAGCTGAAATTATAGAATTCCGTGGCTAGATTGAAGCTAAACACCTGCATGTTTGAAGATTCTTAGTCATCTAGTGTTAACAAACATGAGGTAAGTGATAGAATCTAATTGATGATGAAATACTAGGATTCATACATAATTAATGTGTGAGTTCATGTGGAGACTAGATGAAAGCTATGATTAAAACTTGTATGTATGTTAATTTTGTGGAAATTTAGTAAATTGAAGAGGTTCATGAAGTTGGAAGTGGGTGCTGAAATTTAGGTTTAACCCATGAGCATTCTTGGTTAAGTTGATATACAAATTGAAAGAAAGTGATGATTTGCTATGTTGATAACTATTGAATGAATGGTATGTAATGTAGGGAAGAAATAGGATGATTTGTGTTATGAGCTATGAAAGTATGCATGAAATGCTTGTACATTGTGCTTTAGATGTTGTATGCACACCAAGTGTTTGATGAAATGTCTAGATTAGTTTAACTTGTGAAATTGTAGGCAAGATTGGACAAGTATGAAAGTAGTATGATAATGGATACAATTGATAGTAGGTTAACATGAGGATTGCGTATTAGAGAGTAATCATGTGGGGATTGGTTGATTGTATGATTTGGTAAGAAGTATGAATTAGTAGGGTGTACACTATGCTTAAACATTATGATGTACACGATGTGTTGGTTAATTGGTGTGATGAATGATCTTGTATCTTAATGAGATGTGAATATGATGTTTAAGGTGAATCTTGTATGATCTAGTACATCAATATGGACATATGTTTCTAAGTAGGATGTTGGTATAGCTGAAAGTTGACTTTCTGGAAAGTCGACAATGTTAAAATAACATGGTTATGCTTCCCAAACTTGATTGTGTGATTAGAAACACTATGTGACGCATAACATGTTAAAACTATGAGACATATATGATAATAAGTGGTATCACTATGTGAGGATGAATGTGGTTGTGAATGTATGTTTTAGATATGATAGAAGTTGACTAATGTAAGTCAATGTGATATTTGGTTGAGAATGGTTGTTAGTGTGTTATGATCATATATGCTAACAATGACGTGAACATGATGATATGAAAGGATAGGAAGGATGGACTCAACCATGGGAAGCTAATGGGTCAAGAGGAGGCAAATAAACAAGCATGAACTTGGAGGACTTGAGGTAAGTGATTCCCGAACTTAACTCGCATCTATGATATTGAATTTATGTTCATAGAATGGGAATCTTGAAGGAGTACATGGTTTTGGTTATGGGTCAAGGATTCACATGGTAGTTAACTTGGATATTGTCTTTTGTAAATGTAACTAGTGTAGACAAGGTTTGAGCGAATCAAGTATGGTAGGTACTTGAACTCAAACCGGACGCTCGTAGGGGCGTGCATTCGATCCGAGACTTGATCAAGGTATGTGTGGAATAATGGGTGGGAGAGTTAGTCAATGAGCTACTAGAGTGTCGGGAATGGTGGGTAAGAATGGCGTGAAAGGAATGGCATTGAAAAAGGAAAGAATTGACCAACAGCAGCAGTTGGCGTAGGATACGCCAAGATCAGCATACCTACGCCAGATTTTCCTGTCCTACGCCACTCTGTCACCCCTTGCCTACGCAAGTGGCGTAGGCTACGCCATTTTTGGTGTACCCTACGCCAACTCACCCTTTGGCCTCGGATGTTGATCTCTTTGCTTGTTTATGCTTCCGTACCTTGCCCGAGCAACTCCAAACCTCATTTATAGTACATATGTGTACTCATGCTCGGGTTTGAGAGAGAGCTTCATGTATGTAAGGGTTGGTAGTTATATGTAGATTGAGTAGAGGATTGGAAACGTCACATTTGTCTTAGAGATTGGCGAAGAAAGAGTAACATGACGGGTAAAGTAGGTTATATGAGGGAATTGTATGCTTGTATGTAAAAGTAGGTTTTATGAGGGAATTGTATGCTTGTATGTAAAGTAAGTTACATGAGGGAATTGTATGCTTGTATGTAAAGTAAGGTTATATGAGGGAATTGTATGCTTGTATGTAAAAGTAGGTTTTATGAGGGAATTGTATGCTTGTATGTAAAGTAAGTTATATGAGGGAATTGTATGCTTGTATGTAAAGTAAGGTTATATGAGGGAATTGTATGCTTGTATGTATTGTGGGGTATTGAGGGAATTGTATATTTGTATGAATTGTGGGGTTATTAACCTTGTTATGTGAATGGTAAGGAAGATGCAGGTATGTAAGTGTGAATGCGTGAGACTTGTAGGATCAGCTCGGGGTACCACACCCGAACTTCCAAAAAGGCGTTGGAACGAGATCATGGAGTATTTATGGATATTATCTCTGCATTTTGAGTAGTGTGTATTAAGTCACTAAGTGAACTAACGAAACGATTATTTGGTGATCGCAGGTTGTCTTGTCTACCTAATAGAGTAAGGAAAGGATGGAGATCGAGCAAGGAGGCGGAATGTACGAGGACACGGCCCTATAACGTGATATAGATGGGTCATGTTTAATGTGATAGAACATATTTAAAAGATGTAATACCTAAAATGTTTAGTAGATTTGGGTTATAAACATCCAAGGTTGTTTTTAAAAGAAATAAATTTTTCGGTTGGTATTTCCGCTGCACGTTTTTCTGTAAATTGGTTTAGGGTGTTACATTTTGGTATCAGAGCCCTGGTTTGAGTGAAATCTTGTACAAGGAAGTAAGTACTTGAACTCAAACTTGTGTGCTCCTGAATGCAGTGACCCGTACAATCCAAGACTCGATCAAGGCCCAAAGGTAGAATTTAATATTAACTCACATGACATGTTAAAAGCTAATTGCGGTATTTATGTTAAGGTGAGCTTTTGTGGATAATGAAGAGGTCTCAAGGACACGATTCAAGATAGATCTCGGGAATTGTAGATAAGATGGAATAATCACAGGTACGCGATAACTAACTATTGGAACCGGTGGTAGGAAAGTCCTCAGGGATGGTAAAACATAGAGGGGAAAAATAACCATGTTGTTTAGGAACGAAATTGAAATGTAGCACGAAGCTGAAAACCAGTCCCTAGGACACGATTCAAGATAGATCGCGGGAATTAGAGAATCTAGAGATACGTACGGGTAGAGATTGGATCTACTAGTGGATTACACCTCAACAACTGCTTCGACGACCGCCGCGTCTCGTCCCTGCATAGTTATTAGTCTATTTATCTAAGTTGTGTAATTTATATATTACGGATTAGACATTATATTAAATAATAATTATTAGTCATCGTTGCTTCCGTTGTGCAATTTTGGTTTCAACTGCATCCCAACCGACACCCCCTGGGTCGGGTTGTTACAGTTGGTATCAGAGCAACGGTCGTAGCGAAATAGGATATCTCCAGATATCCTATAGCACACCAGGACAACTTAGAGAAAGTAGCGTTTAAAACTCTAAGACTATCTAGTTAGAAAACGCCACAGAATTACATAAGACTGACCAGAGTAAGAAACGAAATAAGTTGAAACTTGAGTACCTGAACACTAGAATGCTTACCTGAATTTGGAACCAATCACCCAGTTAAACGGACTTGGTTTGATACTTGAATGATGACTACGACGGAGATTACTAGAATAATTTCGTGAGGTAAATTGACAATTACATTTGACGTTATGTAATTGTGAATTTATAGGCACGAAAAAGTTCTAAGAAATCCGAAGAGTCGCCGAGATTAAGGGTGTTAACTACGATAACAATAAAGTTGTGCAAGAAAACGGACTATGTTAGAGTCGTAAACAAGTATGTGTTAGGCTCGCATGACCATAGTAAAAGTTTTTGAACTTGAAATAGTTAATATAATTTGTAATATTTTGATGAGTATATATGTGCTAGTATATGTGTATAGTTTTTGTAATTAAGCGATGAGCCAACCATGATAACCACAGACTTATGCGAGAAAATAGACTATGTTAGAGTTGTGAATAACTATATACTTGTATTACCATAGTAAGAGTTTCGAACCTGGTAAACTTAGTACGACTTGGTCTGTTTTAATAAATATAGACATACCTCCATGACTTTGGTAGTACGTATATATGCTTATTATGATTATTAGTGAAGAATATTACGTTCGACTAACTTTCCATGACTAAGAAGTGAGCTAACCATGAGAACCAGGTACCTCGCCAACCTCGGCGTTGCAATTTGAAGGAACCTGAAATACTAAGGTACACTTTGGTCAACGTAAACGATAACCTGAACGAGAGGTATAACTGAAACTCGATAACTTGACAACTATATATTTAATTATAAACACTTATATGTTATATAATGACGTGTGCGGAACTTAACGATCCTTAGATACAAGGAATATTGATTTATGTATTGGAGCCAATGTGAGCATTGAGAACTAGGGACTTTGGATGAATTGGACACTTGAGACTTGAGACCTAAATGTCATACTAAGATATAAGACTTGGGTCGTAATTTAAGCGACAGGTACTAGTATAAACCTAGATGTTCCTACACAATGAAACCTTAAACTTAGCCTTAGCAATGGAACAAGGATTCGGGTATGGATATGACAATGAAGATCCGCGCTTAGTAGAAACAACTTATGCTCTAATTATAAACTTAGGTGAAAATTATAACAGAAGTACCTCGACATTTTGGATAATAAAAGCTAAGACATGTTGACTAGAACAACATATGCTATAATATATGGGTATGAACAAGATTGGAACTAAATAATAGAGTATTAGATTCATAACCGCATGATAGGTTTTAGAGTTAATTATGGAATATCAACCGGAAAGGCAGTGACCTAGACTCAAGAATGTAGCGATCACCATGAATATCCTAACCGGCAACCCGAAGAAACTAGGATTGAATGCTACATGAGGTATTCTTAAGGTTTAATACATGTTCCATTATCTTAGTACCTCAAGTTTTCCTTAGATTATTGCCAAAACCTTTGAGTTAGTTATGTAACTTTCTAATATAGTGATGAACTATCCGAATGGAATCCGTTAAAAATGTACAGATAGGCCCTAACGGGGGGAGCGGATGCGCTCGTGAAAATTATTATAAGGAATAATTGATATAAATAAGAAAGTAGCGTCAAGATTAGTAGGCAATTTTTCATAAATAGCATTTCGACCACACAAGAAGATAAGACTTAGGACGGCAAAAGAGAAGTTATATGCTCCTGACATAGTTAAAAATAACATAGTAAGTTTGGACGCCTAAACCTTTTTATGCCTCTTGGCGACCTGTCGCCATATCCTACATCACGTACCATAGAAAACTTTGAAAGCTTAAGAAATTTGACAAGTTGCTGATGATATAGATAGAATTAATCATAGTATTAGGCATAAAAGCATGCGTTAATAGCATATAAACCTTAAAAAATGGTCTTATATACGACCCCATTTCGGAAGTTAACTTACACTAAAACATAGACTTTAAGGAATAATAATTTTCAGAACACACATAGGAATTCTCGACAAAGTACGTATTTAATTGCGTTTTCTATAAGCGTTTTAGGGAAGATTTCTAGTACGTTTTCGAGGCATCAAAGGTGTGGTGGGTTAGCTGCGGTACACCCTATATATAAACACCGATGATGCATTGGAAACAAGACTAGAAGTCGAACCAGAAACAAACCCTAATCTGCCGATAGTTTGAACCATTCGTTTCAACCCAAAACATTAAGATCTTTATCCTTTAGGCATGTTGTTAGGCTCTGTGATATTCTTAACACCCGTTTAAAGAGATCCTGACATGGAAAAATATCCGTATAAATACGTTTGAGATAGACAAAATATATTCTAGCCAGAGGAATCACAACGAACAAAATATAAGATAATACGTAGAAATCCTAGAACGCAACATGAAGTTTAGTATGGAACCACTGTAACCTATGGTTGGGGTTATTAATGAATTATGTACACACAAGTATGTAGACCGAACGTTGAATCCAAGTATGGAAAATACTGGTTTGCAACGATAGATAACCCGAAACTAATTCCGAGGACGAAATTCCAATAACGGGGGAGAATATAACACCCCGGTCTGAGACCCGAAAATTTTTCGCTCCTAAAGCTAGTATAACGAGTAACCGAGTAATAATAATTATAAAGCCAAAACTTAAAACGTTATATATTTATTTTGACGAAATATTATACACGAGCATGCGACGTGGTACCAAACCGATATCCGATAACAAACCCGTCCGATGATCGATGAGTCATTGGGGGAGGACACATGTCCTCCCCATATGTTGACAGCCCCATTCTTAACCTCAATTGTTGGCCTTTTGAATCACCAGACGTGTCACAATTTAATAAAATCATACACACCTTATTATATTTTCATAATACACACATATGTATAGATAGAGAGAGAGTAGAAGATAAGAGTTAGAGAGAAGAAAGGAGCCGGAGGGCTCCTGCCACCGCCGACGGCGGAGACCTGACCGACGCTACTTCTGATCGACGCTACCTCATCCACTCATTGTTATCTAAACACACTCACACTCACACTCACAGATTCGCTGAGGAGAAAGAAAGAGAATCAGGAGATCGAGAGAGAGACGACGAGAGAGAGAGAGAGATAGAGAGAGAACCGAAACAGAGGAAAGGATCGAGTCTTTCATGGCGGTGATGGTACTAAGTTTCTGAAGAGGTTTATATCGAGGATGACGGTTGAGCCGGGTATGGGTTCTGACCCGGTTAGTAGGTCCATCTAATACCTTCTATCTTCCTTTTACTTTTATAAATTATGATTAGCTTAATCAAGGTTTGGAGTGGAAACAAGGGATTATGGTGGTTATGAATGAGAATGTTAACAGTGGAGATGACGAAAGGTAATTACAATGGAGGTTTTGATATAGTGACTAGGTTAGGATTAGGATGTTGATAATGTTGATGATGTTGCAGGTTATCAGGATGGTTACAATAATATTCAACAAGGGATGAGGAAGATTGATGTTAGCTGGATATAATTGTCGGGTATAGAAGGCGAGTCAACGTAAGTCAACTGAAGTCAACTAAGGACAACCCTCGGTCAACTGGGTCCAGGACGGTCAACTGCAGTCAACGAAAACAGACCCTGGTCAATATGAACTCTAGTCCGAATGTGAGGTATAACGAACCCGATAGCTATATTTAATTATAATCTTTATTTTATATATATATATTTCGTGTACGACACGTGTGGGGCTCGACTTAACTAACACCTTGGACCTGACCCGATCCGACTATACGAACCTAAATAAATGACGACAAAGGTATGAGAACTCGTCTAGGATGTACGATACCTTAGAACATAAGACGAACTTTGCGGATATGGGATATAAGGCGCATTATATAACTATGTGGATATTCGAATCATTGATTACCAAGAGATTAACATGTAGTTTATTAGATAGTTGAAACACTTGGTTGTGTAGTAAGACTTATACGCGATGAATGAGACACCAGATGAAGGACACAAGACTTTTGGGCAATATACGAACCACACAAACTAGAAGTTGTGAATATATTTGATTGTTTATATATATAAACTATTAGCATGACAAATACGGCAATAAATACTAGATATAGACAAACCAAAGATGTAGAACAAGTATGTGACATTAGGCAACCATGTATAC
Organism: Ambrosia trifida; assembly: GCA_028751855.1. Lineage (NCBI taxonomy): Eukaryota > Viridiplantae > Streptophyta > Magnoliopsida > Asterales > Asteraceae > Ambrosia > Ambrosia trifida. Next base: position 25,789,150 of record CM054123.1, on the reverse strand, counting down.
TTTCGTTATGGAACCGTTACATGAAACTTAGTAAGATTACATCGAACATCATGACGTGAACCTTGATTATTTAGTTAATGCTAATAACTTGGTTATTATATGCTAGAGAGACACGAAACACTAACCATGATAAGTAACTTACGGGTATAAGTAGAAGTCCTAGCCGCCCACACGTGTAACCGCGAGATTGGTTACATGCACTAATGTTTATAAATATTGAATAGGATTTTGCCAGTGATTGATAAACGGAATCTTGACTTGGGATGTTATGCGACCATGTGATACGTTGCTAAGGTGAGTTCCGTGTACCATTCCCCTTTTTGTGTTTTATAAATGTTTTGGGGTGAACATGTGCTTGTGTGTGTGATTTGATTTATTGATGTGACAAGATACTTGCTGCCAGATACCAGACACTGACACTCATTAACCCAGGGGTTGGGCCACTTAATATGTGGGTAGTACTACTTGGGGAAACCCCCACACACAGTGGATCCGGAATCCCGGGAAACCCTCCACTGAGGTCCGCGGGCCGTTGTGACATGTATTTTGCCAGGTGAATCCATAATGGCAGTAGATGGATTCTATGATTAGGTTTGAGGTGTCGCTTGTGCATCACCATGTGTTTTTGTGGGTAAAATTGAGAACTTGATTTAGAAATAATAACTGTTTAACTATTTACACGGACTCACCAGCGTAATTGCTGACCCAACTCTTTTTAAGCATGTGTTCAGGTACTGCAAACTAATGGATGGCAACTGCGAGGTATTGCTTGCTAGTAGCGGATTAGAGAATATCCGGTAGAGGATTATTGTTACAAGTGTTGCGGTTTAGAGCATCTAGAGATACGTACGAGTAGAGATTGGATCGACTAGTGGATTACACCTCAACAACTGCTTCGACGACCGCCGCGTCTCGTCCCTGCATAGTTATTAGTCTATTTATCTAAGTTGTGTAATTTATATATTACGGATTAGACATTGTAATAAATAATAATTATTAGTCATCGTTGCTTCCGTTGTGCAATTTTGGTATCAACTGCATCCCAACCGACACCCCCTGGGTCAGGTTGTTACACATGTAGATTCCGCCAAACCATTATGAGGCTTCATCTACAAGCCGCCTTCATGTAAAAGCCGCCAAACCATTATGAGGCTTCATGTAGATGCTGCCAAACCATTACGAGGCTTCATGTAGATGCCGCCAAACCATTACGAGGCTTCACCTCTTCAAAAGCAGCTGATTCACAAACATGACTCACTCAACTTCTTTCTCTCTTACCCACTCATATTTGAAATCTCTAAAAATGGAAAACAATGGAGAAGGCTTTTACTGTTCAAAACCAGCTCCTAAAACGGTAAAATCGACCGAGCAAATATGGAGGCGTTTACGCAAGCCATCAACAACATTCACGGCTGGTTTTTCTTCAAGTAACCCACAAGTGAAACCAGCCGAAAACGAATAAGATAAGCCCATAGAAAACCCACAAGAAAACCAAAAATGCAGAAACAACTGGTCTGCTGATGTTGTCGACTTTTATACAAACGGGGATGCCCCATTTTGCTACACTCGCTTCATTTCTGCCAAACTAGACAGAAATTTTTGGGGTACACTTCTAGGGTGCCAACCCAACAGGGCGCTATCCGCAATGGTAATTTTCACGTTAATTTATCTTGAAAGTAAATTGATTTGCTTAACTCAATAACGAACCTTATGCATTATTATGATTTCAGCACGTTGAAGCGTGGACGGTAAGACTCATGCGACTTAGACAAGCGAAGCTTTTAAATGATCCTGCTTCACAGCTACGTTGGAAAGTGTTATCCCCTGCTTTCTATGATGAAATGAAGGACCCGAATTCTTCAGTTGCCCTCGACATGGCTGGAAGAATGGAACCCCACCCGCCATTCTAGGAGGTTGACCGCGTTTACCTTCCTTTATCGATTGGGGAGGGAGACTGGCTGCTTGTCCGAATTGATATGTGAAACATGGTAATTACACAGTATTGGACTGATAAGAGATGGAGAAACGAAAGGCGACACGAAGTTGCTCACTATATGGAGATGGTAAGGCTTTTTTTCGAATGGTTTCTACAACGTATTCGTTACTGGCTGAGGTCTAATCGTGTGGACAAAACTCCAATTTCTGTTAGTTTAGTTGAATTAGATGTGCCCCAAGACAACGGAAAGGTTGATAATGCAGGTGTCTTGGTTTGTATGATGATGGAGAGGCTTGTTAAAAAAAATCGTTGTTGTTAGAATTCGACGTCGAAGACGCTTGTGTCAATTATCGACGACACATGGCAGATGAGCTATACAAGTGCCGTTGTGAAGCAACTTCTAGTCATGTTATATGATTATGTACTCTTGTTTTAGTGTTTGGATTATTAATTGTGACACCCGGCATGTTTGGGTCAACATTTTATAAACACATAAGTCTACCTTAGCGAAAAACGTTTATTAAACATACTTGATGGGGTCAGTAGAGTCGGAACACAGTCCGTATTGTCCAGTCCAGGGTCCAATGATTCGGGAGATCATTGGGATTAGTCACACACACACACACACGATACGAGTCCCGTTGTTGGTGAATTACATAAACTAATTAAGTGTATGTGTAGACTAATTGTTGTATGGTGGATTATATGCTTAGATGTGTTTAAATGATGTATAGATAATCATCCATGCTTAAATATGTTAAACATAGACTAAGGTTGCATGCTCGTATGTTAGGGTGTGTTAAAATGCGTTAAACACGACAAATTGGAAAACTAGAAAAACTTGAGTCCTGGTTCGACCAATCGAATGGGCGAACCTGAACAATACTCCTCAATCGACCATTGTAAAAGGGGCGAACCTGGGATATGGAATTTAAAGAATTTCATTCGACCAAGTCAGGGTACGTTCGACCCTGTGAAAGGGTCGAAGGAGGGTACATTCGCCCAGGTAAAAGGGGCGAATGTGGACATAGTATAAATACCACACTTTGTCATTTTTCACCATTTCACAAACCCTAAATGCCTCAAAACACTCTCTAGCAACTTTAAACATTGGGGAAGGAGTTTTTGCCCTTGTTTTCTATAATCTAACCTACAAACATCTTCTACACAAAGATCTAAGGTGTGTTCTTCATTCTAAATCATTTTTAAAGCATTTCAATTCGTTTTCATTAAACCCCAAGAGTCCAGATCTGATTCAAACATGTTTTCATGAATAAAAACCTTCCTAATATCTTTCTAAACAAAACCTGTTCATAAACAATGAGTTTTCATACAAAATAACATATGTTAATGGTGTTTTATGTGATGTGATGCATTGTTTGATGATTGATTGCTGTATAGATGTTATGACAATGATCTAGGACTGTTATTGATGATGATTTATGATTGAGATAGGTTACAATTGATTATTGATGATGTTATGTTCATTTTGGGGATTTTGGGTTAGATCTAGGGCTTGTTCATGATAATAGTGATAAGGATATGATTGGGGGGTTTATTGTTCATGATAATCTGAGTATATTAAGTTGATTATTGATTGATTTCATAAAGTTTCCTAATTGGGTAAAGATTGCATGCGTTTGATGTGACATCTCCATAATTTGCTATTTCGGGTAACTCGTAAAACGGACGGATTTCGGGACAAAATTTGGTAGGGTTATGTAGGAATATGTTAATTGGTTCGAATGCGGAATAAAATTGGTTCGAATGGGCGAACGTGGAATAAAATATGGGCGAACGTGGAAAAACGGGCGAACGTGGAAAAACAAGCGAAAGTAGGAAAAACGGGCGAAAGTAGGAAAAACGGGCGAACGTGGGAAAAACGGGCGAACGTGGCTCAAACGGGCGAAGGAGACTGAAAAGGTGCGAAGGAGACTTAAAACTGACTGGTTCGACCGTTCTGATGCAGAAATGGGATTTTTGATACAAACTAAGTGTTTTATGCTTGAATCTTGTGTGTAATCTATGTGTACTTGATTAGTTGGGGTAATGGGTCACCAACTGGATGTCGGGTCGGTCTAGTGTGTCGGTTAAACATTTAAACACGTTTTAAAACATGCTCGGTCAAGATCTGGACAATCGGGGACTAGTTAGCCTCCGGGTTAATAGTCATCAAACTTATGTAAACTCGTTGATAGGTTGTCGTTAGTTGGGATTACCATACACGTGTTGGAATTCTAGTTATCAGAAGACGCACTCTAAGGTGAGTTTCACGGCCCCACTCTTTTACTGGTTTTACATTTTCGGGGGAGAAAACATGCTGTGTTCTTTAAACGTGTTTCAACTATGTTTTCATAAAAGGCGTTTCAACTAAGTTTTCATGAAAGGTGTGTCAACTACGTTTTGGTATTCATGAATTCATTGGGTTTTGGAGTATTCATTATGTTTTCACGTATTCATTATGTTTTAGAGTATTCATTATATTACTATGCGATCTTTGGAAGTCCCGGGGAGAACCATGAATGTGCGGGGATGCACAACGGGGGAAATGTGGATAGCGCTATTTGGGCTTGACCCGCCCCACTCGTCGACTGGAGGTCGGACGGGTGCATATTGTCTCTTAGGTATTCAGTATTCAGTATTCAGTATTCAGTATGCAGTATTCAGTATTCAGTATTCATTCGGGCACGTATTCAGTATTCACAGTATTCGAGTCCAGTAATGGTTTTCCAATCGCATTAGTAACAGGTATTCATATGATTTGCATGCATGTGGTCTGGATTGATCATGGGTATTCATTTGGGAGTTAGTATTCAGTTGGAGTCGATTTTCACTTGGATTTGGTATACATTTGGAGTCGGTATTCATTAAAAACCTGTGAACTCACCGGCATTATTTGCTGACGTATTTAGCATGTTTGTCTCAGGTCGCTAAGGTAGCAGCTGTCGATAGGCGCACGGAGTCTCACGGCGTCTAGGATTCATGTGCATCTCATTTAGTATTTTCAGACTTTCGTACTTTTGATTTCATGTTGTAATAAAGTTTTACGCTTCCGCAGCGTTGGATCATTTATGAAAACTTAATGGTTTGATTATGTCATTTTTACGTATCATATAGTGTTGTTTATTGTGACCGTTGACTTGGATCCTGGTGTGTCACGCGCCTCGCGGAAAAAACCCGCACGTGGAAATTTGAGGGTGTGACATTAATTTTAGTTGTTTGTATCTGCTGTCACATTAAAACTGAAATGTTACATTGCTATTTTACTTGAATATTCAAATACATAAACCAACTAAAATGTTACATTTAAACTAACTAATCAAGACATGTTTACAAGTTAAACCAGTCCCATGTCATGGGATTCTGATTGATAAGACATTCAGATTGCCTTCTAGGTGGTTGGTGTTGGGTTTGTGTTTCATCGGTGGGTGGTGCTCCTTCGTTCCCGTACTGATCATCGGGAAAGAGGTTTAAATTCAGTGACGTCGATGGTCCCGGCCGACTTGAAGGTCCTTCATCACACGAATTATGCGGGGGATGGTAATGAAAATCACTAACAAGGTCGAGATCAACCCGTGGCAACCCCTGTCCAATCGGCGTCACAAAATCCGGTGAGAGAAATGCCCAACTATCTCTGATGCCAATTCCGCTTGCAATCAAGTTAGCTAGTAGACCTGTCACCACCGGTTGACCGCCACCGGACCCACCAACATCACCAGTTCCCTGTAGGAAGGACATGGACATGGACTGGGAAATACCCAATCCAACGTCATCTGAGAAGTGCGAGACATATCCCCCACCCTAGTTCTGATTGTTACTAGCCGCAACAGATGCACCAAACCCAGCATCCGCAACAAATGCACCAAATCCAGCATCATTGTCAATCGGAGTTCCAGCTTGGTCCTGCTTTTCCGGCACGTGACGGGGAGCGCGTCGCCGGCGTACCCTTTGAGGTCGTGCAGGTGCTGACAAATCGACGGCGTTCGTTGTAAGATGCATCGGATTTTGTAAGTGTCCGGCATCGTGTGACATCATCACACTTTTAAACGCACTGTTCTGTATATGCTCAAGCTGCGTGGCGAAGGACTGAGGATCATTAAATGCCTGCTGAGAAGACCGGTAAATATCACCCATGGCATCCCTCTGCAAACAAAGTTATTAGTTAGAAACCGTAAACTCAAATAATTAATGTATGAATTAGACACCTAAAAATGCTTTACCATCAACTGGATTCTAGCACCGTCATCTTGGAATCCACCAACTGGGACCGGTGCTACACTCGGATTGCTAATAAATGCAACGGTACGCCCCGAATACCATTGCATATAACCGGGCTCTTGTAAGACCCTCAAATCCAACAGGTCAAACAGTTGGCATTCAAAGACTAATACCATGTTAACAATTCAAAAGAAAGCTTATCTTATTTCAGAATATACGCAGCGGAATGTTAAGAGAAATTATTAAATTTCCAAACATAGTTTTCCCAAGACGGGTCAAAAAAATATTTAATAATCAACTAAAAGCTAAAAAAAAGTATGTAAATAACGTTCGAGCAATCTCATAGACTCTTCTTAAATGAAATGTCAACCGCAACTGAGTAGCTCCACTGCATGCCAAGGCGCCTTTTATTCATCCATAACCTGAAATCATTCTAACGTGTATGCAAAAGTCAGCTACGCTGAGTGAGTTCAAGTTTTATAAATTTATATAAACAAGTAATTTGTCAAAATAAGATTTAACAAAATACCTCAACCTTAGAGTTAACGATAAGCGCAAACCGCCAATCTATTCCCTAAGCAAAAAAAAAAAAAAAAAAAAGTATAAAGTCTAGAATAAGCGCATACCGCCTATTTAACTTAAGACTTTATTTTAAATCTACAATAAGCGCATTTCGCCTATTTGTCACAAAACTACAACAAGTCTACATAAGCGCATATCGCCTACTAAGACTCAAACCATAACTATAAATCAGAGCAGACATACGGTAAAACTATCATAGCTCAATTTATAATACCAGGTAACCGTCATACACAGTTTATATATATATATATATATATATATATATAGGGGGTGGATATTCTGAAAACCCACTCGAGTTAAGAAAACCCTGAAAACCCGCCAAAAAACCATCTAAAAAAGGTTTTTTTTTTTTGAAAAAAATACACAAGGTAACATACATGTTTTTAAGCGTTTTGGGCCAAAAAAATAAAAAAAGCGCCGAAGAGATATTTTTAAAAAAAATAAATAAAGTTTGCGCTGTTACATATGTAACAGCTCTATTACATACTGTTACGTATGTAACAGCTCTGTTACATGTGTAACAACGCAAAATTTTGTTTATTTTTTTTAAAAATATTCGTTCGGCGCTTTTTTTATTTTTTTGGCCCAAAACGCTAAAAAACATGTATGTTACCTTGTGTATTTTTTTCAAAAAAAAAAAACTTTTTTAGATGGTTTTTTGACGGGTTTTCAGGGTTTTCTTAACTCGAGTGGGTTTTCAATTTATACTTTCCCTATATATATATATATATATATATATATATATATATATACTAGTGAATTACCTGCGCGTTGCGGCGGGATTTTGAAAAGTAGTGGTTTGGTTAATTACGAAACCAGTATAGTATTAGCATTCGTTTTAGGAACCTAAAGATAAAACCTAAAAAATAAAATCATGATATACCTAAAAGAATACCGCAAAAAGAATCTCGACATGTGCTTTATATTGACCAAAAACCATAAAAGTAAATATATTGTTCGGTTGGAATCAATGTGGTACTGATATCCTAAGAACGGTGTCGGTTCAATTCGTCACTGTATTGATAGTCGATATAACTTACGATATCACCAATGACAAAGTTTTTAATAATAATAACAATAACACAAAAGATAGTATATTTGAATAACAAATTACACTATCACTGTAACCACAATAATAACTACAAGAGAGAGAGAAAAAAAACCCACAATAACGCCGATTCTTGCTTGGTGGAAAAGGATGAAAAGTAAGATATGGCTTTTTTGTAATAAAGTGTTAAATCAGGGCTGGTGTTTGTACTGTTCCCAAGCATCTATCCTAAATGTAAGATAGAGTAAAGTAAAGTCCAAGTTGACTTGGAGGGTTTGATCCAATGTTTGTGGTCATATTTATTAACACAAACATAAATGATTTTATTTTTGAAAATAAATGTTATCTGATTCTGTACATTTAATTTAGCCAAATGACAAATGCATTATAGCCCAGCGGCATCTTGGTGGTGAGATAAGACTTAGGGACCATAAGGTCTTTGATTCGAATCTCACAAAGGGGGTTTTCTCATAATTATGAGTTTCCTCCTGAATTGGTGACTTAGTGGTGGAATATGATCGCATGGTAACATTGGTGGCACGATGATACTCCAATGTTCCGTGAGTGATTCTTGGCCGTTAAAAAAAAAAAATTTAGCGAAATGTTTGAGACTAAGGCTCTCACAGTTCACATTTACTCCAGGTTAAGGGAAAATAAATCTTTGCGTAGTAAAAGTTAGATCCGATTTTTCAATTTGACTATCTAATACGATAATTACTAAAAGCAATTATTTTATTTCTTGTTTTTTTGTTTTTTTTTCACTCATTAAATGCAATAAGTTTTACAAGTGGATGGTGGGTAAACGGGCTAAAAGTTGTGCCGTTACCCCTTTTGAATAGTGTATTTTTGTTACTTAAGGTTCTTAGATTGTTTATGTTATTGAATCCAAAAGTCAAAGAACAAAATGTGGTACTAATTTGTATTCCTAAAGGAAGTGTTGGCTGCACTTTGCCTTGCAATTGCTGAGGGTACAGTGATAAGATCGACTCTCATGAATAACATCACATTGAATTATTTTACAACTTGCATCTATAAGTCAAACTATTGTAAATAGCATATGACATCACAATGAATTCTATTACAGCAACGCATTATACCCTTACAACCAATATTATTAATTATAACATCACATTTCAACGATAACTCAATATGAACATGTAAATTTCTCGTCAGATTCATACCATGTAATAGCCAATAGATTCGCAAAAACACTACTGGAAAATCTGAACATCGTAAGAACTTATATTCAAGTATCATATATAGGGTTGAACAAACCCATGGACACTAACCCGACCAGAACCATAGAACCAGTTTTAATAACATTTTGGGTTTAAAGAGATGCATTTGTTGTAGTTATAAAAAAGGACAGAATAAAGTTGCTTAAAGCATTGTAGACCCTAGTAAAGCACTGTATATGTAGTGACCAGAGTGAGCAGACCATTTGGTAATGTGAGCATACCATTTCCTAGTCTGTAGCCTTTATCATTTTGGGAAATTAGTGTGAGCAGACCATTCCAGCAGCCTGCATTCCTTCAACATTTTGTACCCTGTGTACTGTTTCACCATTTTCTACCATCTGAAGAGGAATCAAATCCCAGATTTCAAAGGCAAGAAATAGCTATATATTGGGTTAATTCATAATTATTACTATTTATCAAAAAAATGGAAAATAGAGAACGCAAAGCATCCATTAAATCAAAAATAGATATGAATTAAGCAATTTAACAACTTTTTTTGTGATTAGTTTCATATAGAAAATAGATTTCTTTGTATTAATAAAAAATATATAAATAAAAATTAGAAAACAATTTTATTTTAGCAAACTATTTTTGTGGTTAGTTTCGAATAGTGATTAATAATTATAGAAGACACATAGTACAAATTGAGTTCTTACCTATGTTTCTAAAACATTTAGATTCAAACAATTCCAAAGAAAATGCTAGTTTGCTAGGTGGCTACCGGCTAAAAACGTTGTCATTCTTGAGAATTCTTCAATGGACATTTTGGATAAAAGGTTTTATTCATTTATATGCTTGATATTTAACTATTTAATTGAATCATACCATTCAGATTCAAACAATTCCAAGGAAAATGCAAGTTTGCTAGGTGGCTACAAACGTTGTCATTCTTGAGTATTCTTCACTTAACATTTTGGATAAAAGGTTTTACTCTTTTATATGCTTGATAATTAACTATTTGATTGAATCATACAAGTATACAACGCCAAGAAATCGTTTCCAAAAGTTATATCTAAAGTTTTCTTTTATATGCTTGATACCTCACCCATTTGACCCATTTATTTAAGATAATAAATAAATCAAAATAAATTACCTATCGAGGTGGCTAGTTAGAGCATGAGCAGCCTTATCAAGATCCTCATTAGTGCAACCCATAATATTAATTAATTGAAATCATTAGAAGATGAACACCTCGGACTGCTATGAGGTGTAACCCTCGACTTCATGAAAATAGCAATGGATTAATTACATTACATTAATATACAAACGTCTCATCTAAATTGATCATATACAGATGTCAACAAGATAGATTAAAATGACCATATACAGATGTATATAAAAGTTAAACATAATTACTTACCTTAAGATGGATGTCATCATGTGTGAAATTAGAATAGATGAGATGCATATCATGGTCATCCTATAGTAGCTTTGGACAAGTGCTATACCACCCTACAACATTCTCCTTTGCTGCAACAAACTCGCCATTTAAACTCGAATAATGTGAACCATAATGGAATTTGGGATGACAGTATCACTAAAACTGAAGTATCTATCAAACTTTTTCAACCATTTATAATTTAGTGCTCCAACAGGATGCAAAATATGTTTGGGTCAATTTGTTAGTTTTTACCGGTTTGACCCACTTTTGATAAGATACAACCTGAGTTGACTCGCTTTCAAATAAATAGTTCGAGATCTTGTTTTATAATACTCAAGGCACTTATGAATAAATATAAGTAGATATATTTTCATGGAGCAACATCAGATGATGAGTCCAACACACGAACCTTTTCAGTAATAAAAATATTAACAAACTGAATTATGTTTTCCACATGGAGCTGCAGCAAATGTTGATGAAACAAGTACAAAACCTGCAAAGGTTAATTATTCAAATAACTATGTTAATAATATACTATAATTTAATCAACAATGCTAAACTTTTTAATGAAATAAGAACCAAGAAATCATAAAGCTTAATAACTACCGGGTATGGTGGCATATGCACATCTCGAACTAAATTAAGTAGCTTATATCCCGAAGCATCTTTTGCAGTTTTCGTATTCCTTTGTGCAACAAGCTCTTGACCTACTCTTTCAGCTAAAACAATAATCGTGTGTCCGTTTTCTATATATAGGCCGTTGTTTACATAGTCTAGAAGTTCACCTTCGCCATCTAGAAAGAAAGGTGATTCTAGTATCAAACATTAATCGACATCCCAACTTTGCAATGAACCCTGAAACAACATTTTAAAACTATACTTGTTGAAACGGGTCGACTCAAAACCAATGAAATCCATTTCCATATCAGTTAGAGTAAACCTTACCAATGTAGCGCCCCATTAGTTTGAGTGTTTGACTACTCCTACGACATTTACCTCAACGCGTGCAGTGCTAATCGCACGTTGTCTCCACTACCGGAGTGCTTCTATAAGCGCACAGGAGACATCGAGAAGGCACATATAGAAGTCATCTAAAACCTTATTAACAAATAAGAACATATAAATAACTAAATTAGATTGAACAAAAAATCCATACAAACCATATATTATTTAGACTAAAAATTATATCTTACCATAGCAAGTTCATGGCTCATGTTGGACCTGAGTTTGCCAAAAGAAAAGCAAACCAACTCAAATGTAGTACCAATCAGGAATATCATATGGTGCAAGCTCCTTAAATGTAGCAGAAGCTCCACCTGTAAGCATTAAATTACAAATAATTATAACAACAATAACCCCCTAAGAACACGAATTTGGAATCTGAACATTGTAACCTATATTAACCAATTACTAATCAAAACAAAACAAAGAACTATCTAAACAAATACAGTACCACAGTATCCAATCTTCGATCTAAAAAAAATCTAGAAGAGCGGCAGCGAGGGAAGCTCTGGACATTTCGCTGAAGAGGTGCCACCGCCGGAGCGACTGTAAAAACTGATGGTGGAAGATTGTTACCCTATATTTTGAATCGAAGAAAGAGAGAGAAATGGGGGATGAGGGGGGCGGGAGGTTGAAATGAGGAATGAGATGAAACCCTAGAGTTTGAACCATGACATGAAACCCTAGATCTTGAAGTATCCGTGTTTTATGTAGATTTGTGCATTGAAGGTTGTACAAGCTTTAAAATGTTGTACATCTCTTAAAAGTGACAAATGACCAATGTTGCCCTTCCTATATGCTTATTAATATAGTATATATATATATATATATATATATATTAACACATTTAACCTAACAAGTATAACTCTAGGCAAGTCCCGATCTAACAAACAAGGTTTCAAATACGCGGCCAAGACATTAAGCGCATTCCGCTTAATAAATAAAAACTTAAGTCACGCTTTAATCAAGACAACCGTCTATTCCTATATATAATAACACATATAACTCAAGCCATATAATAACACATTAGGCGCATTCCGCCAACTCACGTTTCATACCAAAATAATATATATGAGTTAATATGGATTTCATTTATACACAAAATATTTATAGCTCATAAAAATAATTTGTGACTTCATAAAATAATTATACTGGTTTAACATGCACGTCAGTCCAAAATATTTAGAAAAATAATAACTAAAAGAGTGGGCACAGGAACTCACTGGTTGCAAAGCTTCCAAATCCGCAAGCTAACCGTTTTGAACTGCGTTCTCAAGCGAAACATGAAACCCAATAACCAGTGGTTACCATCAAATTCGATAAATAACGCGTTACGCGATGCGTCAAGTTCACCGAATGCATATCCATATGAAACTCGAACTCACGTGTCATCAAATTCTTCATTGGAGCCATAAGAACCACTGCACTCGACCCGAGTTCCATGCACGTATATCAAATCATTAATGCAAACCCATGTAGTCTCATCTCCATGCACCTTCATGCATACATATGAACCATGCCATGCAATTTTGATTTCAAAGATTTAGGAAACCATAACTTTGTTCATCTAATTCCACCATCGTGCATTAACAACCCATTACATGACAAAGTCCCTAAAAAGCACTAATCATCATCCCATCATAAACCTTAGCCCCATGATAATACTACCATAACATCCGGTACACGTCATTTACCACTATGCACCAAGAAAATTATCTCTATAAATCCTTAGATGTTAAATACATACACACATCAACAAACACCAACCATCTCTTCATCACCATCATCTTAACCAATATGGCCAACCATAATGGAACCAACCACCATTATCATTCAACACCTCCATCACTCACCAACACTACTGGAACTAACGCCCGATGTGGCCTCATCACAGCCGACCATTGTTGTCACCGGGCCCCCCTCATCGCAAATATCGTTTCCACCGTAGTCGAACACCACAATCAAAACCACCATCCTTGCCGCTCTACACCATCCATGTCGTCGCCATCACCACTCCACAACCGAACCGAAAGGACACCTAACACCGATCCATTCAGTACGCCCTCTGTTTAAATCCCCACGATGATTGGGTCGCGGTTTCCGAATGAGCAATGCGATCACATCCGTGAAGATGGTTAGCTTCGTACATGTGATATGAAACCCAAGCGGGCCTACGCACGTGTCGTGATGTTGCTAACCATCGAGATCGAATCGACTAGAACCTTGTGAAACAATATTTTGAGATGACGAGTGTACCTGGTTCGGATGTCGCCTTCAACCCTTGAAGTGAGCTTTAAGAGCGCAACCATGGTGATCTACAATATCCCTTCTACTTATCTTTGTGGCTGCCGAAATCACAAAATGTTACAGAACCTATGTGAATCATCTTTAGGGTTTTCATTTAAATGTTTTCTTAGCATTTCATTAGCATCTAAGCCCCTTGACTTTTCACAATAGGCGACTTGCTCACAAAGTTATAAACCATCTTCCAATAAAGAGAACTAAGTCCCTACGGTCACCTTTGATCAAGTTATAACCACTAAACTAGCATAGCAAACCCATTTGATAAGAACTGGTTAGTGGATTCCTTCAAAATAGCTTTTTAGCTAAAATATGTGTGTCGAAACCGGTTATCAACCTAATGAATAACATCGAATGTTTCATAATAAAACATTAAAGAATTCACTTGATGAAAACCGGGTTTTCATTTAAATTAATATTAGCAAATTTTCGGGATGTTACAGCTCTGTGGAACTCATCCTTATGGGATCAGACCTAAAAACCGTGTTACGACGGTTATTCCATGCATTCACGTAGGCTTCGTGCCTACACATCTAGTCCACCCCGTTGTGTCCTTGCCGCCCCAAAGCATGCAATGTTTCAAGCTTAGCCATGGGTACGGTTAGGTTTATTTGCGGAGGTATGTACTGGACCATGTTGAATTGCTTCATAACCCGTTGAGGGTAATGATGCTAAACGATCTCAAAGCATATAAGAGGACAACAGCTCCTCCAGCTTTCGATCCCACTTGAACATATAGCCGGTAGTTGATCCAAAACCGAGGTGTAGGGGTCCCGTTGAACTAAAAAAAAAAAAAAAACAAACACTTGAGTCAGTTACAAAACACAATAAATGCATGCTTAATACAAAAAATTAAAAATAATTACTAACACGGGATTAATAAACATACCATGTTCTCGTTCAATGATTGTAGCTGGGAACGATATGTCCTGAGGCAGTGTGTGGATACCTCCCTGAAGTTTAAGTTGCGGTCTCGCCACCTACAAAATTAACATTTTAAAAAACGTGTTCAGTAAAAAAATACAAAGGGATGCCATGCAGACACATTATATTTGTTTAGGCTTTGCGATATATACCGAGCCGCTAGCGGACAAGTATAATCAAACCGGTTTGAGGGTGGTCGTGGTGCGAGACACCGAATCCTCTCCCATGCCCATATTTGAAGGAGCATTATGGGCCCAGATACGGCTTTCCTATCCGGTGGGTGGCATCACAAAGCCTCCTATAAAGACAACTGAGAAGCGCACTGCCCCAACTATAAGATCCTGTTCGGCTTAGGTCTCGTAAAAGTCTTAAATAAAAAACATTTAGTCTATTATTGTTATTATCAGGGAACAAAGTGGAACCGATCAAATAAAAAATTATTAAACGAGCACGGATAATGCACGCTTCATCCGTAGCCTCAGCTTTAACAAACGGTTTCTTTATTTCATTAATAATAACAGTAGCCAAAACGGATTTGTCGGACATTTGGTTCTCTGCAGGCGTAACACCTAACCATCGTCGGCACCACCCTATTGCCTCGGCAGTTGTCAGTGCATCATCTGCTCCAGACACAACACCTCCCTCGATAGGTAACCCCCACAAGACGTTAACATCTTGTAAGGTGACAGTAGCTTCACCAAATGGTAGGTGGAACGTGTGAGTTTTGGGCCTCCATCGTTCCACCAAAGCTGTTATTAAGGAGTGGTCAACGTATCGATAACCACAATCTGTAAGGCCACCAAACCCTGCGGCATCGACAAGGTTACGAACACGTCCTACAACAGGGTTGTCACGAAGTGTCCGCCATATGCTTCTATCGCTACGTTTTACCATAAGGGGCTCATTGAAGTTTTCATCATTTACGAAAATGTGAAAGGAACGATGTCGATCACGTAGATACAACACATCGTTCGTTAGGGGACTAGGGTGTAAGTTTATGTTTGGATTCATGGTGGTAGGAATTTGTTTGGTATGAATTTTTATAACTTTCAAAGGTTTCTGGTTGAGATTGTAATGGCGATGGTGTGGAAATGGATGTGGATGGTTAACATTCTTCACCTCACCCTCCATTTTATAACCCCCCTTGGATGCTCTCTTACACTCTCAAAGCCTTACACATACATTATTTGCCTATCATATCACCTGCAAAACAAATTTAAAAACCAAGACCATTGCATGCAATGCTAGAGTGTTAGTGGGTGTTTATAGTCTGTAGAGGGCAGGCAACATCCAAGGCAGAAGACACTAACCCATTTGGCGGCATCAAGGAAGACTCTAAATCAATTGGCGGCATCAAGGCGGCATCAATGGAGAAGACTTCAATTCATTTGGCGGTATCATGGAGAAGACTTCAATTCATTTGGCGGTATCAATGAATACAAATGGATTGGCGGCATCATTGAACTCTCCTTATGGATTGGCGGCATCAAGATGAAGACACCAAATGGATTAGCGGCATCAGTGTACCTTGCAGAAAGCCTAGGTTGATACCGCCAAACCATATAGGGTCATCACCATTTATGGTTTTTTTCCCTAATGCCTACCAATTGTAATTTGTAAAAACATATCTCTACTTAATGCAAAGGATTCGGTTGGATGTATATTAGTCACAAATATACTGTGCGATTTATCGTCTTTGTATTCACTTCTCAACGTTTATAAACATATATCCATGCTTCTCATTTCTCAAAACAACATAAAATATGTACTTAATTATCTATGATTGGTTATTAATGAGCTGCCTTACACCAACTAAGGGTGTTTGTGCTTGTTTGGTCAAGACGATGTCTCAAGCATGAACTGTTGCAACTAGAGGCTTCGGGTGTTTGTCACCATTATTAAAGTGGTATGGTTCAAGCTGTGGCAGATTTAAGAATTTTTGTCAGTGTTCATGGTTTTTAGATATGTAACATCCCGAAATTTGCCACATAATTATTTAGATGAAAACAACTAACCATGTCTCTTTAGAGAGTAGGTTCGTCAATGGGTTTTGACGCGTAAGGTTTTACGTGTAGGACTTATAAGACCCGGTGATTTTTTTTAGATGATACCTCGTATGAAACGCACTAAAATAGGAACGTGGGGAAACAATTGTTATTATTATAATTTAGTTTATATAACTTTGGGAATAAGTTGTCTTTATGTGAAAGATGAAGGACTTATGTGCAAGCATTGGCTTTTAAAACCAAGTAAAGAAAACCCTAAATGCCGTCACCTCCCATGGATCATCTACTTGCTCATTCAAATGGTAGGGCAGGAATTATGCACCCACCTTGTCATGGAGTTTATGTAAATCTTTACATGGTGGAAAACTCTTACATCAAACCTTGCTTGTAGATGTGCGCACGGTTCTGACATCGAGTTATATATATTTTTTTTTTGTTTCGTTTTGTCCCTCCTTGAGCAAGTCCAGTTTAGTTAACTGTTAGATCATGTAGTTATCGTTTCGTTGCTGGTTTTTGAGTACCTGCTTGTTCTCATCGTCAAAGGTTTAATCGGTGGTGGTGATTTCGAATCTGACCGTGAGGCATGTCGAGGAGAGTGGTTCAGGTTATTGCCATGTTTGAGTATTATAAGTTGAACGAGGATAGTGGTACAACAGAAGGTGAGGTGTTCGCGGTTCCGGTAAAGAGTCAGAAACTAACAGCCGACTGTTGTGGCCACTGACGGATGCGTCGGCGCCAGATGGAGGCAGCAATTGAACTGGATGAAAGATCATGTTGTCACGGTCACGTGGATACGTTATTTGAAGAAAACGGAGTATGGATGACAAGGTTTCGAGCTGCGCCAAGACAGGGCGCAGAACTGAACGAGCTGACGCACAGAAGTGCGTGCTGGCAGCAGGGGCAACATTGGTGGTCGACGCAAATAATTTTCAGATGTTGGGCTTGTCGAGACGATTTCATGAATATGTGGATCGTGCGAAACGAAGATCGTATGATCAAGTTACGAGCAAAACAATATTTCTTCTCATTTTGTTACTACCGTACGCGAAGGGTATGTGTGTTCCTCTTGAGATTATGGTCATGTTGAATTAAGATGGTGATCAATAGGTCATGCATGTGTACGTACGTGATCATGGGGATGACAATCCAGATGGTTCTTGCATTTTGGTGGTCAATTAAAATATTGGATGTTGTATAAGTTCATGTATAGGTTTCAAGATTATGGTTTTAAACGTATTATCATGCTTGGGCGTGGAGCGTTCTACATGTGTTAGCATATATGTTCGTGGGAGCGTTCGATATTTGGTCGAGGATACGCTCATAGGGCAGTTAGCTTGTGCATTTGGAAGCTTTGCAACCGGTGAGTTCTTGCGCCCACTCTTTTAGTTATTATTTTTCTAAATATTTTGGGCTGACGTGCATGCTAAACCAATATGATTATTTTTATCAAGTCACAAAATATTTTTATGACGTTATAAATATTTTTGTGTACGAAAGAAATCCATATTAACTCATATATATTATTTTCGCATGAAACGTGAATCGGCGGAATGTGCCTAATGCGTTATTATATGGGTTGAGTTATATATGTCATTAAAAGTGGGATAGGCCTGCACTGATTTATGGCATAGATTTTGTCTTGGTTGTCACATAGTTTGTCTTACGTGTTATTAGAAGTGCGATAGGCCTGCTCTGGTTCATGGTATTGGTTTTGTATCATTATTGTTACATAGTTTATGTTTTATGTGTTATTAGAAGTGGGATATGCCTGCTCTGATATTATAACATGATCTATGACAGGAAGTGGGATATGCCTGCTTTGATCTTTAGTTTTGGTTTGAGTCTTGCAAGCGGAATGCGCTTAGATAGACTTGATTGTACATTGTGTTTATAGGCGGTATGCGCTTATTAAATTTGATAATTGAAGTTTTGAGATGAATAGGAGGATTGCGCCTAGCATAGACTTTGATTTTGATTTTGATTATTGCTCGGGGAATAACAAATTAGCGGATTGCGCTTATTGTTAACTCTGAGGTTGAGGTATTTTGTTAATTTTATTTTGACAAATTACTTGTTAAAGTTTATAAAACTTGAACTCACTCAGCGTAGCTGACTTTTGCATACAGGTTAGATTGATTTCAGGTTATAAAAGAGATGGATGGATGACTGCTTGGCGATGCAAGAAGCTACCCGGCAATTGAAGGCATTTCTAGTGGAAGACAACTTTTGTTTACACATGAAAAATTTTAAATTGAGTTACAATTGAATAAATATTTTCATGTAGTTTTTGTAGATTTTATTCTAAATGATTTTCCGCTGCGTATACATACTCTTTCAAAGAAAAATTTACTTATCTTTTTGCGTTTTTAAGAACATTAACCCAACTGTTTGACACCATTTTTTGCGGGTCTTACAAGTTGGTATCAGAGCCATAGTTTAAGAGATCTGGGCATCTTTGGTGCTTAGACTTAAACTGAGAACAAGACCGAAACTAGAAATGCCACTACGGGTAGCTGCACGCCAAGAGGTAATCCTTTTATTTTGAAACATGTCCTTATATTTTCCTTCTAAATGCTTAATCGCATGTGGTGATATGTAGGAGGTTAATGCCTTCACATTTGGAGGTAGTATTTGAACTTTAGGGAATAAATGCACAATATGTTTGGTGGGGTGTTGCCTCAATGCATCATATTGTCTTTATTCTTTGAAGTATGTTAGGATATTACTCTTTGAATTTTTATTTTCATTACGTGGAAGGTAGTTACCGAGTATGATCGTGTTGGGAAACGTTTAGAACATTGTGGTAGCATAGACAACCGATCGCACTTGATCAACGTTATTGGTGGTCTATTGTTACTTTTCTGTTCTGAGTTGTAACCTAAAATGATAATATGAATGCTCTGTCTTGTATAGAAGTAAGACGATTGGAATAGCGGCAGAAGGCTATTCATCTGTACGTGAAGTTATTTTATTCTTAGCAAGTTATCCATAAAACATCTAATTTGGTGGTTAGTTATTGAAGAGGATTCGAGGACGAATCCTATTATAAGGGGGTAGACTTGTAACATCCCGAAATTTGCACATAATTATTTAGATGAAAACAACTAACCAGATCTTTTTAGAGAGTAGGTTCGTCAATGGGTTTTGACGCGTAAAATACGTGTAGGACTTATAAGACCCGGTGATTTATTTTAGATGATACCTCGTATGAAACGCACTAAAATAGGAACGTGGGGAAACAATTGTTATTATTATAATTTAGTTTATATAACTTTGGGAATAAGTTGTCTTTATGTGAAAGATGAAGGACTTATGTGCAAGCATTGGCTTTTAAAACCAACTAAAGAAAACCCTAAATGCCGTCACCTCCCATGGATCATCTCACTTGCTCATTTAAATTGTAGGGCAGGAATTATCAACCCATCTTGTCATGGAGTTTATGTAAATCTTTACATGGTGGAAAACTCTTACATCAAACCTTGCTTGTAGATGTGCGCACGGTTCTGACATCGAGTTATATATATATATTTTTTGTTTCGTTTTGTCCCTCCTTGAGCAAGTCCAGTTTAGTTAACTGTTATATCATGTAGTTATTGTTTCGTTGCTGGTTTTTGAGTACCTGCTTTTTCTCATCGTCTAAGGTTTAATCGGTGGTGGTGATTTCGAATCTGACCGTGAGGCATGTCGAGGAGAGTGGTTCAGGTTATTGCGATGTTTGAGTATTATAAGTTGAACAAGGATAGTGGTACAACAGAAGGTGAGGTGTTCGCCGTTCCGGTAAAGAGTCAGAAACTAACAGCCGACTGTTGTGGCCACTGACGGATGCGTCGGCGCCAGATGGAGGCAGGAATTGAACTGGATGAAAGATCATGTTGTCACGGTCACGTGGATACGTTATTTGAAGAAAACGGAGTTTGGATAACAAGGTTTCGAGCTGCGTAAAGACAGCGCGCAGAACTGAACGAGCTGACGCACAGAAGTGCGTGCTGGCAGCAGGGGCAACATTGGTGGTCGACGCAAATAATTTTCAGATGTTGGGCTTGTCGAGACGATTTCATGAATATGTGGATCGTGCGAAACGAAGATCGTATGATCAAGTTACGAGCAAAACAATATTTCTTCTCATTTTGTTACTACCGTACGCGAAGGGTATGTGTGTTCCTCTTGAGATTATGGTCATGTTGAATTAAGATGGTGATCAATAGGTCATGCATGTGTACGTACGTGATCATGGGGATGACAATCCAGATGGTTCTTGCATTTTGGTGGTCAATTAAAATATTGGATGTTGTATAAGTTCATGTATAGGTTTCAAGATTATGGTTTTAAACGTATTATCATGCTTGGGCGTGGAGCGTTCTACATGTGTTAGCATATATGTTCGTGGGAGCGTTCGATATTTGGTCGAGGATACGCTCATAGGGCAGTTAGCTTGTGCATTTGGAAGCTTTGCAACCGGTGAGTTCTTGCGCCCACTCTTTTAGTTATTATTTTTCTAAATATTTTGGGCTGACGTGCATGCTAAACCAATATGATTATTTTTATCAAGTCACAAAATATTTTTATGACGTTATAAATATTTTTGTGTACGAAAGAAATCCATATTAACTCATATATATTATTTTCGCATGAAACGTGAATCGGCGGAATGTGCCTAATGCGTTATTATATGGGTTGAGTTATATATGTCATTAAAAGTGGGATAGGCCTGCACTGATTTATGGCATAGATTTTGTCTTGGTTGTCACATAGTTTGTCTTATGTGTTATTAGAAGTGCGATAGGCCTGCTCTGGTTCATGGTATTGGTTTTGTATCATTATTGTTACATAGTTTATGTTTTATGTGTTATTAGAAGTGGGATATGCCTGCTCTGATGTTATAACCTGATCTATGACAGGAAGTGGGATATGCCTGCTTTGATCTATAGTTTTGGTTTGAGTCTAGCAAGCGGAATGCGCTTAGATAGACTTGATTGTACTTTGTGTTTATAGGCGGTATGCGCTTATTAAATTTGATAATTGAAGTTTTGAGATGAATAGGAGGATTGCGCCTAGCATAGACTTTGATTTTGATTTTGATTATTGCTCGGGGAATAACAAATTAGCGGATTGCGCTTATTGTTAACTCTGAGGTTGAGGTATTTTGTTAATTTTATTTTGAGAAATTACTTGTTAAAGTTTATAAAACTTGAACTCACTCAGCGTAGCTGACTTTTGCATACACGTTAGATTGATTTCAGGTTATAAAAGAGATGGATGGATGACTGCTTGGCGATGCAAGAAGCTACCCGGCAATTGAAGGCATTTCTAGTGGAAGATAACTTTTGTTTACACATGAAAAATTTTAAATTGAGTTACAATTGAATAAATATTTTCATGTAGTTTTTGTAGATTTTATTCTAAATGATTTTCCGCTGCGTATACATACACTTTCAAAGAAAAAATTACTTATCTTTTTGCATTTTTAAGAACATTAACCCAACTGTTTGACACCGTTTTTTGCGGGTCTTACAAGATACTCAAATTTCATAGAACCAGATAAAAAAATTCAGGTCAGGTAACGTGTAACACCCCAACCGATGGCGGAAACATCGAGGTGCCACGTATGAATGATTGTTCAGTAGCTCATGGTAGTACACAAGTTTAAATAATCCTTTAATACATTACAATATTGAATTACATTAAAGTCTACATCAAGTAATCAACAAAGCTTCAAATATCTCCTCATGCTAGCTCTAGACTTCAAGCATCAGTATTTCCTGTTGAGTTTGGAAAAATGGGGGGGTCAACTAGAAGTTGGTGAGAATACATAAGCCATGTCAAGCAAGTAGTTTAAGTATAAAAGTTTAGCAATTCATATGTCTATCGTAAGTTTAAGTCTACATGAATAAACATAATATGTTGAATCGACATAATCAACCCTCCGACTAGTTTAGGTCCATCTCGTCATCCACGGTTCACCTTAATAATATGTTGGAACGATAACAATCACCCACGCTACCTATGTAGGAGGTACACGTGTCCGGGTGGGATTGTCAATCCAATAGATCTATTATTGAGTATCGCCGGCTTGGCCATAGCTAATGATTATGTAATGTTGAAACTCGTTGAAACTGTTGTTGTAGTCTAAATCATGAGGCATTAAAGTTTACAACTAGACATGTATGTAGAATTGCTTAAGTATAATGTTGCAAGTATAAAGAATTGCATAAACATGGTTACGTAAACTCACCTGAAATTCACTGTGTAAGTACTAGCAAGTAGCAACAAGTCTGAACTTGAATTAATTGAACTCTTGTATCCTGTTACAAGTAAAGGACGCCTCAAATTCTAATGCAAGTAAGCTTGTTTCGTTTATTTGATTGTATAGATAGTTTATTCAACTACCTAGACTCGCATTGAATGAATGCGCGTCTTAAAGTGTGTATGACATAACGAACCGATAGTAACTTCGTTTGCTTTTCATGAAAATATATGCGTATGTGTAGTTATTGGAAATAAATAAGTTATTGTAGTTATTGGTAAAGACACATTTTGTATAACAAAATAATATTTACGTAGCTTAACTCAAATGTTAATTCGTCTCGTATCTAGGATAGTATATATATGTACTTATTAATAAATATAAATATTTCTATTTAGGACGACGTAAGATTTGAAAGTTAGAATTTATTTGTAAAATCATAATCTCGTCTATACATAATCATAAACTTGAAAGGCCGATTTGGTTCTTATATTTTATAAAAATTTGGGCAGAGTTTCCTTTGTTTTTGTAAGAAACCAGACAACACAAGTCGTCTATTTTAACTCAAAACATCCATTGTCCAATTTCACAAAGCGCAATACAATTTAACTGAGCTTTTATATGCGACGATTTTATTAAAACTATAATGAATGTGAACGGTATGCTACGATAAGAAATATATATGTATATATGATTTAGCGTTTGATAGTTGACAGAATAGCTTGTATAAGTGTAAATTATTATTCATTAGTCCGAAGACAAACCGGTAAAACGACTAGTACTAGACTTGAAAAGTAGTGTAGATAATGTAAATATGTAAATAAATGTTATAAGTTTTAACTATCCAAACGTCTCATATATTGTATATACACAATTCTTGTATTTATAATGACATGTCATAATATGTATATGTACGCGCCTATAAACATATGGCTTAACCAATTTATATCAAAGGCCTCACTATTACTCTAGGCGTTTTATTTACAAGTCGGTTCGGTTAAGTTTATATATATATATATATATATATATATATATATATTAATATATGTAAATATGATGTAGCGTGAAATGAATGAGTCAAAATAAGACGCGCGTTATACCTTCCCGTTGGCTATCCTCGTGACACGAACTCTCAAATCGACACGCATTCACTTAGATATAATGTTGACCAGCTTTGACCAGGAGTTTGACTTGTTGACCAGACCCGAACTTGACCAGATCCGACCGCGTCTAGCTGGTTGACTGCTGTTGACCAGGCCCGAATGATGACACGCTTGACTCGAACACAAAGAGGAAACGAACAGGAATCGAGGATGACTGGAGTTGACCAACTTCGACTGGTGACTCAAAACCCAAAACTGATAACCCTTGTGAACCGTTGTCCCACAGACGAATAATACCAACTGACTGGGACCCTTGCCCATTTCGGGCTTAAACCATTACGCCGCCACCACCTAGCAAGGTGGTGGCCGGCCGCTGTACCAAGGAAGGGAGGGTGATAGGGGCTGAAATGAGAGGGAGCTCGAGAGAGAAAAGTGAGCAGGGAAATGAGAAGTTCAAGAGTGGTTTAGATGGTGGTTGAGCGTGGGGTTCAGTGGTGGTTGGCAGCGGCGGCGCCGCTTGGAGTGAGGAAGAGGAGGTTAAGGGTGGTGGTTCAGTTGGTTGTTGTTGATGGCGGCGCTGATCAGGGAGGGAGAGAGGATGCGAAAAACTTGGGTGTGGTGGTTGATGGTTCGGGTGGTGGTGATTGTTGCCGGCCAGAGTGGTGGTTCGGCTGGTTGTCAGTGATTGCCTGGAGTGGAGGCTGCTGTGCTTGTCAGAGAGGGAAGGGGATGAGTTTAATGGTGGTGGTGTGTGAAGATGAGGAATAAGGATGAGAGGTGTAGGAGATGAAGGGTGATGGTGGCTAGGGTTTCTTGAAGAAGATGAAAGGAGAAGGAATGGGTTTAAGGTGTTTAAATAATACATAGATAGGGTTTGGTGTGAGCTAGGTTAAGTACCGTGTATACGAGCCAGTTACTGACTCGGGTCTCGGTTAAATATTATTATTATTATTATTATTATTATAAATAAACAAATAAATAAAATCACTAAAAAAAATATAAAGATAGATCGTTATTGGGGAAATTTGTATACGTTTTGAATTTATGCTAACTTTAAAATTCCGTACTATTTAAGAATGTTTTGAAATAATCAAAAGAAAATTTTAGACATGATTATACTTGTACAAAAGAGGTATAATATAGGCATAGTGGTGATTTTACTAATTTAAAAATTGGGGAAAACTTCGTGATGTTACATAACGCTTATCGCATAATAAAATACGGTACAATAATTAAGAGAAATATCATAATTAAAAATTATTTATAGTTATTCCCTACGAGTTTTCATCTTTTGAAAGTGTTGCATAACATCTTCGACTGAAACATGATATAAGAACTCCCTTTCAATATAATAAATCCAAGAATCATTCATGTATTCATCATCATTCACCAATTGTCTAATTAAAATTCATATGTTCACATAACCATTCAAGTTCAACAGATTAACAAAACATGTTAGAGGGTGTTTGGGATTGCTTTTTGAAAACTAATTATACGTTTTGCTGCAGTATGAGTGGAGTTGTTTTTAGATTATTGCGTTTTGATAGCCTAAAACTCAATTTCAAAACTCAACCCCAAACACTAAAACTGATTAATTGCGTTTTCAAAACGCAATAATCTAAAAATCAATTTCAAAACTCAACCCCGAACACCCTCATAAACAAATTATCAACTGAAAACCATTAATTATCTAAATATAATCACATTTTCACGTAATCAATAAACTTCAACAAATTAACCACTAAACACATATTACTCATAAAATAGATTTTAAAATCAAAGAAACTAAACAAATTATAACTTGAAAAAACTAAAAACACTACTAGAAAATTGGTTATTTGCTACAAAAGTTTTCCTACGGAAAAAAATACGTCATAATTTTTGACAAAATTGCTACGTATTTGTAACGATAAAAAAGTCTAATTTTTTTTTTTACCAAATTTGCTACACAATAGAGACAAATACTTAGGAAATTGCATAGGAAATGCGTCGCAAATTTCATACACCATATATACGTAGGAAATGCGTTGAAAATTGCGTATTGAATGTGTAGTAAATAGTTTCCGACGAGGTTTTTTCTAACATGAAGATTTCGTTGTAAATGCGTAACAAATTAACGAAATCTTGATTTGCTACGCATTTACAATGAAATCTCACTACACATTTACCACGCAATTTTCAACGCATTTCCTACAAATATATGGTGTAGGGAATTTGCGACGTATTTACTACGCCATTTCCTATGCAATTTCCTAAGTCTTTGTCTCTTATTGTCTCTATTGTGTAACAAATTTGTTAAAAGAATTAGAGTTTTTTTGTCGTCACAAATGCGTAGCAACGTTGTCAAAATTTGTGATGCATTTTTTTCCGTAAGAAAACTTTTTTAGCAAATGACCAATTTTTTAGTAGTGAAGTTTACCTAAAAATAGAAACTAGAAAAATTGAAACTTCGAGTAAACCATGAATGATCTGTAGTGATGAAGACAAGAAGTGGCAGTCGTCAGGACGAGGGGCGGCCAGCATATTATAGTATACATTAAAAAGCAAAGTCGGTCTGTGAGTAGCTTCTACTGTAGCTATCTCCCAGCCGAAATGTTGCCACAACTCCCGCTCATCTCAACGGTCCGGATTAAATGGCCAAATCGCCCAAAAAAACACACCCCAAACCGCCCTGAAACCGGCCAGAAAACATGCCCAAAACGCCGGTCGTAATGGTGAACCAGGTCTGTGTTACACACCACACATCCGTATTCGACCTTCGTTTTGAACTAATGGTTAAGAACAGATTTAAAAAAAAAGGAAGTGGGGAGTCGTGTATATGAAAGAAGGAAGTTGGAGTTTTGGGTAAAGTTGAAGTAGTCGACGGTAGAGTAGCGAGATGGTGGTGGGTTATTCTCAAGTGATCTTTCGACGTTGAGTAGCATAGAAGGTGAGGCGGTCATCGGAATCTGGTCGACAATCGGGAGCGCATACATGGTTGAGTTTATTACGGACCCACCAAATCAAAGTCAAAGACAAAATTAAAAGCCCTTAATCTCCTCTCCTTAATTTGTGCATACTGTATATTTTAGATGCTTAATCCTTGCCTAATTGTTAGTTGTAGCTTGTGTATATAAGTCTCATTCCATTTAGTGTAATATACACAATTCAGTCAATAACAAAAGTGATTCTCTGCATACCTTCACATGGTATCAGAGCCCTAAAAAAGCTCCACTGAGCCTCTCCGATCCTATCACTTCCAATCAGCCTCTTTTTTTTTTCTTTTATCAATCACCATGGCAACCACTATTATCACTCTTTCTACCCACACACACTTTCCTATCCAATTGATCCCTGATAACTTCACCTCGTGGCGCAAACAAGTTCTATCAACCCTCACGGGCCTTGAACTAGAACAGTTCGTTGATGGAAAAACCGATCCGCCACCCAAAATTCTTGACGACAAACCGAATCCTGCCTACCGATCATGGTTCCGTCAGGACCAGATCTTGCTTGGCGCACTGCTTGGCAGCTGCTCTGCCACTATTCTACCTATCGTATCATCAGCCGAAACCTCACTTGAACTCTTTCAACGCCTCACCGAAACATATGCAGGTGTCTCACGCTCCCGCATCATCTCTCTTCGCTCCAAACTTGCCACAACCATCAAAGGTAGTCGGCCTGTTGCGGAGTATCTACGGGAGATGAAATCCATTGCTGATGAACTAGCCCTAGCCCAAAAACCGATCGATGACGACGACCTCATCGTGCACATCATTACCCACCTCGGAGATGACTTCAAAGAAGTCACAGCTTCTGTTAAAATGCGTGACACATCCATCACTTTTTCGGACCTTTTTGAAAAACTTGTGGATCATGAACGCTCCCTCCAGGAGGCTCAACCTGCTGCTCCACTTCTGACCACTGTGAACAGCACTCAAAAACGACCTGCCTACTCCCGAAACTCATCTGATGGTCGTGGGTCCTATGAAACCCGCAACAGCCGGCCCAGCAACTCTGGCCCAAGACCAAACCGTCCACAGAATGCCAATCCTAGCAATTTTCGTACTAACCGAACAAATGTTTTTTGCTATTTCTGTAACATAACAGGTCATGACACCAAGGAATGTAGGAAACTTGCACGCTTTCTCCAAGATCACCGCATCTCAACTCCTACAACAAACAACAATCCAACCATCAACTACTCCATGGCAAGCTCCTCTATGTTTGACTCAGGGGCATCTAATCACGCAGGACATGACACATCCAACGTACACACCCTGTCCAAGTATGGTGGACCTGATGAGATCGTTTTAGGAAATGGTAAATCTCTTTCAATCTCCCATATTGGTCAATCTTCCATTCTTACCAATTCTCGCCCTTTACACCTAAAAGATGTCTTAATTGTCCCGCAATTACGTAACAATTTAGTTTCCGTTGCCAATCTTTGCAAAACTAATCTTGTTTCGGTTGAATTTTTTCCTTTTCATTTCTTTGTCAAGGACCTTCGCACGGGGGCGCGCCTTTTGCGGGGAGTGAACATAAATGACGTCTACTATGCTCACAACTTTGCTCCTCCCGTCTCCAAGCAACTCAACTCAAGCACTTCATTCTCTGGATCACTTCTTTCTTGGCATCACAAATTTGGACATCCCTCCCTCAAAGTTCTGAAACTTTTACTCAATAATTTAGGACTCAATTGTAATAAAATGTCCACACAAACATTTCATTGTGATGCTTGTTCATTGAATAAAAGCCATAAAATGCCGTTTGGTGCAAACTCCTTCAAAGTGTCTAAACCTTTAGAACTTGTCTACACCGATGTTTGGGGTCCGGTCCAAACGTCCAATGACGGTTATAACTACTACGTTATTTTTGTTGACTACCTCACGAAATACACATGGCTATATCCAATGAAAAGAAAATCCGATGTCTCAACTCTCTTCCCGCAATTCAAAACTTTAGTGGAAAATTTTTTTCGCACACCTCTTATTTCTCTTTTCTCGGACAATGGAGGTGAATATGTTGGTCTTACTCCATTCCTCCAACAACATGGCATATCCCACTTTACAACCCCACCACACACACCCGAACAAAATGGCATTGCCGAACGTCGTCATCGGCACATTGTGGAAACTGGTCTCTCCTTACTTCATCATGCCCACTTACCTCTCTCCTTTTGGACACATGCCTTTCAAACTGCGGTCTACCTTATCAACCGTCTCCCTACACCAATCCTTGATAATCACTCACCATTTCAACGACTCTACAACAACCATCCAACCTACCAAAAACTCAAACCCTTTGGATGCTTATGCTTCCCTTGGCTACGCCCCTATGCCTCATCTAAACTTCACCCACGATCCGCCAAGTGTATCTTCCTTGGCTACTCTCCCTCCAAATCTGCATACAAGTGCTATGAACCAGAATCATGTCGCCTTTACCACTCCCGCCATGTAGAATTTGTCGAGCATATCTTTCCTTTTGCATCGGCATCTTCTCCTAAGTCACCTCTTCCTTCTGTTGAACACTTTACCTCCAAACCCAACCCAGCTTCCCATACATCTTCACCTCAAATACCCACCAGCCCTAACCTTCCCACCACTCAACCCTCTTCACTAACTGTGACAACTAATAACATTCCCTTCACTCTCAACCCCAACCCCACCACCTCATCTAATGACTCTTCTTCACCTCCGACACCAACCGCCTCACCCTCCCTCGACCCTAACTCCACCTCCGCCACTTCATCATCGGCCTCGACCTCCTCCCAAAACACTCCAACTGCACCCGTTACCCACCGTCCTCAACGTATCCGAAAACCAAACACCAAATATTATAACCCCAATGTTGTCAACAACACCACCATCCATCCCATTCCTCCCACCTTTGAACCCACTTCTCCTTCTCAAGCCCTCAAAGATCCCAAGTGGCGAGCCGCCATGGACACCGAATTCAATGCCCTCCTCCACAATGGCACGTGGGAACTTGTTCCCCACACCTCCACCACCCCTATTGGGTGCAAATGGGTATTTCGAATTAAACGACATCCGGACGGCTCAATTGATAAATATAAGGCTCGCTTGGTCGCGAAGGGTTTTCATCAACAATATGGAAAGGACTACTTCGAAACATTTAGTCCTGTTACTAAACCCGTTACCATCCGCTCAATCCTATCCATTGCTCTCTCCAGAAATTGGTCTTTGAAACAACTTGATGTCACCAATGCCTTCTTACACGGCACGTTAACTGAGGAGGTTTACATGATGCAACCACCTGGTTATGTTAACCCTCAATACCCCCAACATGTTTGTAAGCTCCGAAAGTCCCTGTATGGCTTGAAGCAAGCACCTCGTGCATGGTATAATGAACTTACAAACTTTCTTCTTCATTTTGGGTTCCAAAAATCTCTTGCTGACCCATCTTTGTTCATCTATCGCAAAGACTCCATCATATCCTACTTCCTTGTCTATGTCGACGACATCATCCTAACCGGAAACGATGACAGTTTCCTTAACCATTTCACTAATTCCCTTGCCACCAGATTCTCTATCAAAGACCTTGGACCGCTTCATCACTTCCTTGGCATTGAAGTCATTCCTACCCAAAATGGTCTCTTTCTATCCCAACATCGCCACATCCAAGATCTTCTAACCACCTATCACATGGATGGTGCCAAAGAGGTTCATACACCTTTAAGCACCTCTGATTCCCTTTCCCCACATGATCAATCTCCCAAAGTTGATCCCACCCCTTACCGAAAACTTGTCGGTTCTCTCCAATACTTGGCTTTCACCAGGCCTGACGTATCGTATGCCGTTAACAAACTCTCTCAATTCATGCATGCTCCAACCCAAAACCATTGGCAAGCTCTCAAAGGTGTGCTCCGTTATCTAAAAGGAACTATTCACTTTGGCCTTTTTCTGAACCGAAACTCATCTTTAAATCTGTCCGCATTTTCTGACTCGGATTGGGGTGGTATCTCAGATGGTGGTCGGTCCACTACTGCGTATCTTATTTATTTGGGCTCAAACATCATCAGCTGGAAGTCGTGCAGGCAAAAATCGGTGTCCAGGTCCTCCACAGAAGCTGAATACAAAGCTCTTGCAAATGCAGCTGCAGAATTAATTTGGGTGCAGAACTTATTAAAGGAGCTGGGAATCATTTCAGATCATGTCCCGTCCTTATTTTGTGACAACACAGGCGCAACCTATCTATGCGCCAATCCTATCTATCACTCAAGAATGAAGCACGTGGCGCTAGATTATCACTTTGTCCGAGAACGGGTCACCAATGGACTGCTCAAAGTCTTTCACATCAACTCCGCAGATCAGCTTGCGGATGTCCTCACCAAGCCTCTGTCCAAGCAATCGTTTCACCGTTTTCGATCCAAGATTGGAGTCTCCAACGGAGCCTCCATCTTGCGGGGGCGTATTACGGACCCACCAAATCAAAGTCAAAGACAAAATTAAAAGCCCTTAATCTCCTCTCCTTAATTTGTGCATACTGTATATTTTAGATGCTTAATCCTTGCCTAATTGTTAGTTGTAGCTTGTGTATATAAGTCTCATTCCATTTAGTGTAATATACACAATTCAGTCAATAACAAAAGTGATTCTCTGCATACCTTCACAGAGTTTGTTATGTGTGTGTATGTTAGAGAGATAGGGGCGGTGGTTTGGTTATGGAGACAAGTGAGGTACATGATGGCATGTATGTGGCTGTGACTGTCGTTGATGATGGTTTCACCGTGATGGTTGATAGTGAAGGTTTAGAATCTATGGCGATGTATCTGGAGATGCCTTATTTGGTTCTTTCCTATTATTGTATCCATGAAGAGTGGTGTTGTTAGTTGAATCAATGGATGTAGGTACATTAAAATGTTGAAGTTATATATTTTAAGGGTTGAACATGTAGCTTCAGTATGGTCTTTGACTTCAGGTGAAAGCATACCGATGATAAATATATATTTAAGAATGAGATTCTTTTTGTTTAGTTAATAAATAACTTCTAGTAAAGTCGAGAATCGATAAAAAGATGTAACTTTGGTATACTTTTCCGCATCCGCTTGGGTTTGCTTATGTTTTAACGTAAGTTTGGTGTACGTTTTGGTTCTTTATTTTGTACGTCTCCTACATATGACATGGGTCACATATATTACGTTTTTATTTGAAGGTATAAAGTCGAATTAGCCTACGTTTTGACCCCGCCGCATGCCGCTGCAACGCGCGACGGGTAAAAAACTAGTTACCATTACAAACGAGTTAGTTCCACGTTGATTTCACAGTTCAGGCCCTTTGCATATTTTTAGACTATAATAAACTATAATTTATTCTTTATGGAACATAAAAATAAAGCTTTTCCTTATTGTGATTGTTGCTACAACAAATATGAGACTAAGGATAGTTATGAGATTTTCAGGGTAAAAGGGTTAAAATGTTTCAATTAGCCAAACACAGGTCGTGGGGTCCCCCATGTTTGCAGCACGCAGGTTGGATTTCAATGTTTATTATTGTTTTGAATTTTGATTTGAAGGATATTCAAAGCAGAATGTATTGTAGTTTTATTATTGGTTGTACTTAGTGAAGAAAAGATTAAGCATAAAGCATAATCTTATATAGAGAAGAGAGAATCAGGAGTATGTGTTAAGTTAGTCCAAGAGCCCAGATTTATCGAAAAAGGATATTCTATAAAGAGAAGTGTGTGACTCTTGATCCAAGGCTGTAGTGGATAACTTGCCATTTTCGTCTATGGAAGGCTTTTGACCTGTGAATAATAGCGTACACTCTCCACATGTGGTGGCTGAGAGCTGGGTGGGAGAGTCAACAAGAAAAGTGTATTGTGACAAGACATTGCGTTGTTCTTTTTGTTATCTAACACAACTAGTTTTGATTTGGCCCTTTAACCATTTAAGCGTTTTTGAAAAGTGAGATGAGTACCATGCGAGGACTGCAGTAATTTTTGGGACTGCATATCAAACAACAAACACATGGAACTTTTATACATCAATCAAAATATGTTAAAGAATTATTGAACAAATTTTATTTACAAAACCGTAAATCATGTTCCACTCCCATGAGCCCTACCACACAAGTTGAACCAAATGATCAAGGAAAACAGATTGACCAAACCATGTATAGATGTATGATAGGTTCCCTTCTTTATTTAACTGCTTCTAGACCAGGTATTATGTTTTCAACATGCGTTTGTGCTAGATATCAATCAGCTCCAAGGGAGTCACACCTTATTGCAGTAAAAAGGATTTTTAGATATCTGAAAGGAACTCCTAATCTAGGAATTTGGTATCCTTGTATCAGCAGTACCATATTAATAGATTTTTCAGATAGTGACTATGCAGGGTGTAAAATGTCAAGAAAATCACCATTTGGTGGATGTTAATTTATTGGAAACTCTCTGGTGTCCTTGAAATTAAAGAAGAAACATCTGTGGCAACATCAACTGCTGAAGCAGAATATATTGCAGCTGCAAGCTGTATATCACAGATACAATGGCTTCAAAATCAATTGCTTGATTATGGAATCAAAACATTGCTCCTAGACAGTACCTCAGTCATTAGCATCATTCAAAATCTTGTCCAATTTTCAAAGACAAAACATATTGAAATCAGGTTTCATTTCATCACGGATTGCTATGAAAAAGGCAAAATTGAGATAAAATATATGTCAACAGCTAATCAAATAGCTGATGTTTTCACAAAACCCCTTGACACAACAACCTTTCAGATGTTACTATCCATGCTTGGAATACTAAACTTAGAGTAATTTTGTAAATGTTTTCATTTTTCAGTTCCGAGAAACAAGATAAAGGTTGATAGAAGTAGACATAGAAATCAAAGAAAAAACAACAACTTTTCTTTGTATATAAACCAACATAGAGAAAAGGAATATAAACAATATACACGACAAAAGCTAGAAGATTGCATGGTTTTAAAATAGATATAGTAAATGTATAATCTATATATATATATATGTGTGTGTATATATATACATATAGGGTTAGGATACTTTGAGAACTCGATGAGTTGTGAGAACTCGAAGTAAAATGCAAAAAAATAATTTTTTTTGCACTCTCGAGTAAAAACACGTAAACCCCGTTGTACAAAAAATAAAAAAAATACCTTAATTTACGCCAAATTACACCAGTGCAAGGGATTTTTATCCACGCATTAGTATATATATTTTATTCATTATTTTATTGTTGATTAATTATGGACCACATATTCATTTTTTATTAAAAAACGTATGTGGTTGTAAAGTGAGTTCCTATGGTTCTCACAACTCATAGGAGTTTTCAAAATATCTAGATCGTATATATATATATATATATATATATATGGGGATGGTTCAATAGAAAACTCATTTTATTGAGAGAACTCGAGAACTTTATATTACATATGTGCAATATATCATATATTGCATATGTGTAGTATATATATTGCACATGTGTAATGTATCACATGTTATACATGTGCAAATATATTGCACATGTGTAATATATCATATATTGCACATGTGTAACATATGATATATTACGTATGTGCAATATATGATATATTGAGTGTATTACATATGTGTAATATTTATTGTACATGTGTAACATATGATATATTACACATGTGCAACATATGCAATAATAAAATATTACACAAGTGTAATATACAACATATGATATATTACATATATGTAATATAGAGTTCTCGAGTTCTCTCCCTAACTATGAGTTCTCAATTGAACTTTCCCCATATATATATATATATATATATATATATATATATATATATATATATATATATATATAAGGATAATTTAGAAACTCCCTTGAGTTGGAGAAACTCAAGAAACTCATTTGTGACCCTTGATCAACCAACATCAATGGATTAGATTGAACAACTAATATTATATTATATTATTAAAAGAGTTATCTTTTTTATTTGTTTGAAGCAAAAAGGTATTTTAGGAAAATTGCATTTTGTCCATATCTCATCTATCTCCTAAATCTCTCTCATCTCTCTTCTCTCCCCTCTCTTTTTTCCTTGCTTTTACATTTTTTTCAATTTTTTAACCTTTTTATACGTAACAATAAGTCAGATTGATCTGTAACAACTTATGCGTTATGTTGTTACATTGTTACATTTTATGTATTTACATTGTTACATTGTTACATTTTCAAGTGGTGCTTATGTAATTGTTGGTCGATTAAATAAGTCCGCATATTGTTACATTCTTACAACACTGTAAAAAAAGCAATTTTACATATTTACATAAGTATCATAGTTAATGGTGCTTATGTAACTATCTAAACCAGTAAAATAGATTTGTAAATTTATTTCATAAACAACAAAACACAAATCAAATAATTAAATTAAAATCAAACAAAAAATAATCCTTTTTCCTAACATAAATCCCACAACTTCAAACTTGAAGAAAAATAAAAAACTGAACAGTCGTACCAAATTTTTTTTTCATAAACTTTACAATACCCACACCGGATCCTGATTCCTCCCCCGCCGGATCGCAAACATCTTCAAACTTGTACACACAACCGTACCGGATCTTCAAACTTATACACATCTTCAAACCTGGATCGACCTGAAAGAACCTGCAATAAATAAAATGACAACCAAACAAACCAATAATAGATGAAAGAAACCTACACATACTGCAAAAACGAAGCAAAACCAAAAGGTATGTGCAAGCCATTAATGAAAACCAGATCTGACCCCACGATCTAAAACCAAAAGATATTATACCCTTCAAAAACTCTAGATTTGAAAACAACAACAACAAAAATATCAATAATAATAATAATAATAATAATAATAATAATAATAATAATAATAATAATAATAATAATAATAATAATAATAATAATAATAATAATACCTATTGTTATCTCCAGTCTATACACCATCGAACCAAACATCTTCATCATCATCACCATCGAACCACCGTCTTCAGCCTGCCACCACCACCGTCAAAACCCTCTGCAAAAACCCTTCTCCCACCGTCATCTTCATCATCATCACCGCAAATCTACCGCCCTCAACCCTCAACCACCACAGATCCACCACCCTCAGCCACCACCGCCCTGAAAAACCACCACCGCCTTCGTCATCAACCCTTAGCCACCACTACCTTCGTCATCAAACCTCAGCCACCACCTTCGTCATCAATCACCAGCCACCACCTTCGTCATCAACCTTCAAACCCAGCCCCCGTCGTCATCACCCTTTCAAACCTTCATCATCAACCTTCAAACCCCACCCCCCCCCCCCCCCGCCCCTACACACCACCATTAAAACCCTCTGCAAAAGACCACGTTCGGCAACCACCACCACGATTCAGCAAAAACCATATGCAAAAAACAAGGAACGAGAGTTTTCTTGTTTGATTTTTTGAGAGAGAGAGAGAGAGAGAGAGAAGAGAGAGAGATAGAGTCTTGAAAAGTGATTTTTAAATAACAATCAGATCTGTTTCTCTTTATTGGGGATTGGGGTGGGGTGGGTTGAAGTTACCATCTTACCCTTATGCTAAAATGAGGATAAGAGGGATGTGGAATCATGGTGACCATTGGATGGGTTTCAATGGTTTCTCCAACTCAATATGGTTTCCTATGGATATATAGCCTATATATATATATATATAGGTTAAATCCTACATGGCACTCATATTGTCATTCTCCCCCTTGAGAGTACCATGTAGGATGTCATGTGGTATTAAGTGATTGTAGCAAAAAAAGAATTTAAAAATAAAATTGTATTTTTCTCTCTCTTATTTCCTCCCATAATTTTTAAATTTTAATATATTTTATATATGAGATTTTTTAAAGAAAAAATTACACCAAATTAACGAGCGTTTTATTTTCTTTCCAACGAGTACCGTAGTGCTATTTAAAAAACGGAGAAAAAAAAACGACTATTTTTTGTGGGGTTTTGTTCATACAGGAAAAAAACACAAAGTGTTCAGGTTATTCATTAATCATGTATAGGCAAGTCATTAATTATGTTTAAATCAATAAATATGAATTCTATTTACAACATGTGCTAGCATTGGAGTGTACATTGTTTTATTGGAAATGAGTAAAAACACTTAAAAATGAATTAAAACAATTAAAAACGATAAAAGTTAAAGGATCCTTTCTATTTAGGGCTGTAAACCAACCAAACGAATACGAACAAGGTCTTGTTCATGTTCGTTTGTTAAGAAAATACTGTGATCATGAACTGTTCATGAACACTTCTTAAACGAGTTTTTCTGTTTGTGTTTGCTTGTTAAGGAAATAACTTGTTCACGAACTATTCATGAACACTTACCGAATGACAATTCCTATTCGAGTGCCTTTTTTAAGGAAGTGAACACGTTCATTTTCGTTTGTGCTTATTTGTTAAATTTAGGTGTCAGATAAAAGCGAACGCAAACAAACACAAATTAATGCAAAGGAACACAAACAAGCACACATGAACAAAGCCAGAGTCAAACTAACGCATATTAAATTTTGAATAAAATCAACACTTCTCATATTAAACTTGAAATTTTCATTTAATACACCCAGCATATTAGTTAGTAGTTAATAAAAATAGGTGAAATAATATTAGGTGTTGTTTGTTTGTTCTGAACCAAAAGGACGGCAGTCTGCCGACCACGTCTACAGACATCTGCAGGAGAAGAGGTGGACCAAAGGTCTGCAGTCTTCAAGAAGAAGACTGTTTGTTTATTAACGTCTACACCATAACCTAAAACCATAACCCACCACAACTCATCCTAACCATAACCTACCACAACCCACACACATCATCACCATTCCTCCCCTATCTTTCTCTCTCCCCGTGTCTATCTAAAAATCAAACCCAAATATTATTATTATTATTATTATTATTATTATTATTATTATTATTATTATTATTACTACTACTACTACGTAAAAGATCAAAACTTTCATCAAAAACCCAAATAATAATATTATTATTACATGTACACAAAGATCAAAACTTTCTTCAAAAACCTAAATAATATTTGTTGGGTCTGCTGACCTAGAGAAGAATAGATGATCTGAAAAGCCAAAACATACTATATATATATGATCATGAATAAAACAGTAGATTACATGTTGATCCCCCCAAAAGACTGTCGACTCCTAACAACTTTTGTTCTCCCAACGTCTGATGAACAAGTGCTGATCTCAAAGGTCTAATTGAAGAAACAACTACTGAGCAAAAGACTAATGAAGACACAAGGTCTGTTGGAGCCAACAACACTTAGGCTCCAACAGAGGATTCAGGACATCAGAGTTTTATCCCATCAGACGTTTAGTCATCAGTGTTTACCAATGTAACAGTACTTGTATTGATCAGATGTTTTATGTTGTTATAATTCTTTAGTTGTCATTGTCTTAGGTGATGTCAACCATAGGTCATCAAAGGTTAGGTTTGTCTATAAATAGAACAGTGCATGTATTGTTCTATTCATCACTCCAAACATTCTCTTAGACAAACATCTGTGAGTGATCAGGCTGAGGGAGAGATATTGGGTAATTATACTAATCTGTGTTGGCTAATGAGAAGTATGATTTGAAAAAAATTATCCTGTTTGTTATGATTGACAGTTTATTATTCCGCTGCACTTTCCATTTTTATCTATCTTCATACTGTTTCATTTATTAAACGTTCGTAACAAATCAAACTCAAATCCTAACAATATTATTATTATTAATACTTGTACATAAAGGGGAAATGAGGCAGTTATTGTTCTTTAGAGGAGGCCGGCGGTTAAAAAATTTCAAATAATAATAATATTATTATTACCTATACAAGCATCAAGGAAATGAGGCAGTTGTTCTTCAGAGGAGGCCAGCGGTCGACGGAAGGAGGAGGAGGGAGGGGATTTGACGGCGGGGAGGAGGAAGGAGGAAGAAGCTAGGCACGGTGGGGAGGAGGGAGGAGGGAGGAGGGCGGCGGTCGAGGAGGTTATTGAAAACAACCGTGAAATACTAAATCAACAATATGAAACATTCATCATGTGAAGGGATAGTCATTAACTCAACAATTTAAGAGGTTTAACTGTCTAATTAGTGAACTAAAACTGGTGGGTCTAACTTATCCTAATTCAACATTGAACTATAGGTTTTTGAGATCATTACCAGACAAATGAGACACTATTGCTATTGTTATGAGAAACTCAATTGGTTTCAAGGATTTATCTCTGACCCAGCTTCATGGTAAGCTCTTGACCTATGAGAGAGAGCTTAACCAGAAAAAGAAGCTTCAGGACTCTGAAAAAGTGTCTGATGATTATGTATTTGGTAATACAACACTTTTGGGTTAGGATGAGGACCTGATAATAGTAAGGATCAGAGTTATGATCATTTTATTGACATAACTTCAGGTTTTAACTCTAGTTTTAACTCTGATTCTTATTCACCCAACTATGCTTTTGCAGCAAGTGGTGGTGATATCCAGGCATCTGATAACATATCCTTTGAGTATAATGACCTTCAATATTTTGACCCTGAGGACTTGGAAGAAATGGACGTATTGCACCAACTGGCTCTGCTCAGTATTAGAACTAACAATTTCTATAAGAAAACTGGCAGGAGATACCCAGGTTTACATGGCAGGTCAAAGGTGGGGTTGGATAAATCTAAGATTAAGTGTTATAAATGTCATAGACTTGGTCATTTTGTTAGGGAATGTAGGAGTCAACATGTTACACCTATGATTAGCTAACTAAATCAAAGGCCTCAGAAAAACACTTATCAAGTTTC
Organism: Ambrosia trifida; assembly: GCA_028751855.1. Taxonomy (NCBI): domain Eukaryota; kingdom Viridiplantae; phylum Streptophyta; class Magnoliopsida; order Asterales; family Asteraceae; genus Ambrosia; species Ambrosia trifida. Next base: position 25,749,408 of record CM054123.1, on the reverse strand, counting down.
CCATAATACCCCTGGACCAAATGTGCAAAACACTGCTCACTTTGCACAGTCCTCATCCACTGTTCGTGTCCATTATGTCCAAACCACTGTTCCTCATATTCACTATGTTTAAACCCCTGTTGCTCAGGCTCAAATGCCAATAACTGCTACTCCAACCTCTGCCCCTGCAGAGACTAGTCAACAGAGCTTTTTCACACAAGGCTTTGTTGATTGGAGCAGTTTACCAGATGAGCTAACAGATGAGAACTTTGCTCTTGTTGCCAAAGCTGAAAATGAACCAGAAAATTTTTGTTTCATGACTTTGGACACAATAGTAGAAGAAGTTAAATCTGAGGATGTGGTGTCTGAGTCTGAAAATGTGACTAATGATGTTGTTGATGCAGTAGTTCCAGATGAAAAGTCTGAAGAAGAGGTTGTGAATCTCTCAGATCCATGGGGTGATAATGATTGTGAGTGCAAGTGTGATTGTGCATTGATGGTTGCTACTAAGGTATCTCCTCAAATCTTAATGATTTATGTTCAAACAAATGTGTAATAGCATTTGCAAACATTAAAGAGGTGAATGAAAACCTTAGAAAGAAAATTTTAGATGATGAAGTACAATTTGAAAAACTTTCAAAAGAGTTAAAATCAAAATTGACTGAAAAAGAATCTGAAATCAGCAGTTTTAAACATGAAGCAAGTATAACCAAAGACCAGCACCAAACTATAATAACAAAATATCAGAGTTGTAAAAAGGATCTTGAGTCCACCCAAGTTGAGTGTGAAAAATGGGTGGAATCATGCAAAGGTTTTGAAATGCTCCTCAATAAACAAACCAAAAGTCATGTGAAATTTGGCATTAGTTGTGAAACCACTGATCAAATTTCTCAAAACACTGACAAAAGGGAACCAAAGTTGGTTGAGGTTATTCCAACTAATTTGGAGGGTCAAGAAATTAAAATCACTGAACCTAATGGTAAGAAAATTGTTCTTGAAAACCTTGAGGGTTCCTCATCATTTACTGAAATTGAAAAATATCAGTTTAAACCAACTTAGTTAGATGAGTGTGATGTTCTTGAAAACTTTAAACCAGTTGATTTTGAAACCCCTGCTGGTAAGAAGACACTATTTTGGTCAAAAATTACTTGCTAGAAATAACTTTGTTTTCCAAATTAGTAAAAGTGAGGTAGAGTGCTAGTATAGTATAAACACAGTGTTATTTTCAGGATAGTGACTTATAAGTATAAATAAACAATAATATGACAACTATGCTCGGGATGGTTAAGGTAAAGTTGAGGATGGACATGTATATCCTGAGGATGTAACTGTATGATAAATCGAAGAAACAGATAATCTAAGCACAAGTACACAAGGAACAACACGCGATGTACGAGGAAAGCCCTTGATCAGTTGTAGATCACCGGCATAAAACCTCGGGAGGAGTCTAGGCTCCTGCCTTTGTCTGTTAATATTAACTAGTTTTTTATCACCGTGCGCGTTGCGGCGCGCTAAATTGAGCTAAGCAGGCTTTTTACTCTTTTATCTTTGCGTTGCGCAAAGATATGCAATTAACGAAGGTAATAACAATAGTTAAAGGGCAAACAAAGATCATTAGTTTTAATGTTACCAAAAGGAGGCATAACATGGTCTCAAATATTCCAAACCAACATGTATATATACCTGATTATACACATGAAACATTGCTAACCAAATATAAAATATAAGTTGAAACATTAATCAAAACCTGTTTCATGGTCACTAAATTGATTGCTTCCAATGTAGCTTCATCTTTCAAAGCTTGCCAAACAATTTAGACAATGGTCCCTCACTGAACATAGCTAGCCCATCCAAACCCCTTTATCGCCCCACCGTCTCCTATTAACAGGTTTAGTTTCAGTTACTGATTTACCGCTCCTTAACGGATTTGCAGGTTTGTGCCATATGAATGGGAGTCACAATTTTTGGGCCCGCCTCAGCTTCCAAAGATCCTCTACCTCTCTATGTTAAGCTCGTGTAGGTTCCTCAAATCCCATCTTGTAGTTACCATCTTTTCGACTTTTTATCATGTGCTATGTCTTGAACAATATGTTCAAGGCCCTGCACACTCTTCTCTAGAGTCACCATGTCCTCATGAGATCCACCCATGAAATCCTGCAATATCAAAAAACCTTTCGAGATAAGAAAATGTAAAAGCCATTAATATATTCAGGATTTTGAAGAAATCAAGAAAATAAAAATTTTATATATACATTCTATATCCGCATCATTATATTGGCAAAAATGCTTAATAATCAAGAAAATGCAATATTAGCTCCATGTTGTAGTGCGAACTTATAGGTAAATTACAAGACGATTTAATCTTTATAGTTACAAGACCATGTTTTAACCGCTCCATCACACAAAAAGATAGTAAATTACAAAAGTGCAAGGATATTTATTTTTATGTAAAACTCTTTTGTTTCATGGCATATAGCCCACACGGGCTTCACTAAAACTTTCAAGCATTCTTTTAAAATGTCAGTAGAGTATATTTTGTAAAATATGAAAGGATCAAATGTATTACAGATATCACGATTCTTTGACAAATTTAGCAAACATTTAAACTAAACAATGCAAAACAAAATAAAGCATATATGATACTTTGACCAAAGGGGTAACATGTTAAGTGAATTATTTTTGTAGTTTATTATGCTTAGTTTGTGGATGTTATAGAAACATAAATTTAGAAAACTCTGAATTTATGTTAGAATATAAATGTTGATGTCCTATCTTGTTATATCACATTTGAATTAACATGTTTCAATATAAACAAAATTTTGATACAAGGTCGATACACCTATGCCTTGTAAATTTAGTGATTTGTGAGTCAACACTCCAACGAATGAAAGTACAACTGCACATGCACATGTTGCAAGATTTTTTGAATACTTCACTATCATTTACAACACTACCATCTCCTCCATGTCTAACAAGTCATGCATCACAGAACACCACCCAAAAACACAATCATCTAGCAAGGGGTAAAAAATTTAGCTGAAACCAGGAATCGAACCCATTAATATTCTAACTCAAGAAAAGCCTAACTACACACATGTGAACAGAGGAATTCAGAGCCCATATTTTTTTAAAAAGAAAAATTATTCAACTGAACGATACAACAACACTTAACACAGAACAAAATAAGCAAAAGAAATGCAAAGACTGTATCAAACATGAAAAATACTCATCATCCAGAAAAACCAAGCTCAAATAAGACATCACACAGAATACCATAAAATAACAATACCCCACGTAACATATAGTTAATAAATATATCAGTGAAGGGTTCCTATACATATACCAGCATAAGAAGGCATTTGAGGAGTCCATACGGTCTTCAAAAAAAAAAAAAACCATAAATCATTGTCAATACAAAAGTCTACCCTGTAGAAACAACACAAACACATAAAAATACGACATTTATAATTGAGCTTTTATAACATTTATAATCGACGGTTAACATAGGTATCGTGAATATAGTAAAGTGGATTGAAAACCCACACGCTATGAAGCATCTGAAACGCCTAAAAATCGATGAGGGTTTCTAGTTTTACCTCAACATTCATCATTTGGCCGGAACATGAGACATACTTATGATCTAAGTTGGAATTCGACGGTAGCTGTCGTCGGGTGTGTGAAACCGGCGCAACCGCTACACCTCATGGTGGATGGAAAGGAAATAGTGTCAACGGCCATTCGTCTATTAATAGAACAAAAAAGGAGACTAGCACCCTTGATAGAACCCAAAATCAACAGAACTTAGCAGGTAGAACCAACCGGACCAATGGCCGCCACTCTATGGTTGTGAAAACAGGACCTGACAAATAGTGCCACTTACACATAAAGAATAAAGTAAAATTTTACGGAAAAGCTGGTGGTGGTGTAGCGCCTAATGTCCGAAGTGGGACTGCATAATATATTATACTATCAAATGTAATAAAAAAATTTAACATAAAGATTACTTTCATTTGATTTAAGGTAGAAAATGCATGTGATAGTAACAAAAGTTTAGGTAAAAGCGTACCCGTCACAAAAGAAGTCAATGTTCCAAAAAAAAGGCAACATTAATTTCGGCATCATCCATCAAAGGCACCTTAGAATCAGTTAACCCACAATGGTGTTGTATCAAACAAAGACAAAATTTCAGGTTACATTCTTTGTACCCCGGAGTGCAAGATTTGACCAAAGACCTAAAAAAATGTTTTCTTCAATACATATACATGAGTTGTACAGACTGATGCATGTGCAAGGCTAATGTATTCTTATAGAGGACTTATACTACATATTGATCATCTTCGAATATCCTCGCTGTAGTGCTTGCATTTTCTTCCACCTATAATGCAATCCATTTGTTCATGTATAATTTATAATAAATGCAAAACAATGTCAAATTGAAGATTATGAGAAAAATTACCTTACATCGATGGAGTTCACTTTGTCAATGACAACATTATATCACTTGCCAAAGACGAATTACAAAACCTGGTCCAAAAAACTTAAAGACCGAACAAAGACACGAAGTTGAAAAAACATAACCTCTCATACCCAGTAATCATCATACCCACCTAAGTGGTTTAAATTCATGGCACAGGTAGTTGTGAGGTCATTATTATTTAAGTTCCTAAATCTAGCAATATATCATTTATTATTAACTATTATAATTTACAGAGCACTTCAGCACTGTAAAAAAATCTATTTACACTTAGAAATATTTCAGCAGCGAATAACTTTTTTGTGTGTTGTTCAATATCCTCGTATAATAGTAATAGTTTTCATTTTTCTACTGCTTCTTTAACGCGATAAACCATACACCAAAACAAAAATAAACAAAATCACCCAAAAATAACTGCAAACATTTCGAGAATCAATTACAAATATTGCATCGAACACCTTATTTGTTTTCCTACATACTACTTACTTCACGCACACAGATCCAAATAGAAAGCGTGTACAAACCTGGAATGACACCGAAGAAGTCAATCAAGAAACCGCCACAACTCCACCACCTAACACCAACACAACTCCGGTGAAACCCACTAAAAAAATAGAAAAACAGATGAGCATGGTCCAATAAAAAGTGAACTAACCGGAATATTGGAAACCTTAGCCGTCGTGTCTTCGTCCGTTGGACTAAAATGTGAACGCGCCTAAATAGGTTTCTCGTCAGAACACCGTCGTGGCCTCTCTGTCGTCACCGGCTCCTCAACCATTTCTCTCTCTGTTTCTCATATGTCTCTGGCTTATGTGGTATATTGTTTTGAGTAAACAAATATGTGGGTGTAAAATGATATAAGTTCACATGGGTGTAAAATTAGACATATACCTTAACTATTTATGGTCGGAAGTCAGGTTTAAATCGGGACATGCAGTACCGATCGGAGCTCCTGGAGAAGAACCTTTGCTTGAAGGACCCCACCACAGCCACCGACGTCTCTAGAACCCGGGTTCAGGTTTCATCCCACCGATAAAGAGCTTGTTATGTACTATTGGCGACGAAAAACTTGTGAGAAACCCTTTAGGTTTCAGGCTGTTATGGAAATTGGTATTTATAAATGGAAGCCCTTGTTGGGGTTTTGTTGATTTGTATGTAGGTATGTGTTGATTTTGAAAGAGACGATGAGGTTTGATGAAGATAAGTGTGGATTTTGAAAAAGATGATTGATGAAGATGAGTAGGAGACGCGTGTAAGCAGATAAAGAAGGGGTGCCGGAAAGAAGCCACTTAAGTGTCAAATTGTGATTGAAGTATTGAGCGACCAATCCACGTGTTCAGCAGCGAAACCAAAAGACAAAAAAAAAAAAAATCAACAAACGGGTTTCGAACCCGGGTAGACTTTCTATAAGACAAATCATATCACCACCAGACCACTACCATATGATGTTAATATCATTAAACCAAATCATACATACAATGATTTGTGCTAAGTGTGTGAGTTTTCTATGAGCAACAGAGTATACGTGTGGTTCAGGTGTATGTGTTGTGTCCTATACTCGTCAATCATCCCCTATTTATAATACATGAAAGTAAATATGAGATCCCATGTAATTCGATGGTCTTCAATGGTCTTCGAGACTTTTTCAGGTGAACGTTAAGTAGTTACAACTGAATATAGTCCTTATACAGCTGTTTCCTCCTTTCTCGCCTATATTTAATGCAAGTCGGTTACAAGTTTGACTTCCTCTTTGAGCTAGGACTTGGCTTGCAAGCATAACATCATCATTCTTGATTTCTTTGATTGAATGTTGAAATATAGACGTTGGAGAAGAGTTACGAATCCAAGTTATAGCTTAGTTGTACCTGCAATCATATCATAGAGAGATAATTCGTTAGTCCATCATCAGGATGTGCACATGCTAAAGTATAGTTACATCCTGAAGTCTGTTAAGTCCTTCAGCATCCTGAAGATGCTATACTAAGGATATGAGGTAAAATCATCCTGAGAATTTTCACCACAAACAATTGTCCCAAAAAATATGTTTCCGTTAACATCTCAATGGTAAAAATATTTTTTAACCATAAATCTTATCTAATAATCTGATGGGACGTCTTGTCAGGATAACAGCTACATTTTTGGCGATGATTAAGTGATGACCGTGACACATGGTCATCTTCTGCCCCTATATCTAGAGCTCTCTTTCTCCTTTATAATCACATCTGATCTTTTAAAGAAGGTAATTTTTTTCTCTTCTTGTTCTTATTTTCTCTCAAACCTTCAAAAATATTAGTAAAATCCTAAAGATGGTTAAAAGAGCTACTGGAGCTTCTAGGAGTGTTGGAGTTCCAAACGACTTCATCCCCTAAAATCTCTTAAGTCATCCTGAACAGGAGCTATGTTGTTTCGATGATAAGGATATTCAGGCTTTGAAGGATTCAGGGGTCTTCCCTAGTTCTACTGTCTTTCATCCTCATGACCCTAATGCAAGATCTGATTTTGCATCCCCTACATGGGTCTGTTTTTTGTATCTTCCTTTTCAACTGGGTTTGAAGTATCTGTTCCCCCCATTTATTCAAGATTTCTTTAATACTACAGGGATGGCTTATGCCCAATCCATGCCGGAGATCTGGAGAATTCTGATGGTTTGCAATAAAATTATAGAAAAGCATGGTGTCTATCTTCGCATAGGGGACTTATCTCATGTTTATAAGTTGAAAACACATGGTTCAAGTTGCTATATTCTTCAACTTATTGAGAAAGAGCCTACCTTTTTGTTTAACGTTATCAAATCTGAGAGATCCTGGAGATCAAAGTTCTTTTTTGTAAAGAGGGATTCCATTCCTTTTGGGGATGAGATCCCTATGTACTGGTTGAAGAGTGGTAAAGGTTTTATAGGATGTTACAGTTTTTAGGAAAAAATTTTGTAGTCATCCCGAGGATGTTATTATTATTTCAAAATTTTTCATGTTTTATAGGTGCTTCCTTTACAAAACTCACTTCCAATTTAAGTGACGCTTACCTCAAATACAAAGCTGTACTCAAATTACTTGTTTCTGCTAGAACCTTTGAGTCGGAAGGAAGTCATTCATCTACCGAGATGTCTGGTGAGTGTTTACTTGTTACATCCTGAGGATGTTTATTACTTATTATCATCTAACCTTGTACTTTTCTCTTCTATAGCGAAAAAGTCTGCTTCCTTTGACCTGGATGACCTTGATAATATGGATGTGAAGGTAATCAAGCTTACTTCGCCATCAAGTTCCAAGATGACTAGTCGTCCTTCCAGTCTTCCCAAGCCTAGTGCTGCAACTTCCTCTAAAAAGAGGAAGACTACTTCTGTTATTGCCCAGGAAATCACCCCTTTTGATGATCTTAATTTCGAGGAAATTTTTAACAAGATTTCCCAGTTCACACTCCAGGTATAATGCTATCCTGAGGACTTCATTGAAATATTTAAATTAGTTAAAATTCCTAAGATGAAACATTTACCTTTTTCCTTTTCGTGATACGGTCACGAGTATTTGCTGATGTCTTTAGATGAAGTTGCCAAAGAACTTTATGATGCCCAGTCCAAACTTGGGGATGTCCAGAAGATTGCTCGTGACAAGAGCAAATATCTTGAGAGCAAGTTGGCAGAGGTGGAGACAGAACTGAAGCGGGTGAAATCAGAGCATGCCCAGGCAATGCTTGATCAGGAGAAGGAGGCATAGGAATACAGGGATAGGCTTTTGCAGTCTGCCACTATTTCCGTCTTACAGGCTAGGGTGAAAATGGCTCTTCAAGCTAGGACTTCCGGTTCAAAATTGGATGACTGGGATGTGGATGCTTGGAAGGAAAAAATCAGGAGCCTTGGTGGGAAAGATGTGGTCTATGAGCCTGTCCCTGTTGCTCATCCTGATGATGCACCTAAGGATCATGAGGATGCTGAGGTGAAAGAGGCAGAGGCCAAGGTGGTTGAGGTGGTGAAGGATCTTCCTGTGGGCGATGAAGGATGTGAAGACTAGGCTGGAGCCCACTTTTTAAATCTTTTGTGGTAGTGATTATGGTAGTCTAAGGTTGAACAATTTCTAACAATTTTTATTTTGGTATGTAATAGCTTAGGATATTGTAAGGTTTGGGATAGAGGGATCTTGGATTCAAGACGAAGCCCCAAATCTTCTTCTGACCTGGACCATAGATGTCGACCCCTGGTGGATGGGTCCTAGTTTTGGATGAAGCTAGGGGTTGGCATCGAATTTTGGCTATAATATATAAATAACATGGTAACTGCTTTTGACGCTACATCCTTGTGTTCCTTTTTTTATTCTTTTGATATCTTGCAAACATCATCAAATGTCAAGTGTAAAAGAATAATATAGATATTACCTTCATCTTCTTTCACTAATATGTCTCTAAAGTGTGATGAAGTTATTCCTGACGTCCTAAGGATGTCCCCAGTTTTTCTTCCTTTATCATCCTCAGGATGGTCTTCATTATTCAGAGGATGTCCCTAGTGCAATATCTTTTAAAGATAAACTTTGATATTTTATTTTTTTCTAGGAAACTTTAACAATAACATGTATAAAGGCAAACATTGTTATTATACTGGCGACTAGGCCTCAAATAAACTGGGTCAAGCCCATGTGTAATCTTTAGGATAATCAAAACGTAGTATCTTAAGGATAATTGGCGACAAAGCGTATTGTGACATATTGGGAATAACTGGCGACAAGGCCCATTGTAATGTCTTAGGAATAACTGGCGACAAGGCCATTGGAGACTAGGCCAAATACGAGAAAGAGACATTGAAAAATGTCTAAACCTTAAGGATTCAATGTATATTCCAAAAATAATGAAATTGACAGCCACTTTTACATGGACTGGTCCCACCATCCTGAAAATATACACGAATAACGTGCGCTCCATGCGGGGTTGCTAACCCAATGTGAAAGGTGAAAACCTTTAAACCTTAGGAAGGTGTCGGACACCTTAACGTAGGAGAGGGTGGCCAGCCCTCTAGTCTTCAAAGCGTTCCATCTTCAGGATGGTACTGCAAAATTCTCAGGATGGACTATTTCTAGACCATGTTTAGTAAAAATATAAATGATTGAAATAAGTTAAGGATAAGTACTTACATATGGAGATGATTCATTTCTGTCAGCCTTCACCTTCATCTTACTAGTTATCCGAACCATGGTTTCACTTCCAGAGAGATCCGTCATATGCATCCTTATACATGGTAATATTTCAAGTGAATTGCATTCCAAGCTCTTTGTAGAATTTCCCCTTCCATTGTTGATAACCAATATGCTCCTTTACCGGCCTCGGAATCGATTAGATATGGTCCTTCCCATTTAGGAGCCAACTTACCATCACTTGGCTTAGCGATGTTTTGGAAGGCTTTCCTTAGTACCAAGTCTCATACTTGAAATCTTCTTACCCTTATGTTTTTGTTGTATGCTTTAGCAATCCTTTGTTGATAGGTTGCCATCCTTAACTTATCGGCATCCCTGAGTTTATCCACAGTTTCCAGATCTTGTAACAGTACTTCCGAGTTGGTAGCTGCATCCTGAAGATGTCTTCTGGCTGTAGGCATGACCATCTCTGTTGGTAGCATTGCTTCTGTTCCAAAGACCAAGGAGAAAGGTGTTTGACCTGTATATTCTTGGAGGTGGTCCTATCAGCTCAAAGTACAAATGGAAGTTCTTCTGCCCATTTCCCTTTCTTTTCCCCAAGCTTCCTTTTCAAGTTATTGACAATGATTTTGTTTGAGGATTCTTCTTGTCCATTAGCCTGATGATGGACTGGTGTTGAAGTTATCATTTTGATCCCCCAGCTCTCACAAAAGTCAGTTGTCCTTTTGCTAATGAATTAAGAACCGTTGACACGAATGATTTCAGCTGGCACTTCAAATCTTGTTAGGATGTTCCTCTTGATGAATGACACCACTTCTTTGTCCCTGACTTGTACGAATGCTTCAACTTCGATCCAATTTGAGAAGTAATCAGTCATTACTAACATGAACACCTTTCCACCAAGAGCTACGGGTAGTTTTCCTACTATATCCATTCCCCATTTAATGAAGGGCCATGATGAGATAATAGGGTGTAAAGGTTCAGCAGGCCGGTGAAGAATGTTACTATGTCTTTGACATGGATCACACTTTTGAGAATATGACATGGCATCCTTCTTCATGGTTGGCCAATGGTATCCTATCCTTAGAGTCTTCAAGTATAGAGATCTTCCTCCTGTGTGGTTTCCATAATCTCCTTCATGAATGTCTTTAAGAACTTCATTTGCTTCTTCCTTGTTGAGACACCTCAAATATGGACCTGTAAGGGATTTTCTATATAAAATATTGTCTATAATAGTAAATTTCAATACCTTCATCCTGAAAGCTTTTGCATTTTCTCCATCAAGAATGACATCTTCTTGTAAATATTTTATTATAGGAGTCATCCAGGATGGATCATCTTCAACCTGAGTGGTTAGAACAGTGTTATCCTTAGGATTCACCGTCTTATCTTTAGGTTGTTCAGTGATATCCTCAGGATGTGCTTTGCCATCCTCAGGATGCCACTCTTCAATTGCTGGCTTCAGGATGTGAATAATAGGAATCTTGGATCCTTCAGGTAAATTTAAAGAAGATCCTAGATTTGCCAAGGCATCAGCTTCAGCATTTTCTTCCCTAGGTACCTATGTTAGTGTGAATTCTACAAAAGAAGTTGATAATTTTTTTAACTATTTCAAGATAAATAACTAACTTTTTACCTTTTGCTGCATAAGATCCATTAAAATGGTTAGTAATCAATAAGGAATCAACAAATACTTGTAAATTCGAAATGTGCATATCCTTAGCAAGTTGTAAACCAGCAATGAGAGCTCCATACTCTATGTCATTATTGGTTGTTTGAAATGCACATCTAATAGCATGGGGTATTATGTCCCGTTGTGGCGATTTTAGGTGTAATCTTAACCTTGTACCTCTTGCATTTGAAGCACCATCAGTGTATAGAGTCCATTTTCCTAAATTTTCATTAAATTGTTAAACTTCAGACTTTACTTCACTTAGTGATATATTCCCTTAATGATTCTCCTTTGTGGATGTGTCACCCTGTACAAATCATTTGTCAAACGTTCAAATTTTCGACTACAAGAAAACTGATTTTTAAACATGTTAATCAAATGAGCAAAAGAAGTAATAGAATAGGGAGGAACACTTAGCAGCCATTTTAAGGCTAGACCAGTGAGTATAGATCCAAATCCTTTGCATAAGCATGCTTCCTTCAAGTTTGCTGGAATGGGATTTACTTCCATCCTATCCCTGTACTGTGCTACATGCTCTTCAGGATCAGTAGATCCATCATAAAGCTTCATGCTTGGAGTCTGGAATCTCTTTGGAATCTCAGCATCACATATTGGAGGTACAAAATGAGATACCCTGTGACATGCTGAGGATACCTCAGGGATGGGTTGTATTATCCCTGGTACACTAGACACCATATCCTTGATCTTTTGAAGCTCCCTTTCCAATTGTGGACTTATACATGTATCCTGCAAAGAAGCAATATCGTTAGTACCAAAAGTACTTGAACTTAAATTGTTACCATTGTTGTATCCTCGGGATGGTTCAGTGGTATATCCTCGAGATGGCTCAGCAGTATATCCTCGAGATGGCTCGATAGTATATCCTGCATCTCTAGTTGTTGCCATCCTGGGTGCTGAAATAGTTTCTGGTGTAGAGAAACCAGTGCTCATGGGGATGAAATCTCCTTGATGAATGCCCCCAGAGATGCCAGAATTGAAATCCAACACTCTAGGCTGTAATGGAGTCCCCATGTCTTCAGCCAGTCTCTTTGAGGATGTTTTGAGAGATTGAATTTCTCTCATCAGCATCTGGTTGGTATCCTGATGTTGCTTTATTTGATCCTTTACCATTGCAAACATGGAAAGGAACTCATCATTTGACACGAAAACAGGAGGAGTGGACCTAGATGTTGCCATCCCAGATCTAGCAGTATTAGGAGCAATACTTCTGGTAACTTTTCCAGAATTCTTAGGAAAGGTGGGAGGAGGTGGTAGAGTCACATTTCTGACTGAGGTTGTAGATGGTGTGGAAGAAGACATAGATTTTTGGTTTTAGGCCATAGTTGTCAAGATTTTTGAAATAAGTTGATTGAGAAATAATTTTAACAAAGTTTTTGTTAAAAATAGCACCACTTGTCCCCACGGTGGGCGCCAAATTGTTTTGGTCAAAAATTACATAGTAAAAATAATTTTTTTTTCCAAATTAGTAAAAGTGGGGTAGAGTGCTAAATGTGTGAAATGTGATAAAAACTTAGTGTTATTTCCAATATGGTAGTTTATAATGACAAAATAACAACAATGTAACAACTATGTTCAGGATGGCAAAGGTATGGTTCAGGATGGACAGTTATATCTTGAGGATGTAACTGTCTGTTACTAGACTATAGTAACTGAATGTAAATGAAAGAAAGCAAGCCAACAACACTCGATGTATGAGGAAAGCCCTTGATCACTTGATGATCGTCGGCACAAAACCTTGGGAGGATTCTAAGCCCCTTGTTAATATTAATATGGTAAAAAGTGTTACAACTTTGGAAGTATGATGAACGAACTATGATTACAATGAATGTGTAGTGTTGTGTGTGTGTGTGTGTATGTAGAGAGAATATCAGGTGTTTTCTAGCTACTATCAAGTGTTTGATAATGTGTAAGTGTCCTATTTTTGTTCATTATACCCCTATATATAGTTTACACGAAAATAAATAGAGGATCCCATGATATCCGCCATCTTCAATGATCTTGTGGACTGTTTCAGGTGACCGTTGAGGGTGTTTGAACTGATATGGATGTTGGATAACAATTTCCACCTTTTTCACCTAGCATCCATCACATTGACGGTTACACTTTGACTCACTCTTTAAGCTTATACGTCAGCTCCTGCATCCTTGACATCTTTGACTTTGTTGCGTGTCATTTTGTCGTTGTGGGATTTTATTTCTGGTTTTGTATTCGGACTACTTTTGCTAGCTTCTTGTTAGCGATTTAATAAAAGTTTCGTTGGCTGTTAATATTAGAACAAGGTAATTCGTTAGTCTATCCTCGGGATGCACATGTGTTAGAATGTTGTTACATCCTGAAGTCTGCTTAATCCTTCATTGTCCTGAGGATGTCACATAGAATACTTGAGGTAAATCCATCCTGAGGATTTCACCACCAACAAAGCGTATATCTTTTTTTAAAACTGTTACTCACCAAATCTAAAAAACATAAGCAGACAAACAACTTTGGTTTGTTTAGTAAACACCAAATTAAAAATTCAATTATCTACAGTCAGTTATGTTTATATTGTTATCATAGTTAGTTGTTATGATGTTTATTACAATGTAATGTAAAATGTTCTTATTAGTTTAACCTTATAGATTTGTATGTTAATATATATTTTAATTACTATATGTTGTTACTTTGTAGTATAATGTAATTATGTTATACATGGGAATATATAAATTAGCAGATGGTCATTCTATTTCAACAGATGGTCATTTTATTTCAACAGTGTAACATCCGGCCCCTCGGCCGATGTGGGATTTTCCTGGGGTGTCACAAACATACAGATATGGTTGAGCAGATGTTCAGCCCTAAATATATATGTTTAAAATTGATGTTTTGGGTTTTTGACAACATTAATTTATTATAATTATTTCTTTTATTATTAATTAAATTAAATGCTTATTTTCTCTCTATAAAAGTAGAAGGAAGTGGCATTTGTATTTTCATATCTTTTTCCCTTAAAAGCATTTTCACATTCTAAATCTTTATTCCATATTCATAACGATCTTAATAATGATATTATTTTCAAATGCATTCCAAACACTCATCAACAAACTATTGTTAATAATCCGATGTTAGTGTTCAATTTGGAATTGGTGTTCTCGGAAAATTCTTACAAACAATCAATATGTATTGGCCAGAGAACTCGGCTGTTGACATATGAAGGAGATCGGTCATAAACATAAAATAACATGTTTATACTCTTCTTTCTTTGTATTGAATTTTGGAAAGGATTCTACCAAAGTTAGAATTTTCATTTTAGTTTGTTAACTCTAATATTGTAAAATGCGTTACTTGGCAATATAGTGTTTTGTTGGTATATGTTTCAATATTGGTAGACTTTGGTGAAAGATATGGTAATTTTACTTCAACATACTTTTAGAAATACTTTAGCAAATGTTCAGCCATAAATATTTTTAAAAATGAAGTTTTGTTTTTCTGTCAACATATCCTTTTAGGAGAGTTTGTTGATATTAACAATTTAATAATTGTTAGATTACTGATTTGGAAATAATATTTTGAATATCTAAGAGTTGTTAGCATTTTTTTAATAATTCTCTAGATTCATGATTGGTTTGTTTATTTATTTATTTATTTTCTTATAAAGTATTATTCATTTCGCAAAATTGTCGTATTACATCAAAATATAGGGTAGTGTTTAACTTTTATTGGTTCATTTTTTTAATTAATAATACATATTAAATTAAATAGATAATACATCTAAAAATATAAAAAGTCATATAATATTGAAATTTAAGTCGACATTACAAACAACAAAAAAAAGACACCTAATAATATTTAAAAAAAAAAAATTCTAGCTATAGTTGTTTTGTTAATGACATTATATCTAACATCTGTTGCTAAATAAATATATTAATAATATTTCTAAAAATTGTTCATAGAAATTATTAAGTATTGTAGAGTCAAATTATATTAACAGATGTAACCTATGTGGCTATGTATATGTACAACATTATCAGGCGCACGAATTTAAACTTTGGAGCCAAATTTTAATGTTAACATAGAAAACTGTGTTTTATTAATTATTATGCAGGTATAATCATAACAAATAGCTTCCCTTATAAGTTTGCGAATATCTAATAGTAAATTTAGTTCAATTATATAGAATAATCAATATTTTTATAAATAGTAAAACAGTGCTTTGTTTTCTAATCAATTTCAGCGTAAAATATTAAGAGTCGTGAGTGAAAATAATAATGACGATCTTGATACTCGATTTGTTAAACTCGCGTGAAATTTTGTTTGTATTTAAGTAATTTTTTCTATTGATTGATATTATCAATCTGAAATAATCTATCGACTATACTTATAGAAAAAATAAATCTATTCAAGATGGAGCAAATTGTAAACTGGGAATTTTCTGTTCAGAACTATTGTTATATTGTGTACATGAATAATAATACACAATATGTTTATGGATCAAAGGAAACCATAGGTCAAATGGATATTGTATTTTTGAGAAGAATGTTTGAAGTTGGTAGGAACATTTGGTTAAGGTATTCTGATGAACCGTTAAATGAAAGTGGATTAGAGTTCCCCTATGAGAATGGGGCATAACCGCAATTGCTACGTTAATACCGTCTAGTTGCCCTATGTCTGTTCAATCGAATAATGGAAGTTAACGGGGAAAGTCACTGGACCCGCTTTTAATGGGAACGTTGGAAGAAATAATTGCTGATGAAGAATGGATTCAGCCATATCGTGTAGTAAGTTGGTTTTACTTTCCTGAGTATGAAATGGTGATGGTGATGGTGACGTATGATAATGGTTCGGTGAGTACATACCACAGATTGATGGTTGAGTATTCTAATGATTTAGAGTTTCTTGAAGAACTGGATCAGATAAGAATGAGTAACACCAGGCGCACCACATTTCATCTTAATTTAGAACAAATGATTAGACTTAGGATTATGTATTTGAATGAACGAGCGGAAAAGTTTATTGGACATTAAATTGTATCATTTTTTTTCAGTTTTTATTTATTAATAAAATTATAATATTATTAGTATATTTATAATTTTTATGGTTTGTTATTTTTGAAGTTTAGAAATACTTAATTTATCGTCTGTTGATGAAAATTTGTAAAGAATGTATGTATCAACATTTGTTGTTAATATTCTTTAGTTGTTTTAATATATGCAACAGACCTTTAGTTCATCTGTTCATGCAGTTTGTATAGATCTCTCGATGAATCTGTTTGATTTAAACGTCTCTTCAGTTCGACATTACTTTAATAAAAAGAAATTGTACAACGAACCTTGGGAATTAAAGAGTGTGCTTACAATTGCAAGTGACATTTTGGTAATAATTGTGGACAGTCCTGATTTGTAACAAAATCTTTATTAAAGATTTAGACCCTCGATTGTCAAAATCATGATTACTTTTTTGTTAGTCATTTCATTTTTTATATTGTAATTTAAATTATTAAAAATATTATTTTATTATAGTCATTTCATTTTTTATATGTAATTTCTTATGTTGTTTTGTTAGTCTTTTATATGTAATTTCTTTGCTCGGATTATGTAAATGTATTATTTAGCAAAATTATTGTTTGTTATTCCTAACGTCTGTCGGTAGACAAATATCTTAGTAATATTTCTAACATCTAATCATAACAATAATTAAATTATTCAGAGCGAAGTTATATGAATCTTCCGCTATAAGCTTATCTTCAGTGCTTTAGCAAGTCATATATTAATGTTACGTTATAAGTTTCCCTTGAAGCTTCCTTTATAAGCTTTCCTTCATTTATATGGGACTTTACAATCTATTTGTCTGATGGACGTTTGTAAGTAACTTCATTGGAGCTTCTACTTTCAATACTAATTTATAATTACGTAGGTTAGTATTGAAAGTATGAGCTTCAGTCATGTTACTTACAAATGTTCAATTGTTCATATAAATTAGTATTGAAAGTCTCATTTATAGTGATTTTACTTTTGATTCAATTGAATATTTTCAACATTGAAGATGTCTTCTTCTGGATATAAATAAAAGTGCAGAACAAATACTTCAATAAGTAACTTTGATTTTTTATTCCACGTTCTGTTTTCCAGTAATTGCTAGATCTATGTTGTTGTTTCCAGGGTGAAAAGTAGGAAGAGGTTGAAAATTTTAATTTGTGATAAGGAAAAACAAATTTGTAAAAACATCCCTAATGTGTAGTTTTGTAAGTTAAATGTTTTATGTTATTTCTTAACAAACAAGTTAAATTGTTTATTCTATTTAACAAATTTGATGATAAATCAACTGTTGTGATAAATTAGCACATTATATATATAATAAAATGAGGATATTTTAAACATTAAGAGACGTTTGTGTCACAACATCTGTTGACAACTCAACAGATGTTATAAACCAAATGAGGATATCTTTCAATATTGTAGAATGGGTCAATGAGATTCTTTTAATCTCAACAGAAGCTCGAATTGCAAATGTAATGATTACGATTTGAACTTACTTTATTCACAATATTATTATATTATTATATTATATTATTATTTTTGTGTTTCAATTGTCTTTCACTCTATAAAAGGCCCCAAAAGTTAAGTTCAAGTTTATATTTAGTTCAAATGAAACTTATACTTGAAAATTAACTTTACAGATATATACTTTATTCACCCTATAAAAGGAGCGGAAATACCAATAGTCATTTTCCATCTTTATCTGCCTTCAACTCTTTTCACTTTCAAACTCTCTATCCATTATGCATAATATATTATGTTCAAATGTCCTTCCACCAATATTCTCAAAGATTCTTACAGTCAAAGAAAAATAGATTACCAACAATCCGTTAGTAGTGAACTTCGAATTGATGTTTTTCGATGATTCATACAGTCAAAGAAAAACATCAATCTATTTTTACTACATCCAAATCCTGTTTAAAAAGTTTAGACTGGGTTTTTAAACTTCATGATGTTTAGCTAGAAAGGGTTGTCAACGTTTGTTGTGATTATATTTAATGCAAGTGCGACAGAAGTTGAATACCGACCTTCGTTTGTTCGTGTTTTTGTTTCGATGTCTATGACAAGGAAGATCATTGTCCAGCGTTTGTTTATTAGAAGCGTTCTTTTGTTGAGTAATAATTGTTTTAAAAAAAATATACAGGATTCGCGTGTTTTCAGAGGTTGTTTTATGTCAGATCTTACTAAACGAATTTTACTTACAACTAAAGCTTGGCTGCTTGATCTAGTTTTTACTTGCAACATCTGTTATCCCAACACAGCTCTCACCCATATGTTAATTTATCTTTCCATTATTGTAACCCCCTTCAGAATTAAACATCTGATCAATAATATTAACTGGTATCATGACAGTTTTGTTTTGTGATGTTTAAGGGATTTTTGTATCTTATATGCTTGTGTAAGTTGGATATTTTCAGTAATCAGTAAAATGATTGAATTCCAATAATAAGTTTCATTTCTATTGCAGTTTTTTTTTTTCAATATCTGTTGACACCTCAACACTTGTTTGTACAGTTATCATCGTAGAATTTTAAGGGTCTCGACCATTTGTAATTATGAACTTGAAAAGACTAATATTATTTAAATTTATATTGTTAAAGCAACCAATATCAATTGTATTTTGAAGTTTAATTGTTTATTTTCTTTGTTAAACTATAAAATAATATTAACAATAAAGTTTTATGTCATAATTACTTTTTATATATTTTTTGGAAGATATTAGTTAAAGTTAAGAATTAAAAAGTGTGTATAAACATCTGCTTTCCAATTAATAAGTGTAATCGTTATTGTAGTTTTTTAAAAATATATAATAACATTACATAAATAATGCTAATTCTAAAGGAACATCTGTTTGAAGTAGGGGTGAGCACAAACCGGGTTGACCCGAAATTAACCAAGACCCGGCCCAAAAAATACCCAAAACCGAACCGATATGATGTAATCAAGTTGGTATTCGGTCCTTGTCTTCTCTAGAATTCGGTTTCGGGTCGGTCTCAGGTCTTGATAGAGAATAACCGACTGAAACATGACCGGACCAGAATTCAATAACCCAGCAAGTTTAAATCTCTGTGTAATTCATGACAGTTCCAGAAAGAAGAAGAAACAACATAAAAACAACATTAATTCAAAATCTATACCTGTAATAAGTATGTTTTGCTTTTTGAAATCACTAATACTCATTTCTTCAAAACCTCTCAAGAGCCATGGCCTTGTTTTGTTTTCCACATAAATACTCAAAAAAAGAAAATGGAAGATGAGAAACACTAAAGTAGATATATCTTAACCGAAGAAACTAGATAAATATTAAAGGTAAAATAAAAGGGATGTGATCTTTCAGGTAAGTTAATGGAGAAACTTAATATATGATGTAGAAAAAACTGTAAACCATCCTTACAATTTTTTCTCATAGTTTTTTACCTTTTCTTTTCAAGTAACTTTAAAACTTACATCTAGTTAAACTATTTATTTAAGTTTAAAAACCGGGGGCTTCTAAAAGCTGATAAATTCTCATCAATCAATCAAGTACTTTTTTTTTTGAACGATCAACTAAAGTATTGCCGGGTACTCTGTACGTGGCCCCCAATGGTCGAAAGGGCCCAGATGGCCTCTAGTCCGTACAGACAGAGCCCTTCGGCCCACCCGTCTCCAGTTCCAGGGAAAACCCGGTCCACAAACCCGCCCGAAAGCACGACGGTAGTGAACCGGTAAAACCTGGAGGGATCAGGAGTCGAACCCATGACCACAAGGGTCAAGGGTCTCTCCATCACTTCCCAACCACCTACCCCACCACAAGGGTGAGGGTATCCATCACATGCCTTCCGTGGGAATTGAACCCGGCTCCCCCAAAGAAAGAACCGGCCCTTTTACCACTAGGCCACATGATCAGGATATCAATCAAGTACTATTTAATATATATTTAAAATGACAAAAAAATTATATTATTTTCTTTTAGTTTTTAAATAACTTAGGCAACAACATAAAATATTATTTAATACTTTGTATAAATATATAAATTAAATTTATATACTATTATCTATCTAATTTAATATTATCTATGTATAATTACCTTCACCTTCACCTTCTGTGGAGTGGTATGGTGCCTAATCATAGGTGAGTTAGAGCATAATGGTCACAAGTTCGAGTCTTGAAGGATACCAAGTTTTACTGATTATTCATTGTCGTGCATTCGGACGGGTGGGTGGTCGGGTTTTCCCTGGATGGGTGGACCTGGAGGACCGGGTGCCTCGTGGGTATCCTGAATTCGTTATAAAGGGATTGCCACAGAAGCCCGTGACGACTTTGTTGGCAATTCAAAAAAAAAAAAATTATCTGTGTATAATTATACATGATTTTTTTATTATACTTTGACTATTAATCAGGTTAATGTTTTAAAATGTAATCATATTTTTTACTCTTATAGGACTATGTACATACATTTTTACAATTATATTTAAACTATAAATAAATGCATTGAGAGAAAATATATAGAGCATTTTATTAACTAAATATTAAGTGGAAACTAGACTACTGTTGGTCTCTTATACAACATATATTTATATTTCTTTACAAGAACTAATTATTTTCATACACCTCCTCTCTCCCATCTTCCCAATTTATTCATAATTTATTCTCAAAAAGCATTCAAAAATAACTTATACTGGTTAGTTCAGGAGTTTAGGACGACACAACATCATCTTCTCCACAATCTCTTACACCGATATCCAAGCCAAGTTTTCAACACCGTCTTTCCCTCCATTGTTATCTATCTTCTTCAACCCATCAGTGAAATGCTAAACAAACTGATCGTCCATCATCTCCATTGTTACCTGATGTAGCTGAACTCATTTAAAATCATGGTCAAATCTGGACAACATTTCGGTCTCGGTTTTACACGACTAACCGAAGCACCGAAAACGACTCAAACCGAAACCCGAAATGAGTTATAGGTCCAGTTCTCGGTTATTGATTCTATATGTATTTCGGTCTCGGTTCGGGTCGGGTTTAACCCGGTTCGGTTCGGTCTCAACACTTTGCTCAGCCCTAGTTTGAAGGAAACTGTTGAAGGAATATCTGGTTGAATCAACAACTGTTTGTATTAACAACTGTTCTAGAAAGATCTCCTTAACAGAGTGTCTACAGTTGAACACATGTTACCAAATAACATTTGTCTTGAAACTGATTAGTGACTTCTTAATTTCATGTTTAGTAAACAGACCATAACAATTGGACTGTTAATAACTTTTATATTTTGGAGGAGTATAATTGTCTTAAAAAAAACATTCTCTTCACATGTCATCAGAAGTTTGTTTCATCATCTGTTGCTTGCTTCATCAGTGTATAATTCTACGCTGTTTCATTAATCGGTGATTACGTGTGGCAGAAGTATAAGCATCAATGAAAGGATTTGCAACTTTACTTCGATTTACTCTTCACGTGTTTTCAAACGTGGTTTCATGTAAGCATTAACAGCTCTAAGGTGTATAAATATATAAATTAAATTTATATACTATTATCTATATAATTTAATATTATCTATGTATAATTACCTTCACCTAGTATTTAATTATTTTGTAAGGTATAAATTTTTATTTTATTTTATATTGTTATATATAATGTTTTAAATGTTTGTAGGGGCATTATGCCCCGGGCATACATGAAATTGCCCCTATAATAAATATACCGTTATGTGACAGATGTATCATTTTTGATGTTAGGCAGGGGGCATTCTTATATGTTTTGTGAGATGATTAGCTACATCTTAGAGCATTTATATTAGATTGCTCATAATTTTTTAAGTGAATCCTTCATATTTTATGATGATATTTTATGATGAGGTTGTGAATGGAGGAGATGAGAAACCTACTGTTCATTGAGATACTTGGGGAACACGGTTTTCCTATAATTATTTTTTAATATTTGATGAAAGTGGTTATGAGGGAAAAAATAATGATAAAAGTATAAAGATATATTATTTAATAAAATATATTGATTTTTAATGCTAATACGTGGACGGAGATGAAACCACTATGTGAATGCAGGGGCGGATTAAGCAGTGGCGCAGGTTTGTAGGGGCAGGGAGCGGCGGCCGACCCCCCGGATTTTCGCGCAGAAGTTCCGATTATATAGTATCCGTATAGAAAATCTTGAAAATATAGGGTTTCGACCCCCCGAAACTGGTTTTCGACCCCCCGAAACCAGTGACTTCCGAACCCCGGTGATTTACGACCCCCCAAACCTTCGGGTCAAGCTTCGCCACTAGGATTAAGCCCTTCGGAATGGGTTCTCAGAAACCCAGTCGGTTTTGAAATAGTAGTACTAATATATATATAATACAAAAGGAACTCATAAATAAATTTAGTAGGAACTCAAAACTAAATATGTGAAGTTTTCCAATGGTTGAGGGTGCCCATTTTGATAGCAAGTTCCCTCGTTCGAATCTTGCAAACTGCATCCAAGTTTGTGTTTTTGCATTCTTCTTCTATTCTTTTTTCTAATTTAAAACCGACAATAGGAAGAAAATAAAAATACGTTAAGGAAATGATACACAAATTCTTTCGTTGATGCTTTAATCATTTATGCAATTAAAGAAAAGAATGACAAATGAGATTTTTTTTAAAGAGTGTTTGTTAGTTTTAAGCTTCATATATATTACTTTTGTTACAGCCTCTATACAACATTTCAACTTGATTTTTGTTAAAAGGAGAAATGTAAAGGAGTTCTGAACATTCGATTTGAGAACAAACATGGGTAGCAAAATTTCTATGAACAATAGAATTCATAAGTAACTTTGAGGAAATGTTGTAAAGGAAGAAAAGTAATATGAAACTAGTTAATTAACATGTCCTCATTTGTGGGTGTTTAGTCTGTATAATTATGTTAAATTATTTTTTTAGGAAAGGGCTTCAGTTTTTCGGTTTGGTTGAGGCATAGAAATCATTGGGCCGTCCACGTCATCTTCAAGGAGTAAACCCTTATAAATAGATTTTGATGATCTTTCATCGAATCCATCCCGACTTAAACCATCAAAACTACCCGAAATTATTGTATATATTTTTATTATGTAATGAACCTTACCCGATCCAAACCGTCGAACCGACCCGGAATATTTTATGTTCGGTCATATGAAACTGTAGAATCTAAAAAAGGGAACCCATTGGAAAAAATTTCTGGATCCGTCACTGTGTGAATGCAGTTAAAATTACTCAAAACAATGTGTAGTCTTGAGTCAAAAGACATGACATGCAGCTTTGCATTCCCAGCACACGTTGACCCAGTCTTCTCCCATGCCCAGTATTTGATACTCCAAGACTTGGTGCCAAAGACTACTCGCTGAACAAAGACTTCATGAATCAAAACAAATTTAAACATCAATTAATATAATATATAAATGGCTTGCGGCACTCTTGTGGCCAAAAGAAAATATTAATATCGGTTATTATACTCTCATCTGGGCCGGTAGAGCTGAAACAGAATGATAGAGAAGAAGAATTATGTGGTTGGTCTGATCATGTTTTGGTTCTTGTTAATCATCTCATTATCCAGTAAGTAGATATATTCATTTGTACATACAACTCTTCAGTAATCTGCTAATATATGAAACCTGCATCACATTAATTCTCTTTCACACAGATGGACAGCCATCACCACCTCCACGTTTTAACACGGCACATGGAAAGCCATCACCTCCTCCACCAAAGTATCAAGGTTCACATCCACCAGGCGAACCACCATCTGGTAAGCAATCAGGCCATCTGGTCTATGAGGCTCTGAATAGAAACAGTCCAGTCTGTGGCAGCAATTGTGGAAAAATAAATTATCGTGATGCTGGAAGAAAGTGCAAGACTGATAACACACGTTGTAGGAATTAGTTTAGCTGCATTGTGTTGGTTGGTTGTATCATTATTTAAACACATATATTGTGCAATATGTTTCCACTTACATCTCAACATTATAAACATGCATGCTAGCTTCTCAAATAACGTATAAGTAACTATTAGATCACAACAAGATATAATATGTGCTTAATTATTTATGCTTGGTTTAGAAAATGATGATTTTTCTACACAATTTTGACATTTGATCAAGATGACAAGAGCTTCTTCGTCTCGGACATGAATGATGCCACGAAATCGTCCAACAATTTATCGTCTTCCTGATAAGATCCCTACAATATAGAAATTGAGAAAAACAGGAATCACCTAATTAACAAAACATAAAAAACATTAATGGATTTAAAAAAAAAAAAAAAAAAAACAATCACTAACTTGAGATATAAAATCTGTGTGGTTTGGTATATTAAGCATACTAAGACACGGTTACGTATTAAAACAATATAAAATCTGTGGAGTTTTGTGTTGGAATTTTAGAAGGTGAATGGAGGTTTAATCTAATGAAATTATAATTTAGTGAAATTATAATTATTGGTAAAACTCCTCATGTGATGAATTGAAGAAAAACTCTTTATTAGAGTTAATTTATTTATAATACTTGATTGTAGTTTTAAGAGTAAATTAAGTGTATAACTCTTTATGTTGTTAATTGAAACTCTTGAGTAGAGTTAATTGTTTTATGACACTTGATTATGGTTTAACAACTAAATTAAGTGTCTAATTATGTTAGACTCTTCATCCACCATTGACTCTTGTATATAAGAGACTTTTGTGTCATATATGTGAGATGAGAATACACATAAGAATATACATGAGAAATATTCACTAAGAAACTCTTGCAACACTCATAACTCTAGAGTAGCAACTAAGTATCGATTATTTTTCAGGCAAGTGGGATAGTCCGGCAGTGCCCCATCTTCACTGTTTCGAACCGGTGTACCCTGGGAACAGACGAAGAATCTGTTTAAGGGAATTGTGTCAAACACAAGCCCGGTTCACTTCTATGATTTTGTTTTCTTTTTATATTTTGCTGCAGCAAGTATAGAGATTCTGATGCATGTGAGCTGCATATTAGAGAGGCGTGCAGCGATTACAATGTAAGTTTCCCAACAAACTTAAACAGAATAGTAAACAAACTTTCATGTTCTTCCTAAGGAATTTGGGTTCGCGAAAGTTTGTAAGTGTTTTCTTTTGGTACATCGAATTGGATTACATTCATGATGAGAATGCAATCTTTAATCCGAAAGATTGTTTGACAAAACAAATTTTTGATTTAATTTTCAGATTCATGGGTTTTGAGTTGTGTTTAGATAAACCGGACTAGTAACATTTTTAATATGTGTTTAAACAGATTTTGAAATATTGAATTTCTAATGAAAGTATTAGAAAAAACACAATATTTGTAAACCCATGTAAAACATTTGATAACGGTTTCTTTCTAGTAAGTGTATTAGAAAGATAATTTCAAAGTATTTGAAATGTATACATTTTCTAATAAGAGTATTGGAAAATAAAGGGTTTCAAAATATAAGGTTTTGAAACATGTATTTCTAACAAGCATGTTAGAATCGACGACGATGAAAGAATAACGTGTCATGAAACATTTCTAATATGCGTATTAGAAATTATTATTTACAAAATCATAAGTTTAATTTGTAAACTTATACATTGATTTCTCTAACGGGCATGTTAGAAATTGAGGATTTTGTAAAGACATAATAAGATGTTTATATTTTATAACAAGTGTGTTAGAAAAGATTATTGTACAAAATACACAAAAGTGTTGGAAATTTTTATTTTGGAAAATTTTGTGAAAATAAAAAAATTATAAACTTATTTTGTTTTATTGAAGGTTTTAGTAAGAATACTAACTAAAACTCCAAAGTTGAAAATTAAAAATAATAAGAATTCCATTAAGTTGGGTCAAATATTCTTAAAGGTTTTAATGGGGTGTTTCAACTCATGGGTTTTTGGAGAATTGGGTGTTTCAACATTTTCCAACATTAAACCAGTGTGGTTAAATTTGACGGTTTCTAACGAGTGAGTTTGAAACGGGTAAATTTTGGAAAATCCAAAGTTAATGCCATTTATGTAAATGGTTTAATTTTCTAACGAGGGTGTTAGAAACGGTTTATTTTATGTAAACAAACAAGGTTTAAAACGATTGTCATAATCGTGTATTTCTAACAAGCAGGTTAGAAACGGTTGAGAATATAAACAAATGACCTTTAAAATGATTTTGGTAATCGTTTATTTCTAACGGGTTTGTTAGAAAAAGGTTTATTTGATATAACCAAACTCTATATGATGAAATGTGTAATCGTTTGCATTCTAACAAGTATGTTAGAAATGGTTAATTTTGAAACCGTATATGTTTATATGGTACACGTATAGTTTCTAATGAGTGAATTAGAAACGTTAATCATGAAAACCATATACTCTAACAAGTGAGTTAGGAATGGTTTAAATAATAAAACTATATTAGAGTTTATGGTTTTGATTTGTAATCAAAACATAAATATGTATAGTTTATGGAAAATACTTGTAAAAGTAGAAATGTTTTGAATGAATAAAACATGTCTTTTGCAAATTATATATGGCTTGATACTTGTATGAGAAGTATGATGACTTGAACCATATAATAGTCTAGAGAGACTATTTAGTGTAAAACAACTCGATGTTGTTTTGGACATATTTACTTGTTCGACTACTTGTGAGTAGTTAAGTGTAAACAACTTTGTTGTTTTGAACAGTTTATTAAGAGAGTACCTCGAAACATGCCACAAGATGATATAATTGCTATTATTTCGTCGACCGATAAAGTGTTGAAGAGAATAACACTTTGACATTTGATGTTTATATATCATTATATGAATCCGTGTAAATATATATGTAATATATTATATATATTTTGGATTATATTGAAATTATAATTTGGTAAATTATAATTATTAATTGGAATCTCAAAGTGGTGAATAAAGAGTAAACTCTTGGGTAGAGTTTCATGTTTTCTAATAAAGTTTTTATGTTACTTTATTAGAGCTTTTATGTTAATTTAATAAAATTAAGTCTCTAATTAAGTGACTAAGAAGAAAAACTCTTAATCCATCCCCATTGAGATAATCATGATCAACGTGGCAAGTGTATTGTGGTTAAATACACGAAAACGAGATATGTTGTCCAATGTTGAGAGCATCAACATAGAATTGAACAAATGTATTTTCGACGACTATAACATATGATTGGAATATATGTTATTATTCATAAGTCTTTGATAAATACTGCGAGATTTATTATAAAAGACTTAGAATAGTGATGAATGTGTAGAGTCTCTACAAACCATCAATGTTGGTTGAATTATACGGAGGATTCGTGATACATTTTGGGAAAGTCACCCAATAAATAGTTTCAACAAAATATATACATATCCCTTAGGCATATGTGAATGACATGTCGTTGAGTGTCAATCTAATTGAATTGTTGATGATGAATATGTTCTTCAAAGTGACTTATATTAAGACTTATGTTTAAGTCCTAAAGAGTTAATGGTGAAGCCTTGGAGATTAAAGGCAAACGAGTCTTGATCCTAATGGATGGAATTAATTATGGTTTTGAAGCATTCTTTAAACCAAGGTTTTGGAATGGTAAACAAAATCTCATTTTGTGTCTAAACTAAGACGTGAATGTTAAGAAGCGATAGTGAGTTATCTCTTAAGGCTGTGAAGAATCAGAATGAATGTAACATTCGCTAATTTTCTAATAAGTTAATTATAACTTTGGGGTGTCTAAAGTAACAATAATCCATAGTTGAAAATCGCCTAAAACCATATTTTTTTTTGTCATAACGTTTGGGTAGTGTTGTAACACCCTATATTTTTATAAAATAAATTTATTATTTAATTGAAATGACTTAAATGATAAAGAATTGATAGTTTCTTAAGAATATCGATTCAAAAATAATAATAATAAAATGCTAACTTGGACGCAACTAATGGAGCATTAATGAAAAAAAAAGTAATTAGTATTGTTTTCTAACAATTATAACTCATAATTTTAATATAATTAATGCTACTAATAAAAGGTTTGAAATGTAAGTTTTCATGGAATTCAATAAATTTGATTATTTTTTAAAACCGTCGAATAATAATATGGAGAGTCACAATACTAAATAGTGCTTTTATAATATTACAAGGTATAAAGGACTTAATGTTTTTTTTTAAATGCAGGTATGTAACTGATTTAAGAAGCTAATTTAGATTTTAAATTCAAATCCTTCCTTGTTTCCTATATTGTCATTCATCGTAAATGAGTATTACTACCTAGAAAATTGTAACCGATCACATTAAATTTACTAAATTATCGTTTCATTTGAACACTAATTACAAGGAATTAAAATATGATGAACCTCTCATCATGGCCTTGAATTTAAAGAGTTTACCAAAACATGAATGTGTGTATTGGGATGCTATATATACTCATACTACATCAATATTTTTTTTCACACTTCATAAACCCACAACAAACTAAATGAAATCGAGTTCCAAAAGTCTTTAAATCAGATGCAAACCTTCGACCAAAACCTCTTTGTGTTCGACCTTTAATCATACTTGTTGAATTCCTCGGAATTCCCATTACTTAACTCACGACCGCTTAAGTTGATTTTGATCGCTTTCGTAAATTGTGAGTATATCTTTCCCCTTTTTATTGTTTTACTATTTTGGGGTGATTCATGTACCATTATTATTAAACTTATGTGTATTATTTATAAAGCAATGTGCTCATTGATATGTTTTGTGTGAATTGTATGAACGATTTGTCAAAGTCATTAACCTTTGGGCCGCACCTAACAATGAGTAGTACTACGAATTATATCCCTTGGTTGACTTACGTGAACGAGTTAAGTCTTTGGTCATAGTTATGGTTTTTCTTGAACGATGTGTGAACGATTATTGAACGATGTGAGGCTTGATTTTGACCCTTTTACATATTACATATCTCAAAGCACATAAATTGCGAAACATTTTTCGATTATATGTATTCAAACAGGGTATGCTCACCAATACATTTTTGTATTGACCAAATTATTTTCGTACATGTTTCAGGTTCTTATGAGATCACTTCTAAGCTTTTGGAACTTAGGCTTAGATTGAGATTTACTGTATTTAGTTTAGATTACTAGTTTTTAATTGTTGTATTTCTTTTAATGTAATAAATTATTCAATTCAATGTATCAAAATTTACATTTCTAGTCCATGAGCTATTGAATAATCGTCACTACGTGACACCTCGATGTTTCCGTCATCGGTTGGGGTGTTACAGATTGGTATCAGAGCAAGGTTTATAGGGAATTAGGTTATTAGAATGTCTTTTAGCCTAGTCTATTACTAAGCTTACTTTCATGAGTCATCTCGTGTATATTCCTCTTTATTCTTATATTTTCTTTCTAGGTATTTTTGCTATGATACTTTCTCGTTATTCTTTCGGTATTTTGCTTAGAAAAGAATACGCTCGTATTTCACAAATGAAACGATAGCGCCAAGTTAGGAGTGACATCCATACCTTGATGATTAGTTTCACTCCTCTATATGTTATTTATCTTAAGAATATGTCTTTGAGATAGAAGTGACATCCACACCTCAAAGAGTATTTCCTTCAAAAAGGAACTTAACCACTAAGCTGGGGGTGATATCCTTAACTTAGTGATTGGTTTCATTCCACAATAATTTTCACTTTTGAAATAACATCTTTGAGTTAGGAGTGATTTCCACATCTCAGGGATCTATTTCTACATCTCGTTTTTAATCTCGCTAAAGTTTTGAAATTCACTAATATCCTCATTTACACAATACTAATTTACACCCAGTTTAGGGAAGCCTATTCACTAGATTAATACACACCTTGCATACACCACGTGTCCTGAAACAAATAGCATGCTATGAGCCCAAAGAGATGCCTTAACGATCTTTATAAACAAACGATCTTTAAATGTATAAATTTCGTAAATGGTTGACAATTAAAAGGTTTCAAGTTTATCCAGTCCAAACGGGTAACACTTAGATTTTCTCAACATTTCATAACAATAAAAAAAAATTTGACTTTTCAACCCACAAGTTAAAGAAATGTTTAAATACAGAAAATTCTATTTTTTAAAAATTCGTCAAGGCATCTGGGATCATTCACAACCTTCACGTCATTTTAAATCTTGGTCTTTTAAAACACAATAGATTTACACATACTTCATGAAATGGTTTCATTTTGCATTTTATAAACTTGTATTGCATATATTACAAGTCAAATGAAAACCCTTTGTTTTCATATAACGTATCCAATATATGTTTTCGGAAGAAACTTGCAACTAATAATAAGCCTTATAACATTTTTCAAACTCGACTCCTCGTAAACACATATCTACGAATATTTTTCAAATGAACCAGTTTTGAATCTCAAACACACTTCGGTTACTAAAAAGTTATCCTCATACATTACTACTATTCTTTCAACTATATCACAAAGATTGCACAAACTACGTTTTGATAAACGAAAATCTATCTTATTACACTCGCACTAATTGTGCGATTTACTCGATTTACGTTATACTATTCTTTCAATCGAAATTTTATGCTATACTTATATACTTACATGAACGCATATTTGGTATGCATATTTTTTTTTTGTGAGCAAAACCCTGTTATACTTTACATTATTTTGTTCATCATCATGGCCAACGAAAATACAAGTTGATAACTCGTATGAGATCTAAGCCAGTGCCCACGTACGACTCGGATTAGAGTATTTCTTCAATCCAAGAGGAACGGTGTAAACCTCAGGGTCTATCAATATGAGTGTTTAGAGCCAACGATGTGAACAGAAGTTGTCGGTTAAGGGTGAACCCGAAAGGGAAGAACCTCTAACCATGTCTATTACTTACACGTTACTCTCATTACGGTTAAAGGGTAAACCCGAAAGGGAAGGACCTCTAAACCATGTCATGATTGAACATTATTTCATTACAGTGGCTATTACATATTGGTTGCACGCATTTGTTTCTTGTATTACTTAGGATAGGGTTATGGAAAAGCATAACACCTTAGTGTAAGGTAAATCGATGATTACGGTCCGGAACGCAATCATGGATTTACAGGTACATGAGGGTGGTTTGTAATTCTATTTAGGCTGTTGGTAGACAATCAGTACGAGTCCAAAGTATCTGGAGTGTGGTGGGTTAGCTGCGGTACACCCTATATATAAGCATAAACGATACTGCGGGAGCGGACTAGGAGTCTGACCAAGAACCTACCCATTACTTTATGCGTACCTCTTCATTAGATCGTTGACTAATAGCTAGCATGTTTGATAAGAACGTTTTTACATAAGCTTCAACTAGCTTTATAGGAACCTTCATTTTTGACCACATCTCCAAAAAACCTTACACCTGGTATACTTTTACACTCTCTGATAGTCAAAATACTGTTGCATGTCCTTAATAACGTTCAGTCATAAACCTTTCTAAAGTAGGGGAGAGTGGCTTCATTAGTACATTTGCCCTCACCCGTTACACATTCCCAAAACTTTTCTCATTTAAACTCTTAGCTTTCTAACTTCGGGTCCTTTGTCAAAAGATTTTGAAACTTTTACTTTGGATATTAGACAACTACTTTAAAATTTATCCAAACATAAATGATGTGATATTTTTTTTAAACCTACTTCCTTTTTACAACACATTTTGTGTCATAGAAACCTCCACTTGAAAGGCATTTCGGGACGAAATTTTCTAAAGTAGGGGAGACTGTAACACTCGCTAATTTTCTAATAAGTTAATTATAACTTTGGGGGGGGGGGTCTAAAGTAACAATAATCCATAGTTGAAAATCGCCTAAAACCATATATTTTTTTTGTCATAACGTTTGGGGTAGTGTTGTAACACCCTATATTTTTATAAAATAAATTTATTATTTAATTGAAATGACTTAAATGATAAAGAATTGATAGTTTCTTAAGAATATCGATTCAAAAATAATAATAATAAAATGCTAACTTGGACGCAACTAATGGAGCATTAATGAAAAAAAAGTAATTAGTATTGTTTTCTAACAATTATAACTCATAATTTTAATATAATTAATGCTACTAATAAAAATAATAGGTTTGAAATGTAAGTTTCGTTGAATTCAATAAATTTGATTATTTTTAAAACCGTCAAATAATAATATGGAGAGTCACAATACTAAATAGTGCTTTTATGAAATTACAAGGTATAAAGGATTTTATGGTTTTTTTAAAATGCAGGTATGTAACTGATTTAAGAAGTTAATTTAGATTTTAAATACAAATCCTTCCTTGTTTCCTATATTGTCATTCATCGTAAATGAGTATTACTACCTAGAAAATTGTAACCGATCACAATAAATTTATTAAATTATCGTATCATTTGAACACTAATTACAAGCAATTAAAATATGGTGAACCCCTCGTCATGGTCTTGAATTTAAAGAGTTTACCAAAACATGAATGTGTGTATTGGGATGCTATATATACTCATACTACATCAATATTTTTTTTTATCACACTTCATAAACCCACAACAAACGAAATGAAATCGAGTTCAGAAAGTCTTCAAATCGGATGCAAACCTTCGACCAAAACCTCTTTGTGTTCGACCTTTAATCACACTTGTTGAATTCCTCGGAATTCCCATTACTTAACTCACGACCGCTTAAGTTGATTTTGATCGCTTTCGTAAACTGTGAGTATATATTCCCCTTTTTACTGTTTTACTATTTTGGGGTGATTCATGTACCATTATTATTAAACTTATGTGTATTATTTATAAAGCAATGTGCTCATTGATATGTTTTGTGTGAATTGTATGAACGATTTGTCAAAGTCATTAACCTTTGGGCCGCACCTAACAATGAGTAGTACTACGAATTATATCCCTTGGTTGACTTACGTGAACGAGTTAAGTCCTTGGTCATTGTTATGGTTTTTCTTGAACGATGTGTGAACGATTATTGAATGATGTGAGGCTTGATTTTGACCCTTTTACATATTACATATCTCAAAGCACATAAATTGCGAAACATTTTTCTATTATATGTATTAAAACAGGGTATGCTCACCAATACATTTTTGTATTGACCAAATTATTTTCGTATATGTTTCAGGTTCTTATGAGATCACTTCTAAGCTTTTGGAACTTAGGCTTAGATTGAGATTTACTGTATTTAGTTTAGATTACTAGTTTTTAATTGTTGTATTTCTTTTAATGTAATAAATTATTCAATTCAATGTATCAAAATTTACATTTCTAGTCCATGAGCTATTGAACAATCATCACTACGTGACACCTCGATGTTTCCGCCATCGGTTGGGGTGTTACAATGAGGCATCTTCTGTTCACATGCTAAGTATTCGTAGTCTAAAGCATGCTAGACTAATACGTGTTAATTTAGATGCTCCTCAGAGAATAAATTAACTTTGAACATTCAATCATATGTGACGACATAAGAATGAATTTTGTAAAAGCAAATATATAATTCATTAAAAAGGATGACTCGAAAGGACCGAATAAATAGTTCATTGGTTATGATACTATTTAGCTGAATAAGAGGAGAACTCATATAGCTTAGAAAACGGTTCGTGTGAAAAATATGGGTTGAGTAATATAATGGATGACCTCAATAACACAAAGATATAGATAGTCGTTATCTTATCACGGGTGTCTAATGTCATCATGAGTGATATTACTCAAACTTAATCAAAGTGCAAGCAATGTGGGGGGAAGAGCCATTTAAGAAACAATCCGTCGGGATGTAAAAATGGTACTTGAGAAGTTTTCAAGCGACATATGAAAAGAAGAAACTTTCATCACCACATTTGGTAGTTATCCAATAACAAGTGTGGAGGTGACTTGCATTTGAAAATAAAAGGTTTGATATGAACGGATGTGATTTTGGGAAGCACAAATCACACGAACCTAGAACTTTCATTGGAAATGACTCTAATATGGCTAGAAATTTCATTGTCACGAGTCAATGTCTAGCTAAGAATCGAGGTGAGCCTGTTAACCAATTAGAGTACTCAAGAATTATTGGTAGCCTGATGTATCTGATGAGTTGTATCAGACTAGACTAAGAAAGCTAGCTAAGTAGATACATGAGTAACCTAAGTTCAATTCATTGGAATAACATGACACGGGTGCTTTGGTAATTAGGATACATACGAGACTACGGGCTGCAATATGAAAGATATCCAGCAGTTGTTGAAGGTTACTATGATGCGAATTGGATATCTGACATGAATGATTCCAAAGCGACGAGTGGGTATTTACTCACACTTGGAGGTGTTGAGATAATGTGGAAATTACATAAGCAAACGTTTATTGCTAGATCCACAACGGAATCATAATTCATCGCTTTAGAGGATGAATAGGCAAAATGGCTACGTCAATTTGTTAAGGATATACCTAGGTGGCCAAAGCCGCATTGGCCTAATGCATACGTTGTGATAGTCAATCGGTAATTGGCAGAGCTCATATCACAATGTGTATCAGTAAGAACAGGTATATAAGACGTAGGGATAATAGGGTACGACAACTAATCTGTACAGGAGTTATCACTGTTGACTACGTGAAGTCAAAGGATAACATCGTGGATCCGCTAACAAAAGGCTTAAGCAGAGAGTTAGTTCAGAAGTCGTCAATGGGAATGAGACTAAAGCCCATGAAAGGCTAAGTTTATACGAAGGAAACCTAACTCAGCTGACTGGAGATCCCAAGATCTGAGTTCAATAGGACAACCTAATTGTATGAACTGGCGAAGGTCACTCTGGGGGAGAATTGGTGGAAACCCCACGTTTTGAAAACGGGAGCACACTATAAATTTAATAAGCTTCCTAGTCCATTCCTAAAAAGTGACAAGGTTAAGGTTAAGCTTATGGCTTTTAATGATCTGACTAAGGTAACCAGTCCCAGTAGATCACCTATGTGAGAGAGAAGTGAGGTCGCTTTGAAGGGTATTGTTGGGGCACAATACTTAATAGCTCTCGCAGAACCAGGCAAGTGTCCATGACCATAACGGACACAACAATGAGGACTTGACGTTGTCAGGGAGAGTCTTGTGTGAAGCGTATTGTCGTCCACACAAATGGCATATGAGTTCAAAGACATCGCATTCTACTCAAAGCCAGTGGGCTAAGTGCGTTTCATAAGCGAAGGTTCAAAGGGTCACACCTACCTATCGTATGCAAAACTCAACTGTTGAAATTTAATCGGAATGAGGTTGCTTCTCAGAATGACTCCTATTCATATAATGGTTTGTTCGAAATATGCGTGTTTTGATAAATCTCCATTCATGTGGGGGATTGTTGGAATTTTAGAAGGTGAATGGAGGTTTAATCTAATGAAATTATAATTTAGCGAAATTATAATTATTGGTAAAACTCCTCATGTGGTGAATTGAAGAAAAACTCTTTATTAAAGTGAATTTATTTATGACACTTGATTGCAGTTTTAAGACTAAATTAAGTGTATAACTCTTCATGTTGTGAATTGAAACTCTTGAGTAGAGTTAATTGTTTTATGACACTTGATTATGGTTTAAAGACTAAATTAAGTGTCTAATTATGTTAGACTCTTCATCCACCATTGACTCTTGTATATAAGAGACTTTTGTGTCATATATGTGAGATGAGAATACACATAAGAATATACATGAGAAATATTCACTAAGAAACTCTTGCAACACTCATAACTCTAGAATAGCAACCAAGTATCGATTATTTTTCAGGCAAGTGGGATAGTCCGGCAGTGCACCATCGTCACTGTTTCGAACTGGTGTACCCTGGGAACAGACGAAGAATCTGTTTAAGGGAATTGTGTCAAACACAAGCCCGGTTCACTTCTATGATTTTGTTTTCTTTTTATATTTTGCTGCAGCAAGTATAGAGGTTCTGATGCATGTGAGCTGCATATTAGAAAGGCATGTGTGACACCCGGCATGTTTGGCTTAAACATATTAGTAACATCTAAGTCTACCTTAGCGAGAAACGTTTATAAACAAACTTAACTGGGTTAGTTGAGTCGGGTCAAGTTAGGATTGTCCAGGGTACAATCATCTGGGGGATCATTGGGAGTCGTTTTGGTAATACACTAGTACCGGGTTCCGTTGTTGGTGACATTACATGAACTAATTAAGTATATGTGTAGATTACGGGTCGTGTGGTGGATTATATACATAGATGTGCTTAAATGATGTATAAATGATTATCTATGCTTAAATATGTTAAATATAGACTAAGGATGCATGCTTATGTGTTAAGATGTGTTAGAATGCATTAAACACGACAAACTGGAAAACTAGTTGAAAAGGAATCCTGGTTCGACCACTTCGAGTGGTCGAAGGAGAGAAATTGTCTGGTTCGACCCTTTTGTAGATGGGCGAACCAGGGAAGTGGAATTGAAGGAATTCCCTTCGACCAGGACAGGGCTCATTCGACCCTATGTAAGGGTCGAAGGAGACCACCTTCGCCCATTGAAATGGTGCGAAGGAGGATTAGTATAAATACCAACCTTTGTCATTTTTCATCATTTCACAAACCCTAACCGTCCCAAAACGCTCTCAAACGATCTTAATCACTAAGGAAGGAGTTTTTGCTCTTCCTTTTCATAATCTAACCCATCTACAACATCTAAACAAGAATCCAAGGTGTGTTCTAAATCCCAAACCTTTTTAAACGCATTTTAATTCGTTTTCATCTAACCCTAATTGTCTGGATCTGTCCTAAGGGTGTTTTTATGATTAAAAACCTTTTAAACATCTTCCTAAATCAAAACATTAGCATTTAACATAGGTTTCATGGTGAGTAACATATGTAAATTGTATATTATGTGGTGTTATGTGTTGTTCGATGATTTGCTGCTATATCTATGATAGAAACATGATATAGGATTGTTATTGATGTTGGAATATTGTTGTCTAGGGTTAGGATTGGATATGATGATGGGTATTTGGGGGTTTTATTGGATCTAAACTTGATGCATGATATTTATAATCAATAGAATTGATAAGAAAAGATCGGATAATCGACAAACTGAGTATTTTAAGCTAAGCATGAATCGATTTCAAAAGTTTCCAAATTGGGTAAATTATTCATGCATGAAAGTGATGTTTCCATAATCTTTACCATTTTGGGAAAGGGCTGAAACTGACGTATTATCGGGGGAAATCGGTGGGGTTTTGTAGGGATAAGTTATCCATGCTTGACTGCTGTGTTTGATGATGTTTCGAGTCGTTTTGAATGTGTTTGAAGCGTTTTTAGGAAAATTTACACAACAGGGGCGGACCTGGCCTCCTTCGACCGATCGAAGGTGCAAAGGAGGAAGACCAGGGTCGAACCTGGGTTTTTGTTGGGCGAATGTGGTAAAACGGGCGAAGGAGGCATCACACGGTCGAACGAAATGTAAAACGGGCGAAGGAGACTGAAAAGGTGCGAAGGAGACTTAAAACTGACCGGTTCGACCGTTCTGATGCAGAAATGAGATTTTTGATACAAACTAAGTGTTTTATGCTTGAACCTTGTGTGTAATCTATGTGTACTTGGTTAGTTAAGGTAACGGGTCACCAACGGGATGTCGGGTCGGTCTAGTGTGTCGGTTAAACATTCAAACACGTTTTAAAACATACTTGGTTACGATCTGGACAATCGGGGACTAGATAACCTTATGGTTATTAGTCGGAACACTTATGTGAACATTTTGATAGATCTCCGGTAGAGGGATTATCAAGGGCTAAACATCTTTACTTGTAATTGAAGAACGCTATCTAAGGTGAGTTCACGGCCCCACTTTTACTTCTTTAACTTTGGGGGAGAAAACATGCGCTAAACTGTTTTGGTAACCTATGTCATACTATGGTTTTTAACTTTATATTGCTATACGATCTTTGGAAAGTCCCGGGGGAAACCATGAATGTGCGGGGATGCACAACGAGGGAAATGTGGATAGATCTATTGGGCGTGACCTGCCCCACTCGTCGGCTTGGAGGGCCGGGCGGGTGCATATTGTCTCGAACAGGAACATTATCATGCTGAACACACGGGCTGCTTAAACATGCTAAACATTGCTAAACGTGTCTAGTAATGGTTTCCAATCGTAGTAGTAATAAAACATACGCCTAGCTAGCGTACTTGGTACATTGATATAGTATGGACATGGTAACGTTTTGGTAACATATTGAACAAACCTGTGAACTCACCAGCATTATATGTTGACATCTTTTTGGCATGTTTTTCTCAGGTCGCTAAGGTAGCAAAGAATGGAACTAGGCGCACGGGTCTGCATTGGCGTCTAGGCATAGTTGCACGTTTTGTAATAAAAGTATTTTGAATAACTTTTGAGATGATAGCATAGTTGATTAAATGCTACTTAAACGCTTCCGCTTATTAAATTAATGGTTATGTCTCTTTACGTTTTTCATATAGAGTTGTTTATTGTGATCGTTGACTTGGATCCTGGTTTGTCATGCGCCTCGCAGTAAAACCCCGCAAGTGGTAATTTGAGGGTGTGACAGATTGGTATCAGAGCCAATGGTTATAGTGAACTAGGACTGCATGTAGAGTCTGGTCTATAGCCGAGTCGCACACACTAGACGGTCACATACTTTGAGTCTATTAGTGGGATACGTACTAACGTTGTCGGGGTGTCCTTACATCATCATCATGTTTCTCCGTTAGATCATCTGCTTTTACTTGGGTTCTTACCTGCTTTTGTCTTCTTCTTCTGGATTGAAGAAGGAGGGGTTGATTTGTTGGTTCTAGCACACACATGCCTTCTTACACTTGCACCTATTGTCACACGTTACTAGGCGACGATATTCAGTGACTGGGGTCTGGATTAGGGGTACATCTGGAGGACCATGTAGAGCAGTTTATCATTTCGGGTGCACACGAAATAATAAACTGGGATGCATGAAAATCCCGATGGATTTCGAGTTTGGATGTATAGTCCTGGATTTGTCCCTAGGTTAACTCTTCTAAATTTCTAGTGGTTGACACGGGAAGTGAATCTGAATCCCTCGATTTCTTGATTTGTTAGATCATGTCTGGTGCTCGCGATGGTGGACGTCGTGGTGGCGGCGGTGGCCGTGCTGGCGGTGGTGGTCGCGCTGGAGGCGGTGGTCGTGGAAACATCAACATGACCCAAGCTGAATTGAACAACTTGCTACAGCAGCAAGTGAACATGGCTATGGCTAATTTCCAAGCTGGGATTAATGCCATGGGTGGTGAGTTGATTTTTGTTGACCTTGCCTCATTTTCGGGTTTCGTGTCCTTTCGTTTGTGTTTTACTCGTGTATCGTGTTTCAGGTGTTGGTGCCAATCCACCCCCACCTCAGTGCTCTTATAAGAAGTTTCGGGACTGTCAGCCCCATAACTTCGCTGGAACTGAGGGAGCGGTGGGACTGCTCCGATGGCTGGAGAAGGTGGAATCTGTGTTTGTTATGTGTAACTGTCCTGCTGGGGACCGGGTGAAGTATGCTACTGCGACATTTGAGGGGCCTGCACTGTCGTGGTGGAATGCTACTACACAGAACATGGG
This sequence comes from Ambrosia trifida, assembly GCA_028751855.1. Taxonomy (NCBI): domain Eukaryota; kingdom Viridiplantae; phylum Streptophyta; class Magnoliopsida; order Asterales; family Asteraceae; genus Ambrosia; species Ambrosia trifida. The sequence continues at coordinate 25,709,652 of CM054123.1, read as the reverse complement.
ATTGGGGGAGGCTATTGCTATGCCTTGGGCGGAGTTCGTGCAGCTGTTGAGAGGTGAGTACTGTCCGAGAGAGGAGATACAGAAGTTGGAGCATGAGGTCTGGAGTTACAAGATGGTTGGGTCTGAGATTGAGGAATACACTGTGAGGAGGAATGAGCTGGTGGTGTTGTGTCCTGATTTACACACACCCGAGTACAGGAGGATCGAGCACTATGTGTCTGGACTAGTGCCCGAGATTGCTGGGTTGGTGGCTGCTGGGAATCTTCCCACTATTGCTGAAGTAGTCCGATCAGCTCATCGGATGACTAACCTGATGGTGGCAGAAGGCGTTTTGCCACCCAAGGGTGCTGCTGTGAAGGTTGCTGAGGGGAACAAGAGGAAGTGGGATAGTGTGGGGAAGAGTGTGGTGCCAGCTCAGCCGGCGAAGAAGTTTGATTCATCTGGGTCTTCTTCTGGGCAGAAGACGAGAGGGTACGTTGGGAAGCATCCCAAGTGCAACAAGTGTGGTTTTCACCATTCTGGGGGTTGTGATAGAGCTCGTTGTCATCGGTGCCATCAGTTGGGGCACCATGCTAAGGATTGCAAGGTGGCACTCACCCCAACTCAGACTCCTGCGGCTACTCCTGCTCCTGCTGCTCAGGGGACTCAGGGGAGGCAGGGGTGTTATAACTGTGGTGACACGGGACATTTCAAGCGTGACTGTCCCAAACTGAAGCAGGGCGATAATGGGAGGGGCGGGAACGGTAACGGGAACAATGGCGGCGGAGGCAGGACTGCACGTGCTTTTGTCATTGGATCTTCGGAGGCTAGGCAGGATCCAGACACAGTTACCGGTACGTTCCTTCTTAATGATCGCTATGTTTCTGTCTTGTTTGATTCTGGTGCCGATAAGAGTTTCGTATCTTTGGATGTTAGTCGATTGCTAGATATAGTACCCACACCTTTAGAGGCTAAGTACTTAATAGAATTGGCTGATGGTGAGAAAATCGAAGCGACACACACCCTTAGGGAATGTCGCTTGGAACTGTCGGGTTTGTCTTTCCCCATTGACCTTATGCCGGTACCCCTGGGTAGTTTTGATGTCGTGGTTGGCATGGATTGGTTATCGTTGTATCACGCGGAGATCGTTTGTTTTGACAAGGTTATTCGGATCCCTCTCCCTGATGGAGAGATTCTTTCGGTTCGTGGCGAGAAAAGTGGTGCTCCGCTGAGTATCATTTCCAGCATAAAAGCCCGTAAGTACCTTCGGAAGGGCTGTTCGGCCATTCTGGCACTTGTTAACGTTTCTACTGATGATGAGAAGAAGATCGAGGATATTCCGGTGGTTCGCGACTTTTCTAATGTGTTTCCTGATGATTTACCTGGTCTTCCTCCCCATCGTCAGGTTGAGTTTGGTATCGATCTTACTTCGGGCGCAGCTCCTATTGCCCGAGCTCCGTATCGTCTTGCACCTCCCGAGATGCAAGAGTTGTCCAGCCAGTTACAGGAACTCTTGGAAAAGGGTTTCATTCGACCGAGTTCTTCCCCATGGGGAGATCCTATTCTGTTTGTGAAGAAGAAGGATGGAAGTCTTCGTATGTGTATTGATTATCGTGAGCTGAACAAAGTGACCATCAAGAATCGTTATCCTCTTCCTCGCATTGATGATCTCTTTGACCAGCTTCAGGGCTCCAGCTACTATTCGAAGATTGATTTGCGGTCCGGTTATCACCAATTGCGCGTCAGGGAAGCTGACATTCAGAAGACCGCTTTTCGCACTCGTTATGGCCATTTTGAGTTCATGGTCATGCCTTTTGGTCTCACTAACACACCGGCGGTATTCATGGATTTAATGAACCGCGTTTGCAAATCTTACCTTGATAAGTTCGTCATCGTGTTCATTGACGACATTCTGATTTATTCCAAGAACAAGGCGGATCATGAGGAACATCTATGGTTGGTCTTGGAACTTTTGAGACAGGAGCAGTTGTATGCTAAGTTCTTAAAGTGTGATTTTTGGTTACGTGAAGTTCAATTCCTAGGACATGTGGTGAATGAACTGGGAATTCATGTCGATCTGGCTAAGATCGAAGCTATTAAAGACTGGGAAGCACCAAAGACGCCATCTGAGGTGCGGCAATTCCTAGGTCTCGCGGGATACTATCGTCGCTTCATTGAGGGATTTTCGAAGATCGCTCAACCTCTCACTGCTCTTACCCAGAAGGACTGAAAGTTCGACTGGGATGAACCACAGGAATCAGCATTCCAAATGCTAAAGCTTAAACTTTGTTCTGCACCTATCTTATCCCTGCCAGAGGGTACGGATGACTTTGTTGTGTACTGTGACGCTTCTATCCGTGGTCTCGGTTGTGTGTTGATGCAACGCGGGAAGGTTATTGCTTATGCTTCTCATCAACTCAAAGTTCATGAGAAGAACTACACTACTCATGACTTGGAATTGGGTGCGGTAGTTTTTGCGTTGAAAATCTGGAGACATTACTTGTACGGTACCAAATGTGAAGTATATACCGATCACAAGAGTCTTCAGCATATTTTCGACTAGAAGGTATTGAACATGCGGCAGCGTCGCTGGGTTGAACTCCTGAACGATTATGACTGTGCCATCAAATACCATCCTGGCAAGGCGAACGTAGTGGCGGACGCCTTGAGAAGGAAGGAGTCTGCGAATCCTCGTCGTGTTCGAGCCTTACAGCTCACCATTCATTCGTCATTGCCTGACCGAATCCGTTCTGCACAGTTGGAAGCTTTGAAGGAAGAAAACCTTAAGGCTGAAACTATGCACAGTGCTGACAAGCATCTTGAGCTCAGGACCGATGGCTTACATTATTTTGCGGGACGTGTTTGGGTCCCATTGTTCGGGGGATTGCGCGAGCTTGTTTTGAATGAAGCTCACAAATCCCGGTATTCTATTCACCCTGGCTCCGATAAGATGTATCAGGATTTGAAGATACTTTATTGGTGGCCAAACATGAAAGCTGATATAGCTTCTTACGTCAGCAAATATTTGACTTGCGCTAAAGTCAAGGTAGAGTATCAGAGGCCGTCTGGTCTCCTGCAACAACCAGAGGTTCCAGAATGGAAGTGGGAGCGAATCACGATGGATTTTGTCACCAAGCTGCCAAGATCACCTAGTGGTTACGATATGATCTGGGTGATTGTTGACCGGCTGACAAAATCGGCACGTTTCATACCTATTAAGGAAACCGATGGACTCGAGCGGTTGGCTCGACTTTACCTTAAGGAGGTGGTCGCTCGGCACGGGGTGCCTATTTCTATTATCTCTGATCGTGATTCTCGTTTCGCTTCGCGTTTCTGGAAGGCTCTGCACAAGGCTTTGGGTACTCAGTTGGATATGAGTACGGCTTATCATCCGCAAACTGATGGACAGAGTGAGCGGACGATTCAAACCTTGGAAGACATGCTTCGGGCATGTGTTATCGATTTTGGCAAAAGTTGGGATATCCACCTGCCGTTAGTGGAGTTCTCCTACAACAACAGCTATCACTCTAGCATCAAGGCAGCTCCGTTCGAGGCTCTTTACGGATGGAAATGTCGATCACCACTTTGTTGGGCCGAGGTGGGCGAGAGCCAGCTCACTGGTCCGGAACTTGTGTACGAAACTTCGGAGAAAATTGTACAGATCCGTCAACGTTTGGCTGCTGCACGGGATCGTCAGAAGAGCTATGCCGATCGCCATCGAAAACCTTTAGAGTTCCAAGTTGGGGACAGGGTACTTCTGAAAGTTTCACCATGGAAGGGCGTCATACGCTTTGGAAAGCGTGGCAAGCTTAACCCTCGTTATGTCGGACCATTCGCAATCCTGGATCGGATTGGACCGGTGGCATACAGACTTGACTTACCGGCGGAGCTCGGTAGTGTACACAACGTCTTCCATGTGTCTAACTTGAGGAAGTGTTTGGCCGATGAATCTCTCATTGTACCACTGGAAGAGAACAAGGTTGATAATCGTCTTCGCATTGTGGAGGAACCTGTCGAGAATCTCGACTACAAGATTCGTAGCCTTCGTCGGAGTAAAATCCGCATCGTTAAAGTCCGTTGGAACTCGAACCGTGGACCGGAGTTCACATGGGACCGGGAGGATCAGATGAAAGATAAGTATCCTCATCTTTTTCCGAAGCGCGCGTTTGAATCGAGGCATGTTACTGCTGAAGCGGAATGAATCTCGGGTCGAGATTCCTTTCAACGTGGGGATGATGTGACATCCGGTAATTTTCTTTTCGTTCTGTTCTTTTCGTTTCCTTCTTTTGGGGCTTTGCGCAATTTTCGGGACGAAAATTCTTTCAACGTGGGGATGATGTGACACCCGGCATGTTTGGCTTAAACATATTAGTAACATCTAAGTCTACCTTAGCGAGAAACGTTTATAAATAAACTTAACTGGGTTAGTTGAGTCGGGTCAAGTTAGGATTGTCCAGGGTACAATGATTTGGAGGATCATTGGGAGTCGTTTTGGTAATACACTAGTACCGGGTTCCGTTGTTGGTGACATTACATGAACTAATTAAGTATATGTGTAGATTACGGGTCGTGTGGTGGATTATATACATAGATGTGCTTAAATGATGTATAAATGATTATCTATGCTTAAATATGTTAAATATAGACTAAGGATGCATGCTTATGTGTTAAGATGTGTTAGAATGCATTAAACACGACAAACTGGAAAACTAGTTGAAAAGGAATCCTGGTTCGACCACTTCGAGAGGTCGAAGGAGAGAAATTGTCTGGTTCGACCCTTTTGTAGATGGGCGAACCAGGGAAGTGGAATTGAAGGAATTCCCTTCGACCAGGACAGGGCTCATTCGACCCTGTGTAAGGGTCGAAGGAGACCACCTTCGCCCATTGAAATGGTGTGAAGGAGGATTAGTATAAATACCAACCTTTGTCATTTTTCATCATTTCACAAACCCTAACCGTCCCAAAACGCTCTCAAACGATCTTAATCACTAAGGAAGGAGTTTTTGCTCTTGTTTTTCATAATCTAACCCATCTACAACATCTAAACAAGAATCCAAGGTGTGTTGTAAATCCTAAACCTTTTTAAAAGCATTTTAATTCGTTTTCATCTAACCCTAATTGTCCGGATCTGTCCTAAGGGTGTTTTTATGATTAAAAACCTTTTAAACATCTTCCTAAATCAAAACATTAGCATTTAACATAGGTTTCATGGTGAGTAACATATGTAAATTGTATATTATGTGGTGTTATGTGTTGTTCGATGATTTGCTGCTATATCTATGATAGAAACATGATATAGGATTGTTATTGATGTTGGAATATTGTTGTCTAGGGTTAGGATTGGATATGATGATAATAATGGGTATTTGGGGGTTTTATTGGATCTAAACTTGATGCATGATATTTATGATCAATAGAATTGATAAGAAAAGATCGAATAATCGACAAACTGAGTATTTTAAGCTAAGCATGAATCAATTTCAAAAGTTTCCAAATTGGGTAAATTATTCATGCATGAAAGTGATGTTTCCATAATCTTTACCATTTTGGGAAAGGGCTGAAACTGATGTATTATCTGGGGAAATCGGTGGGGTTTTGTAGGGATAAGTTATCCATGCTTAACTGCTGTGTTTGATGATGTTTCGAGTCGTTTTGAATGTGTTTGAAGCGTTTTTAGGAAAATTTACACAAAAGGGGCGAACCTGGCCTCCTTCGACCGATCGAAGGTGCGAAGGAGGAAGACCAGGGTCGAACCTGGGTTTTTGTAGATGCGTTTTGCGACTAATGATTGGATATTAACATATGTTAGATGCTGATGGGTAGAATGTGGAAATAATAATGGGCGAATGTAAGCTAAAGGGGCGAAGGTAGAAGATTTATGGGCGAATGTGGAAGAAGTCCACATTCGACCACAGTAAAGGGGCGAATGTGCAGTGTCTATAAATAGATTTTGTGTTTATGCAATGTTAAGAGAGTTATTAGTTGTGTGTGTTTTGAGGTCAGGTTCCAGGTTTGTTTGAGAGTGTCTGTAATTGATCTAGATTAACCAAAGTGTCATTGTAATCAAGTTTATGAACAAGTTAATCTATGAAAAGCTTTGAAAATGATATTGATTGTGTTTTGATTTGAGTTTCTATCAGTTTGTTCAAAGCTAGGGTTTCCGCACCTGGTTTTGTAACTTGTATGACCATTTAATCCTGTTTTAGTCAAAATCTTTCACTTACAAAGTGGTATCAGAGACATACGGATCATACAACAACAAATTTGATAAACTCAGAGCTGATTTGGACATAATTTTGATCAAAATACATCTGTTTTTGCATGAAAATGGTTTTTGAATGTTTTTGATTGATTTTAAGTTGATTTTGTGGTTAAAATTCAAAATTCCAAGAATTAAAGTTGTTCCAAATCAATTCCGAATCATAACCTGATTAAGATCATTCAAATCCACAAACTTTTGAAAATCAGAGATCAAAATAACCGTTTTTCAAAGTGTAACCCTTTTTCAAAACCTAAAATGGGCGAACCTGGAACTTAGTGGGCGAACGTGAGTTGTTTTTGGTCGAACCTAGGTACTTTTGGGCGAACCTGGAAATTGTTGGTTAAATTTTTCACTTTCGGGTCACATTTTCCACATCAGATTGATCGGGCGGGCGAACCTAGAATCATACTGGTCGAACCTGAAATTTTCTGGGCGAACATGGATTTGTGTTAGTGTGTTTTACATTTTGGTGAAGTTTTACATTCTGGTGATACTGTTTGGGCGAACCTGAATCAGAAGGGACGAAAGTGAGAGTGCTTTGGGCAAACCTAGGACTAAAGTTTGGAAAATTTTCTAAGTGTTGAATTTTTCGAAGTTCGTGATCATGTGGAATTTTCCGACTACTCCGAGACCAGCAATGACACAACCACAACAACAAGTGATGGACCCATGGACGGTGGCAGCACAAAAGACGAGCACACAGTCTTCGTAACCGATTAACTACATGGCGATGACGAGCTCGATGCCTCAAAGTGTAGCACCTTCAGCACCACAACCTGACTACTGGGGAGTAGCAGCAGCGGTGGTAAACACTCAAACTACAAATGCTATTTCCACACTGATTAATGATTTGTCTTCAGGTAGCGGGAATCGGCCACCGAAGCTTATGGAGATACAAGAATACAATCAGTGGCAGAACAAGTTCAAGATTCACTTGGAAGGCATGGGAGTGGAGGGAGCAGAGGCATGGAGTATGATTGCTAAAGGTTACACAGCACCAGTTTTGGAGAATACAGGTGAACCAGTTCCATTGGAGAGCATGACTGAGGAAGAGAAAAAGAAGTTTGTTGTGGAAAAGAAAGCCTTTTCCCTATTGACTCAAGCAATCACAAATGATCTATTGCATCAATTTGGGACTTGTACAACGTCTAAGCAATTGTGGGATGTGCTTAAGAGGAGGCATGATGGGAATGAGAAGACAAGAAGTTTGAGGATGGATGAATTGAGAAAGGAGTTTGAGAATTTTTCTTATATTGGAAATGAAACTTTAAAAAAATTAACTCCTAGATATAGTCATTTGCTAACTGAATTGTCAAGTTATGGTATACAGATTCCTATGAAGAATTTGGTGGATAAGTTTGCAGATGCTCTACCACCTTACTAGGATCAGCATGTGGAAGTTCTTAGAGAGAAGTATGCATACCAATACTGGACTATTCAAGAGTTCATACAGAAGCTGGAAAACAAAGAAATGGAAGAGAAGAGGAAAGCTAGAAGAGCATAGGTTCCTCAGAATCCTAGCTTATACTTTGGAGGCACTTCAGTTCCTGTGAGTAACTCAAGTTCAGGAGGGATAGTTGCACCACATGTTGCTTGCATTTCCAATGTTATGGAATCACCAAAACCTACCATCAACTACATGGCACAAACTTCATCCTACTCACAACCATCTTACACACAACCACCACCACAACAACAATACAACAATTCCTACATTTCACCATTCTCCCCAATGCAACAAGCATCTTTCTATACTGCTAGCCAATCTCAACAACAATGAACCAAGTTACTCAACCTAATCAACAACAAGTGGTTTTGGAGACTTCTAACTTGGGCAATGTGACAGTGGAAGTTGCTCAGCAACATATTGCACTAGTCTCAGCAATGGTTTCATCTTACAACGGATTAGTTGCTAGTCAAATTGGGAATAACAACTTAACCAATGAAGACTATGCATAGATCGACAAGGAAGAGATGGAACTCATTGATATCCAATGGGCTTTTGCAAGCATCATAAGAAGAGCAACGGAGTTTATTGAAAAGACAGGTAGAACAGATTTGGGAACTTCTCCTAACACAACCTACGGGTTCAACAAGGAGAAAGTTACTTGTTTTAACTGTGGAGGAAAAGGTCATTTTAAACGAGAATGCACTCAGCCACCAAAACAAGGTAATAGAAACCCATTTAATGCAAGCTACCAGAATCGTCAACAACAAAACCAAAACCAAGTTTCTTACCAAAACAACAACAATTATCAAAACCGTCAAAATAACTCTAACAACAATCAAAGCAGACAACCTAACACATCAAACCAGAACCAAAACCAATCTCCTAACAACACTAACCGAACAGTTATACCGATCACTACACCGAATGAGACACAACAGAACACGAGTCAGAATCAAGCATTGGTGACTCAACAAGATGAAAGGTTTGATTGTTCGGGATTGCAAATAGGAGTGGAGGAAATTACTACTGGTGGCAATGTGGCTTGCGTTGCTTGCAAGGTTGATATTGAAGAGTCGGTGACGGTGGATGAAAAGAAAGAAACTGAGTGTGAAAGTGATGAGTCTGAGGCTGAAATGGATGTGGAGAATGAACCTGTTGAGGTTAAGGTTGAGGAAACTAATTATGGAGTGGTGATTGATACTGTTTCTGATGTTCCTGAGGAGTGTGAATCGGTTTATTCTGATTCAGACAGTGAATCGGATACGGAAGCAAGTGTTACATCACTAGATGATGACATTGATCAGTTGCTAGCAGAAGCGGATTTTCTGATGACGAGGAAGTCGTGCATTGCTGATGATGCTTTCACCAAGATTGACTATTCTAAATTCTTTACTGGAAAGGAAGCTCATTTCGCATTGATGGCCATGACTGATCCGCCAAAACCTGTAAGTTCTGAGTCTAGCACTGATATTAAAAGTGATAAATATTGTGGCACATGTGATAGATTGACTGAGGAGAATAAACAACTCCGTGTTCAACGTGATAGTGCTATCATGAACAGTCAATCTACTCGCAAAGAGTTGAATGCTTTCAACAAGGTATTAGATGGCTACAAAAAGGACATTTCCGACTTGAAAAATACTTTATCATTAAAACAATTGGCAATTAACAACTATATCAATGAAATTAAAAATACCAAGTTGGAAATGGCAGCCATAAAATGCTTTGCTGAGAAAGTAAACAAAAAGTTGGAAAGCTATAAGCACATTGCTTACGTGGTAGACCACATCATAGATGATCAAACCACTAATTACAAGTCTGTGCCATCTCCGGTGCTTTTTGAAAATCATAATTGTCACCAAGTTACACCGGAGAGCTCGGTAAAATCAGACTCATCATCGGAAATTGAATCTAATACCTCGAGTATTGGTGATCCTCATTCCGATGTGAGACCGATTTTAGGTTTGAATGATGAGGGTGTTTATGCTGAAAGTGTGGATTCAGACTCAGAGAGTGATGATACTGGTAATGATCAAACTGTTAATGCATGTGAAATTCCAAAAGAAAATCACATCATTACTGCTGAACCAGTTTCATCATCTCAACATGTGCATCCGATGGCAAATGGTCACCGTGAGAAAAAGTCTGAAAAGAATGTGATCAAAAAGGATCTTGAGAATAAAGATGTTAAGAATGAACCATGTGACAAACCTGTCAAGGTGTTCTATCGGATGGAAGGATCCGATAAAATCATCTCTGATGAGGATTTTCCAATCAAAAATGCTAACTATGCTAAAATAGAAAAGATTTGGCAAGAAAGCACCATTTGGTTCCCAAAACATGAGAGAACAAATGAGATTCCACCAGCAATATTAAAGAAATTGTATTGGGATGTTCCTCAAGAACCAAAGGTCCATGTCACAGAGTTCATTCGACCCAATAATAGATCTAATGGTTTTCATGAGCCTACTTACTCAAAAGGGCCACTTCCTGAGAGTTTGAGGAATCAACAGTACAATGATCAATATCCTGTTAGATCATTTGCTCAACCAAATGCTCAATATGTTTTTGAAGAGTACCGTGCATGCTTTAAATGTGGGGAACGAGGGCATTTACTTGCTCAGTGTCCATATGTAAGGCATAAAAGGCACGAGGTTGAAGTGAGAAATTCCATGAGAAAACCGATTGATCATTATGTTCCACCACACAGACGAGTTGTTCCTCAACAACAACAGTTTTATAATCAAAACAATTTTCATCAAATGAGGAACAATCGTCCAATTCAATATGATCGAAGAAATCGGATTGCTATGGAACAATCATGGAGGAAGCCTGTGGTGAACGCAACAATTGATAGGCAAAAGGTTCCACTAAAACCGATTGTCAAATCAAATGTTGGACCTAAGTCTGTTAAATCAGATAAGGTAACCAAGAAAGTTACCTTTGTTAACAATGTTCAGAAACCGACTGAGAATCCAAAATCTCAGATTCGCATTCTTAAAAGGTCTGAACAATCTTGGTCACCCAATGGTACTCCAGGAGCTTCTACTTCTAAGGTCAATGAGAAAAAGGAAACTGTTTTGAACAATCAGAAAAAGATTAATCCAAAACAAAAAGTTGTTGAAAATGTTAATGAGGATGTTTCTTTGAAAGCTGATGTTCAAAGACCCAAGACTCAGGCTTGGGTCCCCGAAAGAACTAAATGATTTACTTTTTGTGTGCAGGGAGCTTCAGCTGGCCCTATTAGCAGTCTTTGGATTGTTGATAGTGGAGCTTCAGGCCACATGACAGGGGATCTAGCGTTGTTGTTCGACGTGAAGAACATCAATGGAGGGTATGTCGCATTCGCTGGAAATAAAGGTGGATATATCACAATGGAGGGGAGCATGAGTAATGGGATAGTGAGCTTTGAGCGGATATCGTATGTGAAGCAGATTGATTATAATCTGTTGAGTGTCAGTCAAATATGTGATAAACAATTTTCTGTGCATTTTGATGACAAATCCTGCTATATTCTCAAACCGGGCTTCAAAATTCCTAAGGAGTGGATAATGTTGATGGCACCTCGCGTCAACAATCTCTATATTCTTGATATGTCCAAGGCGATGACATCACAGGGGCAAATAACATGTTTTCTATCCAAAGCGACTGAGAAAGAATCGATAATGTGGCACCGAAGAATGGGGCACATTCATCTGAGAAAAATGAACCAACTTAAGAAACATGGGCTTGTCGATGGAGTAAACGTGAAACATTTCCATCTGAATGACAAGTGTGTAAGTTGTAAGAAGGGGAAGCAACACAAACAGTCCCACAAAGTGAAGAAAGTCAACTCTGTAGAGATGCCACTTGAGCGATTGCACATGGACCTATTCGGACCAGTCAAGCGCAAAAGTCATCTTGGAGAGCTTTATTGTTTAGTTGTCACTGATGACTACTCAAGATTTTCATGGGTGATGTGTTTGCAAAACAAAAGTGACACCTTTAACAACCTGAAAGTTCTGTTCACTCGATTGGAGAATCTCTACAATGTGAAGATAAAGAGAATTCGGAGTGACAATGGGACGGAGTTCAAAAATGCCAAGATGGATGAACTTTGTGAAAGCAAAGGGATACATCATGAATATTCGGCTCCGTACACCCCACAACAGAACGGTGTTGCTGAACGAAAGAATAGGACTCTAATTGAAGCGGCTAGAACAATGCTTGCTGATTCAAATCTTCCGGTAATGTTCTGGAACGAGGCGATTTATGCAGCAAATTATACACTAAATCGGTTCTAACAGTGAAGAAGTTTGGAAAAACATCTTATGAACTGTTACACCGACGAAAGCCAAACTTAGAGTATCTAGAACCTTTTGGGGCGCCATGCACAATGTTGAATCCAGGTGAGAAGTTTAGTCCTAAAGCTGAGGAGGGATACTTTGTTGGATATGCAACCCCGCTCAAACGGGTATTCAACAAGCGAACTCGTCAAGTGGAGGATTGGGCCAACGTGGAAGTTCAACGATATACTCAAAATTTGCAAGGCACGGGTCCCGATTGGATGTTTGATTACAATGATTTCTTTGAATCATTCAATCTAGATAGCTTGGGTGAAGAAGCTGTTATCAGATTACTTTACGAGTGTGAAAACGCGACGACTTCATCGTTGGTGCGTCTAATCACCGTGAACCCCCTACCAGCTTCTAATGATACCAATGCTCCTATACAAGAGGAAGATGTGTTTCAAGAGGCTTCAACTTCATTAGACTCTTCAGAATCTGAAGTTGAACAATTTGAAGAAGTCATTCTTGAACATGTAGAAAAACCAGAGGCAATGCCAGTGAACCCAACTCCAACTCCAGATGTTGCTTCATCATCAAACACGGGTCATGATCTGGATGCTGTAGAAAACTTGACTGCTCAGACGGGAGTTACTGTACCTGATTATCCGGAATCTCGGATTCATCGTATTCACCCGCTGGAGCAAGTTATCGGTGATCCTGGAAGTGGTGTTATGACCAGAGGGCAGCTGAGAAGCGTTAATTCACCAGAGAGTTTTGGTGCTTTAGCATTATATGCCAAAATTCAAAAATCTAGTAGTCAAAATGATTGGTCGTTTGCGTGTTATGTGTCACAGGTAGAACCAAGGACATACAAGGACGCTTTGAATGAAGATGCCTGGGTTGAAGCCATGCAGGAGGAGTTATTACAATTCCAGAAATTGGGAGTTTGGACGCTCACGGATTTGCCGCCGGGAAGGAAGAAAATAGGCACTAAATGGGTGTTTAAGTGCAAGAAGGATGATCGTGGGGTTATTGTTCGTAACAAAGCCAGATTGGTCGTGCAGGGTTTCCATCAAATCGAAGGGATTGATTATAACGAAATCTATGCACCGGTAGCACGGATTGAAGCTATTCGGATGTTCCTTGCGTTTGCTTCATACAAGAAATTCAAAGTTTATCAAATGGATGTTAAGAGCGCATTTCTGTACGGGAAAGTCAAGGAAGAGGTTTATGTCGGGCAGCCACCAGGCTTTGAGGACCCAATCCACCGGGATAAGGTCTACGTGCTGAACAAAGCTTTATATGGTTTGCACCAGGCTCCGAGACAGTGGTACGAGGAGCTAAGTACATACCTCATCTCCAAACGATTTAAGCGCGGCCTCGTCGATTGCACTCTCTTCATGAAGAAGACGGGAGATGATTTGCTTCTAGTGCAGATTTACGTTGATGATATAATATTTGGTTCAACTAACGAGCTTTTATGCAGGGAATTCGAAACTGTCATGCAAGAAAAGTTTGAAATGAGCGCAATGGGGGAGATGCAGTTTTTCCTAGGCTTACAGGTGGATCAAAGACCCGACGGGATCTTCATTCACCAGACGAAATACGTATCCGACATCTTGAGCCGATTCCAGATGGAGGACTCTAAGCCGATGGATACCCCGATTCAACCCAATCACGGGATTGGAGTGGACGCTAAGGGGGAGCTGATGGACCCATTTACATACAGAGCAATCATCGGATCTCTGATGTATTTGACGGCGTCTCGACCAGATATTATGTATGCAACGTGTCTCTGTGCTCGCTATCAATCGAAGCCGAAACAAAGTCATCTGACGGCGGTCAAGCGTATCCTTCGATATCTGAAGGGTTGTCCCTCAAAAGGACTTTGGTACCCTAATGATGATGATTTTGATTTTATTGCTTTTAGTGATGCAGATTGGGGCGACTGTGACAAAGATAGCAAATCTACTACAGCTGGTTGCCAGTTTTTAGGGAGCAGGTTAATTACCTAGCAGTGCAAGAAACAGACTTCCATGGCGCTGTCTACCTGTGAAGCTGAGTACATTGCAGCCTCGAGTTGCTGTTCGCAAGTACTCTGGATCCAACAGCAGATGGTGGATTACGGTTTGCAGTTTCTTAAAACCCCTATACACTGTGACAACGAAGCCGCAATCGCATTAACTAAAAATACTTAAAATCATTCTAAGGCGAAACATATCCGGATCAAATATCATTTTATCCGTGATTGTTACGCTAAGGAATTGATAGATATGGTCAAAATCCATACTGACTACCAACGTGCAGATTTGTTTACAAAAGCTTTTGACAGATCCCGCTTTGAATATCTTTTAAAAGTAAACAATATAAAAGAAAAACAGGACTAATCGGCACCTCGGTTTATCGCTTTTTAGTTTTAGTTTTTATTTTTAATATTTTGCTAATTGGGAATTTCTCTTTTCTATCGTAATCCTCAAAGAAGTTGATGCTTTCGAGGGGATTGTTTAATCCTCAAAGAAGTTGATGCTTTCAAGTGGATTGTTTCTTTCAAATTTGTATTTTGTTTTTCAGAAAAATTAAAAACCCAAAAATATGTTTATTTTAGGGGGAGCCTTTTTATCAGAAAACCCAAAAACATTGAAAAATTCAAAAGACCTAAAAATTAGAAAAACCAAAATGATTTCCTGGATAAAAAGAGGAAATGATAGTACATCAGTGGGGATCTGACACAGGCTAAAGAATTGTATAGTATAATGAGGCGTATGTTGACTACGTGTGATATGCTGATAGGCTTCGTAGACTAAATATTGCGTGCCTTAGTGATACAAACATAACAAACTACGCGTTCGTGGCTGAACACCTCATGGGCATATGGTCTTAGTACCATAATTTCGTTTGATAGGATTGCCAAAATCTGAGGTTTCGGGTCGTTATGTTATGGTTATCCGGGATATTCTGATTAAACTTTTGTCGTATTGATTTACGGACCTAGTTTCATCAGAATATTTGCAAAAAGAGCTTAATGCCAAAACCGAAAGTTACCGAATTGAGGAACTTTATGTTTTATTGATCAAAGATCATTATTACATCGTATTGACTTACTGATGCAAATTAGTGGTTAATATCAGCCTCAACCTAGTGTATACGCACATGTTACTTTGCTGCATTCGTTTGCTGACCTGTACACCTCTGTGCTATATACTTTGTACCTTTTACGGATAACTCTGGCATAATCACGCGTTACGACGAAGCTTTGTGCAATTACTTGATACGGGAGTATGTCATGTGTGTAGGCACCACAATGTGTTAGTCTAATACACCTAACTCGTATCATTTTAAAGCATTGCGTAATTGTCTGCATGTGAGCTTAAGTGGACCACAATATCAGCAATTGCCGTGTCACATATTGTTTCTAATGATAATATTAAACAAACAGATCAACGTTGTGCTCAGATTTCTCAGAAAACTGATATGATCCTCTTACCGGATATCACAAAATGTTTACTGTTTTCATTTACTTTGATGCATTTTACTTTGTTGCACTTTACTTTTATTGTCAAAAAGATACAAAATCCAAAAAGATTTTAGGTGTGTTTTGATAAAATTTCAGAAAACCCAAAATTTTTGCATTCCTGCTTTATTTTTGATAACCGGGGATGCTTGATAGTCAATTTCTGAGATTTGATAACACCATCTGGGCTTTGTATCATTCAAAAAGTGAAAATTTGAGTTTTGGAAGTTTAACAGATTGAAAAATGTTGAACGGGATTCGAATTCGTGATTTGGCAAAATTTTCAGATTTTTCCATTTCACATTCGCCCCTTCATTGGGTCGAATGTGGAAAAATCTTTACTTTCGACCGTTCCACATTGGACGAATGTGGGCATTTTATAACAAAATTTCACCTTCGGGTACTAGTTTTACCTTCGGGCCATTAAGTTGGGGCGAAGGTGGAATAGACTCACATTCGCCCACTACAACGGGCGAAGGTGGCTTGTCTTTATAAGCATTTCACAGGTTCGAACCTCAGTCATAATTTTTCTAAAATTCTTTCTTCGATCTGTCACCTTGTTGCTTTGACATATTTTTCTTGAGCGTTTGATTCCTTGTGATTTACTGATCCTTTCTATATCAAAATCACAGGTAATGGAGCTATGAACAGGATACAATCGTCATTTTTCTAACCGAACCTAGGGTTTTGGATTTCAGGGACTTAGGGTGTTTGTTAATGTTTAATTTTGATTACATTTCAATCCACATCAGTTTTAGGGGGAGATAGTATCAGGAATTTGGTTAACAACAACAATAGATGGTTAATTGATTGTTTGAAACAGACGTGACCTAATTCCTTATTAAAAACTGATGTAAATTGAAATTTAGGAACAATTGGTTGTGGACGAGTGTTGATCGGCCACATTAGGACACATTTCAATCAGAATTATATGTTAAAAACATGTTTGATAAATTTTTGAAATTTTAGGGTTTAAGGTTTTACCTTCGGGTCTATTAAACGGGCGAAGGTGAAATCTTTTGGACGAATGTATATTAAAACAGGCGAATGTGATTTTAATTCAAAATCTTTTCACATTCGACCAGAAATTATCACATTCGACCAGAAAAACTCACATTCGACCAGTTCAAAACGGGCGAATGTGGAATTTAAAATCCTTAAAATTTTGAATTTTTGTCGTTTTTGTATTTTGACGATTGTTTTTGATTTTGATGTGCAGATGGCTGACCAAACTGAGTACATTGAGACTCCAGTGGAGAATATCGTTTCAGATCCAGTTTCAGAGAATATTCAAGAGGCTGAATCATCTACACCGATAAGCTGGCCGTTTGAGAAAACACACAACTGCTGTGCTTATCTTGGCGATGTTGAAAAGAATGTAGAATTTACTGGTATCATTGAATTCTTGAAGAGGAGCAGAGTTGTCTATGCTTTAGCTACTCCGACTATCATTTACAAAGACATTATTGAAGATTTCTACAAGAACGCGAAGTATGACTTCTGGGATAATCAGACAATCATTAGAAGCAAGATACAAGACATGGAGATGTTTATTACAGAGTCTGATATTAGAGAAGCGCTCCAGATAAAGTTTGAAGTGAGTGAAGATCCAAGAGAATTATCCTGGACTGAACAGAAAGCATGTTTCCTCAGAATGAAGTATAAAGGAGCGATTACTGATAGTTCCATACATAAGGGAAAGCTGGGCGTGCAGTTCAAATATTTTGCATATGTCATTATCCACGTGTTTGGATGTGTGAGCGGTGGATATGATGTGATGAGGAGAAGTCTAAGCTCGTTGATGGTTGCGTTGACTCTTAACAAACCATTCAACGTGTCTGGGATGATACTGGATCATATGCTGGAAATGTTAAAGGGTTTGAAGAAGAAGCAATTCATGCTATACCCGAGGTTTCTCATGATGATCTTTGACCACAAGTATCCAGAATTGAAGAAGGATCCAACTATGATCCTAGGTCAAGATCACATGAACATTCGTACATTGGTGAGAATGAAAGGATATAAGGGTGTGCCAGACAATGAAAAGCCACCTCACAGGAGACTCTTTGGAGCTTTGGCTAGTCAGGATTACACTGATCCTGGCAAGAACAAAGCAAGACATGACAACAGTGATTCTGATAATGATGATCCCTTGGTGTATGTTGATGCAAGCACTAAGAGGAAGAGACAGGTAGTTAATCCCGGAGCCAAAGGGAAGGGTAAGGGAAAGACTGATCAAGGGAGTTCTAAGCAACAGGTGGTGAGAAAGAAAACAACTGCTAAGAAAGGTACTGGTTTGGTGGATGAAGAATCAGTGGATTCAGAAGAAACTGAGGAAGATGAACGATGAGATTCTGATGCTGAGAATGTTAGGACCACGAAACGTAAGGCCACTATGGTTGGTGAGTCTGAATCTTTAAACAAATCAATTGAAGAAGCTGAGAAAAGTAAGAAGTCGTTGAATGTTGAAGATGAAGGATTAGGCATTGACATGGATGAGTTGAATACTGGAGAGACTGTGGTAGTAAACTTGCCCAAGCCAAAGCACAAGACCATGTCTAAGAAGACAAGTACTAAACAGTTGAGAGAGAAAGAATTAGCACAACTGTTGAAGGGAAAAAGAGTACCCGATGCTGGTACGTCATCAAAGCTGTCTTCACCAGTCACTAGAAAGCAAAAGAAATCTAAAGAGGCAGAGACAATATCAGCTGATCAATTAAATGTTGCACTGGATAATGTACTTGACATGTTCAGAAAGCCTCAGAAAGAAAAGGAAGTTGAGTCATCTAGATCCAAATCTAAGAAGGTCACTGTGGATGATGATGTAATGAAGAAGGTGAACAAGAAAATGGATGACATGATGAAGATGATAGTGGCTCAACAAGCTGAAATAGCCAAGTTCAAGCAGAATGAAGAAAAGATGCTTCAGATAGTGGTAGCTTCTAAGTCTAATCAAGATGAGATTAACGAGAAGGTTAAGAAGCTTGAAGCAAAGAATAAAAACCTTGAGGGTAAATGTTCAAGAAACAAGAACAGGATAAAGTTGATCAAAGAAGACAACAAAGAACTAAGGGCTGAGAACAAACGCCTTAGTGATTTGATTGATGATTTGTACAATGTTGCACCCAAGTTGAAGGAGGGAGAAGAAGATAAAGAAGAAGAAGAAGAGAAAGTTGATTTTGTACCGTCTGAATCGGATGAAGAAAAAGATGATGATGAGGATGATGAAGAGTCAGAGAAAAGTGATGATGAGGATGATGTAGAAGGGTCTGGGAGTCAGAAAGAGGATGATAGTGGTAGTGATGATGATAATGATGGAGGAGATGATACGTCAAAGTTTACGTTTGAAGAGAGAACATCTAAAAAGAAGAATGTTGGAGAATCAAGTTCGAAGAAAAAGAAAGGTGAGAACGTTGATTCAGATGAAAGTATTTTCTGGAATGAGAAGGTGAGATCTTTGACAGATGATGCTAAACAAGTATATAAAGACATGTTGGAAAGAAGAGAATGGACTATTGAGTTCACAGGATGTTTTGCTGAGATATTCCAAACAGATGACATGAGATATGAATTGGAATACAACGATCCTGATCTTGAAGAAGGTGAAGTACCTGCTTCTGTGGCAAAGGAAATTCTGGATGGACTTGCACAGAGAGTAGGGAAAACATTTGAGGAGTTTATAGTAGATGAGTCGATTCCAGATATTTCTGAAAAGGATATTGGAAGTCACTCAGATGACAAGAATACTCCTGAGCTTGATGAAGTGGAAGTTGAAGACATAACACATGAAGAATTTCCACAGTACTTCAGACAAACTGATGAAGATGAGGTATTTCCTGATTTTACTGAGACACCAAACAATTCGGCGAAGAAAAAGGCACAGCAAAGAAGTGCAGAGTTTGTAGAGAAGGTGTTTGGTGCTGATAAGCAAGAGTCTTCAAATCAATCTGATGAATTGAAGAGTTATTTGAAGAAATTAAGAGAAATGGATGAAAACCGACCGAAGCCTGAAGCTCAAGGAAACTTCTATAGATTTCACAATGCCAAGTTCAAAGGCAGAGCTCTTGGGTGGACATATTTGGGCAGGCTGAAGTGTATAGCTGCCAAATGGGAAACAGGGATCTTGTACTTTAACAGATTCATTGATTTGCTAACTCTACCGTACTGGGCGGTCAGAGATTTATGCAGATTCCCTATGTCAGGTGCTTCAGTGAACGGTACACATGTTGGTTGGTGTGCAGACAAGCTGGTTTGGGAAAGTAGAACGAGATGGAATAGATTCAAGCCACAATATCCCCGAAGGAAAGTTCATAGGGATATTGATCCTCAAACTAAGCTGAAGAGGGTTACTTTGATATACAAGGCACCTGAAGTGATGAGGAAAATACCTTTGATGCCCATGCCACAACATTTCAGTGCTGACTTTATTTTCTGGTATTATGATTGGAGGAAGGCTGAAGCAGTGATAGTGTTGAGAGACGGGAAGGAAAAATACAAGCATGTTCATGTATTTGATCCGATGTGGTTGATTAACTGTACTTTTGAAGACATCATCATGCTTTTCTATAATCCGATTTATTTTGAGCCGAAAGACGCTGATCAAGCAAAGAAGTATACTCAAGTGGTTGGAGTTTGCTTTGCTTATGATATTAATGCGGGGAGTAATTTGGAGAGCAAACTTGGCAAGACGGTGAAGATGGCAAATGTGTCGAAACCGGTGAAGAGAAAGTTAGAGCCTGAAATGTCCAAAGAGCAGAAGAAACAGCTCAGAATTAAGTTGTTGAACAAAGCCATGGACGAAGACAGAAGACAATCCAATCAATAGTCGAGGGGGAGTTTGTAGATGCGTTTTGCGACTAATGATTGGATATTAACATATGTTAGATGCTGATGGGTAGAATGTGGAAATAATAATGGGCAAATGTAAGCTAAAGGGGCGAAGGTAGAAGATTTATGGGCGAAGGTAAAATGGAGCTTGGCTGAAGATACACATTCGTACCTTCTGCTGGGCGAATGTGGAAGAAGTCCACATTCTACCACAGTAAAGGGGCGAATGTGCAGTGTCTATAAATAGATTTTGTGTTTATGCAATGTTAAGAGAGTTATTAGTTGTGTGTGTTTTGAGGTCAGGTTCCAGGTTTGTTTGAGAGTGTCTGTAATTGATCTAGATTAACCAAAGTGTCATTGTAATCAAGTTTATGAACAAGTTAATCTATGAAAAGCTTTGAAAATGATATTGATTGTGTTTTGATTTGAGTTTCTATCAGTTTGTTCAAAGCTAGGGTTTCCGCACCTGGTTTTGTAACTTGTATGATCATTTAATCCTGTTTTAGTCAAAATCTTTCACTTACAGTTTTTGTTGGGCGAATGTGGTAAAACGGGCGAAGGAGGCATCAAACGGTCGAACGAAATGTAAAACGGGCGAAGGAGACTGAAAAGGTGCGAAGGAGACTTAAAACTGACTGGTTCGACCGTTCTGATGCAGAAATGAGATTTTTGATACAAACTAAGTGTTTTATGCTTGAACCTTGTGTGTAATCTATGTGTACTTGGTTAGTTAAGGTAACGGGTCACCAACGGGATGTCGGGTCGGTCTAGTGTGTCGGTTAAACATTCAAACACGTTTTAAAACATACTTGGTTACGATCTGGACAATCGGGGACTAGATAACCTTATGGTTATTAGTCGGAACACTTATGTGAACATGAAATCGACATTCATAGGGTTATCAGCCAATAAACGTCGGCGATCATCTAAAAGGTAACAACTTTCTATAAAAAATATAAAAACCCTATTAATAGTGTTTTAATGAGGGATTTGTTGGAAAAATATATAAGAACCCCTATTAATAATGTTGTTAATATGCAGAACCTCGCTAATAGTGTCTCGGAAAGGATCATTTGGGTTTATCTTACTTTGTGTTGTGTTGTTTGCTGAAAAAGGGTTTATATTGTTTAAAGAAAAAGGGTTGCGTATATTGTATTTTGTGTTTTGGATATATGCACTCCATGTGTTTGATGAAATGCCTAATAGGGTTAACATGTGTTACTTCTGTTAGTATGTTAGATCTTAATGGTGAATGTATAGAAGGTAGTTAAAATGTCTTTTGTCTTTAGATATATGCACTCCATGTGTTTGATGAAATGCCTGACAGGGTTAACATGTGTTACTTCTGTTAGTATGTTAGAAATTAATGGTGAATGTATGGAAGGTAGTTATAAGGTGTTTTGTGTTTTGGATATATGCACTCCATGTGTTTGCTGAAATGTCTGACTGAGTTAACATGTGTTACTTCTGTTAGTGTTTTAGAAATGGTGCATATATGGAAGGTAGTTATCAGGTTTTTTGTGTTTTGGATATATAGATGTCCATTTAAAGTTAATGGTGAATGTATGGGAGGTAATTGTAATGTCTTATATGTTTTGAATATATGCACTCCATGTGCTTGATGAAAATTCCTGACTGGGTTAACATGTGTTACTTCTGTTAGTTTGTTTAGATGATGAGTTTGTCAGACCGGTTAACACCTCATCTATTGTTTTGCAGTCGATAATGAAGACCCCACCGGTTATGTTAACATATGAAGTCCAAGGAAGCCTAGAAAAATATGTAGAAAAACTTTTGAATAACGTTTTCTTTTTGGTACTCAATGTATAGAATTACTAGATTTATTTTGTTAAAATGGTCAATAGTTTTTAATGGTACTTTGTAATAACATGTGTTAATAGTTTGTATGCTTTATTTCTTCATAAACTTATGAAGTGGAAACTGAAATTTGGTCTGAAACTTATGTAATCGTGTGACAACATTTAACACATGTTAGTTTATTTTATGTAATGGTAAGTCGAACTCGTGGTACAGTTTATTTTGATTCCCAAAAAACATGGGAGGTCATATGAGATGGGATAACACATGTTAGGAATAACACATGTTAACACATGATGGGATAAAAGCTATGTGGCCCGACTTTGGTGTCTCCTTTTGATTTAAGTTCCTATTAGTGACTCCCTATTAGTAATGCATGAGCCAGGTTACTGGTTGGTACATATTAATGTCCTGAACCTTATCTTATCATGTGACAACATTTAACACATGTTAGTTTATTTTTATGGATGTTCTATTGTAATGGTAAGTCAAACTCCTGGTACAGTTTATTTTGATTCCCAAAAAACATGGGAGGTGTTATGAGATGGGATAACACATGTTAGGAATAACACATGTTAACACATTATGGGATAAAAGCTATGTGGCCTGACTTTGGTGTCTCCTTTTGATTTAAGTTCCTATTAGTAACTCCCTATTAGTAATGCATGAACCTGGTTGGTACATATTAATGTCCCGAACCTTATCTTATCATGGGACAACATTTAACACATGTTAGTCTATTTTCATGGATGTTCTATTGTAATGGTAAGTCAAACTCCTGGCACAGTTTATTTTGATTCCCAAAAAACTTGGGAGGTCATATGAGATGGGATAACACATGTTAGGAATAACACATGTTAACACATAATGGATAATACTATGTGGCCCGACTTTGGTGTCCCATTTTGATTTAAGTTTCTATTAGCAATGCATGAGCCTGTCACTGGTTGGTACATATTATTGGCCTTAACCTTATCTTATCATATAGCAATGCATGAGATTGTACGTGATGAGAACCATATAACACTGACATCGCAATAGAGGAAGGATAAGAGATGGAAGGGGAACCTGAGCAGGACGAGCACATGGAAAGTGAGGATGAAGGCTCTACTATCTAGACAGAACATGGCGACGATTGGCTCTTACCTTTTCTTACCTATCTTTTCTTTCATTTCCCTTTGCTAACTTAGATAAGACTGAGTTCTTACGATCAACGATAGGGTGGTTGAGGCCCTCGCATCTTTCCAAGCTAGTAAAGATCTATTTTGCTAAATCATTCTTTTCCCCTGACTTCCACATTTGAACTTTCTTATTCCTTGAACGCACATGCCACCACAACAACCTACCATCATATTTTCAAGCCTTTTATTGGTCGTAAACCTCGATAACTCTAACGGAACTGAAGGAGACCGTCTGATTGCTTCGATAGTATAAGTCATTTCCATGCGCATTTGCCCTGAGCAGGATGGGGTAATGTATGCTATATGCACACTCGATGAGTTACAGATACTTGGATGGAGAACGTAACACCCTGTGATGAAACCTAGAAATTTGTTATATAAAGATGGATGGGTCTGAGATCGACGTCTACACTACCAAGCTACAGGAGTTACATACTTCGTGCTCGAATCTAATTTACCAACTTTACCAGCGGATCGAATTTCAGACCAAAAGGGTGGGTCCCTCAGATTCGTGGCTTGGCCACTGCAGCTGACCTACCCATAATCTAACAAATCTTTCAACTGGCTCGCAAACTCACTAATGAGGCTGTTGAGCATGGTATTTTTCCGAAGCATGGTGCTTCATCTTCTACTTTTGGTGATAGCAAGAGAACGTGGGATAGTGTGAGGTATAAGTCCTTCAACAACAGCTACCACAACGGTAACAACAACAATGGGGAGCATTTGTGATTGGCCTGGGGAAAGCTAGGACTAATAACAATGTCGTGATGGGTACGTGCTCCTTGAACGACACTCTTGCTTCTATCTTATATGATACTGGTGCGGACTATAGTTTTGTTTCGTCAAAACTTAGTAAACAATTAGGGATGGTTCCTACTCTTCGAGATACTCCATACTCTATTGAATTGGCTGATGGAAAGCCTATTGAGGTAACCCATATTCATCGTGACTGTAAGCTCGAGTTGGATGGGCAATCGTTTGCCATCAACATTCTACCTATCACCCTTGGAAGCTTTGATCTCGTGGTTGGCATGGACTGGTTGTCCAAGAAACACGCTGAAATTCTCTGTCAGGAGAAGATTGTTCATATTCCCCCTCCCAAGTGAAGAACTTTTATCTATACAGGGTGATCGTGGTGATGCCATGGTAGGCATCATCTCCTATCTAAAGGCCCAGAAGTGTATTCGTAAGGGCTGTCCAGCCATTTTGGCTAACATATCAGGTACTCGAGCTGAAACTGAAACCAAGTTTGAGGACATCCCAGTGGTCCGAGATTTCCCAGATGTCTTCCCAGAGGAATTACCTAGACTTCCACCCGTTTGTCAAGTGGAGTTCCAGATTGACCTTGCACCTGGAGCAGCGCCAGTTGCACGCACACCATATCGTTTAGCACCAGGGGAGCTTCAAGAACTATCTACCCAACTCCAAGAGCTATTGGATAGGGGTTTCATTAGACCTAGTTCTTCGCCATGGGGAGCTCCAGTCCTGTTTGTTAAGAAGAAAGATGGGAGCTTTCGCATGTGCATAGATTATCGGGAGTTGAACAAGGTGACGATTAAGAATCGCTACCCTTTGCCTCGTATTGATGACTTGTTTGACCAACTGCAAGGGTCGAGCTTATACTCTAAGATTGACTTGAGGTCAGGATACCATCAGCTGAGAGTCCGGGAGGAGGACGTGGCAAAGACGGTGTTTCGAACTCGCTATGGACATTATGAGTTTTTGGTAATGCCATTTGGGCTAACTAATGCACCGGCTGTGTTCATGGACCTAATGAACCGTGTGTGCAAGCCTTATTTGGACAAATTCGTCATAGTGTTCATAGATGACATATTGATTTATTCCAGGAGCAGGGAAGAGCACGAGCAACACCTGTGGTTAATCTTGGAACTACTGAGAAATGAGCAGGTGTATGCAAAATTCTCTAAGTGTGATTTTTGGATTCGAGAAGTCCAATTTCTTGGGCATGTAGTCAACGAGGCAGGAATACGTGTTGACCCAGCCAAGATTGACGCTATCAAAAAGTGGGAGGCCCCTAGGACCCCTACTGAAGTGCGCCAATTTATTGGTCTCGCGGGATACTATCGCAGATTTATCGAGGGGTTTTCCAAGATCGCTCAACCCCTCACCGCCCTAACACAGAAAGGTATTACTTATAAGTGGGGAGATGCCCAAGAATCTGCCTCTCTCAGCTACTAAAGTCAAAACTTTGCAGTGCACCGATATTATCGTTGCCTGAGGATACAGAGGACTTTGTAGTATACTGTGATGTGTCTATCCAGGGTTTATGGTGCGTACTGATGCAACGTGATAAGGTAATTGCATATGCATCGCGACAACTGAAGGTCCAAGAAAAGAATTACCCCACTCATGATTTGGAACTGGGAGCGGTGGTTTTCGCTCTCAAAATCTAGAGGCACTACCTCTATGGAACAAAGTGCACAATTTTCACTGATCACAAGAGCCTTCAGCATATATTCGATCAGAAGGTGCTGAACATACGACAACGACGCTGGGTTGAACTTCTGAATGATTATGACTGTGCCATCAAGTATCATCCAGGGAAAGCTAACGTAGTAGCTGATGCCCTCAGTCGTATGGAAACGAAACCCCAACGAGTGCGAGCTTTACAACTTACCGTACTTTATAATCTTCCTGATAAGATACGTGAAGCCCAGGGCGAGGCTTTTGAAAGAAGTAAACATCGAGCTTGAAACGTTACATGGTGCTGATAAGCAGTTGGAACTGAAGACGGATGGTCTTCAATACTTCATGAATCGAGTCTGGATACCACGTTTTGGGATCTCAGACAACTGGTGTTCGATGAAGCTCACACCTCTTGATACTTGGTACATCCTAGTTCGGACAAGATGTACCAAGATCTCAAAACTCTTTACTGGTGGCCAAACATGAAAGCTGAAATTGCCACTTATGTTAGTAAGTGCTTGACTTGTGCGAAGGTTAAGGTTGAATATCAGAAACCTTCAGGCCTACTCCAGCAACTAGAAATCTTTATTTGGAAATGGGACGGAATTTCTATGGATTTTATCACAATGCTTCCTAGAACGCCAACGGGCCATAACATGATTTGGGTTATCATGGATCGTTTAACCAAATCGGCACACTTTTTGGCAATAAAGGAAACGGAATCGCTGGAGAAACTAGCAAATCTCTACATCAAGGAGGTAGTCTCTAGGCATGGGGTGCCTACTTCTATTATATCCGATCGCGATGCGCGATTCACTTCTCATTTTTTTGGACTACTCTCCAAAATGCTTTTGGGACTCGCTTAGATATGAGCACAGCCTATCACCCACAGACGGATGGACAGAGTGAACATACCATCCAAACATTGGAGAATCTGCTACGAGCGTGCGTGGTGGATTTTGGCAACAGTGGGGATAAGCACTTGCCTTTGATTGAATTCTCGTATGACAACAGTTACCACACTTCGATACAGTGTGCGCCTTTAGAGGCACTTTATGGACGCAAGTGTAGGTCTCCCATCTGCTGGACTGGAGTTGGGGATAGCCAGCTAACAGGTCCCGGACTTGTGCACGAAACTTCTGAGGAGATTGTGCAAATCAGAAATCGGATGGCTACTGCTCGAGATCGACAGAAAAGTTACGCTGATAAACGTAGGAAACCTTTGGAGTTCCAGGTTGGGGACAAGGTTCTGTTGAAGGTGTCACCTTGGAAGGGGGTGATACGCTTTGGAAAACGGGGAATGTTGAACCCGCGATACATTGAACCATTCGAGATTGTCGAAAGGATTGGTCCGGTAACTTACAAGTTAAACTCGCTTAATAAACTCGGTGGGGTACATGATGTATCCCACGTATCGCATTGAATCTAAAGAAATGTCTGTTGGATACAACACTGATGGTGCCACTGGAGGAGATCCAGGTGGACGATCGGCTACGGTTCATGGAAGAACCAGTGGAGATTCTTGAGCGGGGCGCCAAGAAACTCAAGCAAAACACTATACCTATTATTAACATACAATGGAATTCCCGTATAGGACCGGAATACAAGTGGGAACGCAGAGATCAAATGCGGCTTAAATACCCACACCTCTTTTCTGAACCTGAACATGAACATAGATCGAACGCTAAACATAAAGCAGCTCTTTCAAAGTGAATTTCGGGGCAAAATTCCTTTCAACTTGGGGATAATGTGACATCCGGGAACCAAGCACACATTTTTCTAGCTGGCTTTATTGTTTACTTGCTGAATTTCGGGACGAAATTCTTTTCAACTTGGGGATGATGTGATACCCCGCATTTTCAGGTTAACACTTTTACTGAACTCTAGTTAACTTACATGTTCATACATGGCGAGATACTTAACTAGGGTTAGTTAAGTAGGTTTAACATATGTTAGAAGATGTTAACATATGTTATAATTAGGAAAATCCTTGTTAAACACACACACACAAGTCCTGTATCCCAAACGTTGGTGAATTATGTGGCATACGTAACAATAATACGTACAATTGAAATATGGTGAACGTGAAGTACGTGCTTATGTGAATTACATGTTTTTGTGAATTATCGCCTAACTGAAAGATAATATGTAAATTATGTAAATTGCGTGCACAACATGATTAATATGTTATGCAATAATAAAAACAATGGCTTTTATACAATTTAGAGTGATTAATAATATCGGGTCCGGTATTGGACTAGAACATGACTGACGGGTCCGGTTAATGGACTAAAAGGGGCCCTAATACCCAATTGCTTGGGGAACAAGCCAAGCCCTCTTATAATTAGGAGACAAAAAAAAACAAACCCTAACCCCCATTCCCCTTTGCGCCGTGAGGAATCCCCCCTCCCCCTCTCTCTTAGTTTTCAAGCAATCAATCAATCTTTCACCTAATCAAGCTAGTTCGGGTTTAATCTCAAGGCTCTAGGGAGTTTTAGCATGGCAAGGTATACATCGATATGCTCTTTGATGAATTATGATACTTGAAAAATTTTAAAAACTCTAAAAATAACATATATATAATCGCATGTATGTATGTATAGGAGTTCTTGAATGTTCTTGAAGATTTGATGATGATGATTGTTGTTAGTAGCCATGATTAGGGTTTTCACATGATAATACATGTGTTTTGCTATGTTAATATGGTGTTTAATCAGTATTGTATGTGTTATACATGTATTAGGGATGTTCATGGAAAATTAGGGTTTGTAGATTACTTGGGATGCAAGTTTAAAATTCTGGCAGATTCGTTTGAACGTTTTGTAGGGGCTGTAATGGGTTGGTAAATTGATTGTTTTGATGATTTCTTTGCATGATTGTAATGTACAAGGTCTTAGCTTTTCATAATGGGCAAAACCATCAGATTTGGACATCGTTTGAGTCGTTTTTGGAATTTTATTTGATTAGGGGTCATATCAGATTTTCGGATTTGTGAATTGGGTTAACGTTAAATGGTCATAACTTGAGATTTACAAGGAATTAAGTTATGAAATTTTTACAGTAGGTCAATATTGGAAAAATTGAGCTTTTCCAAGTGGATTCATCCCGTTTGGATGAATACACAAGTTTTGAGAATTTTTTTACTAAACTGACCTGTTGAGGAAATTTTCTGGATGTAGCTGTGTTGTACGAATTTTCATAATTTTTGTCTTTAGTTTTAAGACAAAATAAAAATATGGGTTTGCAAACGAATCCCCATAAATACTCAGTAAAAATTTGGGACTTTAATTCATTCGTTAAGTATTTTAAATAATTTGTTTTTCACAGCGCACAATCTGTCCTAAAAAACGCAGATTGTGTACGGGGTCTTTATATGACTATTTGAAGTTTTATGTGGTATGTAATTGACATGTACTTGTGTGAAAACTTGTATGAGATGTATTTGATGTATTAAACGGATAATAATCACTATGATCACCAACGGGATACGTAGGACATACTTGAGCATGTAGAGTCCTTAGGGGTCACTACACGGTTTTGAACATTTAAAGGTCTTGGATAAACGAGTTATATGGTGTGTTGGTTATGCACATATACTCACCGAGTGACATTTGTATTAGGGTGTCGGTAGCATACTTTACTTGCGCGTCGGATCTCTTTTGCTTGCACGCTAAGGTGAGTTTCACTACTCTTTTTCTCAAAAGCATGCGTCTCAGGTATGAGACACTTTACTTAACATTTTCTAGTCCGGTTTGGGACTACTTACACATCCCGGGTTGGGATGCCATAGATCCTTGTGAGGGTCGGTTACTTTGCTAGTTCGCAATTGTGTCCTTGATAAACTAAACCATTTCTATCATCTGTAAGTCCTCACGTACCGAATGAGTTGCCAGGGTTGGCAAGCGGGTTATTAGTTGATAGCGCTATTAGGTCTTACAAACCTCACACCGGCTCGGGGAGCGCGGGCGTGAACTATAACTTAACGAAACTCTATCATTGTGGATAGACAATGATGTCAGGCATGCGGCTCACATTTGTGGCTACACGTACATAGCAGTCCGGTATATTCGGTGTTAGTTATCATGAATGGGCTAGCTACCCTTGACATGCGACGAACTAGTGTTTACACGGTTCTTGGAACCAACTCAATTACTTGTTTACGTGGTTTTGGAAACCAGCGCTGTTACACATTCATCTACTTTACTTAGTGAACTCACCAACATTGTTTGTTGACCCACGATTTACATGCTTTTGCAGGTAGTTAGCTTCCGGTTCCAGGATTAGAAAGCACTGCACACTTCACTTCATTTGGGGTATTGGGCATACACCTAAATTACATATTACGTTTTTACATTTTCTTTCATATGGTTTTAATTTGGGCGTGTTGTTTTGCGCATGGTTTTAAAAGGTTTAAATTTGGTTTACGCTTCCGCAGCTTAACTAAACTTGGTTTTGAAAACGAACTAAATGGTTTGGGCATTTAGAGTTCGTTCATATGACTTATGGCTATGGGATCCTGGTATGTCATGCGCCTCGCGGTATAAACCCCGCAGTGGAAATTTGAGGGTGTGACAGTAATGACTTACAGCAGAAGATCAGAGAGGCTATCCCCAGACAACTAATAACATAACGACCCTAAACCTCCGAGTTTTGTACAGATACCCTATCAAACGAAATTACGGTACTAAGGCCATATGCCCATGAGGAGTTCATCCACACAACAATTCGTTTGATATGTATGTATCAGGCACGCAGTAATAGGTCTACGAAGCCTATCAACACATCGCACAGACTCAGACACACTCCTTATATAGCAGTACATTACTTAGAATGTGTCAGATCCCCACTGATGTACTATCATTTCCCTTTATACTCCAGGAAATCATTTTAGAATTTTTTGATTTTTATAGATTTTCGAATTTACTGTTCCCAAGGATAAGCTGGAGCATTTCAAATATGTGACTGCCCAGATATCGTTTGTTCACAGAAATCTGACGGCATTAATCTAAGGGAAGAAGATATAGCAGTCAGCAAAGAAATTTTCTAATTTTTATGGATTTTGAAATTTTTCAATGTTTTTGGATTTTCGAAATTTTTCTGAAAAGCAGTAAAAATTTTAAACTAAAAGGTGATAGACTGAGGTGGTGATCAGTCTTGTTTTTCTTTAATACCATTAGCTTTTAAAAGAAAATCAAATCTGGATTTGTCAAAAGCTTTGGTAAAAAGATCTGCGCGTTGGTAATCAGAGTGGATTTTGACCATATCGATCAACTCTTTAGCATAACAATCACGGATAAAATGATATTTAATCCGGATATGTTTAGCCTTTGAGTGATTTACTAAGTCTTTTGTTAATGCGATTGCGGCCTCATTATCACAGTAAATAGGAGTTTTAAGAAATTGCAAACCGTAATCCACCATCTGTTGTTGGATCCAAAGAACCTGTGAGCAGCAGCTCGATGCTGAAACGTATTCTGCTTCACATGTGGATAGTGCAACTGCGGTTTGTTTCTTGCATTGCCAGGTCACGAGCCTGCTCCCCATAAACTGACATCCAGCCGTTGTGGATTTGCTGTCTTTGTCACAGCCGCCCCAATCTGCATCAATAAAAGCGATTAGGTCAAAATTATCATCATGAGGGTACCAAAGTCCTTTCGATGGACAACCCTTCAGATATCTAAGAATACGCTTGACAGCTGCAAGATGACTCTGTTTCGGCTTCGATTGATATCACGCACAAAGACATGTCGCAAACATTATATCAGGTCTAGACGCTGTGAGATACATCAGAGATCCGACGATTGCTCTGTATGTAAATGGATCAGTCAGCTCCCCCTTAAGGTCAACTCCAATCCCGTGATTGGGCTGTATCGGGGTATCCATCGGCTTCGAATCATCCATCTGGAATCGGCTCAAGACTTCAGAAACGTATTTTGTCTGGTGAATAAAGATCCCCGTTGGTCTTTGCTCCACCTGCAAGCCTAGGAAAAACTGCATTTCTCCCATTGCGCTCATTTCGAACTTTTCCTGCATAACTTTTTCAAATTCCCTGTACAAAAGTTCGTTAGTTGAACCGAAAATAATATCATCAACATAAATTTGTACAAGAAGCAAATCATCTCATGCTCGTTTCGTGAACAGTGTGCAGTCTACCAGTCCGCGTTTGAATCCTTTCGAGAGAAGATACGTGCTCAGCTCCTCATACCATTGTCTCGGAGCCTGGTGCAACCCGTAGAGAGCTTTGTTTAACACATAAACCTTATCCCGGTGAATAGGGTCCTCAAAGCCTGGCGGTTGACCTACGTAAACTTCCTCTTTGACCACACCGTAAAGAAAAGCGCTCTTTACATCCATCTGATACACCTTAAATTTCATCCATGATGCAAACGCTAGGAACATTCGGATTGCTTCCAAGCGTGCAACCGGTGCATAGATTTCATTGTAGTCGATTCCCTCAACCTGATGAAAACCTTGAACGACCAAACGAGCTTTGTTTCGCACTATGACTCCTCTGTCATCCTTCTTGCATTTAAACACCCATTTGGTTCCAATTTTCTTTCTTCCAGGGGGCAGATCTGTCAGTGTCCATACACCAAGTTTCTGGAATTGTAATAACTCCTCCTGCATTGCTTCCACCTAGGCATCATCCAAAAGAGCATCCTTGTATGTCCGCGGCTCGACCTGCGAAACATAACAAGCAAAAGACCAGTCATTTTGAAAACCAGATTTCTGTATTTTGGCATATAAAGCAAGGTTGCCAATATTTTCTGGTGCTTGAGCATTTCTCAGCTGCCCTCTTGTCATCACACTGCTACCAGGATCACCAATAACCTGTTCAAGCGGGTGTATCCGATGTATCCGAGATTCCGGATAATCAGGTACTTGTACTCCCGTTTGAGTTGTCAAATTTTCTGTAGAAACCAGATCATTACCCACATTCGATGTTGAAGCATCAGTATTAGTTGGGTTCACTGGTGGTGTCACTGTAGCATTTCCAAAATAGCTTCACTTGTTGCATCATCGTCTTCTTCTTCTGAATCAGATGAATTAAGCGTTGTAGAAGCTTCTTGGAACACTTCTTCTTCCATCACAGGAGCAGTGGTATCATTAGAAGCTGCTTGAGGATTTACCGTGATCGGACGCACTAACGGTGAAGTCACGGCGTTTTCGACCTCGTAATATAAGCGAAGTACAGCTTCTTCAACCATGCTATCTAGATTGAATGATTCAAAGAAGTCTTTGTAATCAAACATCCAATCTGGTCCTCCACCCTGTACATTTTGTGTGTATCTTTGAACTTTGACGTTAGCCCACTCCTCGACTTTTCTAGTTCTTTTGTTGAATACCTGTTTTAATGGGGTTGCATATCCAACAAAATAACCTTCTTCAGCCTTTGGTGCGAACTTCTCCGAAGGATTCAGCATTGTACACGGGGCACCAAATGGTTCTAGATACTCCAGATTCGGCTTGCGTCGGTTCAACAGCTCATAAGAAGTTTTGCCAAACTTCTTCACTGTCAAAACACGGTTAAGAGTATAACATGCTGCGTAAATAGCTTCGTTCCAGAACATGACTGGAAGATTTGAATCCGCAAGCATAGTTCTCGCCGTCTCTATTAGAGTCCTGTTCTTTCTCTCTGCGACACCGTTCTGCTGGGGTGTATACGGAGCACTATATTCATGATGAATTCCCTTGTTTGCACAAAGATCCTCCATCTGAGCGTTTTTGAACTCCGTCCCATTGTCACTCTAGATTCGTTTGATCTTCAGACCATATATATTCTCCAGACGTGTAAACAGAACCTTCAGATTGTCAAAAGTGTCGCTTTTCTGATGCAAGCACATGACCCATGAAAATCTTGAATAATCATCAGTCACCAC
Organism: Ambrosia trifida; assembly: GCA_028751855.1. NCBI lineage: Eukaryota > Viridiplantae > Streptophyta > Magnoliopsida > Asterales > Asteraceae > Ambrosia > Ambrosia trifida. The sequence goes on along the minus strand of CM054123.1, from coordinate 25,676,049 downwards.
AAGACAGTACAACTCCCCAGCATGACTTTTACGTCTGACTGGACCGAAAAAATCCATATGCAAACGCTCAAGCGGCAGTTCAACGGAATTGACTTTCTTTGGTCTATGGGACTGTTTGTGCTGCTTTCCCTTTTTGCAACTAACACACTTGTCATTCAAATGGAAGTGTTTTACATTAACTCCCGTGACAAGTTCATTCTTCACTAACTGGTTCATCTTTCGCAAATGAATGTGTCCCATTCTCCTGTGCCACATAATGGATTCTTTTTCTGTAGCCTTAGAGAGGAAACACGTGACTTGGCCATGGGTGGTCATTGCTTTGGACATATCGAGAATACACAAGGTGTTTACTCTCGGTGCCTTCAGCATCACCCACTCTTTCGGAAGTTCAAACCCAGGTTTTAAGATGTAGCAGGATTTGTCATCAAAATACACAGAAAATTGTTTATCACAAATTTGACTAACACTGAGCAGATTGTAATCTATCTGTTTTACGTATGATATCCGCTCAAATGTCACGACCCCATTGCTTACACTACCCTCCATCGTAATGTAGCCTCCCTTATTACCAGCAAATGCCACATAACCTCCGTTAATGTTTTTGATATCAAAGAGTAGCGTGAGGTCCCCTGTCATGTGACCAGAAGCTCCACTGTCAACAATCCATAGACTGCTAACAGGGCCAGCTGGAGCTCCCTGCACATATAAAGTAGAGCAGTTAGATCTTTCGAGGGACCCAAGCCTGTTTGGTCTTGGGTCTTTGAACGGGTTGTTTCAAAGATTCTTTCAATTCACAAACATCTTGGGTTAAATCAACCCCTTTCTTCTCACTCTCAATTTTCTTTTTCTCACTCTTCTCATTCTGTGAAGTAGAGGCTCCTTCAGATTCCTTAGATGACCAAGATTGCTCAGATCTTTTCAAGATCCGAATCTGAGATTTTGAACTCTCAGTCGGTTTCTTTACTTCATCTTTAAAAGCAACCTTCTTGGTTACCTTCTCTGATTTAACAGAGACAGGTCCAACTGCTTGTTTTCCATTAGGTTTAGGAGAAACCTTTTTGTTATCAGCAGTTGAGTTCATCACAGGTTTCTTAGCAGATTTTTCAGTGGTTATCCGGTTGCGTTAATCATACGTCATCGGACGGTTTTCCCTCTTGTTGTAAAAATTGTTTTGATTATGATAAGATTCTTACTGAGGGAAATACCGTCGTTGTGGATAACCGTAGTTGTCAACCGGATAATCATGATATTGCCTCATCTCCACCTCGTGCCTTTTGTGTCGTACATACGGGCAGGCGGCAAGTAAATGTCCCCGTTCCCCGCACTTATAACACGCACGGTATTCCTCATAGTTTTCTTTGATCTGCGACGGGGAAAAGCTAGCAATGGGATATCGATCAACCATGCATTGTTTCCTTAAACTCTCAGGAGCTGGGTCCTTCGAGTAAGTCGGTTCAATAAAACTATTTGCTTTATCAACTGCCAAAACAAATTGTGTGACATTGACCTTTGCATCTTTATCCGAATAGATTTTATCTAAAATTTCTTGAGGAATGTCATTGGTTCTTTCAAATTTTGGAAACCAAATCGTACTTTCCTGCCAGATCTTTTCAATTTTTGAATAATTGACAAACTTAATCGGATATTCATCATCAGATAAAATCTTATCGGAGCCTTGCATCCGATAGAAGATTTTGACAGGTTTGTCACACGATTCGTTGCTCATATCATTAGACTTTTCAGATTTAAGCTCATTTTTCTTTTCAACCGGTTTCACCACATTTTTCTCAGATTTAGTTTCATTTTTCTTTTCTACCGGTTTAACAACATGTTTCTCAATTTTCTTTACCTCTTTCTTTTCAAAACACTTACCAACAGACTTTTCATTTTTCTTTACCACATTCTTACGATGAGCATTTGCCATTGGATGAATGATCTGAGACGGTGAGACTGGCTCAGTAGTGATTATATGATTTTCATCAGGGATATCACTTTCATTTTCAACCATCTCAGATTGTTCATCTTCTTCATCTGAATCATCAGCAGCGACCACACCCTCATTGTTTCCCAGTACAGGTCTCACATCAGAATACGGATCCCCGACACTAGAAGTGTGAGGCTCGTTTTCTGATGTGGAGTCAGAATTGACTAAAGTCTCCGGTGGTATTGCATGTAAGTTGTGATTCTCAAACAATACCGGAGATGTGACCGCCTTATAGTTTGCACTATTCGACTGGGAGGGTTCTTCTATGATATGGTCAACTACATATGCTATGTGCTTATAACTCTCTAACTTCTTGTTTACTTTTTCAGCAAAGCACTTGATGGTTGCCATTTCCAATTTAGTGTTTTCCATTTCATTGATGTAGTTATTAATGGCAAGTTGTTTAATTGACAATGTCTTTTTATGTTCAGACACATCCTTTTTATAACCATCAAGAACTTTGTTGAAATCTTTTAAATCTTTTTGATAAATCTAACAATTGATTTTGGCACTCTCAAGTTGGACCTTGAGAAGCTTATTTTCATCTGTCAGTTTTTCAAAATCAGCACATTTCACACATTTATCACACACTTGAGATTGAGATTCAGAACTTACCGGTTTAGGAGGTTCTGTCATTGCCATTAAAGCGAAGTGAGCTTCCTTCCCTGCGAAGAATTTAGAGTAATCAATCTTGGTGCACGCATCATCCACCATACATGACTTGCGGGTCATCAGGAAATCAACTTCAGCTAGCAGTTGGTCAATGTCATCATCTAGTGAATTCACACTAGTCTCTGAATCAGATTTACTCTCCATGTCCGAGTAAGCTAAATCGTAGTGGTCTCCAACATCCTCATTCACTTCCTCAATTTTCAACTCCGACACTTTTTCAATCACAACCTCCTCTTCAATCTCCTCATTCTCATCCAGACTCATCTGATGTGCCACACAAGCCACGTTCCCAGCGGTAATCTCCTCCACCCCCAATTGCATACCTGTCCAATCAAAACCTTCATCCTTTTGGATCACAAGTGCTTGGTTTTGATTGTCAGTTTGGTTTTGGTTTTGAGTGTTAGGTGTAGAGATTGGAACAATAGTTCGGTTTGGATTTTGTTGAGGTTGGTTTTGAGTTGTGGATTGTCTAGTGTTGGTATTTTGTTGACGGTTCTGATAATTGTTTTGGGGTTGAAAGCTTGAGATGTTGGGACTGTTGTATGAAACTTGATTTTGGTTTTGATTTTGTCTGTTTTGGTATGTTGAATTGAACGGGTTTCGATTACCTTGATGTGCTGGCTGTGTGCACTCTCTTTTAAAGTGACCCTTCTCTCCACAATTAAAGCATGTAACTTTTGCTTTGTTGAATCCGTATGTGGTGTTGGGAGAAGTTGAGAGGTCAGTTCTGCCAGTCTTCTGAATAAAGTCAGTGGCTCTCCTCATAATGCTTGCAAAAGCCCACTGAATGTCCATAAGCTCCATCTCCTCTTTGTCGATTTGAGTGTAGTCTTCATTGGTGAGATTGTTATTTCCAATTTGACTCGCAACCAAACCGTTGTAAGAAGCAACCATAGCAGATACTAGAGCAACGTGCTGTTAAGCAATTTCAACAGTCACATTGTTAAGGTTCGAGGTCTCTAACACAATCGGGTTTTGACTTGATTGTGCTTGAGTTATCTGCATCTGATTCATGTGAGGAGGATATTGTTGTTGTTGAGTTTGACTTGATGTGTAGCAAGCGGCTTGTTGTAATGGTGAAAAAGGTGGAATAAAGTTTGGTGTTTAATAAGGTTGTTGTGTGTATGATGGTGTGTAAGATGAAGTTTGTGCAAGGTAGTTGATGGGTGCTTTTGTGGGTTCAACAACATTGGATACACATGCTATGTGAGGAGCAACATTAGAAGTGGTGGTTGAAGCAGAAAGAGAGTTAGATGTACCACTCACATATAGATCAGGCATCTGTGAAATCTGAGCTCTCTTAGCTTTTCTCTTATCCTCCATCTCTTTGTTTTCCAGCTTTTGAATGAACTCGTTAATGGTCCAATACTGGTATGCATCCTTCTCCTTCAACACTTCAATGTGTTGGTTCCTGTAACATCGCCAAATTTTCAAATTATAAAACGTATATTATTTTCATAATGTGCCTAAGTTTTATTTCCCGACCACACAACTTATATATATATATACATATATATACATATAATAATAATAATAATACTTCATATTTTATCAAGTATTAAATGGACACCTTACTTGAGCCCAACCATGCCTAAACCCAACCTACAATACCAATCCATCCCTTCTACCTTATTGGAGCCCACAGGCCCAAGACCCAAGGCCCAAGACCCTTCAGGCCACCCCAAACACCCCTTTGCTGCTTTTAAAAAAAAAAAAAAGAAAAGAGTGTGTCCAGCCGGGTTCGAACCGGAGACCTCTCACACAAACTCACGTGTTTAAACCACCTGGACCACACACCTATTTGATTTTAAACCAACTCTAAAAATATATAAACATACCCCCATTCCCTCCTTCTTCCCTTCCTTAACAGCGAACAGCAGCAGCAGCAGAGTATAATAATATTTTTTAAACAAACCTTTGATTTAGCAATCAATTATGCAAACATGGTAAGTTTACGTGATTACCGGCTTGTTATGACTCGGCTACGCGTTTATTGATCACCAATTCATACTAATTATACAATACACGCGTTCCACATTCAAGTCATAGTCAACATTGCCAAATCGAGCATCCAAACAATTACACTATAAATTGATCGTTCCAGAACAATCACAACTCGCTCATACACTCTTCTAAACCCCCAATTTCTTCAATTCAATCTGTGTATTATTATTACGATCGCTGTTGACTTTATCCTTGACCGAGCGTTCGTAATCAAAACAGCATTGTAAGTATAATTATTCTTGTGGGTTTTGATCATCGGCATCCACACATCAAAAGCCCTAAGATCAATCAGGTTATGGATGTGTGGATTGATCGATTGGAAAATTAGGGCTCGTATGCTATGATTTGGGGATAATACCTGATTTCGCATATGTATATAATTTTAATCAACTGAAACCATACACAACCACTGGTCTGGACCAAGTGGTTGTGCTTGGTGCTTGCTATACAGACCACGCGGGTTCGACTCTGGCAAGCAGCGATTTTTTTCTTTTCTTTTGTTTTACATTCAAGCCTATATATATATATATATATATATATATATAAATACTAGTATTTTGAAAATTAGTTTTAAAATACTAAAACCACTTCATAAATCCTACAAAAATTAATTTTAGTTAAACTGATAAAAAGGTTTAACTTACAATTTTTAGTTTTCTGAAATTTATTTATTTAATATTTATTATAATTAAATCAAGTTTATTCTATTTTATTTATAAAAATCTATAAAAATATCGAAACGATCTTATTAATTTCCACAAAAATTATCCTGAGTTTTTATAACATTAATCTTTTCATAAATGATTTTTATTTCTGAAAAATCATTTATTTAATATTTTTAATCAATTTTTGTTAGTTTTAATCATAATAAATCCAATTTTTAATATTTTTGCACCAAAATTTTATACAAATTATTTCTGATCATTTAGAACAGAAATATAAATTTTAAACTAAAAATTATTTAATTTTAATATTTTTAAATATTAAAGTTAAATTTTGACAATTTGTTATAAACAGAATTAATATTCTATTTTAAAGAAAATAATTTTGTAAAAATTATTTTTATACTTTAAACACATTATTGTGACCATCTTAGATTTAAATTTCATAAAAGATTTTTGGCTATTTATTTACTAAATTTCTCTTAATTGGCGAATATTTTAATATTAATCAAACGAGCAATTATCCCCAATTCGAAGCCCTAGAAACTTATACATTTGTAGAATTGATAGACTTAGAAATATTTATTACCTTATTATAGGGTGATACTTGACACATTTGGGCAACACACTATTTTTCAACAAGATATAACATTTTACCAAGGTGAGTTTTACATAGCCCCTTTTCTATTTATCACCATTTTTGGGGTGAAACATGTTATAACATCATTTATGCAATTCAATCATCAATGTGTCTATGTGTTTTCTATGTTGCATTATGTCTTGAGCATGATTAGAGTATGCACCATTCTAGCGTAATCATTAACTCCGTACAAGCCGACGGTATACATTGATAGATCTATTGGACTGACAATCCCACCCGGATACGTGCCTCCTACAAAGGTAGCGTGGGTGTTTGTTATCGCATAACATATTCAAGTGGACCATGAGCGTATGGTATGTATCATATTATAACAGTCATCAGGGTTGGTTATGCACTCGATTTATTTCTAGTATGTTCTCACATATGGACTAGATTAACATGACACATGAATTGCACAACATTTTTATTCAATTATCAAAAACCTATGTAATTCTCACCAACTTTTGTTGACCCAAAACCTTTTCAACTCAACATGTTTCAGGTTCTATTTGCTTGAAGATTTGAATTGATGCTTGAGGATATGTGTATAGTTTTATTCAATTTGATGTACAAATTCTAGAACAATTGTATGTAATTCATTTAAATCATTTAATGAAATTTATTATTCACCATGAGCTACTGAACAATCATCAATACGTGGCACCCCGATGTTTCCGCCATCGGTTGGGGTGTTACAGTTTGGTATCAGAGCCAGGTTATAGGGAATTAGGTTATTAGAAAAAATAATCTAGTCTATAACCATAGGATTTAACCAGTACTTGCTTCTTTTGCTTGCTATTCTCTATCTCCAAGTTCTTATCTCTACTATCATCCCTACAAGAAGGTTGCTCTCCATCACTGGATCCACTCTTAGACTAATAAGGCAAAATCCTCAGGTTTAACCTGAACCCCCTTGAGATCTCGTCGAAGTTCTAGATTTTAATAACGAACACGTGCAATCTGGAAGGGTGAACGCCTGTATTCTGAGTCTTCAGTCTAGGCTGGCATTGCGCATATATCCCAATCAGACGAGGGACCCGGATGCCTACCTGGGAATTCTCGGGATGAGTGTTCACTTATAGGCTAAAGCATGTCTTCATATGTTATTAGAATTTAGAATCTTTGATAAGTCCACGTTTTCGTTTATTCGTTTTAATTAATGAATAAATGATTACATTCCTTATATAAACTCTCATTCATTTCATTGTGTCTATTACAGATCATGCCTCCTCGTCGCAGCACTCGCAACAGCAATGGTGAGAACCACGAAGAAGGTGGTGATAACCATAACCATGACCAAGTTCCTAACCACAACAACAATGGTGTCAATGCTCAACTGGCTGCAATCATTTCTCAACAAATGGCGCAGCAAATCGCAACTCTGGTTCCCAATTTACTCGCTCAGGTCATCCAAATGAACGGCAACGGGAATGGTCACGGCAACGGGAACGGGAACGGGAACGGCAATGGCAATGGAAATGGACCCCTAGCCTGCACCCTTAAGCATTTCAACTCTTGTAACCCCCCAAAATTCAGTGGAGAAGAAGGAGCTACAGGACTCCTACAATGGTTTGAGGGTATTGAGAATACCTTCATCAACAGTGAGTGCCCCAATAATTTTAAAGTCCGTTACGCCATGAGTGTTCTTCACAAACGAGCACTCACTTGGTGGAATGAAGAAAAACGCACTCGCGGAGCTGAAGCTGCACTAGCCTTAACTTGGGATCAAGCTAAAGACATTATGAAGGCAGAGTTTTGTCCTCGTAATGAAATCAAGAAGTTGGAAGATGAATTTCATGATCTTGCTCAAGACAGTGGGGAAAATCTTGCTTACAACACTCGTTTTCACCAACTTAGCTTACTGCTACCCCACAAGGTCACCCCCTTACCTATTGCAATCGAAAAATACATTGGTGGCTTACCGATGCAGATCCAAGACACAGTGTGGGGAAGGAACCCTGCCACTTTGGAGGAAGCAAAGCGTTTGGCTGCCACCCTAACAGATAACCATGTGAAGGCAGGAACCCTGACTCGTAAAGGGGAAAAGAAAAAGGATACCCCTCAACTAGCCGTTGATATCAAAACTGAGGCCTCAACCAACGGGAAGAACAAGGTCAGGAATTTTGCAATAGACACCACTGCCCCACCCACCAAGAAACAATACAATGGGAACCTACCTAAGTGTGACACCTGCCAGTATCACCATCCAACTCAAGTACCCTGCCGACAGTGCACCAATTGTCAAAGGTATGGGCATCTTGCAGATGCTTGTCGAATCCCTGCTACAAACGCTCTTGATGCTCCAAATAACCCCGCTTGAAACCCTCCAGCTACTTAACAGCAAACCCTACCATTTGAATGATGTCTATCTTTCTCTTTAATTCCATGTATTGACATTTTTATTTTCAAGTAATAAAATTCGAATATTATCATAACATCTGTGTGCATGCTTGTGAACTAATTGCTATACCTATAACCATACGTGCTTACTTGTACAACAATTAGTTGACTACCAAACAATCTACTCAACGATTGGTAGAGGTTATCATGTCTTCCAACAGTCGGGAGAGGCCCTACCACCTGCTCAATGACTGGTGGAGACTATCGAACCTGCTCAACAATCGGTAGAGTCAGAAAAAGGACGCAAAACCCTAATGTAAGGTAAATTGGTAATTACGGTCCAGAACGTAATCATGAATTTATAGGTACGTTAAGGTAGTGTGAAATTTTATCAAGGTTTCCGGTAGTTGACCAATTATAACCCTGGTTTTCTTTTAACTTCGGGACGAAGTTCCTTAAAGTAGGGGAGACTGTAACATCGCCAAATTTTCAAATTATAAAACGTATATTATTTTCACAATGTGCCTAAGTTTTATTTCCCGACCACACAACTTATATATATATATATATATACATATATATACATATAATAATAATAATAAAATAATAATAATAATACTTCATATTTTATCAAGTATTAAATGGACACCTTACTTGAGCCCAACCATGCCTAAACCCAACCTACAATACCAATCCATCCCTTCTACCTTATTGGAGCCCACAGGCCCAAGACCCTTCAGGCCGGCCCAAACACCCCTTTGCTGCTTTAAAAAAAAAAAAAGAAAAGAGTGTGTCCAGCCGGGTTCGAACCGGAGACCTCTCACACAAACTCACGTGTTTAAACCACCTGGACAACACACCTATTTGATTTTAAACCAACTCTAAAAATATATAAACATACCCTCATTCCCTCCTTCTTCCCTTCCTTAACAGCGAACAGCAGCAACAGAGTACAATAATATTTTTTAAACAAACCTTTTATTTAGCAATCAATTATGCAAACATGGTAAGTTTACGTGATTACCGGCTTGTTATGACTCGGCTACGCGTTTATTGATCACCAATTCATACCAATTATACAATACACGCGTTCCACATTCAAGTCATAGTCAACATTGCCAAATCGAGCATCCAAACAATTACACTATAAATTGATCGTTCCAGAACAATCACAACTCGCTCATACACTCTTCTAAACCCCCAATTTTCTTCAATTCAATCTGTGTATTATTATTACGATCGCTGTTGACTTTATCCTTGACCGAGCGTTCGTAATCAAAACAGCATTGTAAGTATAATTATTCTTGTGGGTTTTGATCATCGGCATCCACACATCAAAAGCCCTAAGATCAATCAGGTTATGGATGTGTGGATTGATCGATTGGAAAATTAGGGCTCGTATGCTATGATTTGGGGATAAAACCTGATTTCGCATATGTATATAATTTTAATCAACTGAAACCATACACAACCACTGGTCTGGACCAAGTGGTTGTGCTTGGTGCTTGCTATACAGACCACGCGGGTTCGACTCTGGCAAGCAGCGATTTTTTTCTTTTCTTTTGTTTTACATTCAAGCCTATATATATATATATATATATATATATATATATATATATATATAAATACTAGTATTTTGAAAATTAGTTTTAAAATACTAAAACCACTTTATAAATCCTACAAAAATTAATTTTAGTTAAACTGATAAAAAGGTTTAACTTACAATTTTTAGTTTTCTGAAATTTATTTATTTAATATTTATTATAATTAAATCAAGTTTATTCTATTTTATTTATAAAAATCTATAAAAATATCGAAACGATCTTATTAATTTCCACAAAAATTATCCTGAGTTTTTATAACATTAATCTTTTCAGAAATGATTTTTATTTCTGAAAAATCATTTATTTAATATTTTTAATCAATTTTTGTTAGTTTTAATCATAATTAAATCATAATAAATCCAATTTTTAATATTTTGCACCAAAATTTTATACAAATTATTTCTGATCATTTAGAACAGAAATATAAATTTTAAACTAAAAATTATTTAATTTTAATATTTTTAAATATTAAAGTTAGATTTTGACAATTTGTTATAAACAGAATTAATATTCTATTTTAAAGAAAATAATTTTGTAAAAATTATTTTTATACTTTAAACACATTATTGTGACCATCTTAGATTTAAATTTCATAAAAGATTTTTCGCTATTTATTTACTAAATTTCTCTCAATTGGCGAATATTTTTATATTAATCAAACGAGCAATTATCCCCGATTCGAAGCCCTATAAACTTATACATTTGTAGAATTGATAGACTTAGACATATTTATTACCTTATTATAGGGTGATACTTGACACATTTGGGCAACACACTATTTTTCAACAAGATATAACATTTTACCAAGGTGAGTTTTACATAGCCCCTTTTCTATTTATCACCATTTTTGGGGTGAAACATGTTATAACATCATTTATGCAATTCAATCATCAATGTGTCTATGTGTTTTCTATGTTGCATTATGTCTTGAGCATGATTAGAGTAAGCACCATTCTAGCATAATCATTAACTCCGTACAAGCCGACGGTATACATTGATAGATCTATTGGACTGACAATCCCACCCGGATACGTGCCTCCTACAAAGGTAGCGTGGGTGTTTGTTATCGCATAACATATTCAAGTGGACCATGAGCGTATGGTATGTATCATATTATAACAGTCATCAGGGTTGGTTATGCACTCGATTTATTTCTAGTATGTTCTCACATATGGACTAGATTAACATGACACATGAATTGCACAACATTTTTATTCAATTATCAAAAACCTATGTAATTCTCACCAACTTTTGTTGACCCAAAACCTTTTCAACTCAACATGTTTCAGGTTCTATTTGCTTGAAGATTTGAATTAATGCTTGAGGATATGTGTATAGTTTTATTCAATTTGATGTATAAATTCTAGAACAATTGTATGTAATTCATTTAAATCATTTAATGAAATTTATTATTCACCATGAGCTACTGAACAATCATCAATACGTGGCACCCCGATGTTTCCGCCATCGGTTGGGGTGTTACAGTTCCAGTAGGGTGGTAAAGCATCAGCAAATTTATCTACTAATTCTGACATTGGTATGCTGATCTCATAGCTCGACAGTTCAGTGAGCAAATGGCAATACCGTGGAACCAACTCTTTTAGGGTCTCATTACCCATGTAACTGAAGTTTTCAAATTCCTTACGAAGCTCTTCCATCCTTAGCTTCCTTGTCTTTTCATTACCATCATGTCGGTTTCTCAGCATATCCCATAATTGTTTGGATGTTGTACACGATCCAAACTGATGCAATAGATCAGTGTTGATCGCCTGGGATAGCTGAGAGAATGCCTTCTTCTCTATCGCAAACCTTTTCTTCTCATCATCCGCCAAATTCTCCAAAGGTATCGGTTCTCCAGTATTCTCCAGAATAGGAGCAACGTAACCCTTCACTATCATTTGCCATGCCTCGGCTCCCTCAAGTCCTTGTCCCTCAACATGAATCTTAAACTTCGTCTTCCAAGTATTGTACTCTTTCATGTCCATTAGCTTTGGTGGACGATTGCCGCTTCCAGAGGATAGATCATGAATAAGAGTGGATATGGCGTTGGTCATCTGCGAATGAACTGCTGCTGCTGCGACTCCCCAATAGTTGTCAATCGGTTGTTGTAATGGTTGAACAACTTGTTGAGGAGCCGAACTAGTCATTGCCATATAATTGATTGGCTGTGATGGTTGACTAGTCTTCTGGGCTGCAACGGACCACGGATCTTGTGTTGTCTGCTGTTGTGGTGCTTGAGTAGGTCTAGGCGTTGTTGGGAAGTTCCACATCTTGTCCTGCAAATGATTAAACACGAAAAGATTAGAAATGTTTTAAGACAGGATACTCCTTCGTACAGTCGAACGTGCGAATGAGAAATAAAGTTCTCCTTCGACCGTTTTGATTGATACGAATGTGGACTGAAATAACAAAATCTCCTTCAACCGCTTTCGTCTCTCTTTCGACCGTTCTCCTGCTCCTTCGACCGTTCGATCAATCGAAGGTGATGCAATTGGGCGAATGAACAAAATAAGCAATCAAAGTCTACTTTCGACCACTATAACACCTCCTTCGACCACAAAATCCCTCTTTCGACCCAATAGATTTCCACTTTCGACCACTCTCTCTCTTTCGACCCTAGAAAATTCAAAAACGGTTATTCTTTGAAAATCCGTTAATTTTGATCATGTTTATCAAATGCTGATGGATTTTGATGATCTAAATCAGGTTTTGAATCGGAATTGATTTGGAACAACTTTAATGAAGAGAATTATCCAATTTAACCTCGAAATCAAGTTGTAATCAATCAAAATCTTATCACATCAGTTTGTTCATTGAAAACAGAAACTTTTTGACCAAAATAGGGTCCAAATCAACTGAGAAACTATTAATTTGTGGTTGTTTGATCCAGAATGGCTCTGATACCACTTTGTATGCTCGTGAAAGGATCGTATAACAACAAAGAATGATCAAACAAGTTAGTTTTAGGTGTGGAAACCCTAAAACTATCACAAAATAATAGTCAAACAGATTAAAACACACAGATCATCATTTTCAAAGGTTTTTCATTAATTAACAACTCGATTACACGTTGAAATATGATTACAATCAAGGTATGAATGTTAAAAGAGTTAAACAAAACACTAGAGAGAATATCAGAAAGTGGAGGGAATAATAATGACCAAAAGTTACATTCAAAAATCAAACTTGTCTATTTATAGACTGCACATTCACCCAAATTGATTGTGCGAATGTGCATGTTCGCCCAAACTGAATGGTCGAACCAAGTTATACAATAATCAATAAACACATTCGACCAGGTCTTCTTCCTTCGCACTCTTTCTTCTACCTTCGTACCTACAAAAACCTCCTTCGTACCTTCTGAAATCCTCCTTCGCACCAACGACATTCACCAAAACATATGTGTTGTTCAATCTGAAGCATTAGTCGCACTTTTGCATCTACATAAACTATCATTACAAACTATTGAAAAAAGAGATAAACCTACCCAGGAATTCAAATGAACTGTATGGAAGGGTAACATATGTTAATGTTGCGTGATAGGTTAACACGTGTTATTTGGTAACACATTATTACAAAGTATTATTACAAACTATTGACCACTTTAACTTAATAAGTTTACTGAGAAATAAAGCATACAAACTATTAACACACGTTATTACAAAGTATCATTACCAACTATTAACCACTTTAATAAAATAAATCTAGTAATTATATAAATTGAATACCAAAAAGAAGACGTTATTCAAAAGGTTTTCTACATATTTTTCTCGACTACCTTGGACTTCGTATGTTAACATAATCGGTGGAGGTCTTCATTATCAACTGCAAAACAATAGATGAGGTGTTAAACGGTGTGACCAACTCATCGTCTAAGCATACTAACAGAAGTAACACATGTTAACCCAGTCAGGCATTTCATCAAACACATGGGGTGCATATATCCAAAACACAAAAGACATTATAATTACCTTCCATGTATTCACCATTAACTTTAAATGGACATCCATTTATCCAAAACACAAAATATATTATAACTAACTTCTCATACATTCACCACTAACTTCTAACATACTAACAGAAGTAACACATGTTAACCCAGTCAGGCATTTCATCAAACACAGTCAGTCAGGTAGTTATAAGGATTTTGTGTTTTGGATATATGCACACATGGATATATGCACTCCATGTGTTTGTGTCTATGGCGGTTGTGGTTTGTGTGGGTAGAGAGTGTGAACGGTTGTGGCTTGTAATCGCCACAGGAACAGTGGGGGAGTGAGATAGACAGAGAAGAGTGTTTGAGAATGGATAATGAGAGAGACAGAGAAGAGGGTTTGATTTTAAGTGGGATGGAGAGAAGAAGAAGTGACAGTTGATTTGATGGAGAGAGAGAGAGAGAGAGTAGTTATTTTTGGATAGTGGGGATAGTAACATTACTATCATACCCTTTTGTAATATAATATTACTAATTGGGACCAAAAAGTCTTCAAATCAATATCATCCATTGATCAACATGGATGGATGGTTAAGATGAAGTTTTCATGGTTTCTACTCTAATAATGGGTTTTCATAATATCCATACTCTATATATATATATATATATATATATATATATATATTAGTAGGATTGCCCGCGCGTTAATGTGGGTATTTTTGGTCATCTAAGGGTGTGCATGGGTCGGTTTGGCTCGTTTCGGTTTTTACAAAAAATCATAACCATATCCATAACAAACTTCGGTTATGGTTATTCGGTTAAGAATTCGGTTATAGTTATTTCGGTTATTAACCAAAAAAATAAATTAAAACTAACTTTAGGGTAAAGTATAAAATTAAAAGTCAATAGGTCTAGGAAAACCGAAACCTACAATGTTGTACTTAGTTTGTGCTATTTTGTACAAGGCAATCAGACTACATTTTCTAGTTATACTACCAATGTGTGATTCCTTTTAATAAGATATTAACAAAAAACATACTTAGCCTTTGATTATAATTTTAAATCGTCACAAAAAGGGCATTACGTCAAGATCATTTTGTTAATAACATACTTTTATTATAGTAAAAACCTCTACATAGTTAATGTAAAACATAAAGTTAACATTACAAGTACGGTTCGGTTATATCGGTTAACCAAAACTTCATAACCATAACCATAAGCGATCATTCGGTTAAAGATATTTAATAACCGTAACCATTGGTAATGTTGGTTATCGGTTAAAATCGGTTTGATTATGTCGGTTATGGTTAGATTATCGGTTATGGCGGTTAATTTGCTCACCCCTAGTGTCATCCATATTATTTGCTTTAGGCATCAACCATGATGACTTCCTAAAAAAAGTCTTTCAAATATAAAATTGCTTCAAACCGAGCACCTTGATTCGGTGATCTGACGCTGCCGTTATTCAAAACCATAGTTATCGGCCAAACTTTTTCGTTAGAACGGATCGTAAAGCATCTATTATCCACGGGTGTTTTCTTAAAGAAAAGAAATAAAATTTGTGTTTTTTTTTTAAAAAAAGATAAAAATAATATGTATGTTGCATATTAAGGGGATGGGTAAGAAGAACTTCGCTAAACTATGATGTTCAAATGTCCGTGTAATAAGATATTTACTTTATCATAAACAACATTTTATTAGAAAAACAAAATAAATCAATACATGTTATCTGATTTTCATTATATGTCAATAGAAATATAGTAGGATAAAAATAAGTCTCTTGATTTACCTTTGAATGCTCTAAATTATGCGTTTCCTTTTATTTTCATTATATGTTATCTGATTTTCATTATATGTCAATAGAAATATAGTAGGATAAAAATACAGAGGAAAACACTGTGACACCCGGCATGTTTGGCTTAAACATATTAGTAACATCTAAGTCTACCTTAGCGAGAAACGTTTATAAACGAACTTAACTAGGTTAGTTGAGTCTGGTCAAGTTAGGATTGTCCATGGTACAATGATCTGGAGGATCATTGGGAGTCGTTTTGGTAATAC
The DNA here is from genome assembly GCA_028751855.1 of Ambrosia trifida. Taxonomy (NCBI): domain Eukaryota; kingdom Viridiplantae; phylum Streptophyta; class Magnoliopsida; order Asterales; family Asteraceae; genus Ambrosia; species Ambrosia trifida. Next base: position 25,660,148 of record CM054123.1, on the reverse strand, counting down.
ACTAGTACCGGGTTCCGTTGTTGGTGACATTACATGAACTAATTAAGTATATGTGTAGATTATGGGTCGTGTGGTGGATTATATACATCAATGTGTTTAAATGATGTGTAAATGATTATCTATGCTTAGATATGTCAAATATAGATTAAGGATGCATGCTTATGTGTTAAGATGTGTTAGAATGCGTTAAACACGACAAACTGGAAAACTAATTAAAAAGGAGTTCTGGTTCGACCACTTCGAGTGGTCGAAGGAGAACGTTTGTCTAGTTCGACCCTTTGTAAATGGGCGAACCTGGGAAGTGGAATTGAAAGGATTCCCTTCGACCAGGACAGGGCTCATTCGACCCTGTGTAAGGGTCGAAGGAGGCCACCTTCGACCATTGAAATGGGGCGAAGGAGAAGTAGTATAAATACCAAACTTTGTCATGTAACACCCCAACCGATGGCGGAAACATCGAGGTGTCACGTAGTGACGATTGTTCAATAGCTCATGGACTAAAAGTGTAAATTTTGATATATTGATTAAGTAGTTTATTACATTGAAAGAAAAATACAAGATACAATAATTCTAAAGTAACAACTAAAACTGAAATACAATGGATCCAAAATCTAAGTAAAAATTCCAAATGCTTAAAAGTCATCTCATAAATAACCTGAAACATGTACGAAAATAGTATATGTCAATACAAAAATGTATTGGTGAGCATACCCTGTTTGAATACATATAGTAGAAAACGAGTTTCGCAATTCACGTGTTTATACTGTCTACAATTTAGTGTTCAAGCTGTGTACAAATGCTACCCAAAATCAAACCTTTGTTTAATGAATCAAGAGTCACACATATATATAGTATTCGCTCATAGTAGGCGATGAATAATCGTTCACACATAACAATAATTAAGTACTATTTATTGCTATGCTAGGCCGCAGAACGGTTAATGATTCAGGTCATAAGTACACACTATCAGCGAATCAACAAGTAAAACACATACAAGAATTGTGATTGTGAATATATGATAAACCATGATTAAGTGAGTGAAGTAATAAGCGTACATGAGTCACCCCAAAAGTGTAAAACATGAAAAAGGGGAAAGATATACTCACATTCGACAATTAGTAACTTGACTAAGTGAGCGAGCGTAAGCGAGCAAATCCAAAAGTTCAACCTAAAGTTTAAAGTGTTCCCAAAATAAGTATTTAAACTTAAAAGTGTCTAGGGTTTCTATTCTAAGGCACTTAGGATGTTAGGTCTATATTTGGGTTTTTAAGTTTATCGAACATCGCGAAAATTTATGATTTTTTTACTATCATGTGTTATAAAAGAAAATAATATAAGTTGGTATTTTTTTTCTAACACATGCATTTTTCTAAAGTTAATAATATTAAGTTTAATTCAGAAAAATATTTGAAATAATATCTAAGAAATCTATTATTATCTTTATATCACTAATAATTACACAAAATCATAACTAAACCAAATTCACTTTGAAAAATAAAAGTTTTTATGAAACATCAACCTACTGACTTAGAATTTCCCAACATAATTTTTATAAAAATTTTTGAGGTTAAAAATAGATTTTTTATAAATTTTATTTGATTAAAGCTTATTAAAACAAATAAAAAAATAAAAAAAATATGATAACATGTGAAAACATGTCAAAACTGAGGAAAATGGTTATGAAAGTTATTCTAATATAATGGAAAATATTTCCACCAATTTTCATGACCAAACGCATTATCATTGATTTAATATGAATTTAATATGATTAAAACATATAAAAATCACTAAAACTATTATATAACGCATAAAATTCCAAAACTAAGTTCTAAAATTACTAATCGGCCAAATGAATCACCATGTCAAATTTCATAATTTTTAGGTCAATAATAACCGAGTTATGAATTTTTAAGTTCAAAAGATTTTAAATAAAAAAAATCCCAAATACTCCTAAGAACACCCTAACCTTAGAAATTCAATTGAAGCCCTTAAAGCCTATAATCAACCAAACAGACAGGGGGCTTTTGATCTACAAATGAAAACTAAGAGTATTGCAAAAAGGAATTGGAAAGACTTACAATGTGGTTAGTCCAATTAAGAAGAAAAGAAAACTGAATAATAGAATAATAAGCTTCCAAATTCGTCAGAAAACAAGATGATAATTGGGGCTTCAAGTGAAGAAATGATAGAACACATGAGAGCATTGTGTGTAATTTGAATATAATTGAATGGTTTGTGGTGGAATTGATAATGTGTAAAAAAATGAAGTTTTTATACTAATTTTGAAGTAATTCTTGTCATATTTAATATTAATTATATACAAATGGTAGGAAAATGAATGGACAAAGTAAATAGCATCATAAAGTCAAGACTTGAAGTGATTGGGAGATGAAAATAATGAAATTTAATATGATGATGAATGGAAATTTAATTAAATTTAGTGAAACCATTAAAAGACTCTTTAGTAGGGTTCTTTATGTTACTTGATTAGAGTTTTATGACTCAAATTAAGTTACACTCTTCAACTACTAATTGTTCTTGTAAAAAAATTAGGCTTTGTGCCTCATTTGATATACAAGAAACATACGTTCTCGGGTGTAGATGTGAGTATAAAACGTGAATACTTAAAATTATAATTTTTATTAAATTGCGACTTTTGATCCTTTTAGACTACGAGAGTTAAAATGAAAATTTGAAAATAGCCGAGGGACCAATTGTGTATATTTATGAAAAGTGTAGGGTGTAGGTTGTCACAGTCTCCCCTACTTTAAAAAATTCCGTCCCGAAATTCCCTTCAAGTGGGGGGTTTTTATGAAACAAAAGATGTTGTAAAATAATAATAATAATAATAATAATAATAATAATAATAATAATTGCATTCGTCATGTTTTGAAAGAAAAAAAAATTAAGTAGTTGTCTAATATCCAAAATAAAAGTTTAAAAATCTTTGAAAGTTGACCTGAGGTTAAGAAGTTGAGTATTTAAATGAGAAAGGTTTTGGGGATGTGTAATTGGTGAGGGCAGAGGTACCAATGAAGCAGTCTCCCCTACTTTATAAAGATTTCTGACTGATCTTTATTAGAGTATGCAACAAGAATTCAAATACCCAAGAGTGTAAGAGTACACAGGGTTGGATTTTTCTGTGTGGGTGGTCAAACGAAAGATTCTAGGAAGACGAATTGAAGCTCGTGTAAGAACGTTCCTATCGAAAATGCTAGCTATTAGCCCACTGTTCTAATGAAGAGATAAATATAAAGTAATGGATAGGTTCTTGGTCAGACTCCTAGTCCGCTCCCGCAGTATCGTTTATGCTTATATATAGGGTGTACCGCAGCTGACCCACCACACTCCCGATACTTTTGGATTCGTACTAATTGTCTACCAATAGCCTAAGTAGAATCACACACCACCCTCATGTACCTGTAAGCCCATGATTGCGTTCCGGACCGTAATCATCGATTTACCTTACACTAGGGTGTTATGCTTTTCCATAACCCTAACATGAAATAAATGTGTGCAACCAATATGTAATAGCCACTGTACTGAAATAATGTTTAATCATGACATGGTTAGACGTCCTTCCCTTTCGGGTTTTCCCTTTAACCGTAATGAGAATAACATGTAAGTATAAGACATGGTTAGAGGTTCTTCCCTTTCGGGTTCACCCTTAACCGGTAACTTTTGTTCACATCGTTGACTCTAAACACTCTTATTGATAGACCATGAGGTTTACACCGTTCCCCTCGGATTGAAGAAATACTCTAATCCGAGTCGTACGTGGGCACCGGCTTAGATCTCATACGAGTTATCAACTAGTATGTTCGTTGGCCATGATGATGAACAAAATAATGTAAAGTATAACAGGGTTTTGCTCAAAACAGGAAAGAAAATATGCATACCAAATATGCGTTCAAGTAAGTATATAAGTATAGCATAAAATTTCGACTGAAAGAATAGTATAACATAAATCGAGTAAATCGCACAATTTGAACAAAATGAACGTAAACGAGTTAATTTAATGCTCAAAAACCAGTGTTGCAAGAGTAACTACTAATAATTAGTGCGAGTATAATAAGATAAATTTTCATTAATCAAAACGTAGTTTGCTCAATTTTTGTGATATAGTTGAAAGAAAAGTAGTAATGCATGAGGATAAATTTTTAGGAATCGAAGTGTGTTTTAGATTTAAAACAGGTTTATTTGAAAAATCTTCGTAAATACACATTTTCATGTGTTTACGAGATATCAAGTTTGAAAAGTGTTATAAGGCTTATTATTAGTTGCAAGTTTCTTCCGAAAACATATATTGGATACGTCATATGAAAACAAAAGGGTTTACATTTGACTTGTAAAATATGCAATACAAGTTTATAAAATGCAAAATGAAACCATTTCATGAAGTATGTGTAAACCTAATGTGTTTTAAAAGACCAAGACTTAAAATGAAGTGAAGGTTGTGAATGATCCCAGATGCCTTTACGAATTTTTAAAAAAATAGAATTTTCTGTATTTAAACATTTCTTTAACTTGTGGGTTGAAAAGTCAAATTTTTTTTTAATTGTTATGAAATGTTGAGAAAATCTAAGTGTTACCCGTTTGGACTGGGTAAACTTGAAACCTTTTAATTGTCAACCTTTTACGAAATTTATACATTGAAAGATCGTTTGTTTATAAAGATCGTTAAGGCATCTCTTTGGGCTCATAGCGTGCTATTTGTTTCAGGACACGTGGTGTATGCAGGGTGTGTATTAATCTAGTGAATATGCTTCCCTAAACTGGGTGTAAATTAGTTTTGTGTAAATGAGGATATTAGTGAATTTCAAAACTTTAGCTAGATTAAAAACGAGATGTAGAAATAGATCCCTGAGATGTGGAATTCACTCCTAACTCAAAGATGTTATTTCAAAATTGAAAATTATTGTGGAATGAAACCAATCACTAAGTGAAGGATATCACTCCCAGCTTAGTGGTTAAATTTCTTTCCGAAGGAAATACTCTTTGAGGTGTGGATGTCACTCCTATCTCAAAGTTATATTCCTAAGATAAATAACATATAGAGGAGTGAAACTAATCACCAAGGTATGGATGTCACTCCTAACTTGGTGATATCGTTTTGTTTGTAAAATACGAGTGTCTTCTTTTCTAAGCAAAATACCGAAGGAATAACAAGAAGAAATCATAGCGAAAATATCTTGAAAGAAAATATAAAGATAAGAAGAATCTACACGAGAGGACTCGTGAAAGTAAACTTAGTTATAGACTAGGCTAAAAGGCATTCTAATAACCTAATTCCCTATAACCATGGCTCTGATACCAATCTGTAACACCCCAACCGATGGCGGAAACATCGAGGTGTCACGTAGTGACGATTGTTCAATAGCTCATGGACTAAAAGTGTAAATTTTGATATATTGATTAAGTAGTTTATTACATTGAAAGAAAAATACAAGATACAATAATTCTAAAGTGACAACTAAAACTGAAATACAATGGATCCAAAATCTAAGTAAAAATTCCAAATGCTTAAAAGTCATCTCATAAATAACCTGAAACATGTACGAAAATAGAATATGTCAATACAAAAATGTATTGGTGAGCATACCCTGTTTGAATACATATAGTAGAAAAAGAGTTTCGCAATTCACGTGTTTATACTGTCTACAATTTAGTGTTCAAGCTGTGTACAAATGCTACCCAAAATCAAACCTTTGTTTAATGAATCAAGAGTCACACATATATATAGTATTCGCTCATAGTAGGCGATGAATAATCGTTCACACATAACAATAATTAAGTACTATTTATTGCTATGCTAGGCCGCAGAACGGTTAATGATTCAGGTCATAAGTACACACTATCAGCGAATCAACAAGTAAAACACATACAAGAATTGTGATTTTGAATATATGATAAACCATGATTAAGTGAGTGAAGTAATAAGCGTACATGAGTCACCCCAAAAGTGTAAAACATGAAAAAGGGGAAAGATATACTCACATTCGACAATTAGTAACTTGACTAAGTGAGCGAGCGTAAGCGAGCAAATCCAAAAGTTCAACCTAAAGTTTAAAGTGTTCCCAAAATAAGTATTTAAACTTAAAAGTGTCTAGGGTTTCTATTCTAAGGCACTTAGGATGATAGGTCTATATTTGGGTTTTTAAGTTTATCGAACATCGCGAAAATTTATGATTTTTTTACTATCATGTGTTATAAAAGAAAATAATATAAGTTGGTATTTTTTTTCTAACACATGCATTTTTCTAAAGTTAATAATATTAAGTTTAATTCAGAAAAATATTTGAAATAATATCTAAGAAATCTTTTATTATCTTTATATCACTAATAATTACACAAAATCATAACTAAACCAAATTCACTTTGAAAAATAAAAGTTTTTATGAAACATCAACCTACTGACTTAGAATTTCCCAACATAATTTTTATAAAAATTTTTGAGGTTAAAAATAGATTTTTTATAAATTTTATTTGATTAAAGCTTATTAAAACAAATAAAAAAATAAAAAAAATATGATAACATGTGAAAACATGTCAAAACTGAGGAAAATGGTTATGAAAGTTATTCTAATATAATGGAAAATATTTCCACCAATTTTCATGACCAAACGCATTATCATTGATTTAATATGAATTTAATATGATTAAAACATATAAAAATCACTAAAACTATTATATAACGCATAAAATTCCAAAACTAAGTTCTAAAATTACTAATCGGCCAAATGAATCACCATGTCAAATTTCATAATTTTTAGGTCAATAATAACCGAGTTATGAATTTTTAAGTTCAAAAGATTTTAAATAAAAAAAATCCCAAATACTCCTAAGAACACCCTAACCTTAGAAATTCAATTGAAGCCCTTAAAGCCTATAATCAACCAAACAGACAGGGGGCTTTTGATCTACAAATGAAAACTAAGAGTATTGCAAAAAGGAATTGGAAAGACTTACAATGTGGTTAGTCCAATTAAGAAGAAAAGAAAACTGAATAATAGAATAATAAGCTTCCAAATTCGTCAGAAAACAAGATGATAATTGGGGCTTCAAGTGAAGAAATGATAGAACACATGAGAGCATTGTGTGTAATTTGAATATAATTGAATGGTTTGTGGTGGAATTGATAATGTGTAAAAAAATGAAGTTTTTATACTAATTTTGAAGTAATTCTTGTCATATTTAATATTAATTATATACAAATGGTAGGAAAATGAATGGACAAAGTAAATAGCATCATAAAGTCAAGACTTGAAGTGATTGGGAGTTGAAAATAATGAAATTTAATATGATGATGAATGGAAATTTAATTAAATTTAGTGAAACCATTAAAAGACTCTTTAGTAGGGTTCTTTATGTTACTTGATTAGAGTTTTATGACTCAAATTAAGTTACACTCTTCAACTACTAATTGTTCTTGTAAAAAAATTAGGCTTTGTGCCTCATTTGATATACAAGAAACATACGTTCTCGGGTGTAGATGTGAGTATAAAACGTGAATACTTAAAATTATAATTTTTATTAAATTGCGACTTTTGATCCTTTTAGACTACGAGAGTTAAAATGAAAATTTGAAAATAGCCGAGGGACCAATTGTGTATATTTATGAAAAGTGTAGGGTGTAGGTTGTCACAGTCTCCCCTACTTTAAAAAATTCCGTCCCGAAATTCCCTTCAAGTGGGGGTTTTTATGAAACAAAAGATGTTGTAAAATAATAATAATAATAATAATAATAATAATAATAATAATTGCATTCGTCATGTTTTGAAAGAAAAAAAAATTAAGTAGTTGTCTAATATCCAAAATAAAAGTTTAAAAATCTTTGAAAGTTGACCTGAGGTTAAGAAGTTGAGTATTTAAATGAGAAAGGTTTTGGGGATGTGTAATTGGTGAGGGCAGAGGTACCAATGAAGCAGTCTCCCCTACTTTATAAAGATTTCTGACTGATCTTTATTAGAGTATGCAACAAGAATTCAAATACCCAAGAGTGTAAGAGTACACAGGGTTGGATTTTTCTGTGTGGGTGGTCAAACGAAAGATTCTAGGAAGACGAATTGAAGCTCGTGTAAGAACGTTCCTATCGAAAATGCTAGCTATTAGCCCACTGTTCTAATGAAGAGATAAATATAAAGTAATGGATAGGTTCTTGGTCAGACTCCTAGTCCGCTCCCGCAGTATCGTTTATGCTTATATATAGGGTGTACCGCAGCTGACCCACCACACTCCCGATACTTTTGGATTCGTACTAATTGTCTACCAATAGCCTAAGTAGAATCACACACCACCCTCATGTACCTGTAAGCCAATGATTGCGTTCCGGACCGTAATCATCGATTTACCTTACACTAGGGTGTTATGCTTTTCCATAACCCTAACATGAAATAAATGTGTGCAACCAATATGTAATAGCCACTGTACTGAAATAATGTTTAATCATGACATGGTTAGACGTCCTTCCCTTTCGGGTTTTCCCTTTAACCGTAATGAGAATAACATGTAAGTATAAGACATGGTTAGAGGTTCTTCCCTTTCGGGTTCACCCTTAACCGGTAACTTTTGTTCACATCGTTGACTCTAAACACTCATATTGATAGACCATGAGGTTTACACCGTTCCCCTCGGATTGAAGAAATACTCTAATCCGAGTCGTACGTGGGCACCGGCTTAGATCTCATACGAGTTATCAACTAGTATGTTCGTTGGCCATGATGATGAACAAAATAATGTAAAGTATAACAGGGTTTTGCTCAAAACAGGAAAGAAAATATGCATACCAAATATGCGTTCAAGTAAGTATATAAGTATAGCATAAAATTTCGACTGAAAGAATAGTATAACATAAATCGAGTAAATCGCACAATTTGAACAAAATGAACGTAAACGAGTTAATTTAATGCTCAAAAACCAGTGTTGCAAGAGTAACTACTAATAATTAGTGCGAGTATAATAAGATAAATTTTCATTAATCAAAACGTAGTTTGCTCAATTTTTGTGATATAGTTGAAAGAAAAGTAGTAATGCATGAGGATAAATTTTTAGGAATCGAAGTGTGTTTTAGATTTAAAACAGGTTTATTTGAAAAATCTTCGTAAATACACATTTTCATGTGTTTACGAGATATCAAGTTTGAAAAGTGTTATAAGGCTTATTATTAGTTGCAAGTTTCTTCCGAAAACATATATTGGATACGTCATATGAAAACAAAAGGGTTTACATTTGACTTGTAAAATATGCAATACAAGTTTATAAAATGCAAAATGAAACCATTTCATGAAGTATGTGTAAACCTAATGTGTTTTAAAAGACCAAGACTTAAAATGAAGTGAAGGTTGTGAATGATCCCAGATGCCTTTACGAATTTTTAAAAAAATAGAATTTTCTGTATTTAAACATTTCTTTAACTTGTGGGTTGAAAAGTCAAATTTTTTTTTAATTGTTATGAAATGTTGAGAAAATCTAAGTGTTACCCGTTTGGACTGGGTAAACTTGAAACCTTTTAATTGTCAACCTTTTACGAAATTTATACATTGAAAGATCGTTTGTTTATAAAGATCGTTAAGGCATCTCTTTGGGCTCATAGCGTGCTATTTGTTTCAGGACACGTGGTGTATGCAGGGTGTGTATTAATCTAGTGAATATGCTTCCCTAAACTGGGTGTAAATTAGTTTTGTGTAAATGAGGATATTAGTGAATTTCAAAACTTTAGCTAGATTAAAAACGAGATGTAGAAATAGATCCCTGAGATGTGGAATTCACTCCTAACTCAAAGATGTTATTTCAAAATTGAAAATTATTGTGGAATGAAACCAATCACTAAGTGAAGGATATCACTCCCAGCTTAGTGGTTAAATTTCTTTCCGAAGGAAATACTCTTTGAGGTGTGGATGTCACTCCTATCTCAAAGTTATATTCCTAAGATAAATAACATATAGAGGAGTGAAACTAATCACCAAGGTATGGATGTCACTCCTAACTTGGTGATATCGTTTTGTTTGTAAAATACGAGTGTCTTCTTTTCTAAGCAAAATACCGAAGGAATAACAAGAAGAAATCATAGCGAAAATATCTTGAAAGAAAATATAAAGATAAGAAGAATCTACACGAGAGGACTCGTGAAAGTAAACTTAGTTATAGACTAGGCTAAAAGGCATTCTAATAACCTAATTCCCTATAACCATGGCTCTGATACCAATCTGTAACACCCCAACCGATGGCGGAAACATCGAGATGTCACGTAGTGACGATTGTTCAATAGCTCATGGACTAAAAGTGTAAATTTTGATATATTGATTAAGTAGTTTATTACATTGAAAGAAAAATACAAGATACAATAATTCTAAAGTGACAACTAAAACTGAAATACAATGGATCCAAAATCTAAGTAAAAATTCCAAATGCTTAAAAGTCATCTCATAAATAACCTGAAACATGTACGAAAATAGTATATGTCAATACAAAAATGTATTGGTGAGCATACCCTGTTTGAATACATATAGTAGAAAAAGAGTTTCGCAATTCACGTGTTTATACTGTCTACAATTTAGTGTTCAAGCTGTGTACAAATGCTACCCAAAATCAAACCTTTGTTTAATGAATCAAGAGTCACACATATATATAGTATTCGCTCATAGTAGGCGATGAATAATCGTTCACACATAACAATAATTAAGTACTATTTATTGCTATGCTAGGCCGCAGAACGGTCAATGATTCAGGTCATAAGTACACACTATCAGCGAATCAACAAGTAAAACACATACAAGAATTGTGATTTTGAATATATGATAAACCATGATTAAGTGAGTGAAGTAATAAGCGTACATGAGTCACCCCAAAAGTGTAAAACATGAAAAAGGGGAAAGATATACTCACATTCGACAATTAGTAACTTGACTAAGTGAGCGAGCGTAAGCGAGCAAATCCAAAAGTTCAACCTAAAGTTTAAAGTGTTCCCAAAATAAGTATTTAAACTTAAAAGTGTCTAGGGTTTCTATTCTAAGGCACTTAGGATGATAGGTCTATATTTGGGTTTTTAAGTTTATCGAACATCGCGAAAATTTATGATTTTTTTACTATCATGTGTTATAAAAGAAAATAATATAAGTTGGTATTTTTTTTCTAACACATGCATTTTTCTAAAGTTAATAATATTAAGTTTAATTCAGAAAAATATTTGAAATAATATCTAAGAAATCTTTTATTATCTTTATATCACTAATAATTACACAAAATCATAACTAAACCAAATTCACTTTGAAAAATAAAAGTTTTTATGAAACATCAACCTACTGACTTAGAATTTCCCAACATAATTTTTATAAAAATTTTTGAGGTTAAAAATAGATTTTTTATAAATTTTATTTGATTAAAGCTTATTAAAACAAATAAAAAAATAAAAAAAATATGATAACATGTGAAAACATGTCAAAACTGAGGAAAATGGTTATGAAAGTTATTCTAATATAATGGAAAATATTTCCACCAATTTTATGACCAAACGCATTATCATTGATTTAATATGAATTTAATATGATTAAAACATATAAAAATCACTAAAAATATTATATAACGCATAAAATGCCAAAACTAAGTTCTAAAATTCCTAATCGGCCAAATGAATCACCATGTCAAATTTCATAATTTTTAGGTCAATAATAACCGAGTTATGAATTTTTAAGTTCAAAAGATTTTAAATAAAAAAAAATCCCAGATACTCCTAAGAACACCCTAACCTTAGAAATTCAATTGAAGCCCTTAAAGCCTATAATCAACCAAACAGACAGGGGGCTTTTGATCTACAAATGAAAACTAAGAGTAATGCAAAAAGGAATTGGAAAGACTTACAATGTGGTTAGTCCAATTAAGAAGAAAAGAAAATTGAATAATAGAATAATAAGCTTCCAAATTCGTCAGAAAACAAGATGATAATTGGGGCTTCAAGTGAAGAAATGATAGAACACATGAGAGCATTGTGTGTAATTGGAGTATAATTGAATGGTTTGTGGTGGAATTGATAATGTGTAAAAATATGAAGTTTTTATACTAATTTTGAAGTAATTCCTGTCATATTTATTTAATATTAATTATATACAAATGGTAGGAAAATGAATGGACAAAGTAAATAGCATCATAAAGTCAAGACTTGAAGTGATTGGGAGTTGAAAATAATGAAATTTAATATGATGATGAATGGAAATTTAATTAAATTTAGTGAAACCATTAAAAGACCCTTTAGTAGGGTTCTTTATGTTACTTGATTAGAATTTTATGACTCAAATTAAGTTACACTCTTCAACTACTTATTGTTCTTGTAAAAAAATTAGGCTTTGTGCCTCATTTGATATACAAGAAACATACGTGCTCGGGTGTAGATGTGAGTATAAAACGTGAATACTTAAAATTATAATTTTTATTAAATTGCGACTTTTGATCCTTTTAGACTACGAGAGTTAAAATGAAAATTTGAAAATAGCCGAGGGACCAATTGTGTATATTTATGAAAAGTGTAGGGTGTAGGTTGTAACACATGACCTGCCCCACTCGTCGGCTTGGAGGGCCGAGCGGGTGCATATTGTCTCGAACAGGAACATTGGTATCATGCTGAACATTCGGGCTGCTTAGACATGCTAAACATTGCTAAACGTGTCTAGTAATGGTTTCCAATCGTAGTAGTAATAAAACATACGCCTAGCTAGCGTACTTGGTAACATTGATATAGTATGGACATGGTAACGTCTTGGTAACATATTGTACAAACCTGTGAACTCACCAGCATTATATGTTGACATCTTTTTGGCATGTTTTTCTCAGGTCGCTAAGGTAGCAACAAATGGAATTAGGCACACGGGTCTGCATTGGCGTCTAGGCATAGTTGCACGTTTTGTAATAAAAGTGTTTGAATACTTTGGGATACTAGCATAGCTGATTAAATGCTTCTTAAATGCTTCCGCTTATAAAATCGTTGGTTATGTTTCTTTTACGTTTTTCATATAGAGTTGTTTATTGTTATTGTTGACTTGGATCCTGGTTTGTCATGCGCCTCGCGGTAAAACCCCGCAAGTGGTAATTTGAGGGTGTGACAGATTGGTATCAGAGCCAATGGTTATAGTGAACTAGGACTACATGTAGAGTCTGGTCTATAGCCGAGTCGCACACACTAGACGGTCACATACTTTGGGTCTATTAGTGGGATACGTACCAACGTTGTCTGGTTGTCCTTACATCATCATCATGCTTCTCCGTTACATCATCCGCTTTTATTTGGGTTCTTACCTACTCTTGTCTTCTTCTTCTGGATTGAAGAAGGAGGGGTTGATTTGTTGGTTCTAGCACACATATGCCTTCTTACACTTGCATCTATCGTCATACGTTACTAGGTGACGATATTCGGTGACTGGGGTCTGGATTAGGGGTACATCTGGAAGACCATGTAGAGCAGTTTATCATTTCGGGTGCACACGAAATAATAAACTGGAATGCATGAAAATCCTGATGTACTTCGAGTTTGGATGTATAGTCCTGGATTTGTCCCTAGGTTAACTCTTGTAAATTTCTAGTGGTTGACACTGGAAGTGAATCTGAATCCCTCGATTTCTTGATTTGTTAGATCATGTCTGGTGCTCGCGGTGGTGGACGTCGTGGTGGCGGCGGTGGCCGTGCTGGCGGCGGTGGTCGTGCTGGGGGAGGTGGTCGTGGTAACATCAACATGACCCATGCTGAACTGAACAACTTGCTACAGCAGCAAGTGAATATGGCTATGGCTAATTTCCAGGCTGGGATTAATGCCATGGGTGGTGAGTTGATTTCTGTCTACCTTGCCTCATTTTTGGGTTTCGTGCCCCTTCGTTTGTGTTTTACTCGTGTACCGTGTTTCAGGTGTTGGTGCCAATCCACCCCCACCTCAGTGCTCTTATAAGAAGTTTTGGGACTGTCAGCCCCATAACTTCGCTGGAACTGAGGGAGCGGTGGGACTGCTCCGATGGTTGGAGAAGGTTGAGTCGGTGTTCGTTATGTGTAACTGTCCTGCTGGGGACCGCATGAAGTATGCTACCGCGACATTTGAGGGGCCTGCACTGTCGTGGTGGAATGCTACTACTCAGAACATGGGATTGGGGGAGGCTATTGCTATGCCTTGGGCGGAGTTTGTGCAGCTATTGAGAGGTGAGTACTGTCCGAGAGAGGAGATACAGAAGTTAGAGCATGAGGTCTGGAGCTACAAGATGGTTGGGTCTGAGATCGAAGAGTACACTGTGAGGAGGAATGAGCTGGCGGTGTTGTGCCCTGATTTGCACACACCCGAGTACAGGAGAATCGAGCACTACGTTTCTGGACTGGTGCCGGAGATTGCTGGGTTGGTGGCTGCTGGGAACCTTCCCACTATTGCTGAAGTTGTCCGATCAGCTCATCGGATGACTAACCTGAAGGTGGCAGAAGGTGTTTTGCCTCCTAAGGGTGCTGCTGTAAAGGTTACTGAAGGGAACAAGAGGAAGTAGGATAATGTTGGAAAGAGTGTTGTGCCAGCTCAGCCGGCAAAGAAGTTTGATTCATCTGGGTCTTCTTCTGGGCAGAAGACGGGTGGGTATGTTGGGAAGCATCCTAAGTGCAACAAGTGTGGTTTTCACCATTCTGGGGGTTGTGATAGGGCTCGTTGTCATCGGTGCCATCAGTTGGGGCACCATGCTAAGGATTGCAGGGTGGCACTCACCCCAACTCAGACTCCTGCGGCTACTCCTGCTGCTCAGGGGACTCAGGGGAGGCAGGGGTGTTATAACTGTGGTGATGCGGGACACTTCAAGCGTGAATGTCCTAAACTGAAGCAGGGCGATAATGGGAGGGGCGGGAATGGTAACGGCAACAACGGCGGCGGAGGAAGGACTGCACGTGCTTTCGTCATTGGATCTGCAGGGGCTAGGCAGGATCCAGACACAGTTACCGGTACGTTCCTTCTTAATGATCGCTATGTTTCTGTCTTGTTTGATTCTGGTGCCGATAAGAGTTTCGTATCTTTGGACATTAGTCGATTGATAGATATAGTACCCACACCTTTAGAGGCTAAGTACTTAATAGAATTGGCTGATGGTAAGAAAATCGAAGCGACACACACTCTTAGGGAATGTCGCTTGGAACTGTCGGGTTTGTCCTTCCCCATTGACCTTATGCCGGTACCCCTGGGTAGTTTTGATGTCGTGGTCGGCATGGATTGGTTATCGTTGTATCGCGCGGAGATCGTTTGTTTTGACAAGGTTATTCGGATCCCTCTCCCTGATGGAGAGATCCTTTCGGTTCGTGGCGAGAAAAGCGGTGCTCCGCTGAGTATCATTTCTAGCATGAAAGCCCGTAAGTATCTTCGGAAGGGTTGTTCAGCCATTATGGCACATGTTAACGTTTCTAGAGACGATGAGAAGAAGATCGAGGATATTCCGGTGGTTCGTGACTTTTCTGATGTGTTACCTGATGATTTACCTGGTCTTCCTCCCCATCGTCAGGTTGAGTTCGGTATTGATCTTACTCCAGGCGCAGCTCCTATTGCCCGAGCTCCGTATCGTCTTGCACCTCCCGAGATGCAAGAGTTGTCCAGCCAGTTACAGGAACTCTTGGAAAAGGGTTTCATCCAACCGAGTTCTTCCCCGTGGGGAGCTCCTATTTTGTTTGTGAAGAAGAAGGATGGGAGTCTTCGCATGTGTATTGATTATCGTGAGCTGAACAAAGTGACCATCAAGAATCGTTATCCTCTTCCTCGCATTGATGATCTCCTTGACCAGCTTCAGGGCTCCAGCTACTATTCGAAGATCGATTTGCGGTCCGGTTACCACCAGTTGCGCGTCAGGGAAGCTGACATTCAGAAGACTGCTTTTCGCACTCGTTATGGCCATTTTGAGTTCTTGGTCATGCCTTTTGGTCTCACTAATGCACCGGCGGTGTTCATGGATTTAATGAACCGCGTTTGCAAACCTTATCTCGATAAGTTCGTCATTGTGTTCATTGACGATATTCTGATTTATTCCAAGAACAAGGCGGATCATGAGGAACATCTACGGTTGGTCTTGGAACTTTTGAGACAGGAGCAGTTGTATGCTAAGTTCTCAAAGTGTGATTTTTGGTTACGTGAAGTTCAATTCCTAGGACATGTGGTGAATGAACTGGGAATTCATGTCGATCCGGCTAAGATCGAGGCCATTAAGGACTGGGAAGCACCAAAGACGCCATCTGAGGTGCGTCAATTCCTAGGTCTTGCGGGTTATTATCGACGTTTCATTGAGGGATTTTCGAAGATCGCTCAACCCCTCACTACTCTTAACCAGAAGGACCGAAAGTTCGATTGGGGTGAAACGCAGGAATCAGCATTTCAGATGCTGAAGCTTAAACTTTGTTCTGCACCTATCTTATCCTTGCCAGAGGGTACGGATGACTTCGTTGTGTACTGTGATGCTTCTATTCGTGGTCTTGGTTGCGTGTTGATGCAACGCGGGAAGGTTATTGCTTATGTTTATCGTCAACTCAAAGTTCATGAGAAGAACTACACTACTCATGACTTGGAACTGGGTGCGGTAGTCTTTGCGTTGAAAATCTGGAGACATTAATTGTATGGTACCAAGTGTGAAGTATATACCGATCACAAGAGTCTTCAGCATATTTTCGACCAGAAGGTGTTGAACATGCGGCAGCGTCGCTGGGTTGAACTCTTGAACGATTATGACTGTGCTATTAAATACCATCCTGACAAGGCGAACGTTGTGGCGGACGCCTTGAGCAGGAAGGAGTCTGCGAATCCTCGTCGTGTTCGAGCCTTACAGCTCACCATACATTCGTCGTTGCCTGACCGAATCCGTTATGCACAATTGGAAGCCTTGAAGGAGGAAAACCTTAAGGCTGAAACTATGCACAGTGCTGACAAGCATCTTGAGCTCAGGACCGATGGCTTACACTATTTTGCGGGACGTGTTTGGGTCCCATTATTCAGGGGATTGCGCGAGCTTGTTTTGGATGAAGCTCACAAATCCCGGTATTCTATTCACCCTGGCTCCGATAAGATGTATCAGGATTTGAAGATACTTTATTGGTGGCCAAACATGAAAGCTGATATAGCTTCTTATGTCGGCAAATGTTTGACTTGTGCTAAAGTCAAGGTGGAGTATCAGAGGCCGTCTGGTCTCTTGCAACAACCAGAGGTTCCGGAATGGAAGTGGGAGCGAATCACGATGGATTTTGTCACCAAGCTGCCAAGGTCACCTAGTGGTTATGATATGATCTGGGTGATTGTTGACCGGCTGACAAAATCGGCACGTTTCATACATATTAAGGAAACCGATGGGCTCGAGCGATTGGCTCAACTTTACCTTAAGGAGGTGGTTGCTCGGCACGGGATGCCTGTCTCTATTATCTCTGATCGTGATTCTCGTTTTGCTTCGCGTTTCTGGAAGGCTCTGCACAAGGCTTTAGGCACTCAGTTGGATATGAGTACGGCTTATCATCCGCAAACTGATGGACAGAGTGAGCGGACGATTCAAACCTTGGAAGACATGCTTCGGGCATGTGTTATCGATTTTGACAAAAGTTGGGAGATCCACCTGCCATTAGTGGAGTTCTCTTACAACAACAACTATCACTCTAGTATCAAGGCAGCTCCGTTCGAGGCTCTTTACGGACGGAAATGTCGATCACCACTTTGTTGGGCCGAGGTGGGTGAGAGCCAGCTCACTGGTCCGGAACTCGTGTACGAAACTTCGGAGAAAATCGTGCAGATTCGTCAGCGTTTGACTGCTGCTCGGGATCGTCAGAAGAGTTATGCCGATCGCCGCCGAAAACCCTTGGAGTTCCAGGTTGGGGACAGGGTACTTCTGAGAGTTTCACCATGGAAGGGCGTCATACGCTTCGGAAAGCGTGGCAAGCTTAACCCTCGATATGTCGGACCATTCGCAATCCTGGATCGGATTGGACCGGTGGCATACAGACTTGACTTACCGGCGGAGCTTGGTAGTGTGCACAACGTCTTCCATGTGTCTAACTTAAAGAAGTGTTTGGCTGATGAATCTCTCATTGTACCACTGGAGGAGATCAAGGTTGATGATCGTCTTCGCATTGTGGAGGAACCTATCGAGATTCTCGACTACAAGATTCGTAGCCTTCGTCGGAGTAAAATCCGCATCGTTAAAGTCCGTTGGAACTCGAACCATGGACCGGAGTTCACATGGGAACGGGAGGATCAGATGAAAGCTAAGTATCCTCATCTTTTTCCGAAACGCACGTTTGAGTCGAGGCATGTTACTGCTGAAGCGGAATGAATCTCGGGTCGAGATTCCTTTCAACGTGGGGATGATGTGACATCCGGTAATTTTCATTTTCGTTTTCTTTTCGTTCTGTTCTTTTCGTTTCTTTCTTTTTGGGGCTTTGCGCAATTTTCGGGACGAAAATTCTTTCAACGTGGGGATGATGTGACACCCGGCATGTTTGGCTTAAACATATTAGTAACATCTAAGTCTACCTTAGCGAGAAACGTTTATAAACGAACTTAACTGGGTTAGTTGAGTCGGGTCAAGTTAGGATTGTCCAGGGTACAATGATCTGGAGGATCATTGGGAGTCGTTTTGGTAATACACTAGTACCGGGTTCCGTTGTTGGTGACATTACATGAACTAATTAAGTATATGTGTAGATTATGGGTCGTGTGGTGGATTATATACATAGATGTGTTTAAATGATGTGTAAATGATTATCTATGCTTAAATATGTCAAATATAGATTAAGGATGCATGCTTATGTGTTACGATGTGTTAGAATGCGTTAAACACGACAAACTGGAAAACTAATTAAAAAGGAGTTCTGGTTCGACCACTTCGAGTGGTCGAAGGAGAACGTTTGTTTGGTTCGACCCTTTGTAAATGGGCGAACCTGGGAAGTGGAATTGAAAGGATTCCCTTCGACCAGGACAGGGCTCATTCGACCCTGTGTAAGGGTCGAAGGAGGCCACCTTCGACCATTGAAATGGGGCGAAGGAGAAGTAGTATAAATACCAAACTTTGCCATTTTTCATCATTTCACAAACCCTAACCGTCCCAAAACGCTCTCAAACGATCTTAATCACTGAGGAAGGAGTTTTTGCTCTTCTTTTTCATAATCTAACCTATCTACAACATCTAAACAAGAATCCAAGGTGTGTTCTTAATCCTAAACCTTTTTAAAAGCATTTTAATTCGTTTTCATCTAACCCTAATTGTCCGGATCTGTTCTAAGGGTGTTTTTATGATTAAAAACCTTTTAAACATCTTTCTAAATCAAAACATTATCGTTTAACATAGGTTTTCATGGTGAATAACATATGTAAATTGTGTATTATGTGGTGTTATGTGTTGTTCAATGATTTGTTGCTGTATCTATGATAGAAACATGATATAGGATTGTTATTGATGCTAGATTATTGTTGTTTAGGGTTAGGATTGGATATGATGATATTATGGGTATTTGGGGGTTTTAACGAATCTAGACTTGATGCATGATATTTATGATCAATAGAATTGATAAGAAAAGATCGAACACTCGACAAACTGAGCATTTCAAGTTGAATATGAATCGATTTCAAAAGTTTCCAAATTGGGTAAATTATTCATGCATGAAAGTGATGTTTCCATAATCTTTACCATTTTAGGAAAGGGTTGAAATGGACGTATTATTGGGGGAAATCGGTGGGGTTTTGTAGGGATAAGTTATCCATGCTTGACTGCTGTGTTTGATGATGTTTCGAGTCGTTTTGAATGGGTTTGAAGCGTTTTTAGGAAATTTTGCACAACAGGGGCGAACCTGGCCTCCTTCGACCGATCGAAGGTGCGAAGGAGGGAATCCAGGGTCGAACCTGGGTTTTTGTTGGGCGAACGTGGTAAAACGGGCGAAGGAGGCATTAAACGGTCGAACGAAATGTAAAACGGGCGAAGGAGACTGAAAACGGGCGAAGGAGACTTAAAACTGACTGGTCCGACCGTTCTGATGCAGAAATGAGATTTTTGATACAAACTAAGTGTTTTATGCCTGAACCTTGTGTGCAATCTATGTGTACTTGATTAGTTAGGGTAATGGGTCACCAACGGAATGTCGGGTCGGTTTAGTGTGTCGGTTAAACATTTAAACACGTTTTAAAACATACTTGGTTACGATCTGGACAATCGGGGACTAGATAACCTTATGGTTATTAGTCGGGACACTTATGTGAACATTTTGATAGATCTCCGGTAGAGGGATTATCAAGGGCTTAACATCTTTACTTGTAACCGAAGAACACTATTTAAGGTGAGTTCACGGCCCCACTTTTACTGCTTTAACTTTTGGGGGAGAAAACATGCGCTAAACTATTTTGGTAACATATGTCATACTATGGTTTTAACTTTGTATTGCTATACGATCTTTGGAAGTCCCGGGGGAAACCATGAATGTGCGGGAATGCACAACGGGGGAAATGTGGATAGATCTATTGGGCGTGACCTGCCCCACTCGTTGGCTTGGAGGGCCGGGCGGGTGCATATTGTCTCGAACAGGAACATTGGTATCATGCTGAACATTCGGGCTGCTTAAACATGCTAAACATTGCTAAACGTGTCTAGTAATGGTTTCCAATCGTAGTAGTAATAAAACATACGCCTAGCTAGCGTACTTGGTAACATTGATATAGTATGGACATGGTAACGTCTTGGTAACATATTGAACAAACCTGTGAACTCACCAGCATTATATGTTGACATCTTTTTGGCATGTTTTTCTCAGGTCGCTAAGGTAGCAACAAATGGAATTAGGCGCACAGGTCTGCATTGGCGTCTAGGCATAGTTGCACGTTTTGTAATAAAAGTGTTTGAATACTTTGGGATACTAGCATAGCTGATTAAATGCTTCTTAAATGCTTCCGCTTATAAAATCGTTGGTTATGTTTCTTTTACGTTTTTCATATAGAGTTGTTTATTGTGATTGTTGACTTGGATCCTGGTTTGTCATGCGCCTCGCGGTAAAACCCCGCAAGTGGTAATTTGAGGGTGTGACAAACACACTTAGTATAGCATCCAAAGAAGGCAGTTACTCTATAGTTCCTAATATTTAACAAAAAAATTCTTTGGCAAGTATATTTTTATCTAAGTTTCAAACATAAATGTATCATGTAGTTTGTAGTAACGTATAGGAAATCGAAGCATAAACGTACAAGTTATCAATACGAGAACAACTCGATTTAGTGCGCCGCAACGCGCGCGGGTATAGAACTAGTTTATATGTAATTGTTAGTGGTGATCCCTAGACCTTACCAATAATAGGGTGAAGTTGTAAAGGTGATTTCTATCTTCATTAGAGAAAGAGTGGTCTTCCTTAAGCATTATTTTCTAAAAGAATTTTGTTTTATCCCTTTTGGCTATTATTTGGTGAAGAATTACACTTAAAGTGAGCATGAAAGCAATCCTTTCTTTCTTTGACTAGTAACATACCTTCTAAAATTGTTGATTCAGTAATAATGTGCATGAGTTAAACACTTATGATCATTACTGTATGCATTTTTTAGTTAAGGCAAAATAAACTTAGCGATGCGTTATGATTTATGTAAAATAATTGGCCGGCCTCGACTAATGTGTTAATTTTATTGTTGTCTCAGGTTGGGAGAGGAGTGGATCATTACGGGGATGAGAACATCGATGTCGTACGCGAAGAATGGTTAGGCTACGCCGCGACATTTATTTTCAAATGATCGAAACTTGTTTGAAGACAATGTAATGTCGATACAATATATTTTTGTAAACGTTAAACGTTGTCTTGGATTAGTTTGTAATTAGATAAATATTGATTATATAATGAAATGATGTTTTTGTTATTAGTTTGCTAATTATTTTGCATATAATAAAATGACAATAAATCCAGGAGGGTAAATATGTAATTTTACAAGAATTTTTTTTTAGATTAAAAAATTATGACACGCAAAGAACGTCATAAAAATGTCTTTAATTAAAAAGTGTCATTACGCGTGTCAATAAATGTTGTCATAAATGTGCGTCATAAACAGATGACACACGAAAATATGTCATGTTAAATTTATGACACCGCCATCCTTGACATTCTTTTTCCTGTCATCAGACCCCTTTTCTTGATGTGACATCCGTCACTTTCTTTTCATTATATTTTTATTTTTGTATATAATAATAATAATAATAATAATAATAATAATAATAACAAATAATAATACTAGTCTAGACCACTCTTAAACCCAAAGCCCAACACCCTCCTTTTTCTTTAAAAACCGGAGCCCATAACACAGGCCCAGAACACAGGCCCGAACTCGGCCCACTCCTCCTCTCATTATGTTTAAAAAAAATATACCTGCTGATGCCCGGACTCGAACCGGTGCCATCAGCCGAGTTCAAACCACACAGACGCGAAGCCAGCTGAGCTACGGCTCGTTATTGATGTTATCCCAACACGAAATAAATATAAGCCATCTAAACCCGTAACCTTCTTCTTCCCCTTTCCTTTTTGCTGCTGTGCGACGGGATTGACCAAGAATTTGGCCACGAATCTTGCACCATTATCACAATTTATTGCCTTATACTGAACAACTAACCAATACACGTCAATCCTGTGCATAATTAACGCATTTAACAGCCAATTCTTTCCAAATTGTATCAATTCTCACGCGTTTTGACCATGGATGACCAAATAATTAAGACTTACCAAATCGTTGAAACTAGTATAAATTGAAGCCTTTGTTAGATCCTAAAGGGGCCGAAAACTAAATCCACACAATCACTTTTCGTTCTCGTTCTCTCTGTTGCACGTATTATCCACCGGTTGACTTTTGGTTTGACTCACAAACAGAAGCTTTACGGGTCTGGTGAGTTTCAGTATTCGATTGTAGTATGTTAATCAGGTCTTGATAGTCATTAACCCTAATGTTAATCGTGTTTTATTCACGTGTATTATTCGATTAAGAAACTAGGGTTCATAAGGGTTTGATTTGGGGAAGAACACTCTGCAGACTTTGTATATTTAATTAAAACAGACGCGATGAAAACACAACCACTGATCTAGATCAAGTGGTAGTGTCTGTTGGTGTGTCAATCAAGGGACGCGGATTCGAGTCCCACATCAAACATTTTTTTTCCTTTCTTTTAAAATGTTTATAAACCAAGTTTCAACCTAATTATATAACTAATTCAAATCCAGTTTAATTCGTTCTCAGGGTGTGGCTCAGTTGGTGGCCACGCTTGTGATAAAACACAAACCGGCCAGAGGCTCGGGTTCGATTCCCATAACCAACAAACATTTTTTTTCCTTTTTATATATATACTTAATATATTAAATCTTTTAAAATAGTTTTTAAATATTAAAAGTGGTTTATAAATTCTACAAAAATTACTGTATGATCTTCTAATGATAAAGTTCATTATACAATTTTTGATTTTTCAAAAATAATTTATTTAATATATATTATTAATAATACAAGTTTATTCATTTAAAATTATAAAATTCAATAAAAATATCTAAACGATTTTATAAAATTCCACAAAAATTATCCTAAACTTGTATAGCAATAAAAATTGCAGGAATAATTTTTATTTTAGAAAAACCGTTCGTTTTATATTTTTAATTAATTTTTGTTAGTTTTAAACATAAATAAATCATAATAAATTCATTTTTCAATGTTTTTACACCAAAATCTTATATAAATTATTTCTATTCATTTAGAACAGAAATACAATTTCTAATTTAAAAATTCTTTAATTTTAATACTTTTAAATAATAAAGTTATATTTTGACAATTTGAAATAAATAGATTTAATATTCTATTTATAAGAAAATAATTTTATAAAAATTATTTTTCACACTTAAAACTTTATATTGTGAGCACCTTAAATTTAAAATTTACAAAAAGACTTTTGTTTATTTAATTATCAAATGTCTCTTATTTATTAAACGCTTAATTTATTAATCAAACGAATACTTAACCCCAATTCGGAACCCTAGAAAATACTTATAGACTAGATAGACTTAGACTTATTTGTTACATTACATAGGGTGATACTTGGCAACGTTGGATTACACTTATTCATTTACACATACATTTTATTCATTTACAATTCATATACGTGTCTTGTTTATCTTTGTGCTTATGTTTGAACATGAACGTAGCTTACATACAAAATCATACATCTAGACATAACTTATGTTATGGTGCTCTTTACATATAGACGTAACTTATGTTACGGTGCTCATTTAGACATAACTTATGTTATGGTGCTGTTTTAGACTTGACACGTGTTAGGGTGCTCATTATCAATTTCAACTTATCAACTTTACATTTGATCTTTGTCTTGTTTAGTTACTTGCGTGTTTACATAATGCCTTGGTGATGCTAGACACATGAATTGTACTACTTTTCAAACTTATACTATATGTACAAAGCTAGGTAGTACTCACCAACATCATATGTTGACAAAATTTATTTTCGTGCATGTTTCAGGATAAGCTGCTTGACGCTTCATATAGGACTTTGGACTTAGACTAAATAAATCAACTATCTCAATTTTTGTTGTGTATATATTTTCATATGTTGTAAAACAATATTCAATAATCAAATATTTACATTTTAGTACCATGAGCTTTTGAACAATCGTCATTACGTGGCACCTCGATGATTCCGCCATCGGTTGGGGTGTTACATTAATCCACAAGACTAACATATTTTGTATTTCACGATTTTCATATATTGCTTACAAGTTCATACTTTCATAATCATCTGTACGGATATACACTTACATTTTCTAATCTCATGATTATTCATTGACTGCCTCATAGATGTCTGCTCGTCGCATGCTCCGTGATGCCAGCCAACGCACTGTTCGTGCTTCTGGACAATGTTCTGATCGTCGCCTCGCATCTTTAGTCGCTGAGCAAATTGCTGCAGTGATCCCAAACCTTGTCAGTGAGTTGACCCAGAATAGTAATAGTGCCAACACAGGGGGTACGACTCAATTTCGGTGCACTTTCAAACATTTCAACTCCTGCAACCCCACAAAATTCATTGGTGAGGAGGGTGCTACTGGCCTCCTCCATTGGTTTGAAAGCATGGAGAACACCTTTGTGAACAGCGAGTGTCCTGATGAACTCCGCGTTCGCTATCCTAATAGTGTCCTTCAAAAGGGGGCGCTAACCTGGTGGAATGGCGAAAAGCGCAATCGGGGCGCTGATGTTGCATTATCTTTGTCTTGGGCTGAGGTTAAGGAACTCATGATCGCCAAATTCTGCCCTAGGAACGAAATCAGGAAATTGGAGGATGAGTTTCGTGAGCTCAAACAAGACAGTGGTGAGAATCTTGCGTATAATACTCGATATCATGAACTTAGCATACTGGTTCCACACATGGTCACCCCGGTCTCTCGAGCAATCGAGAAATATATCGAGGGATTACCTGACCTGATTCAAGACGTTGTCACTGGAGGCAAATCCACTACGGTAGAAGAAGCCATCCAGCTTGCAGCCACTTTAACAGACAAACACGTAAGGAAAGGAAGCTTGGTAAGGAAGGGCACCAAGACGTCTGCTGAGAAAACCACAAATGTTGTTGAACCATCTAAAACCGTTTTAGCAAAGGCCGCCACTACTTCTTCGAACCCTAAGAAGCGAATGGGCGATAATCAGAACCATGTTGTTGATCCTGTGACTCAACCCCCTATCAAAAAAGCCTACACGGGAATCCATCCTCAATGCAACACTTGCAAGTATCATCACCCTGCAAATCTTCCATGTCGTCAATGCACTAGATGTGGAAGGTTTGGACACTTTGTCACTACTTGTCGTGTAACGGTTAGGACACAAGATAATCATCAAACAGCTGCCCAGGAACCACTGCCGATTACTAACGGCCGGGCATGTTATAATTGTGGAGACCCTAACCACATGCGACCTCAATGCCCTAAATTGAATAATGTAAACCAGGTGGCACATGGACGAGCTTTCAATATCAATATCAATGAAGCAAACGGTCAGGGCGACGTTAATCCCACTGGCTAAGCCATAAATGGAATCTTCTTAAGACTCGAGAATTCAATACCCGTGTTTTCATTTTCTTGACCCTATTATCATTTTGTACCCAATTGTGCCGTACCCATAAGCATATAACATCTAGAAATTGTAGATGCAATTGTGCGACTAGTGCTTCGGATTGAACAATAAACATGTCTTGTGAAATGTCGTTGGTGCGAAGGAGATATAATAGGTG
Source organism: Ambrosia trifida (assembly GCA_028751855.1). Classification (NCBI taxonomy): domain Eukaryota; kingdom Viridiplantae; phylum Streptophyta; class Magnoliopsida; order Asterales; family Asteraceae; genus Ambrosia; species Ambrosia trifida. Next base: position 25,633,903 of record CM054123.1, on the reverse strand, counting down.
CGAAGGAAGATTTTAGTTCGGTCGAAGGAAGAACAGAGGGTGCGAAGGAACAGTTTTGGACGAATGTGAATATAGTTTTTATGTATGGCTTGGTTCGACCAGTTGGTTTGGTCGAACCTGCACATTCGCACGAACAAAGTGGGCGAATGTGCAGTCTATAAATAGTCAAGCTTGATTTTTTGAATGTAACTTTGAGTCATATTATTCCCTCCACTTTCTGATTCTCTCTCTAGAAGTTTATTTAGCTCTTTTCACGTTCTTACCCTGTTTGTATCAATCTCTAAACGTGTAATCGAGTTTCTAATTAATGAAAAGCTTTTGAAATGATGATTTACTTGTTTTGATCTGTTTGACTATTATTTTGTGATTGTTTTAGGGATTCCGCACCTAAAACTAACTTGTTTGATCATTCTTTGTTGTTATACGATCCATACATACACATACAGAAATATCCTTGCATACTATTGTGTACGAACGCAGGTTGGAAATTTATAATATTTGGTTACGTTTATTTTAAGACTCTACCTTACATTTTGTTGAAACATTTGGACTTGAACTACAAAAAAAAACTCGATACTTGATCCTACAAAAATTTTTTTTCTAAAAACATCGTTGTTTGTTATATGAAACTTGATTTTTCCCTTAATTTGACTATTCATTGAACATTTAATTATTCATGATACTCGTAAACATGGCTGGTCAAATATGAGCTATTTCTATAGGCCACTAAGATAACACTTATACTTAATGGTTGTCGTACTTATAAACTTGCTTGCATGTGTGTATTATCAATTTGCATGTCGATCTATGAAAGACAATTACTACATTATCCACTCAACTCAGACAAACATTTCACTTAAGGGCTCCTCGGGTGAGTGGTAGCCCGTACGTAAATTTTATTATGCTTGCAAGTCGTTACAAACCAATGTAATTGACCTCATTATTACACAGTCTCATTTCGTTGATAACGTCTCATTATAACCCAACGTGTTTGGTGTGTCTTCTTCTTGTGAAACTTGTTTGCTTTAATGTGTTGTTAGATTAGGATCATAGAAGGACATAAAACCCTAATGTAAGGTAAATTGATGATTCCGGTCTGGAACGTAATCATGAATTTACAGGTACATTAAGGTGGTGTGAAATTCTATTAGAGTTTTTGGTAGGCGTCCAGTACGTTTTCAAGGTATCAAAGGTGTGGTGGGTTAGCTGCGGTACACCCTATATATAAACACTAATGATGCATTGAAAGTGAGACTGGAAGTCGGACCAGGAACAAACTCTAGTTACTTGGTAGTTCATTTGATCTCTCTATAGTCAATCAACTCGTACATTTATTTTTAGGATTCCTAAAACTTGGAGTTTAGTGTTTTACTAGATTCTTATTCTCCTTATTATTCGGGACGAACCTAACTCAATCCTTAACTCACACCTATCAAACCTCTTATCCAAATCATTCGAAAATTTTTTTTTCCAACCCACAGTTATCTTAATTTTTACCCAAACATCCATAACCCTATGTTTCTAATAACTTCAGGACGAAGTTTCTAAAAGGGATAATGATAACAAATAATAATACTAGTCTAGACCACTCTTAAACCCAAAGCCCAACACCCTCCTTTTTCTTTAAAAACCGGAGCCCAGAACACAGGCCCAGAAGATAGGCCCGAACTCGGCCCACTCCTCCTCTCATTATGTTTAAAAAAAAATATACCTGCTGATGCCCAGACTCGAACCGGTGCCATCAGCCGGGTTCAAACCACACAGACGCGAAGCCAGCTGAGCTACGGCCCGTTATTGATGTTATCCCAACTCGAAATAAATATAAGCCATCTAAACCCGTAACCTTCTTCTTCCCCTTTCCTTTTTGCTGCTGTGCGACGGGATTGACCAAGAATTTGGCCACGAATCTTGCACCATTATCACAATTTATTGCCTTATACTGAACAACTAACCAATACACGTCAATCCTGTGCATAATTAACGCATTTAACAGCCAATTCTTTCCAAATTGTATCAATTCTCACGCGTTTTGACCATGGATGACCAAATAATTAAGACTTACCAAATCGTTGAAACTAGTATAAATTGAAGCCTTTGTTAGATCCTAAAGGGGCCGAAAACTAAATCCACACAATCACTTTTCGTTCTCGTTCTCTCTGTTGCACGTATTATCCACCGGTTGACTTTTGGTTTGACTCACAAACAGAAGCTTTACGGGTCTGGTGAGTTTCAATATTCGATTGTAGTATGTTAATCAGGTCTTGATAGTCATTAACCCTAATGTTAATCGTGTTTTATTCACGTGTATTATTCGATTAAGAAACTAGGGTTCATAAGGGTTTGATTTGGGGAAGAACACTCTGCAGACTTTGTATATTTAATTAAAACAGACGCGATGAAAACACAACCACTGATCTAGATCAAGTGGTAGTGTCTGTTGGTGTGTCAATCAAGGGACGCGGATTCGAGTCCCACATCAAACATTTTTTTTCCTTTCTTTTAAAATGTTTATAAACCAAGTTTCAACCTAATTATATAACTAATTCAAATCCAGTTTAATTCGTTCTCAGGGTGTGGCTCAGTTGGTGGCCACGCTTGTGATAAAACTCGAACCGGCCAGAGGCCCGGGTTCGATTCCCATAACCAACAAACATTTTTTTTCCTTTTTATATATATACTTAATATAAAGTTAGTCATGCCCAATGTTTGGCCTGTCGAAATAAATAGAAGTTAATATGTTGATCGGGTATTTAGTAAATGCATTTCATTACACCAATATGGCGAAGAGATACTCTTCGTTTTGAGCTTTGTTGCAACTCTAAAGATTTAATTTGGACTCCAAAATTTCTTTACAATAAATTACTTTAATTATAATTAATTATTCAACAAAGATGTAACCTATGGAAAATATTAAAAAAGGGCTAAATATTAAATCATTTTTTTCTTAGAAAAAAAAAAAGAATATGGATCTTTGTAGCTTGCATGTGGTATAAGTTGGTTGAAACATATGCCACATGAAGGAAACGCCTACGCAAACTTTTCCATGTTTAGTGAGACACACCTTAAGAACCCATAAACATGAGAACGCCTAACGTGTATATACTTGGAAATACAAAAAAAAAAAAACAAAAAAAAAACAAAAGTTGAGATCGACTCATTAAATTATGAATTAAGCTTAACAATAAAGAAGATCATAAGTTATATTAACATCACCAATTACAAACTAATAAGATGGATTAAACCACAAGAATGTATTAAAAAGTTCTTAACCTTTGACGTCAGTCTTTTATTTGCTTCATCAAATTCTAAATTCTTTTTCTTGTAGCCGTGAAACCAATCCACAAACATCACTCTGCAACAAATGAACCAAACAAGATTTTACGCATATCTTAAATACTCATGCCTTGACCATTATTAATCAAGCATGTTTTTTTTTCTTCATTTTTTGGTTGCAAATCAAAACAACTGATAAGAAGCACAACAAACACCATTATAGATTAACCTACACCTAAATTAAGCCCTAATTAGAAGGAAAACCCCAACTAATTTCACAAAAATCCTCTGTCTAAAACGTGAAAATTCCATAAAACATACATGATCAATTCACAAACAATTAAACAAACGCACAAAGTACCTCTAAAAAACATACTAAATGATTAAAAAACAACAGATTCATTGAGTTCACGAAATACATCTAAAAAGGTTCAATTGAACAACATGGATTTGAGGCCTGCGATTTCTAGGATTGACAATCAGAATCATAAAATGCTTGTGGAATTTCAGAACCGATAGTAGATGTTTGAGTTGGTGGATTAAAGGTGAATATTATGATCCAAAATGATGATTTTATAGTTGTCATCAAATTAAATTGAAACAATAACTTTTCATCAACGGATCATTGATTTCTTGGAAGGTGGAAGGGTATTATGGGGATGAGATTTTAGTTTTTAACTAAAAACAAAACACAAAATTACTATCATAACCTCCAAAGTGTCTTAATTGTTACAACTATGCCTATTATACCCTTAAATTTATTGCTTAAATATGTTGTACGTGTTGTTTCTTAAGTTGTATGGAAATGAAAATAACCATGCTGGCCATCACTCCTCCTTGTATTATATATATATATATATATATATATATATATATATATATATATATATATATATATATATATATATATAAGGGTTCCCATACAAAAGGATTAATCCTACATGTCATACTCTTATACAATCTCTTCTTTGAGAGATGCCACATAGGATTGTGATGTGGCAAGTGTAAACCAATTTAAAAAAAAAAGGAATAAATATGATTTAACCTAATCTATTATAATCTTTAAGCTAATCTATTAAATACATAATCTACTAAATCTAAATATTAAAACTTTATTATTTTTTCTCTCATGTTTCCTCCCGTAACTTTTAAACGTTAATATCTTTTATATACGAGATTTTTTAAAGATAAAAATTACACCAAATTAACGAGCGTTTTTTTATCTTTCCAACGAGTACCATAGTGCTATATAAAAAACGGAGAAAAAAATGACTATTTTTTGTTACCCGACAGATATTGTGTCGGGTTTGGGATTAGTTTAAAAAAAATGGGTTTGGGTCGGGTCTGGGATTAGGTGATATCCGACCCAATTACCCGAAACAACATACCAAAATACCCGAACTATATACCCGATCATATACCCATGAATTTTTTAACGCATCACATAACCCTTAGACTAATGCGTTCAATATTTCAATAATTAACTTTTTTTTTCTTATTTCGTGTTAGTTCTTTTTAGAATGATCGACTACAAACTTCCGAATTCATTTGTAATGGCACTTGATTTATACCCTGGCGCAGATATTCGGTTTTTTTATATTTGAATATGATAACTTATGGCAGAGATTTGTTTAAAATAATAATAATATATATAGATTTCAACCCGGGACGGTCCCGAGATAAAAACTAGTATATATATATATATATATATATGTATAGGATTCAGATATTTTGAAAACTCCTCTGAGTTGCGAGAACTTGAAAACTCCTCTAACCCAATAATATCATGACACATATGCTTGGTAGGATTATTTTATTGAGGGGCATTTGTGTCAATTACTATCTCCCCTACCCCACCCCACCCAACCTCACCCCACCTTTTTAAAAAGCAGACACAACCTCTCTCTCTATCTCTCACACATACACACACCTCTCTCTCTCTCTCTCTCTCTCTCTCTCTCGTCCATTCTCTCTCTAAAGTAGGAAGAAGATGATCTGGATCATCGATGGTGGTGCCAGATCTGGATCATCGATGGTGTTCGATGGTGGTTCCAGGTGGTTCCAAATCATCGATGGTGTTCGAATGGGTGTTTGTCACACCCTCAAATTTCCACTGCGGAGTTTTACCGCGAGTTGCATGACAAACCAGGACCCATAGCCATAAGTATCATGAACGACTCTAAATGCCCAAACCATTTAGTTCGTTTTTAAGAAAAAGTTTCAAAGTTTAACCAAGCAATTTAAAGTAATGCGGAAGCGTAAACAAAGTAAAACATTTGCAAAAGTCTGCGCAAGACAACGCGCCCAAAACCAAAGTTTAAAAGTACGAAATAATAAATATCCATAACCCAAGACACGAATGATGCATGCCCTAAAACGTGCTCCGTACCTAAGGACCTGCAAAGCATGCTAAAATGTGTCAACATAAAGTCGGTGAGTTCACTATAAATGTAAGCGATGTAAATAATAACGTAGGTTCTCAAAACCCCAAAAGTCAAGTGTACAACGTTGGTCCCTCAGACCCTGTAAACAATAGCTAATTCAAATGTCAGGGGTAGCTAGCCCACTCATGATAACTAAAACCGGCGAATACCGAACTACTAATGAACAAGTTCCCATAACCGGGATAAAGATGCCTTGCATCATTGTCCATCGACAATGATTATGTTTGAAGCTAATAGTTCACATCCGTGCTCCCAGCACGATGTGAGGTTTGTTAGACCTAATAGCGCTATCAACTAATTAACCCGCTTGCCCAACCGGCAATTGATTCGGTATTTTGAAGGACTTAAAAGATGTGTTTGGTTTAGTTCATCAAGGACATATACATGAATTAGTAAAAATAGATTCACCACGTGAACCATGCACCCCAAACCCGGGATGTGTAAAAGAAAGTTATCTCAAGATAGACTAGAAAACGTTACCAATGTGGTCTCAACCCGAGACGCATGCTTTGAGAAAAAGTAGTGAAACTCACCTTATCGCGTAAGCAAAGAATCCAAACAGCAAGTATTATATGCTACCGACACCCTAATAACAGTGTCACTACGTGAGTATAGGCGTAACATCATTACACCATATAACTCGTTTGTCCAAGGCGTTTTAAATATTCAAAAGTGTGTATGCGACGCCTAGTGATTCTACATGCAATAGTAAACCCTACGGACTCGTTGGTGAATGAGTTGGTTATAATTAGTTTCTACAGCCCATATATGTCGTAAACATGTGTACTTCCGTTATATGTCAATTTTAGATCACCTAAGACCTCAAGTAATCACATAGTCACATAATACACAATCTGTGTTTTCAGGACAGATTGTGCGCCATCAAAACGAATTTATTTAAAATAGTAAACCAGTGAGTTATCCTCCCAAATTTTTACTGAATTTTCTTTGGGATTCACTTGGCAATACCTATTTTTGTTTTGTCTTAATTCCAAACCCAAAAATTATAAAAATTCGTACAACACAGCAGTGTTCAGAAAATTTCCACAACAGGTCAGTTTAGTAGGAAAATTCTTAAAAATTGTGTATTCATCCAAACTAGATGAATCCACTTGGAAAAGCTCTATTTTTCCAGTATTGACCTACTGTAAAAATTTCATAACCTAACTCCTTGTAAATCTCAAGTTATGGCCATTTAAAGTTAACCCAATTTACAAATCCGAAAATCTGATATGACCCCTAATCAATTAAAATTCCAAAAACGACTCATCCTACGTCCAAAACACATGATTTTACCCATTATGAAAAGCTAAGACCAGGTGTGACCTAACCATGCCAAGAAAACCCTAAAATTATTATGTTAGAGCCGTGTTACAGCTCCTACAAGTTTGACTAACCATTCTGTCCAGATTTTGGTTTCGCCTAAATCATACTTTAATCGCCTACCGTGTGCACAAAAACTATTAACATTCACCAATCATCAACACAAAACATTCCTAATACCTATTTTATCAGATTCTATGATTAAACATGTCAAGATCAAAGCTTTAAGAATCAAAACACCAATTACTTGCGCAACAAGTATCCTACGATGTTACTAAGCGTTTATGAGTATGTTTAATCCATTTAATCTTCAAAAAGATTCATGCTTTAATGTTTTATAAACTCAGTCAGACCTGGACAAACTTATTATATGATTTTTATTAATGAAAACACAAGATAAAAGCATAAGAAATCGTAAGATATACCCTTAGCTCTCTCAATCGATCAATCGCGCGCCTTGGAGCCTCCCAATTGATGATCTTGAGCCTTAGCAGAGGTTGTTTGAGTGAAATATTCGTGTGGGGCAGTAAGGGGGCGATTAGGGTTGAGTATGGGGGTTGCATGGGAGTTTAGGTTGCTTAAATATAAGTTTAAGGCGGTTTAGACCCGTCAGTTCGTTTCGAGCGGCCGCTCGGTGCCTGTGAGCGGCCGCTCACAGGTCCGGGTGGCGCGCTCTTTTCTCGTTTCGTCTCCCGACGCGTTATCCTTCGACGTTTTCGTTATTTCGGACCGTAACAAGTGTAACCCCATGCATTAAGACCCTAATCAACCTCATGCTCCACTTTTAATGATTTCTATTAACGTGTTCGGTTTAGGTTCACATAATTACGTATGGTTTTCACATAAGTTTATTTTTCACCAACGTCCGAGGTTCACTAATCATGCAATCACACATTGACTCACAACCATGCACGTATGTCTTATCTAACTAACCCTAGTTAAATATAATGCAAGGAAATGTAACTAGAGTTTAGTTAAAGTGAGAACCTGAATTTTCGGGGTATCACATCATCCCCAAGTTGAAAAGAATTTCGTCCCGAAATTCAGCAAGTAAACAGTAAAGCCAGCTAAAAATGTATGCTTGGTTTCCGGATGTCACATCATCCCCAAGTTGAAAGGAATTTCGCCCCGAAATTCACTTTGAGCGAGCTGCTTTATGTTCGGCATTTGATCTATGCACAGGTTCAGGTTCAGAAAAGAGGTGTGGATATTTGAGCCGCATCTGGTCTCTGCGCTCCCACGTGTATTCCGGTCCTAGACGGGAATTCCACCGTACCTTCACGATAGGTATAGTGCTTTGCCTGAGTTTCTTGACGCCCTGCTCAAGAATCTCCACTGGTTCTTCCACGAACCGTAACTGGTCGTCCACCTGGATCTCCTCCAGCGGTACTACCAGTGTAGTATCGGATAAGCATTTCTTCAAGTTTGAGACGTGGAATACATTATGCACTCCACTGAGTTCGTCTGGTAAATTCAGCTGATAAGCTACCGGACCAATCCTTTTAACAATCTCGAAGGGTCCGACATAGCGGGGATTCAACTTCCCTCATTTCCCAAAGCGTATCACTCCTTTCCAAGGTGACACCTTTAACAAAACTTTGTCCCCAACCTGGAACTCCAAAGGTTTTCTACGTTTGTCCGCGTAGCTTTTCTGTCGATCACGAGCAGCAGCCATTCTGTTTCTGATTTGCACTATCTTCTCAGAGGTTTCGTGCACGAGTTCGGGACCTGTTAGTTGGCTATCCCCAACCTCAGTCCAACAGATAGGAGACCTACACTTGCGGCCATAAAGTGCCTCGAAAGGCGCACACTGAATCGAGGTGTGGTAACTATTGTTGTAAGAGAACTCGATTAAGGGCAAGTGCTTGTCCCAGTTATTACCAAAGTCCACCACGCATGCTCGTAGCAGATCCTCTAATGTTTGGATGGTACGTTCACTTTGTCCATCCGTCTGTGGGTGATAGGCTGTGCTCATATCGAGACGAGTACCTAGAGCATCTTGGAGAGTAGTCCAGAATCGAGAAGTGAATCGCCCATCGCGATCAGATATAATGGAAGTAGGCACTCCATGCCTAGAGACTATCTCCTTGATATAAAGGTTCGCCAGCTTCTCTAACGAGTCCGTTTCTTTTATCGCCAGGAAGTGGGCCGATTTGGTTAAGCGGTCCACGATAACCCAAATCATGTTATGGCCCGCTGTTGTTTTCGGAAGCTTCGTAATGAAATCCATGGAAATCCCATCCCATTTCCACATCGGTATCTCCGGTTGCTGAAGTAGGCCTGAAGGTTTCTGATATTCAATCTTAACCTTCGCACAAGTCAAGCACTTACTAACATAAGTGGCTATCTCTGCTTTCATGTTTGGCCACCAGTAGAGAGTTTTGAGGTCCTGATACATTTTGTCCGAACCGGGATGTACCGAATAACGAGATGTGTGAGCCTCATCGAGCACTAGTTGTCTAAGATCCCCTGAACGTGGAATCCAGACTCGATCCATAAAGTACTGAAGCCCATCCGACTTCAGTTCCAGGTGTTTGTCAGCACCATGCAATGTTTCCAACCCGATATTTTCCTTTTTCAAGGCCTCGCCTTGGGCTTCACGTATTTTATCAGGCAGATTAGAGTGTATGGTAAGTTGTAAGGCCCGCACACGTTTGGGTTTCGTTTCCTTACGGCTCAGGGCATCAGCTACTACGTTAGCTTTCCCTGGATGGTACTTGATAGCACAGTCATAATCATTCAAGAGTTCGACCCATCGTCGTTGCCGTATGTTTAGGACCTTCTGATCAAATATGTGCTGAAGACTCTTATGATCTGTGAAGATTGTGCACTTCGTTCCGTAGAGGTAGTGTCTCCAAATTTTGAGAGCGAAGACAACCGCTCCCAGTTCCAAGTCGTGAGTGGGATAATTCTTCTCGTGAACTTTTAGTTGTCGTGAAGCATAAGCGATCACCTTCTCGCGTTGCATCAAAACACACCCTAGTCCTTGGATAGATGCATCACAGTACACCACAAAGTCCTCCGTACCCTCAGGTAGTGATAATATTGGAGCACTGCAAAGTTTAGTCTTTAGTAATTGAAAAGCAGCTTCTTGGGCATCTTCCCACTTGTAGATAATCCCCTTCTGTGTCAAAGTAGTGAGGGGTTGAGCGATTTTTGAGAATCCCTGAATGAATCTGCGATAATAGCCTGCAAGGCCAAGGAATTGTCGAACCTCTGTGGGAGTCTTAGGGGCCTCCCATCTTTTAATCGCATCAATCTTAGCGGGATCGACCTGTATTCCTGCCTCGTTCACCACATGACCCAAGAATTGGACCTCACGAATCCAGAAGTCGCACTTGGAGAATTTTGCATATAGCTGCTCACTTTTCAGAAGTTCCAAGATCAGTCGTAGGTGTTGCTCGTGCTCTTCCCTACTCTTGGAATAGATCAGAATATCGTCTATGAACACTATGACAAATTTGTCTAGATAGGGTTTGCACACCCGGTTCATGAGGTCCATGAACACAGCTGGTGCATTGGTCAGCCCGAAGGGCATTACCAAAAATTCATAGTGCCCATAACGAGTTCGAAAAGCTGTCTTTGGCACATCCTCCTCTCGGACTCTCAGTTGATGATACCCCGACCTTAAGTCAATCTTGGAATAGAAACTCGACCCCTGAAGTTGGTCGAATAGATCATCTATGCGAGGTAAAGGGTAGCGATTTTTAATTGTCACCTTATTTAATTCCCGGTAATCGATGCACATACGGAAACTCCCATCCTTCTTCTTCACGAATAAGACTGGGGCTCCCCACGGTGAAGAGCTAGGTCGGATGAAACCCCTATCCAATAGCTCTTGGAGTTGGGTAGATAGTTCTTGAAGTTCGCCTGGTGCAAGGCGGTATGGTGCACGCGCAACTGGGGCGGCGCCTGGTGCAAGGTCAATTTGGAACTCCACTTGGCGAACCGGTGGAAGTCATGGCAGCTCCTCTGGGAATACATCCGGAAAATCTCGGACCACCGGGATGTCCTCGATTTTTGTTTCGACTTCGGCTCGAGTGTCAGAAATGTTAGCCAATATGGCTGGATAGCCCTTCCGTATGCACTTCTGGGCCTTCAAGTAAGAGATGATGCCCACCATGGCACCACCGCGATCACCCTGGACAGACAATAGTTCCCCACTGGGGAGGGGAATACGAACAACTTTCTCCTTGCAGAGAATTTCGGCGTGGTGCTTGGACAACCAGTCCATGCCAACCACAAGATCGAAGCTTCCTAGGGTGATAGGTAAAAGGTCGATGGCAAACAAATGTCCATCTAGTTCGAGCCTACAGTCACGAAGAATGTGGGTTACCTCAACAGGCTTCCCATCAGCTAGTTCTATAGAGTACGGGGTCTCGAGTAATGTAGGAACTATCCCTAGTTGTCTGCTAAGTTTTGATGACACAAAACTATAGTCTGCACCAGTATCATATAAAACAGAAGCGAGAGTGTCGTTCAAGGAACACGTACCCGTCACGACGTTGTTATCATTCCTCGCTTCCCCAGAGCCAATCACAAATGCTCTACCACGCGCCCCATAGTTGTTTCCGTTGTTGTTGTTGTTATTACCAGTGTTGGTGTTGTTATTTCCCCCATTGTTTCCATTACCGTTCAGCTGGGGACAATTCTTTTTAAAATGGTTCTCGCTACCACACTGGTAACACGCCTTTCCACCCTTCTGTTGCTGACCCTGCGGGGGTGGGTTACCCTGAAGGTTGACTCTACAGTCTTTCTGCACATGCCCCAGCTTACCACAACGATCGCACTTAATCCTGTTACATGGCCCAGAGTGGTGATAGTTGCACTTAGCGCACTTGGGCCGATTTCCGTGATAACCACCTTGAGTCTGAGTACGGTTGTTGTTGTTGTTGTGGTTGTCGTGTTTCTTGTTCGGGTGCTGCTGCTGTTGATTACCATTACCCGGGGGTTTGCCAGACGCACTCTCCCACTTTCTCTTATTATCAGTAGTGCCAGAGGATGAAGCACCTCGAGGGGGCAGTAGTCCCTCCTCTACTTTCTGGTCAGTCAGCTGGTGTGCCATACGAATCACTTGCTGAAGATTGTTGAAGTTGGCAGCAGTAACCATGCCCTTGATCTGCGGCACCAAACCCTTGATGTACAATTCAATTCGCTTGTAGAGCGGGGTTGAGTAGTTAGGGCACATAGTGGCTAGCTCATGTGACCTAGTGGTGTAGGCTTCAATATCCGACCCCACCATTTTCAGATTCAGGTACTCAGTTTCCAGCTTCTGGATTTCATCCCGAGGGCAGTACTCCTCCCTCATCATCTCCTTGAAAGCATCCCAAGGCGTAGCATTTGCCACATCCACACCCAGTATTTGTTTCTGAGAGTTCCACCAAGATAACGCCGCGTTCTCAAGTGTACCAGCGGCATATTTAACCCGGTCAGCTGGTGGACAGTTGCACATAGCAAAGCATGACTCCACCCTTTCGAACCACCTAAGTAGTCCAACTGCACCTTCAGCTCCCCCAAAGTTTTGAGGCTTGCAGTCCATGAAAGTTTTGTAGGTGCAGGCTGGAGGGTGGTGTGGAGGTTGACCTACGGGCAAACACGGGAGTCATATGAGTAATAGAGTTTAACGCTGGATCTCGTAGAAGGAGTAAAATAAGACGAATTAGTGTTACCAGCTTGGATAGCTGCGAGGGCTGCAACCACCCTGTCGTTGACAAGTGCAGTCAGCTCAGCTTGTGTTAGGTTGATGTGTCCACGTCCATGACCTCTTCCCGCCATCGTAGTTCTACAAATATACTATACCCATGAGAATACAATCGTTTGTACATCACAGTGTACTAATAAATTGCGCACGTATAAATAATAAAATAAAAGTTAAATCAATAATAAAATACCAACGTTCTAAAACAATCCAAAAGATCACCCAGTCACACGAGATTAAATAGAAGTCATAATATTCTAGGAACAAAATAAATAACTAAATAAATAATAATAAATAAAATCAATCGTCGTCCGTAGAGATGACTGATCCTTCATCCTCACTTTCCTCCGGTAGCTCCTCGGGTTCTTCCTCCTCTTCCTCTTCAATAAGAGCTGCATCAAGTGCCGCTCCCAAATCATCAAACTCATCCTCCATGGGTTCCTCCTCGGGGTCCTCTTCCCCAATTGGTTCCAAAGCTTCCATAAGCTGGTTGCGAACCATGGCTAACTCCTCTCGAGTATGCGCCAACTCTTGTTTGGTAGCAGTAGCATCCTGTTTTGCTTCCTCAGCCTCTTTCTTAACTTTCCTTAGTTCGCTGAGTAAGTAGTCAATCTGTCCCGCCACATGTGTCAATGTCTCGTCAGCATTTCTTCTCCAGAACTGGAACTCCTTAATACCAGTGTAAGCATTATCCAACTCAGTGTGTACATGCCTCACCATTCCTGCAAGTGTCCTCTCCCACGAGTCCACAATGGGAGGTACTGTAGCTGGCACCCCATAACTTACGACCCACGAGTGCAAGATGTCCGTGAACCAACGCCAACGGTTAGTGGCTTCACTCGGCTCGAGTGACGAAGATGGAGCCTCATAAGGGTCATACATGGGGCGTCGCTGCCCGTCATGAGCACGGTAAGAGTAATTTCGGTGAGCGGGGTTAACCATAATTACCTGCAATATGTTAGGTTAGTCTTCGATGTCGAGAATAATAAGCGTGCACTGAAGACGATGAGTGTACTAATACTTATGCTATAATGATTATAGTCTAGAATGCAATGCAATTCCTAGTTCACTATAACCTATGGCTCTGATACCAATCTGTCACACCCTCAAATTTCCACTGCGGAGTTTTACCGCGAGGTGCATGACAAACCAGGACCCATAGCCATAAGTATCATGAACGACTCTAAATGCCCAAACCATTTAGTTCGTTTTTAAGAAAAAGTTTCAAAGTTTAACCAAGCAATTTAAAGTAATGCGGAAGCGTAAACAAAGTAAAACATTTGCAAAAGTCTGCGCAAGACAACGCGCCCAAAACCAAAGTTTAAAATTACGAAATAATAAATATCCATAACCCAAGACACGAATGATGCATGCCCTAAAACGTGCTCCGTACCTAAGGACCTGCAAAGCATGCTAAAATGTGTCAACATAAAGTCGGTGAGTTCACTATAAATGTAAGCGATGTAAATAATAACGTAGGTTCTCAAAACCCCAAAAGTCAAGTGTACAACGTTGGTCCCTCAGACCCTGTAAACAATAGCTAATTCAAATGTCAGGGGTAGCTAGCCCACTCATGATAACTAAAACCGGCGAATACCAAACTACTAATGAACAAGTTCCCATAACCGGGATAAAGATGCCTTGCATCATTGTCCATCGACAATGATTATGTTTGAAGCTAATAGTTCACATCCGTGCTCCCAGCACGATGTGAGGTTTGTTAGACCTAATAGCGCTATCAACTAATTAACCCGCTTGCCCAACCGGCAATTGATTCGGTATTTTGAAGGACTTAAAAGATGTGTTTGGTTTAGTTCATCAAGGACATATACATGAATTAGTAAAAATAGATTCACCACGTGAACCATGCACCCCAAACCCGGGATGTGTAAAAGAAAGTTATCTCAAGATAGACTAGAAAACGTTACCAATGTGGTCTCAACCCGAGACGCATGCTTTGAGAAAAAGTAGTGAAACTCACCTTATCGCGTAAGCAAAGAATCCAAACAGCAAGTATTATATGCTACCGACACCCTAATAACAGTGTCACTACGTGAGTATAGGCGTAACATCATTACACCATATAACTCGTTTGTCCAAGGCGTTTTAAATATTCAAAAGTGTGTATGCGACGCCTAGTGATTCTACATGCAATAGTAAACCCTACGGACTCGTTGGTGAATGAGTTGGTTATAATTAGTTTCTACAGCCCATATATGTCGTAAACATGTGTACTTCCGTTATATGTCAATTTTAGATCACCTAAGACCTCAAGTAATCACATAGTCACATAATACACAATCTGTGTTTTCAGGACAGATTGTGCGCCATCAAAACGAATTTATTTAAAATAGTAAACCAGTGAGTTATCCTCCCAAATTTTTACTGAATTTTCTTTGGGATTCACTTGGCAATACCTATTTTTGTTTTGTCTTAATTCCAAACCCAAAAATTATAAAAATTCGTACAACACAGCAGTGTTCAGAAAATTTCCACAACAGGTCAGTTTAGTAGGAAAATTCTTAAAAATTGTGTATTCATCCAAACTAGATGAATCCACTTGGAAAAGCTCTATTTTTCCAGTATTGACCTACTGTAAAAATTTCATAACCTAACTCCTTGTAAATCTCAAGTTATGGCCATTTAAAGTTAACCCAATTTACAAATCCGAAAATCTGATATGACCCCTAATCAATTAAAATTCCAAAAACGACTCATCCTACGTCCAAAACACATGATTTTACCCATTATGAAAAGCTAAGACCAGGTGTGACCTAACCATGCCAAGAAAACCCTAAAATTATTATGTTAGAGCCGTGTTACAGCTCCTACAAGTTTGACTAACCATTCTGTCCAGATTTTGGTTTCGCCTAAATCATACTTTAATCGCCTACCGTGTGCACAAAAACTATTAACATTCACCAATCATCAACACAAAACATTCCTAATACCTATTTTATCAGATTCTATGATTAAACATGTCAAGATCAAAGCTTTAAGAATCAAAACACCAATTACTTGCGCAACAAGTATCCTACGATGTTACTAAGCGTTTATGAGTATGTTTAATCCATTTAATCTTCAAAAAGATTCATGCTTTAATGTTTTATAAACTCATTCAGACCTGGACAAACTTATTATATGATTTTTATTAATGAAAACACAAGATAAAAGCATAAGAAATCGTAAGATATACCCTTAGCTCTCTCAATCGATCAATCGCGCGCCTTGGAGCCTCCCAATTGATGATCTTGAGCCTTAGCAGAGGTTGTTTGAGTGAAATATTCGTGTGGGGCAGTAAGGGGGCGATTAGGGTTGAGTATGGGGGTTGCATGGGAGTTTAGGTTGCTTAAATATAAGTTTAAGGCGGTTTAGACCCGTCAGTTCGTTTCGAGCGGCCGCTCGGTGCCTGTGAGCGGCCGCTCACAGGTCCGGGTGGCGCGCTCTTTTCTCGTTTCGTCTCCCGACGCGTTATCCTTTGACGTTTTCGTTATTTCGGACCGTAACAAGTGTAACCCCATGCATTAAGACCCTAATCAACCTCATGCTCCACTTTTAATGATTTCTATTAACGTGTTCGGTTTAGGTTCACATAATTACGTATGGTTTTCACATAAGTTTATTTTTCACCAACGTCCGAGGTTCACTAATCATGCAATCACACATTGACTCACAACCATGCACGTATGTCTTATCTAACTAACCCTAGTTAAATATAATGCAAGGAAATGTAACTAGAGTTTAGTTAAAGTGAGAACCTGAATTTTCGGGGTATCACAGTGTTCGTTGCAGAAGGTGTTCGT
This sequence comes from Ambrosia trifida, assembly GCA_028751855.1. NCBI lineage: Eukaryota > Viridiplantae > Streptophyta > Magnoliopsida > Asterales > Asteraceae > Ambrosia > Ambrosia trifida. The sequence goes on along the minus strand of CM054123.1, from coordinate 25,617,362 downwards.
TGCAGAAGGTTGAGGGTGGAGGGGTGAAGGAGACGATGGGTGGTGAAGGGAGACGGTGGTGGATCTGATAGGTTTTGGAGGTGGATCTGACGGGTTTTCGATGGTGGTGATGGTGGGGGAGGGGTTTTCTACAGAGGGGTTTTGAAGATGGGGTTCGATGGTGATGATGATGAAGATGACGGGCTGTTCGGTGGTGGGTGTGAGGTTTTGAGGGGTGGTGGTGGCTGTGGGGTCTGAGGGATGATGGTGGCTGAGGGTGGTTGACGGAGGTGGTGGATGTGGTTTTGAGGGTGGTTTTCGGGGGGGTGGTTTTGAGTGGTGGTTTTGGAAAGAAGGTGGTGGTTGAGGGTGGTTTCCGACTTTCAAAGGTATTATTATTATTATTATTATTATTATTATTATTATTATTATTATTATTATTATTATTATTATTATTATTATTATTATTATTATTATTATTATTATTATTTCCTGTTGTTGTTATTATTATTATTATTATTATTATTATTATTATTATTATTTTCTGTGCATTTTTTATTTTTGTTGAAATAATGAGCTGGGTTTTTTTTGTTTAAACACAGATCTGTTTTAGATGAATGGAGGTGGTGTTCACAGTGGCGTTGGTGTTTTTTGAAGATTATTTGATGATGAAGAAAGATGGTAAGGATGAATGGTTACATATTATTATTATTATTTATTTTTGAAAATTTTACACTGGTGTAATTGTTTGAGTTAGTTTTTAGATGTAGGTTGTTTATATATTTTTGGTGTAAATATGTTTTTACATTGGTGTTTTTGTTGTTTTTTGGCAACTTTTTTGTTTGTTTACATTGGTGTAACGGATATAGTACATGAATTTATAGATGTTTTCGGTTTTTTACAGTGGTGTACTTCGAATGTGTAGATGTCTTTGTTGATGTTTGTGGGGCATTTTTGCAGTGGTGTAATTCAAATGTATAGATGCTTTTGTTGGTAGATGTTTTTTGTTGGTTTTCACACTAGTGTAAAAGATACATTGGCTTTCAAAATTATAAGTATATTTTCGATTTTACACTGGGGTATGTGACGTTTGATGGGAGAGTGATGTATGTGACGTTTGTGTGTGCAGAGGAGTGATAAACATTTTGCTAATCTCTACCAAAAATACCCGTATGGATGATTATTATAATCAGAAATTAGAGAAAATTGCTCGAATAGTCTCTGTGGTTTGCACTTTTTTCACCTATAGTCCCCAAGTTTTCAAAATTACAGCCATAGTCCCGAAACAGTGCGAAACAGTGAAATTTTTTAACTCGGATAGTCCCTGGAGATAACTGAGGTTAAATAATCCAGTTAAGTGGGTGTGAAATTACAAAACTATCCTTACTTTAATAAAAAATAATATAACACTAGTGGGTCCCACACTTCATCTTCCCCACTTCATCTTCTTCACCTCATCACCTCCATAAACCACCACCACCCATCTCCACCCTCCTCCTCCACCGACCCCCATCTCCACCCTCTTACACCTCATCAATTTACATCCACAAAAAACTAACCCCATACCACCATCTGCTTTCTATTTTATCTCTTGCACAAAACACACACACACATAGAATTATGGAGAGCTGAGAGAGAGAGAGAGAGAGAGAGAGAGAGAGAGAGAGAGAGCAGGAGGAGCTGGGGATCCACCACCGCTACAGTGGCGGAGCTCCGGTGAAACTCTCGGCGGCACCACCCACCAACAACACACCTACACCCACAATACCTTAAGGATTCTAGGAGAGAGAGAGGGGGGGAGAGAGAGAGAGAGAGAATGGTAGAGATCAGAGAGAGAGAGAGAGAGACGAAAGAGAGTGATACAAATCCGAGATCCAGAGAGTGGTATTAAAGGAGAGGGAGAGACCGATGGAGATGTTGATTATCGAAGGGATGGCGGCGCTAGTCTAGGGTTGGTCGTGTCAACATAGGCAAATGGAACGGTGGTGACGATTGGTGTTACATATGATGGTGATGCATCAAAACTCGGGTAAGAGCCCGACCCGTTCAGTGAGTTCTGATAACATTCTTGTTTTCCTTTTCATCACTGGTTTTGTCATATGGCAGCAGAACTAGTGGTTCCTGATCAGAAGAGGGTTTTGATCTGTTGCGATAGGGAAGGCGGCGATGGATGTGGCTGTGGTGATGGGTGGGGGTCGGTCGTGGTGGAGGAGGGTGGAGATGGGTGGTGGTGGTTTGTGAAGGTGATGAGGTGAAGAAGATGAAGTGAGGAAGATGAAGTGTGGGACCCACTAGTGTTATATTATTTTATATTAAAGTAAGGGTAGTTTTGTAATTTCACACCCACTTAACTGGATTATTTAACCTCAGTTATCCTCCAGGGACTATCCGAGTTAAAAAATTCACTGTTTTGCATTGTTTCGGGACTATGGCTGTAATTTTGAAAACTTGGGGACTATAGGTGAAAAAACTGCAAACCACAGGGACCATTCGAGCAATTTTCTCCAGAAATTATAATCAGAGGTAAACATTTAACAAAATGACAAAAAAAGTGTTAGATGAAATCTCAACCATTGATTGCTCAAGATCAAAGGTCCAAAAGGGTTCCTATGGTTCTCTCAACTCATGGTGGTTTTCAAAGTATCCTAACCCTATATATATAAAAGAGGAGATTTTTAAACTTGTAACATCAAGTGTAATATTATGACCGTTTGAGTAAACTGTCAAAACCACCTAAGGATTTGTGCACTTTCGCAAGTTGCATCCAAAAAGTTTTCTTTTTCTCAATTGAATCACTATGATTTCAGAAAAGTTGTCAATTCCAACAATTTATCTAACACTGTTAAAAACTAACGTCAAAGAGAAGTATTTTGGATTAATATGATAAAAGTGCCCAAAATTCAATGACGGTTTTAGTGGTTTACTTTTATAGTTTTTAAATATTAAAAGAATAAAATTACTTAATATCAAACACTAAATATAATAAAAGTATGAAACACCTTTTTATAATGATTAATTTCCTCTTCTATTTTTTACTCCCCTTTTTATACCGTTGAATAGCATCTCTCCTAAATATTTTCTCCCACCTCCACTCACAGCTATTCACACCCACCTCATATAGTTTGAGGGAGACACTCACAGGCAAATTGGGGAGCTGTTGAGAATGATCTTACACCCTTGTATTACACCGCGTTTTAAATACAATCTTTTTTTTTTTTTTTTTTTTTTTTTGCCTCTTATGAGACCTGAACTCAAAACCTTTTATTTGAAATCCCAACACCTTTACCACGTGTCGCATATAAAACACCTTGTTTAATGGGCTACTTTTTTATTATTATGTCAGGTCAACGGACGAGTAGTCTAGTCAAAGACATTCATCTTCATCTTATCAAGGCTAATAGTTAGTTCTACATATTGATCCAGTCTTCTCCCGTGAGTATTACTCGGTGTTCGTCTAATCGACTATCATGAATTATTAATATACTAGTTTTTATCCCAGGAGCATCCCGGGTTGAAATATCTAATATAACATAATAAAATATATTATTATTATTATGATTGTTATTTTAAACAAATCCCTGCCATAAGTTATCATATTCAAATATAAAAAAAAAAAAAACAAATTGTCACATCACATCCTATGTGGCATCTTTTAAATGAGAGATTGCATAAGAGTATGACATGTAGGATTAATCCCTTTGCAATATATATATATATATATATATATATATATAGATGAAATATCTAATATAACATAATAAAATATATTATTATTATTATTATTATTTTAAACAAATCTCTACCATAAGTTATCATATTCAAATATAAAAAAAAAAAAAAAAAAACAAATTGTCACATCACATCCTATGTGGCATCTTTCAAAGAAGAGATTGCATAAGAGTATGACATGTAGGATTAATCCCTTTCCAATATATCTATTAATATATATAAAAAATTGAACATTGCTGACGTGGCGTGCAATGGTGCCTTCAACCTCTCCATGAAACTGCCACGTGGCATCATAAATGAAAGATTTTAGTATTTTTGAATTATTTCCTTTTTTAATTAAAAAAGAGATAAACATAAAACCCTAAATTTATCTCTCTATCTCTTAATTTTCAATTACTAAAATTAAATTGAGTTATTTTAGGAAAAAAGAATTTAAAAACAAATTTAAATTTTTCTCTCTTATGTTCCTCTCATAATTTTTAAACGTTAATATCTTTTATATTCGAGATTTTTTAAATAAAAAACTTACACCAAATTAATGAACGTTTAATTATCTTTCCAACGAATACCATAGTACTATATAAAAAACGAAGAAAAAAGCGACTATTTTTTGTGGGGCTATGTTCATACAGAAAAAAACACAAAGTGTTCAGGTTATTCATTAATCATGTTTTTTTCTTTTAAATCGGGTTCTTATCTACGATGTTGAAATTCAGCCCAATCCCCATGCTATCATTGGAATTTTAGTCTTCTAAAGATGGATAGGTATACTTTATCAAGAGAAGCTAGGAGAAAGAATCGCGCAACACTGCAACACATGGTGTCACTTTATAGCAAAGTTATTTTTTATTTATTTAATTAGAAGAGTAATAATTATTACTATTAGTATTAGTATTATTAGAATGGTTATATTTTTCAACCCCTATCATGAATTCTACATCTATATAAGTCAAAGTCAAATTGTAACATATTTTAAGTTACGTGAAGATGATTATATGTTGAAGGTTATCCTTTTAATACTGTATTATGTTTAATATGGTTTATGTTTTTTATTTTTTTAACTTTTTAAATAATTGTTTTTTTAACTAAGATTGATTATGTTTAAGTTATTTACTCTTTTCGTGATTTGAGTTTTCTTCTTTTATCATTTTTTATTAAATCATATTAAATTTTTCAACCCCAGGACCTTCCCGGGATAATCAGCTAGTATATATATATAGGATTGGGTTCATGTAAGAACCTCTTTGAGTTGAGAGAACCATGAGAACCTCTCTAGACCATTAATAAGGTGACACATACACCAACTATGATTATAATATTAAAGGGTAAAATAGTAACTTATCCCCACCCCACACCCACCTTTTTTAAAAACACTGATTTCTCTTTCTTCTTTATAAAATCACACACCTTTCTCTATCTCTCTCTCTCTCTCTCTCTCTCTCTATCAGACCACACTCTCTCTCTCTTCCTCTCACACACGTTTCTCTCTCTCTCTCTCTCTCTCTCTCTCTCTTTCTTTCTCTCTCTCTCTCTCTCTCTAGATGACGAGGGGTGAGTTGGGGATCTGAATGGTGGTGGTATTTTTTGGGCGGTGGGTTGTGTGGAGGTAGGGGGTGGAGGAGATGGTGGGGTACAACAGTAGTTGTTTGGGCGGTGGTCAGCGGTTAAGGAGACGGTGAAGGAGACAGTGACCGGGGGTGACGGAGACGGTGGTCGGCGGTTGGGAACTGAACAGATCTGGTGGGGAGGGGGTGGTTCGTGGTGGGGGCAGGGGGGACGACGGTGAGAGGTATGTCGTTTTTGGTTTTTTTTTTATTATTATTATTATTATTATTATTATTATTATTATTATTATTATTATTATTATTAACATCTACCTTTTACTTTGGGGATCTGAAAACAGATCTGGAGGGGAGGGGGTGGTTCGTGGTGGGGGGCAGGGGGGACGACGGTGAACAGCGGCGGTGGGATGATGATGGAGATGGTGGCAATCTGAAAACATGTATGTTGTTTTATTATTATTATTATTATTATTATTATTATTATTATTATTATTATTATTATTATTATTATTATAACTATACATGGTAAACAGTTTTATGTTTTTTTTGTGGTTTTACCCCAATGTAAAGCTTTGTTTGGTTTCCTTACTCAGGGTCAGATTTCACTTTGTTATACAGTGGGATTTACATTGATGTAAACCCTGTAAAGGTTTCGGTTGGTAATATTTGTTTGCAAAGAGTTATAATTGTTTTGTTGGTTTATTTACACAGGTGTAATACATTTGTTTATGGAGGGTTTGAAGAATAACAATAATGTTTGCAGGTTTTGTTCTTTTTTTTGCAGGTTTTGTTCTTTTTTTTGGTAACAATAATGTTTAGGATGATTTTTTTATAAATTTTTTTGTAACATTAATGTGTAGTAGTATTATTTGTTATTATGATTTTTTTTTATAAATGTTTTTGGGTTGTTTTTTTTATAAATGATGATGATGTAATGCATAGAAGTTTTGGTTGATTTTATATTTTGATGTAAAACATTTTTTCGTTTGTTTTAAATTGATTGTATGGATGTTTACATCGGTGTAATACGATTGTGGGCATTTTACATTGGTGTAATACGATTGTATGGATGTTTTTTCTTTGAGTTTTACGTTGGTGTAAAGTAATTACACTAGTGTAAAATAATTACACTGTTGTAATACGAATGCAGTAGTTTTGTGTATGGTAGAGTTACATTGGTGTAAAATAATTACACCAGTGTAAATGATGATAGATTTACACTGGTGTATTTTACACCAGTGTAAATCATCCTCGATGACTTTTATCTGATTATTTGTTTTAAAAAAGTAAAGAAATTAAAAATTATATACATTAAAAAAATATTGTTTTTTAAATAATTGAATAAACAATATTATAGTTATTATAATATTTTTCTTTCTCTTTCATTGTATTTTTACTAAAACACCCTTAATTGTACTTTATATTACTAGTAAGGAACCCGCGCGATGCAGCGGCGCCGACAATTTACAATGTGGCACTCGTTTTTTACTGGTTTATCGATCATATCGTGATATAGTGTATAATACTTCTGTTAATTTCCTTATTCGTATAATATTTAGCAAAAACAAAATTCCATATGTCAGTTGTTTTAATTCATATTAAAGTTATCGAATTAGCAGCAAAAACACACTGGATTCTATTTTTTAACTCGGTATCAGCCTATGAGGATCATAAAATATACAAATATAAGAACCTAGGATTTCCGTTGTTTGTAATTAATTAGTCAACTTTATGATGTAAGGTGTAGTTTCTATGGGGTGTTTATGTTTTATTTGTCGGTTTGAATCATTTTTATCTTTTTTCTAAATTAGTAGTTTAGAAGTATAGCATGTATGCACAAGCAAAAACGAATTAGTAGCTTCCTAGAATATTAAACTATGTTTGACTGGGAATACAAGTTGGTAGCTTCCTAGAATATTAAATACAAGAAAATGCTATGTAACCAATTCCAGTTTTGTACATAGGTTTTGGATACAAGATTCCCGTAAAGTCAACAAAATATGGATTCAATTCACCATAAAGATTTTTAATGTGATATAAAAAAAATGCATTCAAAAGTGTATCTTAGGTGAAACACGTAGTAAAGTATTTTACTGTTATATTAATACCTTTTTATATTGAACAAATTGGTTTTAGGTTTGAGGTAAATCCATTAATAAGAAAATTAATTAATAATATTGGGTATAGAAACTTTTGTCTTAAAGTTCTACCATTCCTCAAACAAGTCATCAGGTGTGGTAGTATGAGCACCATCATGCTAAACACTATAAACACTATGATGAAATAATAAATGAACTAATTAATTATTTAATTGTTTTTCAAATAAAATAATTGACCAATTAATTTAGAATGAACTATAGCACATTGTTTTCTTTGACCAAAGCAACCACATATCCACCAATTAATCCGTCTCCTATAAACCTCGCTTCAAGTTGACCCAAAAGTGCAATGTATAAATTTTCATCAATATTAACAGTGTCAACAATAATCACAAAAACTTGCAGGATCTGCTAGTAATGATACATAACCGGCTCGACCCGTTCATTTGTAACTGTGTCAAAAATGCTCCTTGTCCTTTTGATGATCTAAACTTTTATCCTCCGTCTTGCCATAACCCTTCAAAATTTATAAATTTTTTTATACTCCAGCTTTTTCTCTCTATTGCCAGCCAACTTCTATTTCTTGAATGAAAGGCCCCACAAACTGCACACTGGATAGGTCGATCAACGTATTGGAATTGTTATTTTTATATTTAACTAATTTTCTCACTTCGTTCTTGTCCCTAATGTCACACTTTGTACCCTGCACAGAGAAGGAAAAAGTGAAACTGATGTGATTACAAAACCATATAGTTCTAACATTGGATAAAAGAATTTAAAAGTACCAACACATGTTGAACCTCAAATTCTTTACTTAAAGTGTGGACAACTAATTAAACCTAGACTATAAATTCATTAGCATCACCCATGTTTTTAAAAAAACGCTTGAGGTGTGCGACTCAAGGCGCGCCTTGAGGCGAGGCGCCAGAAAAACGAGTCTGAGGCGCGTCTCACGGGGTCTAGTTTGTACATACGCCTCTAGTGGCTGAGGCGTCAAGAAAACGTGCGCCTCAGGTGGTTTAGGGTGTTTTTTATGTGTTTTTTCTATGTTTTAGACTTTTTGGGTCAATTATTTTATTTTTTATGTATGTTTTTATGTTTTAGACTTATCTGTGTCAATTATTTTTATGTTTTATAAGATATATAATTTTTATATTTATTTTTTTTATTCCGCCTCGGGGTTACACCTCGGTTCGCCTCGAGGCTTACGCCTCGTGAGGCGAAGGGAAAACGCTTCAAGGCTTGTTTCCGTTCTTTTAAACTTTGGTGTCAACAACTCATTTCAGTCCATTGCAAAAATTTGTAACAGTTCATTCAATTTGTCGCGTAAGATAGTAATTGGACAAAGTTAGAGTCAAAAGGGCATGGCTTAAGAGACACTTAAATTGAAAGAAAACATGACTACCAATAACAACCAGCTGAAAACACACAAAAGATATAATGCCTAGGGTCATATAACATCAAAGAAAAGGATGGTCAGCTTAGACCTTTGGCACTACTTTTGTAAGAAAATATAAACCTTTGGCGGCGCAACTTTTTGCCGTTTACCTGCCATTCTCGTGTAATGGGTCTGTTTGTGGAATGAAACAAAGACGCTTAGTAAAATTACTGAACTCCAACACAAATTTTGAAATATAATCTAATTTTCAATTTATTTAACAACGATAGTTTATGGAAGTAATATTAGACATTAGAAATGATTAATAGCTCGTTATTGAACATTAAAATCTATTAAACCAGCAGAAATGCAACCAAAAGTAAAAACAATGTTAAATTATTTACACCATTACTCATTTTAACAAAGGTATGTCGGGTTGGGCCTTTTATTTTGGTTGTTTGTTTCCGGACTTTGGTGTGCTAGCATCTTGTTAGCGTATTGAATAAAAGTTTCGTTGGCAGTTTAAAAAAAAACAAAACAAATTAAGGTAAAATGACAGTTCACATTAACCAGAACTTCTACTTCAATAACTTGAATAGAAAACTAATCATGTTCAGCATATTATCATCCTAACTTCAATCAATTTTTCCTACCTAAAGAAGATGAGTAACCATACCAACAAGTGATACTGCAGGTGGAGCAATGCCAGCCTAGCCTACTTCTCCCCAAGATTCACCACATGAAAACGACTCTGAAACCCTATCCGATTAACCTATTCAGATCACGAGCTCGATTAGCCTTTTAACCCCACTACACATATTACAGTGAAAAAGGTAAAAACAACAACGCACTTTGAGCTGACGACTAAGAAAGAAATGAAACCCTACCGCACTTTGAGCTGATTACAGAAAAAAATTGGAAATGGAACAGGAAATAAGAGGCAAATTTGACTTCTGCAAACGCGAACTAACCTGTCATTACCATGAGAATGAGCGAATTGTAAATGCAAACTAACCAGTCACTACCATGATAATCATTCACTGAATATTGAATAATTAGCTATGTAGTTTTCAACCAAGAATTCTTCAGTTCCATGACCTGCTATGATATACTTTATTGTGCCATAAAACAAACATGTGGTAAACAACGATGTAGCGAACCTGGCTCATGATTAGGCAACAAAAGCTTCCCATCTTGTTCTATGCTTAGCAAAATAAGATACTCCACCTAATCTCTATAAAAAAAATTTCAAAATCAGATTCTGTATAAATTTACACAAAAGGAGATGACAAATCATCATCACCTATAATGCAAATTGTACTTGAATTCAAAACCCAACCATTTGTAAAATAACATTCAAAATAACTAAACAACACATATATTAAGACAAGCATGTAGTGAGCATAAGTGGGTTTTAATTTAACCAAAATACAGTCTTGGTCTCTGGAAAAAAAGGAAACTAACTAAACTTATCTTCCAGAATAATTACAGGCCCGTTAAAATTAACCAACAGTTTAATTTAATTACATTATGAAAGGCTGCAAAAAAGGGAATCGAACCAGAAGGGTGCATCAAAGTAATATTCTTGTTATTCCATTTTCTACATTTGTCCTCTAGAAACAACCAGCCTATCTCCGTATATAACTAACCAGCATATTAAATTTTGAGATTATCAATACAGTAATGTAAAAGTCTTTTAGCTGTAATCTACAGTTGGTTTCTTTTGAATATAGAAAATAAACTTGTATTTAGCCCATTATTTCAAGATATCACTCCAACTAATCCATGTTTTCTTGTAGCCTCAAAGCTGTACAAACAAAATTTCCAACATTCTAATTCAATTCAAATCATGAAAATGATCTAATAAAGTAAAGTAGCTACAATTTATAACCATGAAAATGTTCCAAGGAGATCGATTCAAAAACCAAGAGTAAGCGTGATGGAAATTTGTAGTTCCCAAAATTTCATAATGCTTTTAATAGAACTAATCAATTTAACTTCCCACAATTTATTTGACATCCAAATAATCTTCCCAGATAACTAAATAGCTGTTTCAACTCAAACGGTGATGGAATAGCAAAAAGAAACAGCAGCAAAACAACAGAACAAATCAACAGCAAAACGGCAACAAACCAACAGCAAAACATCTCCTAAAGAGCAACAGAACAACAAAAAAAATAACAATACTATGCATCGATCTATAAAGAGACCGTAAGCTCACAACTTTAAAACTTGAATTTTCCAATTTACATTAATAACTACAAAGTCAACATACAGACTGCACTATTTTGTCCCATTCAGAAAAACACAATTACGTTAATAACTACCTAATTAACAACAGTTTAAATGAGCATAAAAAAACATCTAAAAATACTAAGAGATGTCATCCGCAATGGAGCTAACAAATTCACCAATAGATTCCTTAATTTTAACTTGCTCAACACTTCGTTATTGAAGTTCATTCATAACTTTCAATGAATGTTCTCTGCTTCATCTCAACAACACTATATAAAAAATTAAAAAACAAAACCATTTTAAACGAAACATAGAGCAAAAAATAAACAAATCATGAAAAAAATTTGAACTAAAACGGTCAGAGAACAACGGTCACTTACTTGAACACGAAGGAGACGCTAGTAGATCTTTTCAACTTTTTGCAGGTGTCTTCATGGCAGACATAAAACACAAAAAATGATTATTTACATGAAGAAAAACATGCAATGAGTGATGAAAAACTCACGATCTTACCTTAGATTTGTCGATTGGTAGGAACTTATATCAACCAGACAACCACCATCTAAACCCGTTGAGACCTAAATCGGAACTGGATCCGAAACCAGAAAACCACCATCTTCGTTGATCGCTATAAATCACAAGATAGAGAGGTAGATCCGGTGAGATGAAGAATTGCCAGACAGAGAGAGGAAGAAAGAGATCGGGCCAGATGGAGGCGGAGATTTTGAATTGTTATATTTGGAAGAAACCCTATTCAGATATTGTAAACAACGTGGTTAGATGTGGGCTTGAAACACTCATCAGCCGTTAGATGATGAGATTTTGAATGGTTGTGATTTGTTAATGGGTGATCCGTGTGTAGCTAGTTTCAACCAATGAGATGCAAGCATTAAAGGGTTTTCAACATATCTATCATACCATGCTTTAAGGAGTTGTACATTATGTTTTATGAGTTGTACAACTCTTAAAATGTGGTAAATGACCATTTTTGCCCTTCCAATATGCTTATTAATATAGTATAGATTAATCCACATGTCAAGACAAAAAGATTATCATGTGAAGACAAAACCATCAACTTTTAATTTCAACCATTGGATCCCTAAGATCAATGGCCTACAATGGTTCCTATGGTTCTCTCAACTCATCATGGTTCTCAAAATAACCCAACCCTATATATATATATATATATATATATATATATATATATATAGGGGAAAGTTAATTTGAGAACACCTATATTTCGTGCGAACCGTGAGAACGGCATCTAAAACCATTCAAATTCAAAATTTCTTTTTACACTTGTCTTTATTACTAAAATACAATCTCAAAAACGCAATTTACGCGTAAAAATTTAAACGTATACGAAAATAAATTGTTTTTACACATGTGTAAATTTACTGTTTATACATGTATAAACTGTTTCATTTACACATGTGTAAAAAGTTAATTTGAAAGCGTTTTTGCAAGAAAAGATGAATTATTTGGAAAGAAAATTCATTTATTAATGTTGTATTTTGATTATAATGAGGTTTGTATTAAAAAAAATTGATCTTGATTGATTTTTTTACTTGTTCTTACGGTTCTCACAATATTTAGCGTTCTCAAGATAACCTTCCCCTATATATATATATATATATATATATATATATATATATATATATATAGGGTTGGGCTTAAATAAAAACCCTTGTGAGTTGTGAAAACCCAAGAAACCCTATAATAGCCATTGATCACACTTAATCAAAGGTGGAGATCAAACCAATATTTTTAAAATTTAAAATATTAATAGCTTTGACATAAAGGGTACATAAAGGGTAATTTGGTATTTTCCACATACCCATCACTTACACATTCTCTCCTCTCTCCTCTCTCCTCTTTTTATCTCCTGCATCTCTCTCATCTTTCTGCCTCTCTTTTACATTTATTCGATCAGTCAGATTTGTCTGTAACACTTATGTGTTACGTTTTAACATGTCATAGGTATCATCAGTTAGTTGTCTGTAACACTTATGTGTTACGTTGTAACATGTTATAGGTATCATTGGTTTTTGTTACAAAAAACATGTTACAAAAATGCCAACTTATAATAAAAACATGTATATACATGAAACAACTCTGTGTTACGTGTTACATCTTTTACTTATAGTATATTATGATTTTTGTTACCATGTTACAACTTATAATCCCCATGTTAGATTTATGTAACATCTACAACTTAAAAATGTTTACAAGAAAATAAAAACGTCCAAAATCAAGCATTTTTTTTCTAATCTTCATGAACTCATCTGTCTTCACCAAAATCGACAAACCCACCAGGTACTGCCATATGATTCACAACCTAATGTTACAAGGAAAAAAAAATAACCACAGAGTTTAAGAACGAACTTATGAAAATGATGAAACTTTCCGTGCATATTCTGTAGCAAGATACAAGCTTAAGGAGTTTACCTTCTTTTTCAGGGCTCTGATTCTTTTATCAATATCTGGAACATGATCAGCCGTTTCTGAATTTACAAGAGGGCTGGCAGCCGAAGAGTTTCCAGAAATAGTGATCTCGTTCATCTGGGACACAACTGATTCTAAAGGTTCTGATGCTCGATCTACATCGTCATTAGACGAACCTTCACTTTTTCCCTTATCAAGGGACGCCTGCTTGAACAAGTAGCAATGTAGTATACATATACTAGGGATAAAAGAAATGTCACGGTAAAATAAAAAACAAAAATATACCAACAAATTAACTTAATCAAAATGTCAACTGTCTCCTCTGTGTCGAGCAAATAAGCATTCTACAACATTATATGGACAAGACCTTCAAATAGAGGAAACATGTGCAGACTCGCAAAAGAATTGACTCTAATAATAATAATAATATCCCTAATCCAGATTTACAAAGATCTCCATGTCAAGATCTGGATTTGCTCATACTGTCTCCACCACCATCTAGAACCCCCCAAAAATAATAGCCGATCTAAGATCTCCAAGAACCAAGATCTCCATGTCAAGATCTGTATCAAATAATAACAATAATAATAATAACAAATCGAGTTCTGTATCAGATCTGTATCAATCGAGATCTGTAACAATAATTTTGATAAAACAAAGGGAGAAGAAGGAACTCCCCATTACTGATTTTAGGGAGAGAGAACTAGAGAGAGAGAGAAAGGAACTCGAAGGGAGAAGAAGCAGAGAAGGAACAAAGAGAAAAGAGATAGATCGGAGAAGAGGAACCGCCGGCCGTAACGCCTGGCCGGCCCCCTTTCCACTTCGATGGCGGTGATTGGTCTTGATAAAGACGACGATTGACGGTGGTTGAGTAGAGGTTTCTGACGGCAGCGACACCTACCACCATGTATCATCGAACCATAAGGTAAAACCCGTTCTTTGATAGTGTTAGGAGATGATGGCAGAGGGTATTTGGTCACGGTGGTTGCGTTGGGTTTTGTAGGTGTTTGGAAGAGGTGGTGAGGAGATGGATTTTCTTCAACAAAAAGGCATTCAAGTGATGAGAGGGAGGGGAGATGTATTGAGTTTATAAAATGGATTTGAAATTTAACAGGCAAATGATTTTAGATATAGAGAGATGAGAGAGAGGGAAAGATAAAGAGACTTTTGTGTCAGTCATGCTCAGTCAACCATATGGGATTTTACCATCTTGTCCTTATGAAGTATGTATCAAAAGCTAGATGTGGCTGCATTATAACCCTTGGATGGGTTTTTAAGGTTTCAACAACTCACCAAGGTTTCTATAGGATACTTATCCTATATATATATATATATATAGATTATGCTAAGAATAATATTAATAAATCAAAATCAAATATCGATTAATACTATATTATAAAGAATATATAATGCAGCCTTCATGCCATATTATTAGCTATATATTCTCTCCTTTGGGCAGTTGTCAAAAAACAGGATATCATAAATTTGAAGAAATGATTTATTATCCCAAATTGAAGATTTTAAACCTTGTACATAAATCGACTGTTAAAAAAATAAAGAAACACAAAACGATTAAGTTGAATACAACATAAAACCCTCAATAAAAACGACTCTAGACCAGACAAACAATCAACTACACGAACTGTTACAAAACCTCAAACGCTTGACTACCAAAAACACAATAGATCTAAGATAATAAAGATCTAATCAAATCAAGCGAGGAATTAACAGACCTATAAAACTCTATTACGAGCTAGATGACTGACGTTGAGAGAGTCGAATATATTGAACAGATCAGCAACAATCGTGAGGTCGTGATCATAAAGAAGATGTTTCTTTTATCTTGGGTTGATGTAGGGTTTTCTATATTGTGAATGTGTTGATAAAGTTGCTGACCAAATCCTCTTCTTTTCTGGATATCATCTTCTCTCAACAACTTCTAGATGGACGATCAGGATTAAGTGTCACAATCCTGATCATGGCCCCAGGTTAATATCTAGCACTGACTTATATTAAGTGATCACCGGCCACCAAAATAGAATAATAATCAACACTTCTGACTGGACCTCAACACAGCTACAAGCCCATCAACATATCAGCTTATCTACATATCAGCCCATCTACATCTCTCATCCAGCAACCCAACAAACCTGTAACAGAAGTTATGCAACATATTATAGAGAGTTAGAGACATTCTATATATAATTAAAACATGAAGGACCTTATGAACAGTATACGTTTTGGACATATTTTGAAATTTATTTACGAAATTGCCATCATGATGTTGTTGCTGCTTCTTCTTCTAACCCTTCGGTCTCCCCATGATTACTCCCTCCATCCAACGCTATAAGTATCAAGTCATCATCCTCATCTTTTCTATTAACTAACTTATCATTATTTCTATTATTATTATTATTCGAACCGGGTTTAATCATGCCTTTTAAAACAATAACGGGTTCGAGGTTGGGAACCGGGGGACGGGATCTGGTACCTAGGGTTTTGGAATTCTTTTGTAGTTCTAAATTCTAATATGGTTTTTTTTGTATAAATACCTGAACCCAAACCCGAACCGGGACCGATTCGGTTTTTGGATGAGCTTCGGTCTTTAGCGGAGGTTAATCTGTGAAACGGAATCCTTAGTATCTTGGGTTGGATGTAAAGCTAGGTCACATGATTCTTGTGTAGCAATTGCTGAATAAATAGAAGGATTTTGGGGGTGAAGCTATAATAATAATAAGTGAATGAAATTGGGGGGAAATGAATGTTGGATTACATAGGTTTCAGATGATAATTACTCACAGTAACTATAGACAATGAGGGTATCATATGTTAATACTGAAGGTTTGTTACAAGTATTAAAACTTTGGTAGTTGGCGTTTTATTATTAGGACATGTATCATATAGTCATCTTTTAAGTAATTCACTATTATAATCTTTCTAGGTTACAATTTGATGAACACTCAAGCCAAGCGATCAGAACCAAGTTCAGTTCTAAAATCTGAATTTAGTACTCTGCGCAATTGGTCTAGGTCTCAGAGCTGTGTTGCCTGTTGTAGACTGTTATATTGATTATTGAGGGCATATATACTTAGTAGTGGAGTCCAATGTCTAAATTAGAAGTCAGACTTTAAGTGCTTAAAAGCTATGCATGACTTTTATAATATATAAGCATCAATCTTTCCTAACAATCCATTATTGTTGCCATTTTAGCAAACTCTTGACTAAATGTGAGCCCCCTTTAAAGTTTTCTCTTTCCTAGAAGTTCTCAATAGTCCATACCATTCCAGGAACTCTCCATTGAAGTTCCATGAGAACTCCATATTTCTGATTCAAGATAAGGAATTTATGATTCATTTTAGGCGGGTTGTCACATTAGGCAACCATCATGTAACATGTAAGGCATGAGTCCACAAATGATACCCCTTAATAAATCCTTAGATAGAATAAACCGTTGTTTCTTGCAAACGCTACTCACATTTCTCATGTTCTGGCATGATCATTCTTATTCTCTCCGTAGGCTCTTGTAAAGCATAGATTTTCATGACCTTCGTTTTCTATATGCATTAGTTCTAAATGGAACACTATATGCTACAACACCATTACTTGGAACATTTTATGGTATTTTTCCTTTAATTTAATTTTATCCAAAAGTTATTTCATCGATGACATTTAGATGATCGTGTTCACTTTTGGACTTCTGAATTTGATTTCAAAGGCTTAATTAACTATTAGCTAACAGGTCATTATCAGTATTATTTTTGTTGAAGGTCTTTTACACGTCACTTTCTTTTAAATTGCGAGTTTTTGATTGATGTAATATACGTGTCAGTATTCTTTGAAGCGTATGAGTGCGCGTATCGTAACGATCTGAACTAATACCAATGGAATTCCCGCTGCGAAGCGCGGGGGAGTTCCACTAGTTTATATAAAGTTATGTTAACACACTTTTGGACTATTAAACTAATGGGTTATACTATACTTTCAACTGTACTAAAATAGAATGATAGAGAAGAAGAGATTTGTGGGTGGTCTAATCTTGATTTGGTTTTGCTAATCATCTTAGTATCCGGTAAGTAGATATAAATTATAACATATACATAAGTACATAACACTCTTCATTATTTATGAATATATACTATTATTATGCATCACACAAATTTTCTTTTAAACAGATGGACCTCCAAACTTGAGAGGAATAAAGCCACGGCATCACCTCAAGATTAGACCAAAGTATCAAGGTTCACCACCACCACCAGCCCCACAACGTCATTTCGTTACCGATGCAGCTCTGGAGCCAGATAAACCGGTCTGTACTGGCAGCAATTGTGGAAGAAGTACTGGTGGAAGGAAGTGTAAGGCTTCCGTCCGATGTAGGAATTAGTTTATCTGCTTATATGGGCTTGGTTGTTTGGTTTTATCATTATTCACATGTATATTGTGCAATATATATCGTCTTTCTTTTCAGTTAAATCTCAACATTTATAAACATGTATGCTTCTCAAATAACACATATAAAGTTTTCTATTAGATTACAACAAGTTAATATATCTATTAATCGATTATAATTGTGCTGATTTTCTCCCCTATATTAACATCTTAGGGGTTGTTCTTGTTTGTTTGATTAAGACGACAAAAGCTTAATTCTTCATCTCAAGCATGAGTTGTTGCAACTAATGGCATCAAAAAAGGTGTGTGTCGAAGTCCCAAAATGTCGGACAATACATGGATTATCGGAAGGCCCCCTTTATTTGCACCACCACAAAACTTATTTGCACCGGCCTCTACGAGCTGTAGAGGGTTGTGTCAATCATTGCTGTGGGCACTCACCTCTACGACCCGTAGAGGCTTCTACGAGCCGTAGAGAACTATAAAACACTAAAAAAACCCGGTGTAAATAACATGACCCTTATCGGAATAGATTTTAGGGTTAATGGATTTTAATAATCTCAATTATCACGTGTTGGCCGCTGCCACTACCAACTAACCACTTGGCCACCAGCACTTCCAACTTGTAACTTATTTTCATCAACCACTCCTTAACTAACTGAACCCTAACCCAGTTACTTTTTTTCCTGACGTGTCACTTTTTTGGTGACGTTGCATGCTGACCTGACATGTTTAGTGGTGTGGCATGCTGATGTGGCAGTTGCCACATCAGCAAAAACTTACTGAGTTAGGGTTCAGTTAGTTTGAGAGTGATAGAGAAAAATATATTGCAAGTTGGGAGTGCTAACGGCCAAGTGGTTAGTTGGGAGTGACAGCCGTGGTTCAAAAATTTTAATTATCAAACAAATTTATAATAGGATCTTAATTTAACATAGACGAACAAGAATCACCCAAAAAAAAGCATGAATGAATAGAAAAATTAGTTTCCTCACGAAACCCATGACCCCGTCGACGAATGTATTATTGTACGATAGATAAGAACACGAAACTTAATTTGGATTGCATAATTATTTAAATATCACATTAGTTGAATAGGGTCGAGTTATCCTACACAGTGTAAAATAAATATGAATGGTGAAAAAATTACAAAAAACACAATGGATCACATAACATAATACATAGGGTCACAATATATATCACAATACCAAGAACTATAACACAATGTTAAAGAAGAAAGACACAATGAGTCGTAAATATGACCCAATTATGAAGAAAAAAAACACAATGTCATATAAAAAGAAAGCGAAAACCAAAAAACTAAGATCGTAGAGTTCGATTAGACAGTTCCAATGGCACTTAAATTAGTTCAATCGAAATCCGTTTGATACCCTTGTTGCATCAATTTTGTTAGTATGTAACAGAAAACACATAAATATATATCTAAGAGATTCGTGAGACCTGCTACTGATGCTGATAGCGTTGAGATCGACATGATTGTCAATGTGTTCAAGTTCCCTTTAGGGTATGCAGTTATGATGGCTAATGATCCTTAGACATGATCAGTTATGGGAGAGAGGGAGAGGGATGATTCTTAATGGTGTTAAATAATGTGTAATCCTTAATCCCTAGTAATCTCTCCTTATTTATACATATCCAGAAGACACTCTAGTTTGGCCTAACTAATGATAAGTCCATCCATCAAAAACAAATCACTAATGGGTTTAGACTATATAGCAATTGATCAATCATAATATAAATGATTATAATGGTTACCCATAAATATACAAGATGTTATGTATATTTATTCCAACATTCTCCTAATGTTGCCGATATTTAGTTGTTTGTGTCGTATAGGGCTTTAGATTTCAGTATTTTGTTTGCTAATGTTGAGCATTTTTGTTACTCCTATGGGCCTGATTTGTAGATTCACATTGTTAGCATATTGCTTGGTGTTGTGGTGGCCCAAGCCCCAATGTCTTGCTTGTATGTAGAGTTATGAAAAAAGGCGTGAAATGACATACAGTATTATGAATACAAACCTATATATTTTTTTCAAGGGAAAATCAAGGGACAAAAACAAGCACCTATGCTTTGAAAGAAAAAGCTTTGAAGAAACGCTGCAACAAAAAATTAATTAATTAGTGCTAATAATATATCTAAATTGATTAATTAAATTAAAGTTGACTTTAAAAAAGAGGATAAATTAGATGACTCTCGACATATTTAACCAATTCAACCCATTTGACATAATTAGGCTCGTTGTCCGCAAACACTACTAAGATTTTTTTTGAACGGAAAAAACGCTTTATATCTATATATAAAGGCTTAGCAAAAAACTGGAAATCGATACACTCCAAAAAACAAACAACAACAGGACAAGAGGACAGACTACAACATATCAATTATATCAAAGGATGACCATTTGTCAAAGTCAACCACCTTGATGTTTGACCTGTGTGCAATCCAGACATATGCACCGTCCTTTATAGCTTGAACCAAACTTATCACCGGGGTGAAGTAGCCGTGAAATACCTACCTATTTCTGGCAGCCCAAATGTTCCACGTCGTGTACACCACTTTCCTCCATCTCTTGCAACCCGGACTAGACTTTAGCGCATGAACTAACTCGGCAAAAGTGTTGCAGTTCGTAGGCCACGGGACCCGAATCCAAGTGAAAATATTCCACCAAATGCTTCTCACGAATAAACAACCTGCGAAGATGTGATCTGGAGTCTCCGTCATGTACCGGCATCTATCGCACATAGTACTATGCAGGTTGACTCCTCTTCGTTGCAGCCCAGACTTGGATGCGACGCTTCCCGTGCACGCGCGCCACATCAGCAGATTAGACTTAGGCGGGGCCCAAGAGTTCCAGCAAAAGTCCTGACCCGAGACCTGGCCCGAACCGGAACAAAGCACCTCTCTACGGACAGCTTTCGTCAAGTACAAGTAGCCCATATTATTCTTCCAAGACCATGAGTCTGGCTTCTCTGTAAGGATTTTGTTATTGAGTAACGCTAGCACAGAGTCAAAATTCCCCATTTCAAGTGGCGAACTCGGAGCGCGAACCCAATCCCATACCCATTGCAGTCTATTTCCAACCTTCGAATACGACTCCTGCACTGTGACGTTCTTGACTCTGGCAATTTTGAACAGCCCTGGGAACCTATCCTTAAGCTGATACGGACTGGCCCAATAATCAGACCAGAAACCAGTTTTATCCCCTACCCCAACATCCACCACAAGCCTATCTTGCACATTGATTCCCAGCCCTTCAAGACCATTTACCGCCGTAACAATGTCCTTCCAAATACCGGTCATCGCTTTTTTAAAAGGGACCACATCAGCTCCCAACGCCGAACCATGAATCGCTCTAATAACCCGCACCCATAGCTGCGTTGGGCATTGTTTAAACCGCTACCACCATTTAGCTTGCATCACAATATTGAAGTCGTCGATACCTACGACTCCTAAACCCCCGAGCTCCTTAGGAAGAATTAATTTAGACCACTTAACCCATCGAATCTTCGAATTGTAACCCGTTTTTCCCCATATGAAATCCCTCCTCAGCCCCTCAATCTTTCTGACTACATACTTAGGCGCCGAGAAAATGGAAAGGAAATACGAAGGCAAGCTACCAAGGACTTTCTTAGCTAGCGAAATTATGCCCGCGAAGGATAGATATCTGGCCTTCCAACCGGAGAGTCTCGCTTTAACTTTCTCAATAACCGAAGCCCAGTATTTAGCCTGCTTCATGTTCGCCCCTAAGGGCATCCCCAAATAGTTGAACGGGAGGGTCCCACTCTCGCAATTCAGCATACTCGCAACCCGCTCAATCTCTTCCGACCCAACCCCAACACCGAACACTTTGCACTTCTTGTGATTGGCTTTTAATCTGGTTACCAAGTATAGGCATCTAAGAAACCGTTTAAGACTAACCGCGTTATGCTCGGACCATTCACCCAAAAACAAGACATCGTCCGCGTAACAAAGATGGGATAACGAAGGGCCATCCCCCGGAATTTTAACCCCGTGGAATAATCCCAAGTCGATGGCTCTTGTCATCCACGTATCGACGACTTCCATTGTAACACCCCAACCGATGGCGGAAACATCGGGATGTCACGTATTGATGATTGTTCAGTAGCTCATGGTGAATAATAAATTTCATTAAATGATTACATACAATTGTTCTAGAATTTGTACATCAAATTGAATAAAACTATACACGTATCTTCAAGCATCAATTCAAATCTTCAAGCAAGTAAAACCTGAAACATGTTAAGTTGAAAATATTTTGGGTCAACAAAAGTTGGTGAGAATTACATAGGTTTTGATAATAGAATAAAATTGTTGTGCAATTCATGTGTCATGGCAATCTAGTCCATATGCAAAAACATACTAGAAGTAAATCGAGTGCATAATCAACCTTGTTGACTGTTGTAATTGTGGTACATCCCATACGCTCATGGTTCACTCGTTTAAATTGCAGTAACAAACACCCACGTAACCTTTGTAGGAGGCACGTATCCGGGTGGGATTGTCAGTCCAATAGATCTATCAATGTATACCGTTTGGCTGATGAATGTTTATGCTAGAATTGTGCTTACCCTAGTCATGTTCAAGACATAATGCAACATAGAAATACACATAGACACATTGATGATTGAATTGCATAAATAATGTTGTAACATGTTTCACCCCAAAAATGGTGATAAATAGAAAAGGGGCTATGTAAAACTCACCATGGTAAAATGTTATATCTGTTGAAAATAGTGTGTTGCCCAAATGTATCAAGTATCACCCTATAATGAGGTAATAAATATGTCTAAGTCTATCAAGTCTACAAATGTATAAGTTCTAGGGCTTCGAATTGGGGATAAATGCTTGTTTGATTAATATGAAAATTGTTTAATAAATGAGAGAATATTAGTAAATAAATGACCAAAAATCTTTTTATGAAATTTAAATTTAGGATGATCACAATAATGTGTTTGAAGTACAAAAATAATTTTTATAAAATTATTTCCTATAAAATAGATTTTTAAATCTATTTATTACAAATTGTCAAAATTTAACTTTAATATTCAAAAATACTAAAATTAAAGAATTTCTATTTTAAAAATCATATTTCTGTTCTAAATATTTAAAAATAAATTGTATAAAATTTTGGTGCAAAAATAATGAAAATTGAATTTATTATGATTTAATTATGATTAAATCCAACAAAAATTGATTAAAAATATAAAATAAATGATTTTTCTAAATTAAAAATTATTTCAGTAAAGTTTAACTTTATACAAACTCAGGATAATTTTTGGAGAATTTAATAAAATTGTTTTGATATTTTAATGGATTTTTATAAATATAATAGTATAAAATTGATTTAATTATTATAAATATTAAATAAATGAATTTTTGAAAAATAAAAATTGTGAATAAAACTTTTGACTCAGATTTAATAAATATAATTTTTTTAGGATTTATAAAATAGTTATAATATTTAAAAACGAATTTATAAGATTAAAATGTTTAATATATATATATATATATATATATATATATATATTAGTTTGTTGTTTTAAAAAGAAAAAGAAAGGAAAAAGGTGGCCGTAGCCGGACTCGAACCCGGGAGCCTTGGGTTGCAAGCCATGGTCACAACCACTTGGCCTGGGCCAGTGGTTGTGATGATCTCAGATTAAAATTTAATAAATACGTTATGTTCAAACAGATTTATCCCCAAATTACAAAGCTCGAACCCTAGATTTTACAATGAAACAAATCATACATATTGAACCCGATTAATGTTAGGGTTTTTGTTGTTTGATTGCCGACTAACAAAACCCACAAAAAAAGTAGAACTCACAGTGTTGTATCGTGTATGATTGTCTGGTCAAAGACAAGAGTCAACTGTGTAATCGTGGGACAAAATCAGAGTGTTTGGAACAGAATTGGAGATTGAGAAGAGAATGTGAGCGAGTTGTGAAGGATCGTAGATGTCCAATTTATAATGAGGATCGATGTATAGGTTAATTGGAAGGTTTGACTAACCATTAAAGTCTAAACGCGTAAGATTCAAAATTGGTCAACGATTGATTGTAATTAGCGTGTAATCGAAGTCATACAGGGCCGGTGATCGTGTATCGTTGCCAAAATTAGATCAATCAAGCATTGATCTTGATTGATTACCAGACGCGTCCAAGCAGTTGACTTTCCAAGTCAAATTGCAGGTTTTAAAAACGCGTATAAAATTAATAAGCGTCCGGGTTTATTCAAGGACGATGGTCAGCCCAGTTGGTTTATGTGTTGTGTTGGCTTGGCTTTGGCGCGGGTTCGAACCCCGGCTGGGACTATTATTTTTTTTTTAACAGACACAAAGGGAGGGGGGTTGGGCCTTGGTTGTGGGCTTCTGGTATAGGGTTTGGGCTGGGATGGCTTGGGTAAATGGGCTACGGGTTTTGGGTAAGCAAATCACAACTCTAGTATATGTTATAATTATAATTATTATTATTATTATTATTATTATTATTATTATTATAAATCTTTGTATATATATAATTATATATATAAATATATAAAATGCTACAAAATAACTAATAATAAGACTAGTCGTTTAAATCCAAATTATTGGTAACGTATAATTATTAAATGCGTAATGTTACATCCATTGCCAAAATAAACAAGAACGGGGACAATGGGTCTCCTTGTCTTAACCCTCTATGAAACCGGAATTCCTTTGTGGGAGACCCGTTGACAAGAATCGAGCCCTTCCCCGAGACAAGGCAGCTCTTTATCCACATGACCCATTTGGTAGGAAACCCCATGACCTCGAGCATGTTAATAAGAAACTTCCAATTAATCGAGTCGTAAGCTTTTTCAAAATCGACTTTGAACAAGAGGAGGTTTTTCTTATTCATTTTAGCCACGAAACAGCTTCATTAACAATCATAGGCCCGTCCTGTATATTTCTACCCCCGACGAACGCGGATTGAGTGTCGGAAACCAAACCGCCGATGACCTTTTTAAGCCGGTTGGCTAGAACCTTGGCGACTATCTTGTAGTATGATTTAGTCAATGAGATCGGACGGAAGCTGGAAATAACGATAGGATTTTTTGTCTTCGGAATCAAAGCAACAAACGAGGAGTTGCAGCCCTCGCTAATCTGACCGAATGAGTGAAATTCATGCATTGCCTCCATTACCACATTTTTCAATTTGCCCTAGAAGTGTTTAAAGAACTTCAGTGTGTATTCGTCTAGGCCGAGCGCCTTTCCCCCGTCACAATCCTTTATAGCCATCCATACCTCGTTTACCAAAAAGGCTGAATTAGAGTTTCGGCCTGGTCGTTCGACAACGATTTCAGCCCGTAGTTGTTGAATTTGGGTCTTCTTCTAATAGGTTCTTTAAACTGCTTCTTGAACCACCACCATATTTCCTCCTTGATTTTCTTAGGATCAGAACACCATACGCCATCTATTTCTAAACCATTAATCTGATATGAGGCTTTATTGAGATTGAAAATACCATGGAAAAACTTCGTATTATCGTCGCCAAACTTCAGCCACTTTATTCTAGATTTCTTTTGCATATATTTGACTTTGGCAATCTCCATGTTCTTAATCTGAATTTTGGTGGCCACCCGTAAACTCTTTTCGCTCTCCGATAATTGACTGGCCACTGCTTTCGCTTCTAAATCCGCAACAACTTTAGACAACGCCTCAAACACCACCGTCTTAGATGCTCGGGCAGCCCTCCTCCATACCTTTATTTTGTTCTTAACATCCTTTAATAAAAAGGCCAGCTTGATGTCCGCACAAGGGCCCTGAAGGACCATCTCAGTCATCGTGTTCATAATTCATAATTTCATTTAACTCCTGCGTGCCAATCCAACTATTAAAGAACTTGAATGGGATTGGGCCGAAATCCAGACAGGCAAAAGAGAGCAGAATGGGACAATGGTCAGACGGACCTTTTTGGAGGACCGAAGCCGAGGCCTCTGGCCATTGATTCCAAAACTTGTCGCACATGAGAAACCGGTCAAGTTTGCTCATTTTAACCTCCAAGTTATCCGAGATGAATGTAAATGACCCACCAGACATTCGATATTCCAGCAAACCAGCCCTGTGAATAAACTCGTTGAAAAACTCAGCCGCGATCGGATCGAACCTGGAATTGAATCTCTCATCACTATTTCGAACATCATTGAAGTCCCCCATAAAAATCCACATACTCGAATGGTTCGACTTAACATCCAGAAGGTTCTCCCACAAACGTCTACGAGCATAGTTGTCGTTGGGAGCATACACATTGGCCACCAAAACCCTGTCATCCACACCCTTCAAAGACCCCATCACTCTAAAAAAACCTTGACTCTTAATAACCGAATCGACAACAAAACAATCCGGGTCCCACAATGAAATCAACACTCCAGATCTGCCCGCAGCATCGACTGAGTCGAACCCGAAGTTACCTCTGCCCCAGAACCATTCAAAAAGAGCCTGATTTGGACCCGCCAGATGTGACTCCTGCAAACCCAAGAACGCACACTTGTGACCCACTCGAATGTTTCTACCCTAGCCCGGTTTGTCGCACCCGGACATCCCCCTAATATTGATAGATAGAAAATTCATGAGGAATGAGCCGACTCCAGTTCTCCACGAACCAATTTTCTCACATGATTGTAATATCCCTCCATCTCGATACCCAGGCCTTTGCCAAACAGGGCAGTCTCACCGACTTCCCTTTCAAACTCCTCATCATCCGTTACTTCATCCAAATTAACCGCCGGCTCATCTTAATTCACTTCTTCGTTGTCGTCTTGGCATTTTTGACCCGCCATCTCCTCCCTGTCTTTCATAGCTACCTTACTTTTCCTCCTGGTCACAGAATCTTGGTTGATAATATCCTCTAAGTCAAAAGGATCCGAATCAACCTCCTGATTAAGGTCCGGGTCTTGAATTTCTCCTCAAGAGCTTGTGTTTTTCCTTTCTTTTTATTGGGCCTAATTGTCACATAAGAGAGGTTGGCTGGGGTATTGATAGTTTGGGCCTGGTTATTAATGTTGGGCTGCCTATTAACCCTCAAAGAGGACTGAAAGGTATCGCCTTGTGGGTCCTTGCTACAACAAGAACCTTCCACCCTATTGCCTTGGGCCCCACTCGTCTTGGAACTAGATAGAAGGTTTCTCGTATTCCCCATGCAGCTAATACCTTTTTCATTTCCAGCCCCATGCACCCACTTGACCTTTCGTTTCCCAGTGAACCTTCGACTACCACTTCTTGTCTGACCACCTTGGATTTCAATCTGGGCCCATCCGGAGCATCCCTACTCGGCAACTGATGGTTCAGGAATTTAGGCAGCCAGTCTGTATCAACTTCAACGACTTTGGCCATATACGACATACCTTTGCACTTTAGCCTGATGGAGTAATTAATCAACTCCACCGATTTCACCAGAACGGCAAGCTTATTACCGATCAGATTATTATCTTCAGCGGAGGCCTTGGATTTGGAAATAAGAGTATCGCAACTTTCGCCAACATGATTGAACACGTGCCTATCCCACATACTTATTGGAACTCCAGAGATATTAACCCAAGCCACTCTCTCGAAAGCTGGGGCTCCACCGTCCCAAATATAGAGCCTTGAGAAGTATTCCAACCAAAATTCATATTGTCACTTGAGGAACTCTTCCACCGCCTCATTTGACTGAAACATGAGCAGCACTTTAAGGCCTCCAATATACTTGACTTGAATCTCATACGAACGGACCATGTCGAGGGTAATATGAAGGCAGTCAAGGATCTCCAAGTCTTTAACTTCGCCAACAAGTGAGCATTGAGACCACGCATTCTTCGCATGAACATTCAAAGGTGGGATATCAATTGTCAACTCCCTGTTAGCATTCCCGTAGGCACCAATTAACACATCTTTAAAAGGTCCCCCAGTAGCCACGTTGTCTTGTGTCCCCTTCAGTTCTACTCTGTCTTGTTGCACAGGCCTATCGAGTCTATCAAAAACAGAAGCACTTTTGATCGGTGGTTGTTGTACCGATTAACCACCTTCGTATCTTCTAAATGTTTCACAAGTCATGTGGGTTGTATGAAATCTGAACCAAGACATGGACAATCAGTCAGACAGAGAAAAGGGTCATAACAAAAACGGGTCGACCTGACCCCTAACATTTCTCCATACTTTTTTTAGTAAATAACAAGTGTTATCATTGGATTTCTAAAGTCTTGGGCAGATTAAACAATCAAGATGAAAAGGTCATTAACCAAAACGGGTCAGGTTGACCCATAACATTTCCCCCTACTTTTTTTTTCATAAAAACAAAGTCTATGTCTATATGAAATGTGAACCAATTCCAGGGGCAGATCGGTCCAACAGGAAAAGGTAATAACTAAAACGGGTCGGGTTGACCAATAATATTTCACCCTGTTTTTTTTATAGAAACATAGTCATTGACTTTATGAAATCTAAACCAAGTCAAGGGTGGACCAGTCGGTAGGAAATATGGTCAAAATCAAAATGGGTTGGGTTGACCCGTAACCGTTCCTCCTACTTTTTTCATCACACTTTGACAAGTTCTTTTGCAAGATAGGTAGCGGACAAAGTAATTGGACATTTACACCTTAGACACACACAAATCACATGTATACACACACCTTAGTAAAATATATGTACAAAATACGAATCAAGAAATCAATTTTATGTATAAGATGTGTGAGCATGTCAATTTTATAGAAAATGGATGAACAAGAACGAGAAAATATTAAGGGGAGGCAACAAATCAACTCAAAAGATGATAGAGGATATATATAAAAGAGACTACGTATCATTGGTTGAAGTGCAGAGATATGGAGTTTCTATTATTAGGAGGTTGGTTCATGGCTGGGGTTAATGTAACAACAGATTGATGTTTTGCATCCTCATCTAGCAACTTGCTAGCAGTGGCGAAGCTTGACCCGAAGGTTCGGGGGGTCGGAAGTCACCGGGGGGTCGAAAACCAGTTTCGGGGGGTCGAAACCCTATATTTCCAAAATTTTCTATACGAATACTATATAATTGGCACTTCTACGCGAAAATTCGGGAGGGTCGGCCGCCCCCCGCCGGCCCCAACTAAGCTTCGCCAGTGCTTGCTAGGTGGGGTTGTTTTTTGAGTTAACCATTAATATTATTCACCTCTATGGTAACTGTCACTTAAAAAAAAAAAAACCGTTTTTGCTTTAACCTGGGTCATCCAAATTTGTCGGTTATTTATGAGATTAAATCTCAGCCATAATATCTAGGTGGTTACCTTAGAAATTTGGTAGTTTTATATTTAGAATAGCAGTTATGCGGTTTTTCTTCCCACGCCCACTAATCTGAAGTCAAAACAATGGCTGCTGATAAGGTGTTTGTTGAAACACCTTCAATGTGGTATTTATCGTGAAAATGTTAATTTGAGTATTTGACTGAGAATACTTTTGACTAGAATTAGACTTCACAGCACTGTTGTTGTTTATGGTGATGGTATGAATCTCTTTACCATCTATTACATCTTCTTAGTCCCAGTTCCGATGGAAAGAATTTGGTAAATATATTTACCAAATTCATACTCTTAAAAAATAATTGAAGTTTTTGCATTACATTGTAATAGTTGTTGCAAGATTGTTTGCATCTGTGAAGTGAAAATACAACAATAATGGTGCATTTTCCCATTGCTTGTAAGGACAAACTCAGGTATAGATCATGCTTTATTTGCATCCCTCTTCCAACCTTTACTTCTATCACTAATTAGCCTCTCCTAAGGATTCACAATTTTTTTTGTTACCTTGCAGTTTCTAATATCTTACACTATGTATGATAGGCATTTGTTTATAATTATATGCCTCAAAAGAACTCTGTGGCTCATGCTATATTGGTCACCCTTTACATGTTAACTTTTTCATTTTTTTATCTAATTTGGCTTGTTGCCCGCCTTTCCCTTATCTTGATGTAATTTTCTTTGGCCTGGAATGAAAGTATCTGTTTAATTATAAAAAATGGCTTATTAACTTCATTTTTTTGTTGGAAAACTTGTTGTTTTTAAGAGGAACTACTGCTGTTATTGAGTTCATGAGGAAATAGAACTAATTGACGTTGCTGAAGCAAAGGGATGAGCATTTTTTCCCGAGTACCTATACCCGTACACATACCGTACCTGTACCGGTACCCGTACTCGTACCGATTTTGAGTACTCGGTATAGGTATCGGTACCTACTTTTACTGATTTCGGTATTCGGTACTTTCGGTATCGGTACGGGTACGAGTACGGGTAAAAATGGTACGGGTACCGAATTCTATATACTATTGAATTTGATTATATGTTTTACTTCGTATTATGGTATTTATGGTATTCGTATCAATTTTACCTATTTGGTACATGTACCATATTGGTACCCGTACCAAAATTTTCAATTTGGTACCCGTATAGTATTGATATTCGTAATTGTTTATCTACTTGGTAGCCGTACGAGTACTTAAAAAAAGAAAAAAATAACAAAATGGTACCAAACGGGTACCGTACCGAAATACTTGTACCGATACCCGTACTCATACCCATACCGTACCTACATATTCGGTACGGTACTCGGTACCCACTTTTGTTCAAATTCGGTACGGGTATTTTCGGTACAGGTACGGGTATAGATACGGGTACGGTACTGATCTCATCCCTAAGCAAGTGTGCTGTCCCGCTCACCTAGAACGTATGCATTTATTTATTTTGTAGGCTTTTATTTTCCTTAAGTAAATTATGGTGTCTTTTTTACATATTTTAATCATTTTTTATATTGATATATAATCATGTAATGGGTATTTAAAATCACGCACTTACGTAAATAATACAAAGTAGTGTTACGCAATCACAAAACATCATACTTGTTATCAAAAATAGAATGTATATTATGTAATTTAGTAGTATTATATACTCTCATAGCATTATACAAGACATCACGTAATGGCATACCAAAACACATAATCACGTATATTTTAACATAATTTTAAAAAAAATTAAGAAAACTATAGATAGACTACTCAAATTAAAGAGAACTAAATGCTCGTTAATATTGTGTATTTTTTTTAAATATAATCATATAAATAAATTTATAATCATTTAAAAATCATGGAGGACTTCGGTTTTTAAGTGATGTTGCTATTTTACCATTCCCACCAAATTAAGATCTATCTATATATATAAAAGAAACGTATATGCTGATGTGGCGTGCAATGGAAGCTTCAACCTTCCCTTGAGATTGCCAGTTGGTATCATAATGAAGAGTTTTTTGTGTTTTTAAATTGTTTCTTTTTTTTAATTAAATTGACTTATTTTAGGAAAAAAGAATTTAAAAATAAATTTAAAATTTTCTCTCTCATATTTCCTCCCATAATTTTTAAACGTTTATATCTTTTATATACGGGATTTAAAAAAAAAAAAATACACCAAATTAACGAGCGTTTTATTATCTTTCCAATGAGTACCATAGTGCTATATAAAAAACGAAGAAAAAATCGACTATTTTTTGTGAGGTTTCGTTCATACAGGAAAAACACACAAAGTGTTCATGTTATCACGTAAAATTAGATTTTGTGGGGAATATGAGTTATTACTGATTAGAATACTATGAACATGCAATGATTGAGAGATTTTGTGGTTAGTTAACTTGAGCCATTTGCAATAGGTTATCACGTAAAATTAGATTTTTCAACCTCGGAACCCTCCCGGGGTAATCAGCTAGTTGTCTCGTATACCTCACACATTATTTTGTCTTGTATCTCAACCAACCTATATAACCAATAATTGCATCCTTTGGCCAAAACATTGGGATATATATATTCACCAGTTAAATGAAGCAGGAGGAGATGCGGTTGGAATTTTTACTTGCAGAGGTTTTATCGAATAATGAAAACCGATAAATATGATAAGCCAAAAATATTAATAAACCCAACTATTTGTTTTTAGTTGTGAGGCCAAAGGAAATCGTTTTTGAAGAGGATCCACCATATATGTCCTCATCATGTTTCTTTCTCTCTTTGTCTTCACTCCCTTTGCACGTGTGCAAAGCATTTGAACCACAAGTTAATGCTACGATTTTTAGTTTTACAAAAGAAAGTATTAAAGAATAATATCACCTAGACATCACCATATTCATGAACTCTTATTGCTTTAACCATGATTAAGAAGAGATGTGTAGGTGCTCTAATCTTGATTTGGTTCTTGTTTATCATCTCAGTATCCGGTAAGTAGATATAAATTATAATATATATATATATATATATATATATATATATATATATATATATATATATATATATATATATATATATATATATATAGGGGATGGTTAAAATAAAAACCCTTCAAAATGAGTAAACCTTGTAAACCCATTTCTAGCCATTGATCAAAGTAGATCAATGATCCACATTTAATTCATGCTTTTTGATTTAATTTAATAGGCTAGATGACAAAAAAAGGGCAAAAGGGTCAAATGGCATTTTCTGAAAAAGCATCTATGACAAGTTGACCTGACACATGTCGCATCATCTCTCTCATACTTTTGTGATCATTGTCCTAAATCTGCCAGATGCCCGTGTTACATATGTAACATGTGTTGTGTTACGTAGGTTAAAACTGAGTTGCCAGTGTATATTATTTAAAAAATGCTGATTTATTATTTTTTTACTATACCATGTTTTTTTTTCGTTTTATTGTACCAGCACCAGAATTGTTGCATACGTAACGAGAATTAATATGGTTATAGGCATTTTGTTACTTACAAAGTGCTAAAAACAAACAAAACGGTCATTACAAAGTGCTAAAAACTTTATTGATCAAAAAACATTCAAATGTACACAAGAATTGTTTCTTACAAAATGCTAAAAAACAAACAAAACGGTCATTACAAATCAACAAATGCTAAAAAAAGTATCATAAATAAAAAAAATTGTCTACACTTCATTCTTGATAATTATCTTCATCTTTAATGCAAAAAAAATGTTCACCTGCAAAAAATAAAACAAAAATCATCAATTTACATGTAACCCCCCCCCCCCCCCCCAATGTCTTAACGTATGTTAACCAACTGGATATACCAACTTAGTTCTGTTGTTACATACGAAACAGACGCAAACATAGATTTCATCCCAATTCTTTCTCTATAATATGCAAAAAATCAAACATTTGAATCTGGTAAAAAAATCGGTAACTAATATATACCAACTTAGTTCTGTTGTTACATACGAAACAGACGCAATATAGGAAACAGATGCAAACATACATTCCACACATTATAATACTCATACAAACATGCACATACTGGCAAAAAACAAATCAGACATATTGTTGCATATGTTAAGAGACATATGCAATATTACATTCCTGATAAGTGACTTTTTTTTATTAACATATGCAACTGCTATTGAAAGTAAAACATGTGTACCTCATGAAAAGTTAAAAAATCAAACTTTTCTATCTGGTAAAAAATCGGTAACTAATTTATACCAACTTAGTTCTGTTGTTACATACGAAACAGACGCAATATAGGAAACAGATGCAAAACATACATTCCGCCCACATTATAATACTCATACAAACATGCACATATTGGTAAAAAAACAAATCAGACATATTGTTGCATATGTTAAGAGATATTAAAATTTACCAATTTTGATTAAAAAAACATATTAATAATAATAACATATAAAAAAGGTTAATTAATATGTAAAAAAAAAAACATATTAATATATAGGCACATACAGAAAACATTTCATATTTTATATACATACAGGAACCTTCAAATCGAAACTTTTCATAATTTATACCAACTTAGTTCTGTTGTTACATACGGAACAGACGCAAATATAGGAAACAGATGCAAAACATACATTCCACACATTATAATACTCATACAAACATGCACGTACTGGTAAAAAAACAACTCAGACATATTGTTGCATACGTTAAAAGACACTAACATTCACCAATTTTAAATAAAAAAAACATATTAATAATAATAACATATAAAAAAGGTTAATTAATATGTAAACCTACGTGTAAACATGATTAGTTATGGTGTTACATACGGAACAGATGCAAACATACCAAACACTAATTAGCTCAAATTCAAACTCTAACCATTAAATGTTTTCTAACACCTTTCAAAGTCATATTAAAAATAAAAACTTGGTGAAAACCATTTTCCCAAACACCCACCATCTCAAACCAATATTATTATTATTATTATTATTATTATTATTATTATTATTATTATTATTATTATTATTATTTTCCCAAACACCCACCATCTCAAACCAATAAAAATAAATAATAAATAATAATAATAATCCTCAGTAGTCTGTTATGCTCTAATTATTTTTAAAAGCAAACAAATTTAAATAAAGGTCAAAACTTTGTATCATCCCAACAAACTAATAACAGATATTAATCCAAATCCATAACAAAATCAATAAATGGGTATGACACAAAATCTTGCAAGAAACTGAATCATGATTATTAAAAGAAGCAGTTTGTATAATACCCAGATGGAAAGATAGCAGAGGCATGAGAATAATAAGAATATTATTATTATTATTATTATCTGATCGTACAAAGATGATGGATCTTAGAGATGACGGAGATGGTGAAGATTCCGATCTCCGGTGAGAGGGTGGCGGCCGGTGGCCGGAGATAAGTGTTTCGAACAAAGCATGAGAACAAGCGGCTGAATAACACCGGCACCAGCAAACTTGACCCGAATCTTCCCGGATGACTGATGGTTACGAATCATGCTCCTCATCTCTCTAGCAGCTTGAATCTTCATTAACAGATCTCCGTTTATTCACCAATCAAAAAATTCACCAACTACTGTTGGTTTCTTCTGGTTCCATCTATCTTCTTCTACATCCATTGACTTACTGATCTTTTTAAAAGGTTTAATGTATAGATGAACAGACATATAGTTGGTATTTGAAAGGTTAAGGTAACAGGATTTGTTATATATATATAGGTGGTGGTGGAGGTGGTGGTGGTGGTGGTGGCGGTGGTGGCAGTGGAGGTGGCGGTGGGGGTGGTGGTGGTGGGATTAATCTTGAAGATAATGGAAGAGAGATGAAGAGAGAGAGAGAGAGAGAGAGGGAGTTGTTTATATAGGAGGGAAAATAAAAAGATTCAAATTATGAAATGGGGGGAAAACAAAATGACTAATATACCCTTGAAGACATAAAATAATATATCTATTAATGGGTGATGTGGAGCAATGAGGACCACTAGTTGGGTTTGTGGGAGTTTACTCATTTTGAAGGGTTTCTAGAATCCCTTTAGCCTATATATATATATATATATATATATATATATATATATAGGGTCAAGTTTATGTACAAATAGTGTTTTTTGTGAGAAGTGTAAGAAGTGTTTTGTGCCATTGGATCATCTTGATCAATGGTTGATATGTAATGAGTGGCAATCTTGTAAATAGTGTTTAATTATCATTAACCAAAAATAATTCAAAAGGGTATTATGGTAACTTTGTATTGTCATTTAAACAGCCGGATGGGTTGTTTTTTAGAAACCGTTTACCTTTCCTAAATTCTCTCTCCATCTTTCCAAAAACAAACCCTCGAAATTTATGCAAAGAATCGCTCATTTATGGAGAATCAACGACGATTTGGGATAATCTACAAACGTGAGTGTGTTTTTTTTTCTTTATCTAATCTGTTCGAGTATTATTTTGTTTATAATCAGCCGAAATAATGGATGGTTCAGGGAAAAGGATGAAGAAGACTGATGATGAGATGGTTAAAGAAAAAACACCCAAAAGAAAAGCCACAATCCCGTTTCTTCCAGCAAGGTTTGGATTAGGTACGTTTTATGATTTTGATTTAGGGTTTTCATAGTAATTTTTTTGTTTAAATTAAAACAGTGTTTTTTTTTTTTTTTTTTTTTTTTTTTTTTTTTTTTTTGTGGGTTTAAACGGAACACTTATTTGTAATAAAAAAAACAATGCATGTTGGTTTTTTTTAAAATCGTTGTGTTTTGTTGGTTTTTTCAGTGGCTAAAGTGTTTTTTTAATTAATTCTCGGTTCTGAAGTGTTTTATGGTCGGTTGTATATGAAACATTTTGAGGTTATGGTGTTTTTAATTAATCTCTTGGTTGAAGTGTTTTGTGGTGTTTTGTTTATTAATCAGAATGTGACTATAGTGTTTTTAATATTCTATTGTTTTACAGTGTTTTATGGTGTTTTGTAGATTAAACATTTTGAGGGTATGGTGTTTTTAATAAAAAATGTTAGTTGGTGTGTTTTGTGGTGTTTTGTAAATGATAAAGACTGTTTTGTGGTGTTTTGTTTATTAATCAGACTGTGACTATAGTGTTTTTAAATATTCTATTGTTTTACAGTGTTTTATGGTGTTTTGTAGATTAAACATTTTGAGGGGTATGGTGTTTTTAATAAAAATGTTAGTTGGTGTGTTTTGTGGTGTTTTGTAAATGAAAAAGACTGTTTTAAGGTGTTTTTATAGTGTTTTTTGTGCTTTTTTTGCTGTACAAGAAACACTATATTGGTTTTTAGTGTTTTTTTTTCCCCTATAATACCATTTTGCTTCTATTATTTCTGTGGTGTTTTAAGTGTTTTTATTTTGCTGTTAGTATAAAACACTCTACTTATAGTGTTTATGTATATAAAACACATCATGGTAAAAATAAAAAAAAATGTCTTAGTTTAATACATAAAACACCTTTTTGTGTGTTAATAAAACTCCATAATAACAGTTAGAAGGAGCGGTAGAATATCTAAAAAGGGTGGTTCTAGGAAGTGGTCAAATACAATTGACCAAGCATTGATTATAGACGACTCTGATGAGGATACAGTAATTGATTCAGGTAAAAAAAAAAAGTTATAAAATACATGATTATATCTGTGTTTTTCGTTATCTTATTACTAAGAAATTACATGTGAAATCACTGTAATAATTGTAGACAAAAAGGATTTGGTGAAAGGAGAGATTAACAAAGGAAAAGGAGTTGGATGTAAGTTAAAAATGTTATATGATATACGTTAAAAGGAAACTAGAAATGAAAAAAAGGTAACTATGGCTAATGTTATGTTTATCTGGTGTTTTAGGTACTAATTACGATCCAGATGATGATTTTGTTGACCCACTTCCACCACCAAAAAAACTTTGCGTTGAAACAAATCTGAAGCAAGCTAAGCCTCAAACACACTTAAACTAAAGCAAAGACGCGCGTCTACCTGTTAAAGATTAAACAACACCGAATGTTGTACCAGACAAGAAAAATCCTAAAACAGCGCGTGCTAGTGTGAAACCATATCTTGAACATACGGGTGCAAAGCTAAAACTGAGATGTAAACTGAGCAACGTATGTGAACTGATTAGCAAGTTGAATAGCAAGCAAAAAAAGGCGATAGTCGACATTGGGTTTGGTGGTTTCCTGGACTTTAACATGGATTCAGTCCCTACTAAATTGGGTTTTTGGTTGGTGAATAACTATGATGCAGATACAAGTACTTTGAACATGGGCAGTCATCTTATACATATAACACCTACGCTGGTACATGATATTTTTGGTATACCGATGGGTAAACGTGTTATCGAGGAACACAAGAGACCGAGAAAAAGTGATACGGGTGTGGCAGAGTGGAAGGGGCAGTTTGAGGAGGGTGTCACACGGACATTACCAGTTAAGTTTAAAGCGTACATGAAGGAACAACAAGATAGTGGAAGAATCTTCATACTCAACTTTTTGATTTTCTTTAACACATTCATTGGTGAGACAACTCAGAACAATACTGTGAACTTGTTTTTCCTGCCATCAATAGAAAAGGGATTGGACATCAAGGAATTTAACTGGTGTAGCTACATGGTAACTATGCTCAAACGTAGCAAGAAAAAATGGGATGCGGATAAACCATTTTATGGACCAATTGCATTGCTTGCGGTAATTATATTTTTGTATTATATGTTTATTTATAAATTGATTTAATACCATACCATAACTGAATTATGTTTTTTTTGATGGTTTACGTTGTTGTAACACAGGCTGCGTTGGCATACGACCAGAGGGCAAAAACGAAAACTGCTTCTGCTAAAACATATCTTATAGGCGAATTCAGCACAGACGTCATGGATGAACTCGGGCTGAAATTGGATACGGCTTTGTTTGAACAACAACTCGCCAAAGAAGAAGGTTTGACTCAGCCTCAACAGTTTGTTTTTGTTAAGGAAAGTGTTGAAGGTAACAAATCAAAAAGCGCTCGAAAAAAGTCAGTGATCAAAGAATCATCTAAAAAAACAGGCTTTATGAAGGCTACTAAACACACTGAGGTTCGTGATAAGGCTGCTCCTGAAAGTGTACGTGAAAAGGCTGATGTGTCATGTGGGCCTGCTAAAGAACATGAAAAAGTGGTGGAAAATGCAACTGTGGGCTCGACTGTTTTCTGTGACCACAATAAAGGTGTTAACGATGGGGACAAGGGTGAAGTTCCAGGGGGGGGGGGGGTTAGAAGGCTCTTACAAACTGGATGATTATGTTGAGGCTGATGATGATCACCTGGGGCCCTTTAAACATTGCGCGGACTACTTTCTCTCACAAAATGATTCTCAGGCTACACAGCCGTACATCGCAACGGATGGGGAGTTTTGGATACCAATAGTGCATGACTATGTGGACTTCACTCAGATGGAAGACGAGACCGAGGTAAAAAAAATGCATTACATATTATATGACGAAAAAAAATTGTAAACATGATATATAACACATTTGTAAATATGTGATATGTTGTTTTAGGGGGGAGGAGAAAGAGATGGTGCAGAATGTGACGACGTACCAGGTGCGAAGGAAGAGAAGTTAAAAAGTGACGAAGAACTTGAGGTACAATTGCATAAATAAAAATAAATATGTATAAATACACAAAAAAATGCTCATGATTTCCCCTAAAATGTAGGTTACTATCAAGCTGCTGGACGATCATGTGATTGAGTATTATGGTTGAAAAGATAGAAAACACAATAAAAACATCGTTGTTGAAGTACCCCACCAACGATGTGATCAACCAAAAGACAAAACATCTAGCTGAGTTGGTTGGGATGACCAAAACTTCGTCAAGTTTTGCTGGTGAGGACATGGGGCAGACTGATAAAACACCACAAGCAACAGATAAGCACATTTCTGTTTTACCGCTTACACCATCTAGTATGACTGACTCGTTTATCGCAGAACTTGACGAACTCATGAGGTGTGGGAATACTGACAAGACACCGGAGGCAAAGGTGAAAATGTTCGATGTTAGACCACTATCCTGGACTACCGATGCTAAAAAAAGGCAATGTTGAAGGAAAGAAGTTTCCTGATAAAACACCAAGACCAACACGCAAAAATTTTTTTGCCAGAAGCATTGTGTTCTCCGTATGTGAAACGCGTGGTGTCTTTGAAAGACAAGGTAGATAAAACAGAAGATGATGTTTCTGATTACATGTTCTCGGCATGGGATAATAAATGGTATGTGTATATGTATTTTTTTAGTGTGTATTTATTTTATAATAATTAATGTTGTGTGTCTTTAATTTAACAAAAAATACACGTTGCTTTGATTAGGGATGAGGTGTTCATTGCTAACCCCGGCGCAACAGTTATGAGGGCGCCATTGGAGTCGTTGCGCCCGGGAATTACAATACATGTAGGGGTCATAATGGCATGGGCAAACGTTCTAAATTATGAAGAGAGGTACCGCCGCAAAGGAACATTACCACGGCTGTTTTGTTCGCCCATTATGTTGGTAAGTTTTTAATAAAAAATACATAATGAAACACCTAAGGTTGTGTATGAAAAAACACCTAAGGCTGTCTATATATTGATTATGAAATTTGATAGTGGAAGGATGATTACAATGCATCCGAAGAAACAAGAATAGAACACTTCAGTGAAAATATGCGATCAGTGTTGGAAACTACCAAGTCCAAGTCGATTAAGGGGATACAACATGTATTGATTCCAATTAACAGCTCAGAACACTACTACCTTCTGTCTTTCAACTTTATGACATCTGAGATACTGATAATCGACAACAACGCAACAATTCAGGACTACGGCGACAGATACAAAGGATGGCCTGAAAAAATGGTAATTAAAATCCATCAACTATGGTGTCTTATTATGTTAGCGTGTCAAAATATAAATAAAAAAAATATTAACTGAATATGTTATTCATGTAACAGCGTGATGCATTGGCGGCTTACATGGAGAATGTTTCGCCTTCTATAGCTGAAAAGCTAAGGAAAACACAGCCAGAGAGGGTAAAGTTCACGTGGAGGACTTTGCACAATGTGATCGATTGTGGAGTCTTCGTAATGCGTCATATGGAGACGTATAAGGGGACACCCGTGACACTATGGAGTTGCGGTTTGTCGGACGAAATAGACCCTAAAAGTGGGACTAATGAGAAGCAAACACGTGAACTGGATGCGCTAAGGCGTAAATATGTCACAAAGATCTTGCTGAGTGACATCAACATATCAAAACAGTTGGTAGAGGCTGGAGTTGACAGGTATAAAAAGTTAACTGAACGGTACAAAAGTCGCCTAGATCGTTATGCAGCCAAGAAAATACCAGAGCGTCTTAACAGTATCTAGTTATCGAATATAAACTTTCGTGTTTTTGTTGGTCTGAATATAAGTTTTATGCTGATGTGAACAGTGTGTTGATGATGGTTTAACAACTCTTTTATTATGTTTTGGTGATATGAACAGTAGTGTTTTCCTGGTGTCATAATGGTGTTTTGCTGATGGTTTACAAAAGGCTATTATTATATGATCTTAATGCTTATGTTTTTTCAATTTTTTAAATGTTTCCATGATCCTGTAACTTTGTATTGGAACATCTAATAAACACATAAAACCAACATATAATTCTTGCTAAACCATTATAAGGTATCACACATAGATAAAACACATTGGTAACTATTAAAACATCATAATATAATTAGTATAACACACTGTGATGTCGTTTGAATAAAATATTTTGTGAGATTAAAAAATAAATACTTAGGTAATGCAAAATAAAAACCACAAAAGATGTCTTAATCATTACCACGCATAAACAATCCAAAATGAAGAAAACAAACCAAACCCAAACGTAAAACATAACAATGTTAAAAAAAACCAAGTAAAAATGACATAGAAAATAAAAGTTTTAAAACACGCGAAAAAAAGCCTACTCCTCGTCACTTGACTCGTGATTTTCAACCTCCTCCTCCTCCTCGGTTGATGTTGAACCAAATTCGTCATCATTAGCAACCGCCTTTTGAGCCTTGCATGTACGGATGTTGTGCCCGTAACCCAAGCAATTCTGACATTGTCTTCTTTTTGTTCCGGCTTGACTAATCGCTTGTTCACGCTTTGACTTCATACGCTTTGGTTTGCCCATTCCTTTGAACCTAGTACCAACAGGAACACGAACAGTTATAGATGATGGTTGGCAGTTACCTGTGAGCTCAGCAAACCTATCCCTACGACTCTTGCGTGGTACATTCATGGCAGCTTCGTCGGCTTTAGGGCCATATTGGTTAACATGATCTCTAAACGAACACAGAGCTTCAAAATTAGAAACCAACTTGTTTATGTTGGCCTCAATTCCATATGTAATCTCTCTAACAACCCGTGACACCTCAACACTCTGATCAGTTTGACCCTCATATCTAAGAATGGCGTTGGGATCGCTATTTGGAACAGCTTCTTTCGTCCAACGACGTAGAATATACTGCTTGGGAAATTCTCTAATGTCACCCATCCGAAGAATACAAAAAATGTGACGGCATAGCAAACCATACTGTTCGAAACGGTTGCAATTACAATAAACAGTCATATCTTCCCTCCTAAGCATAACCTGTGATATTGGGCATTATAAAATTTAATATATAAATAAGGAAATTGGGGACAAAGATATTGGGAGTAAAAATTAATATATAAACACTGGATTATATCGAAAAAATGAAAAAATAAAACACATTCTAACTGTACCTCGTAAAATGTAGTGCGTAGCTGATCCCAATCCTTAACATAAAACTTTATAAAATCACCAAGTTCTTCAATTTGCAGCTTTGGGTTCTATGGATAGCAGCATCT
This sequence comes from Ambrosia trifida, assembly GCA_028751855.1. NCBI lineage: Eukaryota > Viridiplantae > Streptophyta > Magnoliopsida > Asterales > Asteraceae > Ambrosia > Ambrosia trifida. The sequence continues at coordinate 25,575,394 of CM054123.1, read as the reverse complement.
ATTTCCAGCTGAACATCGAAAAAAATAGTCCTTGTGTACACTTCAGCAGCTTGCCTTTCAAGTGGGAAATCACTCCAAATATCAGGAAAAGTGTTTCGAGTGTCGTGATCATTTTTCCTATGTTCATGCCTCTGAGCTTCGATGGCTGCATCAAAATGTCCTAAAAACTCAACCAATGTGCATTTGCGATTGCAGAACTGGCCAAAAAAGTGGTTCTCGCTTTCAGATCGAGATGATGTACGCATTAGGCCAGACATTCTCTCATGACGATAATACGTTGGAATCCATATTTCCCTTAGCTGGTAAATGGAATTCAACCACTCATGATCGGTTAGGTTAAAATCATTCATGATAATCGCCCATTCCTTCTCGAATTCTTCAGGTGAGAGTGTATCAGTCCATACGATAAAACACAGTCTTGTCTTAAAATCAGTGGTGTTACACAAAACGTGTCCAACCTGATAATTGTTATTTGGGTTATAAATCACCATCATAAAATAAAAACAAACTGAATACGTAAAATATTAATACCTTGCCAGTAAGTTTGTCCATCACGTGCCACATACAAAGCCTATGCCTACTTTCTGGCCATGTATCTTCTATGGCCCTCCTCATTGCGGGGTCTTGATCAGTTACAATAATAGGCGGTGCGCTACCAAACACCCTTTTAAACACAGTTAAAAGCCACTTGTATGTCTCAGCGGTTTCGTTACCCAAAATTGCAGCCCCAAGGGTAACGTTTCTGTTGTGGTTATCTATCGTAGTAAACGGCACAAACATCATGTTATACCTACAAAAAAAATCAAGTTTTTTAAAAAATACATAAAAAACAAACTGTTTAATCATCGCAAAAACAGAAATATACAAAAAAAAGGGATATTTTATGACCACGTTAAAATACTTACTTGTTTCGCTTATAAGTAGCATCAAACGATACAACATCACCAAACGTGTAATAAATTCGCTTTGATTGTTCATCAGCCCAAAAACACCCCTGTAAAACACCGTCATCAGTTGTTATGAATTCAAATGAAAAGTTTGGCAAATATTCACTCTTCCTTTTTAAACGTTTGATCAACATATCGGCGTCAAACTCTTCAACGTATAAATTCATGTCCCTTTTAAAATTTTTAAAGTCATTCTTTGTTGCGCCAACTTTGTCAAAACCACCACACAAAGTTCTCATTATGTTAAAAGCTCTAACAGGTCCAACATTGAGAGCGCCCAGAGCAGTTATTGCTTCTTCTTGTGCATATGTCAAAGCTCTTGCCGAAGGGAGAAAGTGTCTGTCCATTTCGTCGACAAAAGAGTGGTTGTGCTCTTCCTTAAAGTAATACACTTCATACAACTTATTTTCATTTAACTTAATTCTGATGCTAGCTTCACAACCGATGCGTATAGAAGGTGTTTTACGAGTCACCCTACTTGACGACTGCTCGTTCAAACTATCAAACGCCTTCATCTTCTTAAAACCCTCTTTTGAGCACACAAAGTATTTGGACAACGTTACATCATGATTCTTAGTCTCTGTACTTTTCCTAATACACCACCCGCCTGCACTTGCGTAATTCTTGTAAAAGTTGTAAGCTTGTTCAACTGAAACGAATTCCATCCCCATGACAGGCTTCAAAGAATCATCAACGATTGGGGAATAAGTCTTCCTTCCAGAATTGGGGGAAACAGGAACCTAACTTGGGCCGTCTGAAATAAGAAATTATAAAACACATTAACAATCCAAATATGTGATAAATTTATAAAAAACAAAGAGGTATAATAAAACACATCAGATTCATAATCGATTGTAAAACAAATAAATTGGATACAAAACAAAAAATAACATTCATACCAAAAAAATGGGAGAAAAAACAAAACACCGTATGAACAAAAAAAATTTAAAAAGAACCAAGTACCTTAAAAAATGTATACATATTGTTTATAAAACACTACATGTCCGTTGTATCATTAATTGACATGATATAACACATCCTGATTTGTAAAAAAAAAAAAAGAATAAAAGGACCTATTTTAAGTAAAACACATTAGTATGAATTGATACCTAAGAACATATAAACAAAAATTTAGAACAAAAAAAAAAAAAAATAAAAACACATCCTTAATAGACGAAAAAATAAAATATCTTAACACAAAAAAAAAAAATTGTTTATAGAACACTAAGGATATATGGGTTTCATGATATCATTAATTGAAAAAAATATATAACACCCTGATTTATATGTCAAAAAAAAAGGCATTATTCCAGTTTTTTTTTTTTGGTATATATCATAATGAACTGTATAAAACACATTATTATGAATTTACACATACTAATCTACTAACAAAAAAATGGTTTCACAAATCTTGTTATATAAAAATATACGTTATCTTATACTGTGAAGAAACATAACTTTAAACGCTCAAAAATAAGAAAAACATACCACCAACTTGATCAGCAATTGAATTGTCCATATCGAATAAAACACTACAATATGCTCGCTGATTTTATTTATTCGATTCAGTGAATGAAATAATGATAGGCTGAATGTTTATAAATAATGAAGATAATGTCGATCAAAACACAACCAAAATTCCCTAAGAATCCTCCTATTTTAATTACGATATTAATTAGCATTATCTACTAAAAATATCATAATCAATACAAATTACTTTGATGCCCTTCAAGATATATAAATAGAATGCCATGTGTCACCCTATTATTGGTTCTCACATTTCTCACAATAATTATGTTTTGTACAGGAACCTAATACTATATATATATATATATATATATACATATATATAGGGCAATTATATTTAGAAAACCCCTTTGAGTTGATGAAACCCAAGAAACCCATATTAGTGGTTCTCATTTGTCCACATCTTACATTTTTATCAACCCATAAGGGCATTTTAGGTATTAAATTTAAATCCAAACATCTCTCATCTAGTCAATCTGACAACTCTTTCTTTTTCAATATATTTATCCCTCCAAAGTCTAACTTTTTCTTTTACTCTCTCTCTCTCCAAACACAATAATCTATCTGCATCTTTTTTCATTCATCTCCCTCTAATTACACAGATCTCCACCTTCCTCTTATCTTCAACCCATCATCCTCTTCTCTTCAAACACATACAGATCCACCATCACCCATCACCTCGGCAACTACATCACCATCACCGAACCACCAATTATACAGATCTCCACTTTCCTCTTCTCTTCTACCCACCTTCCTCTCTCTCTCTACCATCACAGGCATGTTTCTGATGGGGTTTTCTTGATGGTTATGACTTTTAATAAAAAGAAAATGTTTACAGTTCGTTTTTTTCGATGAAGGTGAAGATGGGTTTTGGTGTTCAAGATCTATACACACATAACCTCTCTCTGGTGGCAAGGTGTTCGACGGTGAAAAGGTGACGATGTGACACATATAACTTCTCTCCGGTGATAGCTGGAAACGAGAGACGAGATACGGGGTGACATGTTTTTTGTATTTTCTTAGTTCTGTACATCCTTCTATATATGTCTAGTTCTTTTAGTTTTGTGAAATTTTTGAATTTTTTATACATGGGTTTGTTTCCTAAATAATAATTTTTTTGGTGTTCTACATGATGATGGGGCTTTGTTCTTATCTACGGCAAATATAATATTCATTTTTGGGGTTCTACAAGTTGTGATGGATGGATACAATTTCACAGCTCCGACGCTAAGAAATTTTGGAATTTTGTCAACAAAGAGTTGGATTAAGATGATAAAATCTGGGTTTCAAGATCTAGATATGGCACTAAGAATTTCTTGGAGTTTTGTTTGTGTTATGCTGGTTATGATCAAATTGTCGAGATTCCTACCCTTTTATTTGATTTTTTCCTATTTTCTGTTTTAAGAACATTTGTTTTTTCATTTAAAACATATGTTTTTTAGTTGGTTGGGTATGGTTTATCATATGTTTTTGTTGTTTGGTTATAATTTTTTCCTATTTTCTGTTTTAAGAACACATTATATATGTTTTTTTTTTCTTTCAATTTGTATGGTTGATGCAAGTTTAGAAATCAAAGCATGTTTTGTTATCTTTCGTTTTTTTTTGCAATTATATTTTTTTTATTTCTGGTCATATATTTATATTGTGTGATGGCCTAAGGTGAAGGAAGGAAGATGTAGCTGGTGTTTTTTCCTTTCAAAAACATTTGTTTTCATTTAAAAACATATGTTTTTATTGTTTGGGTTATAATTCATCACATGTTTTTGCCTTTGGAATATAAAATATCATATGTTTTTTGTGTTTGGAATATAAAATATCATATGTTTTTGTTGATATGTTTTTGTTGGTTGGGTTGAACAAACATTGGGTTAGCTAAATCTGTTATGAGTTATATTTGAGAGAGGAAAGAGGAGAGAGGAGAGAGGAAAGTAATTTTTGTTTGGACATTTTTACCCTTTCATGACTAAAAGAGCATCTTTACTCTTCATCAAAAAGCAGAAACAATAACAGCTATAGATCAAGTTGAATGAGTGGATAAGATGTGGGTTTAAGGAGTTTTCTTAAGTGGGGAGGGTTTTCAAATTATCCCTCCCCTATTTATATAACTCTTTCATATATTTATTAATATATATCTTCCATCTTTTAAACAGATGGAGCTCCACCGGGACCCCTGCCACGGGCTCCTCGGCTGCCTCCAGCAGGGGTCCCAAAATATAGAGGAGTAAATCCACATAGATCACATCTACCACCAAAGAATCAAGGCTCACCGTCCCTACTACGGCGCCCACCACCGGTTCTACCACGGCCCCCACCACGAGCTCCACCACGGCCCTAAAACGTCACTGAGGTACCTATCCAGTTCTGAATCATGGAAAGCCCGCCTATGCCGGCAGTAAATGTAGGAATTAATTTAGCTGCATGGGATTGGTTGGTTGTATATTAGTCACAAATATACTGTGCGATTTATCGTCTTTGTATTCACTTCTCAACGTTTATAAACATATATCCATGCTTCTCATTTCTCAAAACAACAACATAAAATATGTACTTAATTATCTATGATTGGTTATTAAGGAGCTGCCTTACACCAACTAGGGGTCTCAAGCATGAACTGTTGCAACTAGTGGCATTAGAGTGTTTATCACCATTAAATAAAGTGGTATGGTTCAAGTAGTGGGGGATTCAAGAATTTTTCTAAGTGGGTTCATGATTTTTAGATACTCAAATTTCATAGAATCAGATAAAAAATTTCAAGTCGGGTAACGTTTATCACATAACAAAATACGGTACAATAATTAAGAGAAATATCATAATTAAAAATTACATATAGTTGTTTACTATGCGTTTTCATCTTTTGAAAGTGTTGCTTAATATATTTGACTGAAACTTGATATAAGAACTCCCTTTCAATATAATAAATCCAAGAATCATTCATGTATTGATCATCATTCACCAATTGTCTAATTAAAATTCATATGTTCACATAACCATTCAAGTTCAACACATTAACAAAACATGTTAGAGGGTGTTTGGGATTGCTTTTTGAAAACTGATTACGCGTTTCGCTGCAGTAGGGGTGGAGCTGCTTTTAGATTATCGCGTTTTGATTGCCTAAAAATCCATTTCAAAACTCAACCCCCAAACACTAAAAACTGATTAATTGCGTTTTCAAAACGCAATAATCTAAAAATCAATTTCAAAACTCAACCCCAAACACCCTCTTAAACAAATTATCAACTGAAAACCACTAATTGTCTAAATATATTCACAATTTCACATAATCAATAAACTTCAACAAATTAACAACACTAAAGACATATTACTCATAAAACAGATTTTAAAATCAAAGAAACTAAACAAATTGTAACTTGAAAGAAACTAAAAGCACTACTAGGAAATTGGTTATTTGCTACAAAAGTTTTTCTACAGAAAAAAATGCGTCACAATTTTTAACAAAGTTGCTACGTATTTGTAACGATAAAAAACTTTACATTTTTTTAGCAAATTTGCTACACAATAGAGACAAATACTTAGGAAATTGCATAGGAAATGGCATAGGAAATGCGTTGCAAATTTCCTACATCATATATTCGTAGGAAATGTGTTGAAAATTATGTAGTAAATGTGTAGTAAATGGTTTTCGACAAGATTTTTTCCAACATCAAGATTCGTTGTAAATACGTAGCAAATTAATGAAATCTTGATTTGCTACGCATTTACAATGAAATCTTGATGTTGGAAACCATTTACTACATATTTACCGCACAATTTTCAATGCATTTCCTACGAATATATGTTGTAGGAAATTTGTGACGTATTTGCTATGCAATTTCCAAAGTCTTTGTCTCTATTGTGTAGCAAATTTGTTAAAAAAACATAGAGTTTTTTTGTCGTCACAAATGGGTAGGAACTTTGTCAAAATTTATGACGCATTTTTTTCCGTAGTAAAACTTTTGTAGCAAATGACCAATTTTCTAGTAGTGAAGTTTACCTAAAAATAGAAACCGGAATAAACCGTGAATGATCTGTAGTGATGAAGACAGGAAGTGGCAGTCGTCAGGGCGAGGGGCGGCCAGCATATTACCATTACAAACGAGTTGGTTCCACGTTGATTTCACAGTTCAGGACTTTTCCATATTTTTAGACTATAATGAACTATAATTTATTCTTTATGGAACATAAATAAAGCTTTTTCTAATTGTGATTGTTGCCACAACAAATATGAGACTAAGGATAGTTATGGGATCTTCAGGGTAAAAGGGTTAAAATGTTTCAATTTGCCAAACGCATATCGTGGGGTCCCCACGTTTGTAGCACGCGGGTTGGATTTTGATGTTTATTATTGTTCTGAATTCTGATTTGAAGGATATTCAAACCAGAATGTATTGTAGTTTTATTATTATTATCGTTTATACTTAATGAAGAAAAGATTAAGCATAAAGCATAATCTTATAAACCGAAGAGAGAATCCGGTGTATGTGTTAAGTTAGTCCAAGAGTTCAGCTTTATCGAAGAAGGATATTCTATAAAGAGAAGTGGGTGACTATTGATCCAAGGCTGCAGTGGACAACTTGCCTTTTTTGTCTATGGAAGGCTTTTGACCTGTGAATAATAGCGTACACTCTCCACATGCGATGGCTGAGAGCTGGGCGGGAGAGTCAACATAAAAATAGTAATGTGACAAGACACTATCTTGTTCTTTTTGCTGTCTAACACAACTGATTTTGATTTGGCCCTTTAACCATTTAAGCATTTTTGTATATTGATCATTTTATTAAGCTTGAGCTACCAACGTCATCAGCTCCCCAAATCAGAGGTGTGTGTGGTGTAGACTCAAATGCATCTGACTTTTATACAATGTTTTTATCGCTCAAAGGTTTCAAGCTTTGAAGGGTTGAAGCTTCAGTGCTTTGGGCAGTGAAGCCTGTGGATTTGAATTTTGAAGTGACCGTTGATGGGACAGGTTCCAGCCTTATAGGTGGCGGTTTTTAATACATCCTATGCATAATTATACCTAGTAGTTATTATTATAATTTCTGTTAACAATCATAATCGTTCATTTCTACACTTTCTCCCAAAATTACAAATCACTTTCTCTCAGTTATTTCCTCCTTCCATCAAGTTAGTTTTTTTTTCATCTTCTTTCTTCGATCATCCTTCAAAATCATGGGGGCCAAAAAGGATATAGGGGTTAGATACTCATGCCTTACACAAGAGTAAGTCGAATCTTTTTGTGAACAATGGGGCATCCATTCATCATTCAATCTGGTGGCTCCGGGTTTAGATAAGTCGATCGATCAGTGCCCTTCTGCTTCCATTGCCCTTTATGGTCGCCACATTGAATTTTCTAACCTTCGTTATCCATTCTCTGTATTTTTCCTTAACATTTTAGAGTATTACCATGTTTTTTTCGGTGAAATGCATCCTCATGGGTTGTTTAGGGTTTTGCATTTTGAGGTTTTATGTCGGCCTCGGAGTTATGACCCATCATTGCTGATGTTTCACCGTTTCTTTCGATTAGCAAAGAACGGCGATTGGTTTACATTCGAAACTTCATAGATTGATGTGTGTTTGATTTCTTCCTTGGTGACCACTCTTGGCACCTGGAAAAATCGATTCTTTTGGGTTTTCGAGTCCATTCTTCGTATTAAATCTGTTTGGAGGCATCCTAATGCCATACTGAATGAACTCGAACCTTCCAAGTCTGAGTTGAATGATGTTCAGTTGAAAGCCATCAGGGGATGTCCTTCAAGGCTTCGGTCATTTCCTGAACATCACTTGGTTTCAATGGGTGTAAGCGTGTTATAGGACAAACTAGATCGGGAGCCTCTGCTTATGAAGGATGATCAGGGTATGGTTTGTTTCTTACTTTGTGGCGTTTTATTTTTCATATTTATCTTATGTTTTTCTTTGTTTGTTTCAGTGATATCTGCCATGGTTTTATTAAGTCCCGTGATTCTTTGATGTTGTATTTGGGGTTGCTGAAGCCACACCGGGGGAGGATGCTATTACTAGGGCTGAGAAGTGTAGGTTTGATTGGGCGAAATATATCAATGTGCCAAAAATTAAGGGGTTTACTAATCTAGATACTTCAAAGACTTCTACCGGTCGCTCAAGCTGTCGTCTACTTAAAAGACCAAGCCAGTCGTCATCTTCTGAACCGTTTGATGTGAGTGATGATATTGAGGCGTCAGAGGAACATGATGTTTAGGTTGAAGGGAAGTTGAAGAAGGGAGAAAAGTTTCCTTTGATGGCCAGCAAGAAAGGTGTAACATCACATATTTTCCCCAAAATTTTTAATTAATAAAAAAATATTTGTTTTAAACAATATATGTTTTAACCACCTTAAACTAATAATTAATTAATAAAAAAATCATTGGATCTCGACGTTCAATACATTTTAAAAATATTTTGGACTTATATAATCATATTATAGATATATTATAATATAATCTTAGTGTTTTAATTGACAAAAAATGATTTGCATGGACCGGGACTTGAACCCGCGTCCACAGCCGGCCCGAATTACACACACACACTAACCAGCTGGGCTACAGCCCGTTAGTGTGATCTGGATCCAAACAAAATAAAGATAACACCTTCCTAAACTCATCAGTTGACTATTGGAAGTCAACGACGAATCCAATCCTTTCCAAATTAACTTCAATCCGTGTTCTTGATTGCAATCCATCTATGGAATGATTGGACCGACATATCCAGCTTATTCCCCACGCCAAATCACAGTTAAAACTTTCCAATTCTTGTACTATTACGCGTATACGATTTAATACGGGTCAAAACTTCCAAACATACGAATACGTATACTTAGTATAAATTGATACCTTCTCTACAAGCTAACATCGCCGAACATCAAACCCCCGTACCCAATTTATCCAAAAACTCCTTCAAATCTGCAACTTTGCCTCGGGTTGACGTTTTCTTTGACCGGCTCGTTCGAAGCTTTATACGCACTGTAAGTTCAAATTTAACGTTTGGTTTTGTTAGTCGATCTTATACAAACAATAGCCCCAACATTTCAGAGGCTATTGGTTGTTAATTGATGTAATTAGATAGCTAGGGTTCGTGTTCTTCGAATTAGGGATAATGGCTCTTGCAGATTGTATTTAAATTTAAATCAAATCAGAAACAATCACCAATTGATCCACAGATCAGTTTGTAATACACGTTTGCTAAAAACATAGAATCGGCCTTGGGTCTAGGTTTGAATCCGGGCGTCTCATTTTTATTTTTTTGTTGATTTTTCATGTTTCACCTAAACAAGCTATACAAGTATTAAAATCCAAATTAAATCGTTCTCAAGGTCCAGACCAACTGGTCTGGGCTTGTTATCTAAAACCCCAACCCGGGTTTGACGCGGGTTCGATTCTTGCAAACAACGACATTTTTTAACCCTTTTTATTTATATATTTAACCTATTAATCTTTTAAAATAGTTTTTAAATACTAAAAGTGGTTAATAAATTCTATAAAAATTATTTTATGTTAATCTGATGACAAAGTTTATTAAACAATTTTTTGTTTTTCAAAAATCATTTATTTAATATATATAAAATATATTACAAATTTATTCAATTATAAATTGAAAATTCTTTAAAAATATCTTAACAATTTTATAAAATTCTACAAAAATTACTTTAAACTTATACACCAATAAATATTCCAGAAATAAATTTTAATTTTAGAAAAACGTTTATTTAATACTTTTAATCAATTTTTACTATTTTAATCATAAATAATTCATAATAAATTCATTTTTCACTATTTTTATACCAAACTTTTACAAAAATTATTTTTACTCATTTAGAACATAAATATAAATTTTAAATTAAACTTTATGCATCTTAATATTTTTAGACATTAATACTATATTTTGACAAATAAAATAAATATACTAAATATTCAATTTTTGAGAAAATAGTTTTATAAAAATTATTTTCATATTTACAATCTTATAATATGATGATCCTTCATCAAAAATCTACAAAGAAATCTTTTATTTATTTATTTTTCCGAATTTCTTTTATTTATTACTTCATTAACAATTTATCTAAATTAACGATTAATCAATTATCTATCCCCAAATTAGGAACCCTAGAACTACTTGTAGACTAGAAAACTTAGACTTTTAAGTTTTCCCATTACTCAATTATTGCCTTATAAATAGGGTGATATTTGGACACAAGAGCCACAAATATTCCATATCAAGGGATTCAATTCTAGCACTAAAGTGAGTTTACATAGCCCCTTTTTCTGTTTTACATTTTGGGGTGAAACATCTTTAAACATGTTATACACTAGCATTTACTCATTCTTACATTGTTGAAACTTGTTGATTTAATTTGACTGTAACAAAAAGACACAGTACAATTATTAACATTGATCAAGCCGCCTATTTAGATTATAGCCCTATAGGTCTGACAAACCCATCCCCCCGCATAAATTCAGGGATGATCGATAACAGATACACTTTTACTAACTTGCGAGTTAGGTCTCAGTCGACACAAGGTTTGATTGTACAAAAGACGCATTGTTACATGTCGGACTCATATTCTTACATTACTCATTATTATACTTCAACTATGATTCTTATACAACATATTGTTTTCAATTATATGCAAAACCTATGTATTCTCACCAGCTATTTGTAGTTGACCCCCCATCTTTACAACTCAACATGTTTCAGGTTTTACGTGCTTTTGGAAGTTGTATAAGTCTTGGATCACATAGGAGCTTTGGACCTAGTTTATGTAAATCAAGTTTATTTATTTATTAAATTGTATAACGAATTGTTAATTATTTAGTAATATTCAACTTCCATTTAGTACCATGAGCTATTGAACAATCATCACTACGTGACACCTCAATGTTTCCGCCATCGGTTGGGGTGTTAAGATTGGTATCAGAGCCATGGTTATAGGGAATTAGGTTATTAGAAGAATAATCTAGTCTATAACCCTAGGATTTTCACCAGTATTTGCTTCTCTTACTTGCAACTCCACGTGTTTCTATTCTCTACTCACATCCTACTTCTTATTCATACTTCTTATTCATACCTAGCCTCTACAAAGATGATTACTCTCCATCACTGGATCTACTCTTAGACTAATAGGACAGATTCCCATGTCCTAACCTGAACTACCTTGATAATCTCGTCAAAGCTCTATATTCTAATAACGAACGCGTGCAATCTGGAAGGGTGAACGCCTGTATTCTATGTTTTCTGTCTAGGACTGGCATTGCGCATAAATCCCAATCAGACGAGGGACCCGGATGCCTACCTGGGAATTCTCGGGATGAGTATTAACTTATAGGCTTAAGCATGTCTTCACTGAGTTATTAGAATCTAGAAGCTTTGATAAGTGAACGTTTTCGTTTATTCGTTTTAATTAATGAATGAATGATTACACTCACTTTCCTTAAAACTAAGCTCAAAAATCTCAAAATTTTACAGCTTGAATCAATCTCATTTCATAATCATATATGGATTTCACAATCGCACTTCACCTTACCATCTTAGCCACTTGTTTAAATATTTTCAACACCCTACCCAAATCATATTACTTCCTTTCTTAACATATTATATATTTTTAAACTATAACCTCATAACCTGAGTATACCTTAGCACAACACTAAAAGATTTCTTAATATTGTCAAATTTCCGTCACTTATAGACTATGGAAAATACCTATTTTTTTTTGTCAAAAGATGCCAATAAACTTAATTTCTAAATTCAAATGTTTATTCATTAGCGTAACAAAGGAATTTCAATATAATGTCACCTTGATCTATAAAACCTAATGTCGTGTTTAAAATCTCCAACTAACTGGAATATTTTTAATCAAAGCTCACTTAGTTTGTACTATTTAACGACTTTTGCTTTATGTACAAAACCAATTTTGAAAATAAAATCCTCCCATCCATAGGAACAATATTAGGCTCTAAATTCTCCATCGACACTTACTTATTTTCAACTTGTTCAAATGTTTACAATATTTGGCATATACCACAATCATGCACTTGATTTAAACCTTTGATTCAAACATCACGATTTACACTGCTAAATAATCTCCTTACTATTTGTGCCTCTTTGAAAACCTATAATGTAAACCCTTTAGTAACTATTTTCACGTTCATTATCTTTCATAACCTTGATTATACTTGAGTTCTTCATCATCCCCTCAAGAACTAATTTCATATTCTTTACCTTCTTGAACATGAACTTGATCCTTATGATAACCAAACTATTGAAAACTTGATTGTTCGTCGCATCAAACTTGATTCTTAGTTATACATGAGGATTTGATTGTCTACCTGAACATTTGGTTATTCATGATACTATTACAACTCACATGTTATACTTGATTACTTGATGCATTTACAAACTTGCTTACATGTACATATTTGCAATTTATGTGTTAAACAATTGTTATATTTAATCAACAACTGGTAGAGGATGAAGTACTTGCTCAACAGTTAGTAGAGTACCATATAACCTACTCAACGATTGGTAGAGGTCCTAACAACCTGCTCAACAATCGGTAGAGGTTCTTACTCACTTACTGGTAGAGGTCCTTTTTTTTCTGCTCCACAATTAGACTTATTTTTGGATACATGGTACATTAAAAGATTCAATCACAAGGTTATTCTACATGTGTGTGTCTAGAGTTATAGAAGGACACAAAACCCTAATGTAAGGTAAATTGGTGATTGCGGTCCGAAACGTAATCATGAATTTACAGGGTCGTTAAGGTAGTGTGAAATTCTATCAAGGTTTTCGGTAGATAACCAATTATAAACTCTAGCTACCTGGTAGTTCATTTAGTCGTTCTATAGTCAATCAACTCATGCATTTCTTTTAGGATTCCTAAAACTTAATTTTAGTGTTTTTGCTAGATTCTTATTCTCCTTGCTATCTCAGACAAACCTAATCCAACCCTTAAAACTCACACGTATCATCCCTCTTATCCAAATTATTCGAAACAGATTATTCTATTACCTATAAATTTATGTCGTGCCTTAACCCAAATCTTTCAAACCATAGTTGCCCTAAATTCTACCCAATCACCCTCAACCCTATGTTTTTTTTATAACTTCGGGACAAAATTTCCAAAAGTAGGGGAGACTATAACATTACATATTTTCCCCAAAATTTTTAATTAATAAAAAAATATTTGTTTTAAACAATATATGTTTTAAGCACCTTAAACTAATAATTAATTAATAAAAAATCATTGGATCTCGACGTTCAGTACATTTTAAAAATATTTCGGACTTATATACTCATATTATAGATATATTATAATATAGTCTTAGTGTTTTAATTGCCAAAAAAATGATTTGCGTGGACCGGGACTCAAACCCGCGTCCACAGCCGGCCCAAATTACACACACACACACACACACTAACCAGCTGGGCTACAACCCATTAGTGTGATCTGGATCCAAACAAAACAAAGATAACACCTTCCTAAACTCATCAGTTGACTATTAGAAGTCAACGATGAATCCAATCCTTTCCAAATTAACTTCAATCCGCGTTCTTGATTGCAATCCATCTATGGAATGATTGGACCGACCTAGCCAGCTTATTCCCCACGCCAAATCACAGTTAAAATTTTCCAATTCTTGTACAATTACGCGTATACAACTTAATACGGGTCAAAACTTCCAAACATACGATTACGTATACTTAGTATAAATTGATACCTTCTCTACAAGCTAACATCGCCGAACATCAAACCCCCATACCAAATTTATCCTAAAACTCCATCAAATCTGCAAATTTGCCTCGGGTTGACTTTTTCCTTGACCGGCTCGTTCTTAGCTTTATAACACTGTAAGTTCAAATTTAACGTTTGGTTTTGTTAGTCATTCTTATACAAACAATAGCCCCAACGTTTCGTCCAAGCCGGCTCAGGCTACTGCTACTACCCCTGTTCCACAGGGGAACCAGGGCTGCTACCACTGTGAGGAGGTGGGGCATTTCAAGCGAAACTGCCCAAAGTTGAACCAAGTTGATGCAGGAACTACAGGGAAGGGTGGAAACAACAAGGGTGGCGGTCAGGCAACTCGTGCTCACGCTTATGTCATTGGTGCAAGGGAGAATCAGGAGGACCCTGATATTGTTACCGATGCATCTTCTTTCTTACCTTTCGTTATACTTTGGTTTTATCCTTATTCACATCATTGGGCGCTTCGTATCCATTGAGTGTTTTTGGTATTGGATTTGGTCATCGTTTCGCGTTCATTGGTTTGATGTGGGTCCTTTGGAGATGCTACTTGGACGGTACCGGTGGGTCATTTATACCGATCACAGTAGTCTCCATTAGGCCTTCGATCAGGAGGGGTCTTTTGTCTTTTATTCACATTGGGGAAGTGGTTTCTCGGCTGCTGTTATCACCTTTCGTTCATGATTCTATCATCGTTTGCATTTTGGGGAAAGCGTTACTTGGGTACACATGGAGGTCGGCAGGCATTATTGTTGAAGCTGAGTGAATCTCGGGATGAGATTCCTTTCAACAGGGGGATGATGTGACGACCGGAAAAAATTTTCATTTTATCATTTCATTCTCTTTGGCTTCGGGAAATTTTCGGGACGAAAGTTCTTTCAACAGGGGGATGATGTGACACCCGGCATGTTTAGGTCAACATTTTTCAAACAAATAAGTCTACCTTAGCGAAAAACATTTATTAAACATACTTAACAAGGTCAGTTGAGTCAGAACATAGAACATATTGTCCAAGATTCAATGATTTGGAGGATCATTGGGTCAATCACACACACACACACACACACACACGATATGAGTCCCGTTGCGTGAATTACATGAATTAGATTAAGTAACAAACGTGAATTGATCCGTATATGGTGTAGAATATGCGAATACGTGTTTAAACGATGATTAGATGATTATCCACGATTATATATGCTTAACATAGGTTAGGATTGCATGTTCATCTGTTATGATGTGTTAAAATGCGTTAAAATGACAAAACTGGAAAAACTGAAAATGCCCAGTCTTGGTTCGACCTATAGGGGGTCGAACCAGACATTCTGATGTTCAACAACTCGCTTCGACCACATATAGTCTCATTCAACCTAGGTATGGGGTCGAAGGAGGCTTTAGTATAAATACCATACTTTGTCATTTTTCATCATTTCACAAACCCTAAACGCCTCTAAACACTCTCTAGCAACTTTAATCACTGGGGAAGCAGTTTTTGCTCTTGTTTTTCATAATCTAACCTACAAGCATCTTCTAAACAAAGTTCTACGGTGTATTCTTCATCCTAAATCCCTTTTAAAGCATTTTGATTCGTTTTCATTAAACCCCAAAGGTCCAAATCAAATTCAAACTTGTTTTCATGGATTAAAACCTTCCTAACATCTTCTTAAACAAAACCTTTTCATAAACAATCAGTTTTCATACAAATTAACATGTGTTAATTGTGTTTTATGTTGTGTTATGTATTGTTAGATGATTGATTACTGTGTAAATGTTATAACAATGATCTAGGACTGTTGTTGATAATGATTTATGATTGAGATAGGTTACAATTGATTATTAATGATGTTTTGCTCATTTTGGGGATTTTGGGTTAGATCTAGGGCTTGTTCATGATGTTATTGATAATGATATGATTGGGGGTTTTCTTACACATGATAATCTGAGCATATTGAGCTAATTGATAGATAATTTCGATAAGATTCCATATCGGTTAAAGATTGCATGCGTATGATGTGACATTTCCATAATTTGCCATATTGGGTAAACTAAGTGTTTTATGCTTGAAACTTATGTGTTAACCTTATGTAGTTGACTAATTGATGTAATGGGTCACCAACGGGATGTCGGGTCTGTCTGGTATGTCCGGTTAACGTTCAAACACGCTTTTAAACACACATGGTCAAGATCTGGACAATCAGGGACTAGTTAACCATCGGGTTAGTAGTCAACACACTTACTTAAACTCATTGATAGGTCGCCATTAGTCGGGACTATCACACACATATCGGATTACTTTTTAGCAAAAGGAGTAGTCTAAGGTGAGTTCACGGCCCCACAATTTACTAGTTTTGTTTACGGGGGAGAAACATGCTTATACATTTTGATCACACATTTACATGTTATACATTATAAACACACATTTTCATGCTATACTATGGCTCACATTTCATTACTATACGGTTCATCAAAAGTCCCTTAGAAACCACTAATACGGGGATGTAGTGGGGAAATGTGGATAGCGCTATTGGGCCTGACAAACCCCACTCGACGGCTGGAGGATGGGCGGGTGCATATTTTCTCGAACACACAAGGCCTACCGGTGATGACGGTAGTCCGGAACATAAGGGTTTCACACAGTAACAACACAGTCAGCAATGGTTTCACCCGTGTGAGTAACACACATGACTCCTAGCTAGCGTACACACAAGCATAGTATGAACAGTAACGGTAACTGTTTTAAAGGATTAACAAGACATTTATTGAAAAATCGGTGAACTCACTAGCATTATATGTTGACGTTTTTAGCATGCTTTCTCAGGTCGCTAAGATTGCAGCAGTTGGGCTAGGCGCACGGAGTCGCACTCGCATCTAGGATCATGTTTCATGTTTCACGTTTTGGATGTCAAAACTTAAACTCATGTTTTATCTTTATTTGGTTTCTATATACTTAAATTGCTTCTGCTGTGTTTTGAATCATGGTCCTTAAACTATTGCATGGTTTGGTTTACGTATCTTTTCACATATAGTTGTCATTCGTTGTGACCGTTGACTTGGATCCTGGTATGTCACGCACCTCGCGGTAAAACCCCACACCTAGAATTTGAGGGTGTGACAGATTGGTATCAGAGCCAATGCTTATAGTAATCTAGGACTGCATGTAGAGTCTAGTCTATAGCCGAGTCTTACACACATTAGACGGTCACACATATTTCCGAGTCGTGTCATTTGGTAAACATACTAACCTTGTCGGGGTGTCGGTGTCCTCATCACACTGTATCGTATTATGTATCTCTGGATTATCTCTACATTTACTCTATCTTCTTCTTCGGGTTTGAAGATGAAGAGGCTTATCGCTTACGCACGACAGTAGTGTACATTGGGGTGGTTTCGGCACACTTTTGAGATCTGTCCAGGATTTGGATATCTCCCCTCTATGCTCTAAGGGACACACTTGCCTACACACACACACACACTATCATGCACTAGTACTTGTCATAGTACACCCCTAAGTGATTGTTCACTTTGGGATCTTCGTGCAATAACAGCTTCTTTTAAGAATGTGGGTATCGGATGACTTGAAGTTCTAGCTAGGAGCACGCCTAGAGTACCATGTAGAGCGATTTATCATTTCGGGTGCACACGAAGTTATAAATCGAAATGCATGAAAATCTTGGTGGACTTCGTGTTCGGACCAATGGTTATGCTGGAACCCCGTTCTGAGTCCTTTTTGGTCACTAGCAGTCTGATCTTATGGTGGCATTGAGTATCTCGTCTCATGTTTTGGCAGAACATGTCTGGTCGTACTGGTGGACGTACTGGGGGACGCCGTGGTGGTGGCAGGGGTCGCACAGGCGGTGGACGAGGTGGTGAAAACATCACCATGACACAGGCGGAGTTGGATAGCATGTTGCAGCAGCAATTGAACATTGCGTTGGCTGCTTTCCAGGCTGCTCAGCAGACCCTGGAAAATACTAATCAGGTGCAGTGGGACTGCTCCGGTGGCTGGAGATGATCGAGTCGGTGTTCGCTATGTGCAACTGTCCTGACGCTTATCACGTCAAGTATGCTTCTGCTACTCTGGAGGGACATGCTTTGACAAGGTGGAACTCTACCACTGCGAACCTTGGCCTAGATGAGGCCAATGCCATTCCATGGTCCGAGTTTATTCTGATGCTACGAGCGGAGTATTGCTCGAGGGATGAGATTATGAGGTTGGAGCATGAGTTCTGGAATCTGAAGATGGTTGGGTCAGAGATTGAGGAGTTTACTGCTAAGGCACAATGAGATGGCTGTGATGTGCCCCGGTTTGGCTACACCTGAGTATCGGAGGATCGAGCACTACATTGCTGGGTTAGTGCCAGAGATTGCTGGGCATATTGATGCCGCTGACCATACTACCATGTTGGCTACTGTTCGGGCAGCTCACAAGCTGACCAACATGAAGGTTGCTGAAGGTGTGTTGCCTCCTCGAGGCACTGCTATGAAGGTTTCTAAGAATGGTAAGAGGAAGTGGGAGAGCGTGGAGAAGAGTTCAACCGTCGTTCAGCGAAAAGCACCGGCGAAGAAGGTTGAAGCGTACGGGACAGCGTCAGATCAGAGACATGGAGGATATGCTGGAAAGAGCCCTAAGTGTGGACTGTGTGGTTTTCATCATTATGGTACTTGTGATAAGTTTCGCTATGAGCGATGTAATCGGACTAGTCACTATGCGAATGATTGTAGGGTCAATCTTTCATCCAAGCCGGCTCAGGCTACTGCTACTACCCCTGCTCCACAGGGGAACCAGGGCTGCTACCACTGTGGGGAGGCGGGGCATTTCAAGCGAAACCGCCCAAAGTTGAACCAAGTTAACGCAGGGACTATAGGGAAGGGTGGAAACAATGAGGGTGGCGGTCGGGCTACTCGTGCTCACGCTTATGTCATTGGTGCAAGGGAGAATCAGGAGGACCCTGTTATTGTTACCGATGCGTCTTCTTTCTTACCTTTCGTTATACTTTGGTTTTATCCTTATTCACATCGTTGTGCGCTTCGTATCCATTGAGTGTTTTTGGTATTGGATTTGGTCATCGTTTCGCGTTCATTGGTTTGATGTGGGTCCTTTGGAGATGCTACTTGGACGGTACCGGTGGGTCATTTATACCGATCACAGTAGTCTCCATTAGGCCTTCGATCAGGAGGGGTCTTTTGTCTTTTATTCACATTGGGGAAGTGGTTTCTCGGCTGCTGTTATCACCTTTCGTTCATGATTCTATCTTCGTTTGCATTTTGGGGAAAGCGTTACTTGGGTACACATGGAGGTCGACAGGCATTACTGTTGAAGCTGAGTGAATCTCAGGATGAGATTCCTTTCAACAGGGGGATGATGTGACGATCGGAAAAATTTTTCTTTTTATCATTTCATTCTCTTTGGCTTCGGGAAATTTTCGGGACGAAAATTCTTTCAACAGGGGGATGATGTGACACCCGGCATGTTTTGGTCAACATTTTTCAAACACGTAAGTCTACCTCAGTGAAAAACAGTTATTAAACATACTTAACAAGGTTAGTTGAGTCAGAACACAGAACGTATTGTCCAGGGTTCAGTGATTTGGACGATCTTTGGGTTAATCACACACACACACACACACGTTATGAGTCCCGTTGTTGGTGAATTAAATGAATTAGATTAAGTAACAAACGTGAATTGATCCGTATATGGTGTAGAATATGCAAATACGTGTTTATACTATGATTAGATGATTATCCACGATTATATATGCTTAACATAGGTTAGGATTGCATGTTCATGTGTTAGGATGTGTTAAAATGCGTTAAAACGACAAAACTGGAAAAACTGAAAATGCCAAGTCTTGGTTCGACCTGTAGGGGGTCGAACCAGACATTCTGATGTTCAATAACTCCCTTCGTCTTTTCATGCTTATCCAACAACACAAAATAATGTTTTGTTTCATTCCCACATGGTAACCAAACAAGACATGGAATGGTAATGATCCATTCCATTACCTTGTCCATTCGATTACATCGTCCATTCCATTCCCTCTTCCATTCCATTACCCCATACCAAACAGACCCATAGTCTCATTCGACCTAGGTATGGGGTCGAAGGAGGCTTTAGTATAAATACCATACTTTGTCATTTTTCATCATTTCACAAACCCTAAACGCCTCTAAACACTCTCTAGCAACTTTAATCACTCGGGAAGGAGTTTTTGCTATTGTTTTTCATAATCTAACCTACAAACATCTTCTAAACAGAGATCTAAGGTGTGTTCTTCATCCTAAATCCTTTTTAAAGCATTTTGATTCGTTTTCATTAAACGCCAAAGGTCCAGATCTGATTCAAACATGTTTTCATGGATAAAAACCTTCCTAAACAAAACCTTTTCATATACAATGAGTTTTCATACAAATTAACATGTGTTAATGGTGTTTTATGTTGTGTTATGTAGTTTTTGATGATTGATTGTTGTGTAGATGTTATAACAATGATCTAGGACTGTTGTTGATGATGATTTATGATTAAGATAGGTTACAATTGATTATTGATGATGTTTTGCAAATTTTGGGGATTTCGGGTTAGATCTAGGGCTTGTTCACGATATTATTGATAATGATATGATTGGGGGTTTTCGTGCACATGATAATCTGAGCATATTGAGCTAATTGATAGATAAATTTGATAAGTTTCCATATCGGGTAATGATTGCATGCGTAAGATGTGACATTTCCATAATTTGCCATTTTGGGTAACTTGTAAAACGGACGGATTTCGGGATAAAATTGGTAGGGTTTGTAGGAATACGTTAATGATACTTGACTGCTGTGATTGGTGATGTTTCGTGATCTTTTTGGACTTTTTAGATGTGTTTTGGTGCGTTTTATGAAGTTTTGCAACAAAGGGTCGAACGTGGAACTCATTCGACCCTTCGTGGGGTCAAATGTAGCTCAAATAGGTCGAATGTAGCTCAAATAGGTCGAAGGTACATGCCTGGGGTCGAATGTGCATGTCTTGGAAAAATTAACACGTGTTAGGGTTGAATTAACATACGTTAGGGTCGAATAAACATGTGTTAGGATCAAATAAACATGTGTTAGGTCGAATGAACTTGTGAATAGGTTGAATGAGCATCATGAGGGTCGAACCAAGGGACCATGGGTCAAACCAGAATCCCTTGGGGTCGAACCAAACCCAGAAATCTTCTGGTTCGACCTTACGACTTCGTATATCCGATTTTTGATGCAAACTAAGTGTTTTATGCTTGAAACTTATGTGTTAACCTTATGTACTAGAATAATTGATGTAATGGGTCACCAGCGGGATGTTGGGTCCTTCTGGTATGTACGGTTAACGTTCAAACACGCTTTTAAACAAACATGGTCAAGATCTAGACAATCAGGGACTAGTTAACCTTCGGGTTAGTAGTCAAAACACTTACTTAAACTCATTGATAGGTTGCCATTAGTTAGGACTATCACACACATATCGGATTACTTTTTAACGGAAGGAGCAGTCTATGGTGAGTTCACGGCCCCACACTTTACTAGTTTTGTTTTCGAGGGATAAACATGCTTATACATTTTGATCACACATTTACATGTTATACATTATAAACATACATTTTCATGTTATACTATGGCTCACATTTCATTACTATGCGGTTCATCAAAAGTCCTTTAGAAACCAATAATACGGGGATGTAGCGGGGAAATGTGAATAGCGCTATTGGGCATGACAAACCCCACTTGACGGCTGGAGGCCGGGCGGGTGCATATTGTCTCGAACACACAAGGCCTACCGGTGATGACGGTAGTTCGGAACATAAGGGTTTCACACAGTAACAACATAGTCAGCAATGGTTTCCCCCGTATGAGTAACACACATGACGCCTTGCTAGCGTACACACAAGCATAGTATGAACAGTAACGGTAATGGTTTTAAAGGATTAACGAAACATTTATTGAAAAAACCTGTGAACTCACCAGCATTATATGTTGACGTCTTTAGCATGCTTTCTCAAGTCGCTAAGGTAGCAGTAGTTGGGCTAGGCGCACGGAGTCGCACTTGCATCTAGGATCATGTTTCATGTTTCACGTTTTGGATGTCGAAACTTAAACTCATGTATTTTCTTTATTCGGTTTCTACAAACTTAAATGCTTCCGCTGTGTTTTGAATCATGGTTTTTAAACTATTTCATGGTTTGGTTTATGTATCTTTTCACATATAGTTGTCGTTCGTTGTGACCGTTGACTTGGATCCTGGTATGTCACGCGCCTCGTGGTAAAACCCCGCACGTGGAATTTGAGGATGGGACAGTTTGGTTGTGTATTTTGCAAACAGCACTTTGAAAGGTTCAGTGTTGTAGTCACTTAGCCTTAAGATTTTCTAGGCAAACAATCTGCTCCCTATCTTATTAACAACACTATTTAGTGCACTCTTATTTCGTAAGTTGCTTGGATAGCTTAAGGAACAGTTGGTGTAGGCAACTCAAACCTGTCTATAAGACATGTTTAAAGATTATGTTGAGTCTCATGGAGTTGTATTAATATAGGAACTCACCCCTTGTATTGGCCCATTCAACCTTTGAACCTATTGAGCGATGTGGCCTATGAGCTCCTCCCCTTACATGCCCCCTGGCATGGAGTGTTTTGCTAGGTTCTCAACCTGATCATAGGATAGAAAGACAAATCTTGGTAGAGTATGCCACAATTCATTCATTAAACGTTCTTCAGTTACATAGGAATGATAGAAGAAATTCAAGAATTTTGACATTTCCTAAGGCATATTTAACTTACACATAGAACCTTTTAAGGTTTTTTCCATTCCAGTGGCGAGGATGCTTCTTGCCTTCTACATTGGCTAGCTTGTATGACCTTCCTTTGTGTGTTTCAAGAATGGTGTATGGCCCTTCCCACTCAGGACCAAGTTTGCCTTGATTTTCTTTCTTGCTTGCTTCATTTCTTCGAAGGACCAAATCTCCAGCCTTAAAGCGTTCATGCTTCACCCGGGTATTGTAATAGGATTCCATCTTCTTCTTATACTTTGCTTCGCTTATAGCTGCTTGATTATGGGCTTCCTCTAGGAAATCGAGCTTTAACATGGTTTCTGCCTCATTAGCCTTGACATCGATGTTGAACGTGCGTTGTGTGGTAACACTTATTTCAGCCAGGATCACGGGTTCTGACCCAAACAATAAGCTATAGGGTGTCTTCTTGTGACTAGTTTTCTCAGTTGTTCGAATTGCCCATAGGACGTTGGGAAGTTCTTCAAGCCACTTGTTACCATGCCTTACCAATCTAGCTTTTATTCCTTCGACAATGCTCCGATTCATTCTTTCAACTTGGCCATTCGATTGAGGGTAGGCAACCAAACTGAATACTTGTGTTATTCGGAACTCCTCGTAACATGAGCTAAAAGGCTTCTCGGCAAACTGCTTACCATTATCCGTGACTAACACTTCCGGAAGCCCAAAGCGACAAATTATGCATTACCATACGAAGTCAATGATTTGCTTTTCTGAAAGTTTTCCCAATGGCTTAACTTCTGGCCATTTAGTAAAGTAGTCTACAACTACAAGCAAGAATTTTACTCCTCCTTTAACCGGTGGGAACAGACTGTAGGTCCTTGGAATGGATCGATTACAAGCTAGATCAGATCTATCAAGGTGCGGAATACCTTGATAAATGTTTATGCAAAAAATGAATCAATCGCAACGATAATGAACACGACAATACTTATAAACGGCTTGTCTATTGATATTATTTAGTGGAACCAATACCAATTACAAGCTAATGACTGACTAACCGTAGCCTACACCCCATGCAAGGTATTTATACTTGAATGGGCCTGATCTGTAAACAAAGAAGATGACCACGACCAGAATAACAAAGATGCTGAAGGCATCTTCATTGTTCATCATCTTCGCCTATTATCTTCTTTGTTTTCTAACTTCTTTGTTTTGCTAAGGTAAAACACAAAACACTGTCATACTTGACTTATAACAACGCCAAGTATGTTACAATTAACCTATAAACCAAACACAAAAACAATACTAATCTAGAGAAGCATTTGTCACACAAACATGCACTAACACGGACCAACATTGTCCATTCCTCATTTGTGAAACGACCAAGCTGAATGGATGGGAACAAGATCGTGTTTTTGACTTTTGGGAACTGGGGCATGTTGTTGACAAGCTTCACATTTACTTAGCTATTCAAAGGTATCTCAATGCATGGAGGACCAAAAGTATCCAAGGTTCATTTGCTTTGATACCACCGATCTTGGACCATAATTGTAACACCCCAACCGATGGCGGAAACATCGAGGTGTCACGTAGTGACGATTGTTCAATAGCTCATGGACTAAAGTGTAAATTTGAATACATTGATTAAATAATTTATTACATTGAAATGAAATACAACGATTTTAACTGCCAACTAAATTGAAATACAATGAATCAAAATCTAAATATAAATCCGAAAGCTTAAAGAATGCATCTCAAAACAACCTGAAACATGTACAAAATAATTTGGTCAATACAAAAATGTATTGGTGAGCATACCCTGTTTAAATAAATATAGTAGAAAAGTGTTTATCAATTCATGTGCGGTACCATTTGCAATTATGTAATAAGTAATATCCATTCAAAACCAAACCTGAGAATAATGACTAACACATGACTAACCAACTGAATAATGAATTAACAAGACAATGACCAAGATTCTCTCAACAGAGTCTCAAGGGGGTATACCATAGTACTATTCATTGAAAAGCTAGGCCGCCCAGCGGTTAATGATTTTGACAAGTCATAGACACACCAATTAACATAAAGCAAACACACATGAGAATTGCATTAAGTATAAGAAATTGATAATTGATTAATATATAGGTACATGAGTCACCCCAAAGTAGTAAAACAGTAAAAAGGGGAAAGATATACTCACAGTTTGCGAAAGCGATCAAAATCCACTTAAGCGGTCGTGAGCTAGGTAATGGGAATTCCGAGGAATTCAACCTATAATGTATAAGAGTGCTAATAAGGAAATGTCTAAAAGTCTAAGGTAACTAGGGTCTAAGGCATTAGGGTTTGCTATGTCGATTTGGGGAATTAGAGTTTTTTATGATAAACCGAATTAGTGTAAAAGTTGTATATCAACAAATAATATATGAAAGGTTGTAAATGTGGTTTAATTAATATAATTATTACCTATTGAATAAAAATATGTTTGAATAATTAAGACAAAAAAATTATTTTAGTTACTTTAACTAAATTAAAATAAATACAATAATCATAAATATATATAAATAAATAATTTTGAGTTACACAATGATCCAACAAAAGATAATAAAGACATTAAACCATATGAGTATTTCTATTTTATAAGAAAAATATTTATAAAATAGATGTTTAAATTGTATAAATAAATAAATGTTTTATTATGTCTAATTAAACGTAAATAAGACTAATAATGCCATACTTGATCCAAAAATACTAGTTTTATAGAAAATGGATGATTTCTGATGTAAACAAGTGAAAAAATAATTTTCTCATAATTTTTATAAACTTATTTATATTTAAAACTGTTTTAATAGAATTAAATCATGTTTAAATGATTAAAATTAGGAAAATTAATAAAAATAAGTGTTTTCTGAGCCAATAATTTTTATTTAAGTTCATGATGATGAGAAATAATTACCCAAAAAGTTTGAGATTAAAATCATTAAAAACGAATTTTTAATCAATTAATTATGATTAAAACAATTTAAATTAATAAAATAACGAAAATTAAATAATTTTCAGAAAGCAAAAGTGTGATAATTTTCTTTATGGTGTCAAGACACTACACCTAAATTTTCATAATTTTTTGATGAAAAATGAATTTATTATGAATATTTCAAGTTTAGATACAATATAAATTATAAAAATTACATGGAAGAAATGTAAATAGTAAATAACTAAAAAAAAAAAGAACAAAACAATGAACAGCCCTGGATTCGAACCCAGGCTGCTGTGCTTCAAGAGAGACCACACCTTCCACTAGACTAAGCCTCCATTTGTGTTTTTAAATGAATCAAAATTGGTTTTAAACAATGTTTTTCCTAACTCATCTTCTTCCCCAATCAACCTCAAGAACCCTAACCCTACCCTAAGTTTAATAAATCACGACTACAACAGAATACACCACGAATTCATGGGGCTTTTGTTCGGAACTATATAAGAAATGAAACGGCATAAAAAACAGAAGCTTACAATATCGTTTATGGATCGAAACGAAGAAGAACAAGCCGAACACATAACCACGATTTAAGAGGCTTCTTGGACTTGTTTTGAGTGGTTTGTTTGTGGGTTTTGAGTAAGTATAAGTGCAGCAAGAAGATGGTATAATTAGATTATGTAATGGAAGAGTGAAACATGCGTTATGGATGCTTCTTAAAACCCGATCGGTTACCCTCATTAAGACACGAATTAACATGACTAAAACGCTTTTTAAAACTTGATAACGGACTATAATTGATGAAGAAAACGTTTGGGACCGTTAGAAACTGAAACGAGCCATCAATTCGTGAGATTTGGCCTCGCCGGAACAGTGTTCGCCGGCCGGAGTGGTGGCCGGAAAAAAAAACGGGGTAGAGGAGAGGGAAGGAGAGTTTGTTTTAAAAATTTGGGTTTTGGCAGATTTGGTCCCTCTAGTTTTAACCAAGTTAGTTTAATTATGTTTTAGTTAGTTTTTTTCCTTTTAAAAACTAACCAAGTTAGCTACTTAACCTAAAATATTTTTAAAACTCTTATTAAAGCTTAAAAATTTATAATATCCCTTCCGAATAACACTTCAACATACACTTTTGATAAAAACGTATACCGGTCCATAATAAATATAAATGATAAAAAAAAATTATTTATTTTTAAAACGACGAAACTTGTGAAGAATATAATGAAAATATTTGAAGGACTATTATTGTCAATCGGACGAAAGATGAGGGTGACGGATGTCACAGTCTCCCCTACTTTAGAAAATTTCGTCTCGAAATTTCTTTCAAGCGGAGGTTACTCTGAAATAAAAGACGTTGTAAAAGTCAACTAGGTTTTTAAAAGAAAATTTCACCGTTTATGATTTGACACAATTTAAAATAGTTGTCTATTACCCAAAGTATAAGTTCCAAAATCCTTGACAGTTGACCCGAGAATAGGAAGTTGAGAGTTTAAAGGAGAAAAGGTTTTGGGAATGTATAACGAGTGAGGAAAAGGCACTGCTGAAAGTAGTCTCCCCTACTTTAGAAAAGTTTCTGCCCGAACTTTATTAAATACAGGCAACAGGATTTCGACTATCAGGGAGTGTAAAAGTATACAAAGTTTAAGGGTTTCTGAATAGGTGGTCAACAAGAAAAGCTCCAACAAAACTAATTGAAAGTTATGTAAAATGTTCTTATTGAAAATTCTAGCTATTAGTCAACGATCTAATGAAGAGGTAACTAACAAGTAATGGGTAGGTTCTTGGTCCGACTCCTAGTCCGCTCCCGCAGTATCGTTTATGCTTATATATAGGGTGTACCGCAGCTAACCCACCACACTCCCGATACTTTGGACTCGTACTAATTGTCTACCAACAGCCTAAATAGAATTACACACCACCCTCATGTACCCGTAAACCCATGATTGCGTTCCGGACCGTAATCATCGATTTACCTTACACTAAGGTGTTATGCTTTTCCATAACCTTAACAAGGAATAAATGCGTGCAACCAATATGTAATAGCCACTGTAAAGAAATGATGTTCAATCAAGACATGGTTAGAGGTTCTTCCCTTCCAGGTTTTCCCTTTAACCGTAATGTGAATAACATGTAAGCATAAGACATGGTTAGAGGTTCTTCCCTTTCGGGTTCACCCTTAACCGGTAGTTTCTGTTTACATCGTTGGCTTTAACACTCATATTGATAAACTCTGAGATTTACACCGTTCCCCTCGAATTAAAGAAATACTCTAATCCGAGTCGTACGTGGGCACTGGCTTAGATCTCATACGAGTTATCAACTAGTATGTTTATTGGCCATGATGAAAAACAAAATAATGTAAAGTATAACAGGGTTTTGCTCAAAACAGGAAAGAAAATATGCATACCAAATATGCGTTCAAGTAAGTATATAAGTATAGCATAAAATTCCGACTGAAAAAAAAATAATATAACATAAATCGAGTAAATCGCACAATTGCACAAAATGAAAGTAAACGAGTTGTATTAATGCAAATAGTCAATGTGAATATAGTCACAAAAAACGTGTTAGAAATAACTATGAAAAAAAATGGTGCAAGAATAAAATAATGAAATTTACGGCAAATGAATGTGCACGGAACGGGTGTATAGCCTACTGGCATGTGAGTTAAAATATAGTAATTTTACATATATGAGTTATACTATAAAAGACATTTAGCAACATTCTGATAAAAAGATATTTCCATTGTTTTGTTAAACCAAAAGTTTTGCAACTGAAAAAGTATAAGTGTAAAAGGTAAATTTTTGCAGTAACTCGACTTTGTGATATTGTTGAATGAATAGTAGTGATGCATGAGAATAAATTTTTAGAAATCGAAGTGTGTTTTAGATTCAAAACATGTTCATTTGCAAAATCTTCGTAAATACACATTTTCATGTGTTTACGAGAAGTCGAGTTTGAAAAATGTTATAAGGCTTATTATTAATTGCAAATTTCTCTCGAAAATATATATTGGTTATGTCATATGAAAACAAAGGGTTACATTTGTCCTTTAAAATATGCAGTACAAGTTTGTAAAATACAAAATGAAACCATTTCATGAACTATGTGTACTTCTAATGTGCTTTAAAAGACCATGATTTAAAATGACGTGAATGATAAGATTAAAGTATGTAATAGATTACCAACATTTAAGAAAATCCATAATCGACGAGATGTAGAAATAGATCCTTGAGATGTGGATTTCACTCCTAACTCAAAGATGTATTTCAAAATTGAAAACGATTGTGGAATGAAACCAAACACTAAGTTAAGGATATCACTCCCAGCTTAGTGGTTAAGTTTCTTTTTGAAGGAATCACTCTTTGAGGTGTGGATGTCACTCCTATCTCAAAGATATATTCCTAAGATAAATAACATATAGAGGAGTGAAACTAATCACCAAGGTATGGATGTCACTCCTAACTTGGCGCTATTGTTTCGTTTGTGAAATACGAGCGTATTCTTCACCAAGCAAAATATCGAAAGAATAAGGAGAAATAATCATAGCAAAAATACTTAGAAAGAAAATATAAGATTAAAGAGGAATATACACGAGAGGACTCGCGAAAATAAGCTTAGTTATAGACTAGGCTAAAAGGCATTCTAATAACCTAATTCCCTATAACCATGGCTCTGATACCAATCTGTAACACCCCAACCGATGGCGGAAACATCGAGGTGTCACGTAGTGACGATTGTTCAATAGCTCATGGACTAAAGTGTAAATTTGAATACATTGATTAAATAATTTATTACATTGAAATGAAATACAACGATAACTAAATTGAAATACAATGAATCAAAATCTAAATATAAATCCGAAAGCTTAAAGAATGCATCTCAAAACAACCTGAAACATGTACAAAATAATTTGGTCAATACAAAAATGTATTGGTGAGCATACCCTGTTTAAATAAATATAGTAGAAAAGTGTTTAGCAATTCATGTGCGGTACCATTTGCAATTATGTAATAAGTAATATCCGTTCAAAACCAAACCTGAGAATAATGACTAACACATGACTAACCAACTGAATAATGAATTAACAAGACAATGACCAAGATTCTCTCAACAGAGTCTCAAGGGGGTATACTGTAACAACCCGACCAGGAGGGGGCTGGAAGTTACGACAGTTCGGTAACAGACTTGCACCTTTCTAGTACTTTGACTTGGCTACATAGCGGTTATCATTCTCACTATGGCGCTTTCTCCTCTTTCTGTTTTATTAGAATTCCCTATACTACATCATAGTCAGGCAACGGAAGCAACGATAGACTAATATTTATTGTTTTATACAATTTCTAATCCAAAAAAATAAAATACACAACTTTAATAAATAATCTAATATCTATGCAGGGACGAATCGCGGCGGTCGTCGAAGCAGTTGAGAAGTGTAATCCACTAATCGTTCCATACTTGTACCAACGCTTATCTTTAATGCTCTAATCCGCAACCCTTATAGCCGAATCTTCTATCAAAGTCATCTAGCAAACATCACCTATAATCCGCATCATATGAACATAATCTGTATGCTTCATAATCTTCCGAATGCAGTACCTAAACACATGCTTAAAAAGAGTTGGGTCAGCAATTATGCTGGTGAGTCCGTGTAAGTAGTTAAGTAAATCCAAAATAGTTTAACAGTTCAAAAGCAAGTTCACAAGTTCACATGGTTCAAAACATAGTGATGTACAAGTCACACCTCAATCCTAACACTGAATCCATCTACTCCCATTATGGATTCCCATGGCATAATATATGCCGCAACGGTCCGCAGGCCTCAGTGGAGGGTTTTCCGGGCTTCCGGATCCACTGTGCGTGGGGGATTCCCCAAGTAGTACTACCCATATATTAAGTGGCCCAATTCCCTTGGGTTAATGAGTGTGCATCTGGTTTCGGGAGCCCTTGTCACATCAAGTAAGTTTATACACAAAATAGTTTACACGTACAAGCATATGTTCACCTGTTAGGACAAAGAGGATTGGTGAAACCACTTTTGTAAACCTTTGTCTAATTCACTTCTGTCATTTTGGCTAAGTATAGAAGTACTGAAGAGAAGACAAGAAACTGCTGATTAGAAGATATGAGAAGTGCTGAAGAAGCAGAAGTTCTGAAGTCCAAACCAGACAAGTTCACTTCAGAAGTACTGAAGACAAAACTACTCTTCAGTAGTTGTCCTTCATCAGCACTTAGCAATAGATATTTCCCACCGCCTTTTTGCATCAGTAGTTTGTTGTTTATTATTACTTTTAGCTGTATTTGTTTCTTTCAATGTTGCAACTTGTGCAACTTGTCACTGTAGTTTCTGTACTTGCTTTTTAGGCAAGATACATGCATGTAAACGTCTATAAATAGGAGGCTTCAACCTTCTATTTTAGACATTGATTTTAATAGAAAAATCCTTCAAACACTCTCATTGTTCTATTCCATTTCTGTATTTATTGTGAATCTCTCTAAGTATCTAATTCTCATTTACAGCTTAGATTCATAATAAATACTTTGTCATTTATTAGTTTCAAACATCAAGGGGGAGTTACAACTCTGCCTTAGTGTAAAAAGTGTTGCTTTAACTTATAACATTCCGCTGTGCTTATAATCTGATTTACAAGGACTTGCTAAACACTTAAGTGTCAAGATAGCAAGTTCTTACTCAATAAAAAGAGCAAACTGATCCAACAATTGGTATCAGAGCATTGGTTTATCTGATCACATATCAATCTAACAAATTGAGAATCAGACACAAAGCTCTTATTGATATTCAATAAAAAGATCAAAAGTTCACTTTTTATCAATATCCATCACTTAAAAGAGTTATCTGACAAATCTATACTCTTTAAAAATGGATCCACATAATACTGGTTCTGCCACTAAACCTGCCATGCTTGTGAGAAATGAGTACATTATATGGCAAAAGAGAATGGCACATACCTTGTCACAAACCAACACAGGTTGTTGGAGATCTGTGATATATGGTCCTCACAAACCAGTAAACATAAATCTTGAAACTAAAGAAGGGATTCCAAAGGATCCCAAAGACTATACAGATGAGGATTTCCTAAAACTTGAGCTAGATGCAAAAGCATTCTCTATGTTGGCAATGGCTCTCCCAAATGAAATATACTCTGGCCTTTTACATTGTGAAAGTGCCAAAGAACTTTGGGACTGTCTTAAAGAACAGTTTGGAGGAACTGAAGAGGTGATTGCCAACACCAGAGAAATTTTAGCTCAACAATATGAAACATTTGCTTATATTAATGGGGAAACTTTGACTCAACAATTTGAAAGATTCTCCTCATTAATCTCTGAGCTAAAGTTAAATGGTCAGACCTATACAACAGTATCTATGTTACATAGATTTTTAAGGTCTTTACCTGACAAATGGGAAACTTACTCCATTGTCTTAAGATCCTCACTAGATTTTAGCTCCCTCACTCTTACAAAACTCCATGGGAGATTACTTACTTTTGAGAGAGAAATCGATCAAAAGAAGAAATTACAAACTTCTGGTAAAACTGCTGATGACTACCTACCAGGTAGTACAGCACTTTTGGGACAAGATTCACCAACTTGTTCCTATGGATCTTATGACAATATTGACATAACCACTGGGATCTCATCAGAAAGATCTTTCCCAGGTTATGACAATGATGACCAAAGTCAAACTGCTGATAATCTATGTTTTATCATGGATGATTTGAAAAATTTTAGCAGTGATGACTTAGAAGAAATGGACATATTACACCAACTGGCCATGCTAAGCATTAAAACTAACAAGTTTTATAAAAGGTCAGGAAGGAAATTTCCAGGATTGACCAGTAATACAAAAATTGGTTTTGACAAATCTAAACTGAGATGTCACAAGTGTCAGAAGTTGGGACACTTTGCTAGAGAGTGTAGAAGCTCTAGCTTTAACCAATCACAATCTGGAAATAACTATAACCCCAATTATAATAGGAACAATGGAACTCAAAGGAGTGCTCATTTTGTACAGGCACAAGCTCCTCAACAGCAATATATGCCTCAAGTACAATATGTTCAAGTGCCTGCTCAACAGATGCAGAGCCAACAATCAATCCCTCCCTTTCCAGCTGCTCAACTTCCTCCACAGCCTCAACAACCCCCTCAACAAAGTCTCTTTACCTCAGGGTATGTTGACTGGAGCAGTCTCCCTTATGACACCACAGAGTGCAATCCTGATGCAGACAACAAAGTGTTTGACATCAACTGGGGAGAACCAGACAATGGCAGAAAGAACTTTGCCTTAATGGCATTTGAAGGCTGTACTTCAAAATCTGCATTGTCTCAGGTATCAAAAGAATCTTTGACAAAACTTTGCTCAAACTCTTGCAAAGAAACTTTTGCTCTCATAAGAGAGACAAACCTGCACCTACAAGGCAAAGCCAATGATTTAGAAAGAAAATACACACAGATAAAATGTGATTTAGAAAGAAAACTGTGTGCTAAAACAAAAGAAGTTTCTAAATTAACTGACTCTGCTATTGAAACCCAAGCACAAATCAAAATGATGCTAAATGACCTGGGAGATGTCAGACAAGAGCTTGCTGACACCAGGATCACTTGTGAAAAATGGGTGGAATCTTGTAGGGGGTATCAATTATTGCTAAACAAACAAAGTGCTTCAAATGTTAAGTTTGGCATAGGATACCATCATGTTGAAACACCAACAGATTTTTCTCCCAAAACTACTGAAGATGGGAGAAGAATTGTTTCAAATGAAACTTCTGAAGGGAAAGAATGCACATCTTTCCATGAAAACTTTCTAAACAGAAATCCTGGCATTTTTAAAGAAAGTACTTCAGAAGTATTTACAAAAACTGACAACAAGCCATCAGTAGTTTCATCTACATCAGGAGTTGAGACCCTGAAAACTACTGATGAGCAAAATCTTTTCACAAATGTCAGAAATTTGCCTTTAGATCAAAAACAAAAGGCAAAAGAATGTGAAATTTGTGGCCTGTTCAACCACAAAACTGAATTTTGTAGATACAGAAAAGGAATTCAGTTCAATCAAAAATTTAAACAACAGGTTGTGGGAAATCAAATCAGAAATGATTATGAAAGAGTCTTTAAACCCAAGAAACAACAACCTGAAAACACCTTTTCTCAGAAAAAGATAAAATCTCAACCAAAATCTTTTTCTCAAAATTCCTTGTCAGTAGTTAGACCAGAATCATCAGCAGTTTCACAAACTGCTGAGATTCAAAATCTAAAGAACATGGTAGAACTACTGATGACCAAGGTTGATGGTGGTCCTAAAAAGGATACCACCATGGTTCATAATGAAAAATCCATTGCCAAAAAGACATGGATTTCTCAACCTGGTCAAGAACAAACTGTAACTGTTCTCAAGAGCAAACCCAAAGCCAAACAGGCTTGGGTTTCCAAATCTAACTAATTTGCTTTTATGTGCAGAGAGTTTCCAGGGGCTTAAACAGCATATGGTATGTTGATAGTGGAGGCTCTATGCACATGACTGGATGCAGATACCTGATAAACAACTTTATCAGCCAAAGAGAAGGATTTGTATCCTTTGGGAACAATGCTAAGGGATATGTGCTAGGACATGGCAATGTCTCCTCTGGCAAAATACAGTTTGACAAGGTCAATCTGGTGGAAAACCTTGAATACAACTTGCTGAGCGTGTCACAAATGTGTGATAAAGGATATTCTTCCTTTTTCACAAAGACAGCTTGCAAGATCATTTCACCAGAAGGCCAGAAGTTGATAGAGAAGATTATAGAAGATCATACTTTGCTGATTGCCAAAAGATGTGGCAATGTCTATGCAGTAGACATTGAGAAAGACAAAGTATTGAACAACACTGCTTGTTTCTTCTCAAGGGCATCAACTTCAGAAACAGATCTCTGGCACAGGAGACTTGGCCATGTGAACTTTAAAACCATAAATAAAGTCACAAAAATGGGCTTGGTCAGAGGTCTACCTTTGAAAGTATACCAGTGTCAAGAACACTGTGTATCCTGTTTAAAGGGAAAACAGCATAAGTCCTCCTATAAGTCTATTGAAGAATCAAAAACAACTGCATGTCTTCAACTACTCCATATGGACTTATTTGGACCTGTCAAGATTATGAGCCTGGTAAAAAGAAGTACTGCTTAGTCATCATTGATGACTACTCAAGATTCACATGGGTATTCTTCTTATTTTCCAAGGATGAGGCTGCTGAAATCATCAAGTTCTTCATTCTACAAGTAGAGAAACAATATTCTCTATCTGTCAAAGCCATTAGAAGTGACAATGGGACAGAGTTCAGGAACAAAACTCTGGATGAATTCTGTTTGTCTAAAGGGATTATTAGACAATACAGTGTTCCCAGAACTCCTGAACAAAATGGTGTAGTAGAAAGGAAGAACAGAACTTTGATAGAAGGAGCAAGAACAATGTTAGCTGATTCTGGACTGCCATTGTACTTTTGGGCAGAAGCAGTTAACACATCATGTTATGTTCAGAATAGAGTTCTTGTGGTCAAGAGACATTCCAAGACTGCCTATGAAGTTCTTCATGGCATGAAGCCCCTTATCTCCTTTTTCAGGGCTTTTGGGTGTCAATGTTTCATCTTGAACATCAAGGAATCTATTTCAAAGTTTGCTGCCAAAGTTGACTCAGGTTACTTTCTTGGTTACTCTTCAACTAGAAAAGCCTACAAGGTTTTTAATTCTCACACCAGGATAGTAGAAGAAACATTGAATGTCAAGTTCAATGAGTCAAAACACACTCTTATTCCAGCACATCCTGCTGAACTCTTTGACCTTGACAACTTTCACTTTGGACCTGAAAAGACTGTTACTTCTTCCAAACCTACTTATTATGGTGATCAAAGGTTTGAAGATGAGGATCCTACACCATGGACTCCTCAAACAGTCATTAAGTCAACTACAACACCATCAGAAGTTTTTCAAACTTCTGATCAAACAAATACTGAAGGCCAAACTCAAACATCTGCTTCAGCACCTGCAACTACTGAAGAAGCTGAAACTGCTGAACCAGATATTATAGACCTCAGTAGTTTGTTTAAAGAACAAGAGCCACCTACACCTGTCAGTGGTTTACAACAACTGATTGAACACAGAGATCATCCACTTGATCAAATCATGGGTGATATAGCTACAGGTGTTCTTACCAGAAACCAGCTCTCCAACTTTTGCCTATTCTCAGCCTTTATTTCACAGTTGGAACCAAAGAAGTACCAGGAAGCCCTCAAAGACAATAATTGGGTGCAAGCTATGCAAGATGAACTGCTTCAGTTCAACAAGCAACAGGTCTGGGAAATCTGTCCTTTACCTCAAAACAAGCAACCAATTGGTACAAGATGGGTTTTCAGGAACAAACAAGATGAAGCTGGTATGATAATCAAGAACAAGGCAAGACTGGTAGTTCAAGGGTACTCTCAAGAAGAGGGAATTGACTATGATGAAACCTTTGCTCCAGTTGCAAGGCTTGAGGCCATCAGGTTATTTCTGGCCTATGCCATTTCCAACAAAATTAAAGTTTATCAAATGGATGTGAAAAGTGCATTTTTGTATTGAAAAATCAAAGAGGAGGTGTATGTCTGTCAGCCACCTGGGTTTGAGGATCCTTCTCATCCTGAGTGGGTGTACAGACTGGACAAAGCTCTTTATGGGCTCAAACAGGCTCCAAGAGCCTGGTATGATACACTCTCCACCTTTTTACTCAAAAATAACTTTACAAGAGGTGCCATTGATAAAACACTTTTCATTAAACATGTTGGAAATCATGTCTTACTTGTTCAAATTTATGTTGATGATATCATTTTTGGTTCAACAAACACAAAACTGTGTGATGATTTTAAGAAACTCATGCAATCAAAATTTGAGATGAGTACCATGGGAGAACTGCAGTACTTTCTAGGACTGCAGATCAAACAACAAACAAATGGAACTTTTATACATCAATCAAAATATGTTAAAGAATTATTGAACAAATTTTCTTTAAATGACTGTAAATCATGTTCCACTCCCATGACACCAATCACACAAGTTGAACCTGATGATCAAGGAAAACAGGTTGATCAAACCATGTACAGATGTATGATAGGTTCCCTTTTATACTTAACTGCTTCTAGACCAGATATTATGTTCTCAACATGTGTCTGTGCTAGATATCAATCAGCACCAAGGGAATCACACCTTATAGCAGTCAAAAGAATTTTCAGATATCTGAAAGGAACTCCAACACTGGGAATTTGGTATCCTGCTTCAAGCAATACCAAGTTATCAGCTTTTTCAGATAGTGACTATGCAGGGTGTAAGATGACAAGAAAGTCAACATCTGGTGGTTGTCAATTCCTGGGTAACTGTCTAGTGTCATGGCAATCAAAGAAGCAAACATCTGTTGCAACTTCAACTGCTGAAGCTGAATACATTGCAGCTGCAAGTTGTACATCACAGATACAATGGCTCCAATATCAACTTCTTGATTATGGAATCAAAGAGACCAAGACACCTTTGTTTGTAGACAGCAAATCTGCCATTAGCATCATTCAAAATCCGGTACAGTTCTCAAAAACCAAACATATTGAGATCAGGTACCATTTCATAAGAGATTGCTATGAAAAAGGCAAGATTGAGGTGAAGCATGTAGCAACAGCTAATCAAATAGCTGACATCTTCACTAAGCCCCTTGACACATCAACATTTCAGAAGTTAGTATCCATGCTTGGAATGCTAAATTTGTAAGTGTTTACTTTATTTTTATTATTTTTTTTTTTTGCATATCAGTTAGAATCCAAGTTAACACTTGATTCTACCCAACTCTACATCAAACTTCTACATCAATCACTACTGTTATGCATCAAAATTTTCTTTTTCCTTTTTCCATCCTTGATTCCATCCTGTTTACCTTGGTGGAATCCAAGTTAACCTTTTCCTTCTTTTTTCTGGTTTTCACTTACAAAAGACAAAAGTCTGAAACAAAACTTCTGAAAAACAAAATCAGTTTGAGAGAAACTACTGATGAGCAAAAATCATCAGTATGGGGATAATTTTCTGAAAAAGTGTGTAACTTCTGATAAAATAACCTTCAGAAGTTATGAATAAAGTATTTATAAAAACATTTCTCATCAGATGTTAAAACTACTGAAGAGAAAATGGGAACTACTGATGAAGTAATCCTTCATCAGCAGTTTAAGTCAAAAGGGCAAATCTGACTTTTCCCATCATCAGAGGTTTGACCTAATCAGTGATAAAGAGATTTTTAACCAAAGGCGGTTTTAAAACTTCTAATAAAGAAGATTCAAGCGGTTAAAACTTCTAATAAATACCTTTTCTACACACTTATCCTTTCAAACTCAAAATATCCCTCCTTCTCTCTCAAAACTCTCTCAATAACCTATACCTGCAAATCCACTGTTCGATCAAAAACCCAAACCACATGGCTCTAGTTCTGAAACAGGGACACAATCAAAGAGCCTTTCTTGAAAAACAAGAAGGCTGGTCCCAATACGATGAGATCATTGATCTTGTCGTCAAATCCCAATATTTTACTGCTCTCACAATAAACCCACCAATTCACACTGAAACTCTGAATGAGTTCTGGGCAAATGCTGAGACGGTTACAATGGGTGATGAGGTCATTTCCCTCAACTCAAGGATAAAAGGGAAACAACTGACCATCACACCGGCCACACTAGCAACAAGACTGGGTCTGGATGATGTAACTGCCCCTGACCATGTTGCTAACACTGATATTCATCTAACCATGACTGAGTGTGGTTATCAAGGTACTCTCTCCCATGCTACAATATTCAAAAAATATTTTGAACCAAAATACAAGCTTTTGTTTCATTATATTATTATGTGTTTGAGTCCAAAAACAGGGTCTTATGACCAGATGCCCTCCACTTTTCAACCAATATTTCATTCCATTGTGAATGAAACTAAATTCAGGGCATCAAAACTATTTTTCAATGAGTTGGTGTTACATCACAATAATACCAAGAAAAAGTTTTTGTTATACCCAAGGTTCATTATGCAATGCATAATAGGGGAACTGGGTAATGAGGTGCTTGTGGGAAAAATTTCAACTTTAAATCCTTTAACATCACAAGCATACTCAAGGCATAACAAACCGGCTGCCTGGCCAGAAGATGATCAGGGAGAACAACAACAAGTCCCCCTGAAGCCCACATCTTCCAAACTCACACCACCAAAAGCCAAAAAGCCCAAGCCAACAAAAACTGCACCCCACCAACCCAAAAGAAAAGCTGTTCAGGAGGTTGAGATGCCTGAACATGCTCATGAGCATTCTGCTCTTCAAATAGATGAGACTGAAACACCCTCTCAGTCTCATCCATCTCAAACCCCACCAAGAGCACCCATAACCGTTTTATTCAAAGAAAAAGACTGAGAAAAACATATCAAACACACTCTTCTTTTGAAACTGCTGAACAACAACTTTCACCACCTATTGCCCAAACTACTGAACCAACCCCACAAATTTCTGAACAAGAGGCAATAGAAATTGCCAAACTTCTCTCTGGGCTAAAAGAGAATGTCCCATCTGATCATGTCAGTCCCCTACAACCACAACAAACAGGGGACATAACTACTACATCAGACATGGATGTGGACATCTCTAGCCCTATCCCAAGAGATGAGGGTGGACCGGAGTCTTTAAGCCCAATTTTAGAGACTCTTGGGGCATCTGAGGCTGCTACACTCAGTTACCACCTAGTGGTGGATCTGAGGATAGAAGTAACATAGCTAAGACCTCAGATGTGGCAACTACTGATGAAGGCTTAATGCCTGAAGTAGGAAATCCTCAGTACCAAGAAAAAGAGGTTCATGAGAGAACTGAGTTGGGCTCAGCTCATGATTTAACTGAGACAGTCCTCATTGAGGGCAACATCAGGGATTCAGATGATTCCATTAGTTTGGATGATGTTTCACACACTCAAACTACTGAATTGACGGCACTTTCTGAAGGTCCTGTTTCAGGGGTATCCAGGCTCAAGAAGCCAGTCACCTCTGCACAGGTTAAAGCCCACTCAATCCCTAAAACCCCTAGAGTGGCATCCTCTGTACAACATGAGGATCTCCCAAAAACACCCCCTTCACAACAAATGCCTACCCAATTCCCTGGGCAAACAAGCATAGACCTGAACCAGCTATGCAGCCCAGAGGGTCCCCTGTACCACATGATGAATACACTCATCAGAAATCACTTCCAAACATATACAGCTGACTTGGAGCTGTCCATCAAGAACCAATTTGGAGTGATCAAGACAAAGATGAACGATCTGTCCAACAAAATAGACTTCAACAGCAAACAGATTGCTCATCTTCAAGGACAATTCTCCCAACCCTCTGCTTCAAGGGTTAAAATTGATGAATCCAAAAAGGGGGAGAAGATCAGGGAACCTAAGGAGTCATTCCAAGCCAAGATAAGGGCAAGAGTGGCACTCCTTGAAAGAGATCAAAGAGATCAGGCCAGGAAAGAAAAATTGGCCAAACAGTTTGGTGTCTCAATAGAAGAAATTGAAGCTGCAGAGAAAGAAGATGAGACCCAAACATCTGAAGAATCCCTAAGGCAAAATGAAGAAACTTCTGATGACAAAACTTCTGATGAAGAATCAGAAAGTACTGAAGACAATCCTTCAGTAGCTGACAAACCATCAGCAGTTGTCAGCACATCAGAAGTTAACACTTCCAAAC
This sequence comes from Ambrosia trifida, assembly GCA_028751855.1. NCBI lineage: Eukaryota > Viridiplantae > Streptophyta > Magnoliopsida > Asterales > Asteraceae > Ambrosia > Ambrosia trifida. Next base: position 25,534,706 of record CM054123.1, on the reverse strand, counting down.
CTCAAACAACTGAACCTTCCAGAACCACTGCTCCCATTCAACCAACATCTGATCCCATTAGGCCTAAAACTGTTACTACAATGACTGTATTAAACCCTTCTCCTATCTCTCAATCAGCTGAACTACTAGAGAAGAGCTTAATTGCAGCCAACAAGAAGGCCAGAGAAGATCAGATTTGGAAATCTCTGGAAGAAAGAGATGATTTGGATTTAAGCCATGAAGAAAAACTTCAGGCTTATGCAGCTGAACTACAAAGGCAGGCTAACCTTGATTAGATTGCTGAACAAGATAAAAGACAACAACTGGTGTCTTATATTACCAAGAACAGCAAGACTAAAGCCTTTACACTCAAAGGACTCTCTATGCAAGAGCTGACAAGAAGAGCACAACTGCTTGCAGACAAAGTGGCCACAAGCAAAGATGGAAAGGCCAAGAGAGCCCAGATAATAGAAGAGTTAGTAGCAGAAGGATATGGTTCAAAAGCCTCAGTATCCAGATGGAAAGAAGAAAGACTGATGGATACTTATAGAAAATACTTGGCTGCCAAGGCTGCAAATCCTGAGAAGTTTCAAACTGCTGATCCTTCAAGATCAGTAGTTAGAACTTCTGGTACATCTAGAAGAACTGCTACTCAGAAGAAGAAGGCAGAGGACAATGTCAAAACTGACTTCAAAATGGTACTACTTGAAGGAAGTTCAATAGTCCATTCAGATTTTGACATTGAGGAGAAACCTCTGTTAACACAATTCAGGAATCCTTCCACTTTTGCTTATCAAATACAAAAGACCATCAAAGAAAAGCTGCATACCAGAGTAGTGACTGAACACCATCTCCCAACTGTTCAGATGCCTGATATGCAACAACAACAAGGAAGAGAATCCCACCTGAGGCTATCTGAAACTGAAGACATCTAGCACTCAGGACCATCAACCCAAGGGACAAGTCTGGTTCCCTATTCTTCTGACTTTAACAAGTCAAAGATACCTATCATCAGATGGTCACTTACTGATAACAACTTAGTATTGTTGACAAGAAGAGACCTCTCAAGCAGGGCTTACAAGAAGATCAGTGATCTGAAGAAACTGTCAACACAAGACCTGCTCACAATTCAACATCTAGAACCACAGAGAGGATCTCTATCTGATGGTCAGTTAAACCAGCTCAAGAACACCATGTACAAAGAGATATGGAAGATTGTTCAAGACGAAAGAAACACATAAGGAATTAGTAAGGTTTTGGCTTCATCAATCCAGGGGGAGATTGTTAGGACAAAGAGGATTGGTGAAACCACTTTTGTAAACCTTAGTCTAATTCACTTCTGTCATTTTGGCTAAGTATAGAAGTACTGAAGAGAAGACAAGAAACTGCTGATTAGAAGATATGAGAAGTGCTGAAGAAGCAGAAGTTCTGAAGTCCAAACCAGACAAGTTCACTTCAGAAGTACTGAAGACAAAACTACTCTTCAGTAGTTGTCCTTCATCAGCACTTAGCAATAGATATTTCCCACCGCCTTTTTGCATCAGTAGTTTGTTGTTTATTATTACTTTTAGCTGTATTTGTTTCTTTCAATGTTGCAACTTGTGCAACTTGTCACTGTAGTTTCTGTACTTGCTTTTTAGGCAAGATACATGCATGTAAACGTCTATAAATAGGAGGCTTCAACCTTCTATTTTAGACATTGATTTTAATAGAAAAATCCTTCAAACACTCTCATTGTTCTATTCCATTTCTGTATTTATTGTGAATCTCTCTAAGTATCTAATTCTCATTTACAGCTTAGATTCATAATAAATACTTTGTCATTTATTAGTTTCAAACATCAAGGGGGAGTTACAACTCTGCCTTAGTGTAAAAAGTGTTGCTTTAACTTATAACATTCCGCTGTGCTTATAATCTGATTTACAAGGACTTGCTAAACACTTAAGTGTCAAGATAGCAAGTTCTTACTCAATAAAAAGAGCAAACTGATCCAACATCACCCCAAAACAGTAAACAGAAAAAGGGGAATGGTACACGGTACTCACCTTAGCAGCGTTTGTCATCACGTCTCACCGCCACATATTATTCCAGATCCATTTCCTATTCAAGTATATAATCATTAGCGCGTGTAACCAATATCGCGGTTACACGTGTGGGCATACTTATGTTCTTTATCCAAACTTCTAATTGTCGAGTTATATTATCTTGTGTCTTATGTCCAATCCAAATTATAAGTGGCTAGAGTATATCTAATATCCTTGTGGTAGTGTTTTATAATCCCTGAAGTCCTAAGTGTCGGGTTAATAGTTTATAATCATACATTTGGTTATCCAACGTCCGAATACTATCCAATGATCAAGTTACATCTTATGTTCATATCCGAGTGACTCGCCTTAAAGTCCGATACCTTATACATCTATTTCGTGTTCTTGGGTTTTAGTAATCAATTATTTGTCATGTTATTAAGATGAAACTAGGTTATTATAATACTCATGCATCGGCCAAGTTACACCTACGTCTTATATTCACATGGGTTGCCTTAACGTCCAATGTCTCATGTCCTAGGTTATGATATCTCAATAGCCATCCTTATATCTTGCTTAATAATATCAATATTAATACCATAGTGAAACATCTACGTTCCCGAGTTCAAAGTGATATGTGTAATTTAAACATAGTGTTTTATGTTACTCATGGTTAATTAATATAAGTAATATATAGGTCATCACATAATATGCTTATAATTATTATGGTTTTTATGTATGTTTATTAGCCGTTCTATTTCGTTAGTCAAATCAGGTCGGGTCATTCAAATTCCATTAAGTCCCACACGTGTTCCACTTTTGTATAAGTTATGCTTGTATTTTAAGTGAAAGGATGTTGAGTTTGTTTATACCTTCTGTACACTCCCTTGCCACAAATCTTATTGATTATCCAAAGCATGTGTAAGTGTTGACTGCTGCCTTTGACTTTCGTTGACCCGTCACAAACCAGTCCCATCATCTGTCTTCCTACCATAAGCAAGCCACCACCATCAAATTTATCCATCCTACTCCAATATTAACTACCGAGCAACAACCACTATTGTTACCGTTCAACGTCACCGTCAAGACTCGAGACTAGACCTCCAAACATCCCGCCACCACTTGTCATCTCTTAACCTCAACAATAACATCACCACCATAATTGATTAATTGAACCATTACAATCACTCAACATCTTAACCCAATAACTAAGCCTTTATCAAGGATCAAGGATCTTTGGTTTTATACCTGGTTGTTCAGAATCTTAATCGGAGCCCTAACTCCTATCGCCGCCGTACAGCTTCCAAACACCACCAGATCCGTCGCCGTCCGTCGTCTTCCTCTGTCGTCGGAGTGGAAAGGGGCCGGCCAGAGGCCACTGCCTGTGGCTCCTTCTCCTTCTGATCTACTTTCCCTCTCTCTCTCTCTAGATGCTTTCTCTCTCTACCCCTCTCTTTCTCTTCTCTGCTCGACTCTCTTCCTCTCTCTCTAGCTTCCCTGCTTCTCTCTCTATATATATGTAATAGTGATAATCAGGAGAGTGGAGGTGGTTGCCGCCGTGGTCTGCCGGAGCTCCGCCGTAGGCGGCAGGAGTTATCCGGCTCCTCTCTCTCTCTCTCTTAATGTTTTCAAGTGGGTGAGTGTTTGAGTTTAGAATGTGGTGGTGATCTGTGTTTATAAAAGACCACACATATGTGTCTTTATAATATTATTCCATGGGGCATATGGCACATATGCCATGTGTCCCCATGGTGACTCACCCAAGTCACGGAACCGAGTTCGGGTTCGTAACGCGTATCAGTTTAGTCCCGTAATGCATACTTTCTATTAATAATCTATATATAATAGTTCGGTTTTTAATTTCGTATATAAACGTGTTGTTTATTATTCATCTTTGGTCATTTTAATTGTCGTATATTAATAATATGGCGCGAAAAATTCTAGGCCCTAAAACCGGGGTGTTACATTCTCCCCCCGTTAATGGAATTCCGTCCTCGGAATTATTTTCGGGCTATCCATCAGATATATCCCGTGTATTTTATACTCGAATTCCATGTTCAGGTCTATACACCCGTGCATACATAATTCTTTTCTTGATCCCTTTCACAATTTACGAGGTTCCACACTAAGCCTCACGCTACATTTTAGGTTTAAAACAGCTGATTCAAATTATTGAAAGATTAGTGTTGGTTCTTGGTTTGATTCTCAGTTTCATTTTTGACGTATCATTGGTGTTTATATATAGGGTGTACCGCAGCTAACCCACCACACCAATGATACCTCGTAAATGTACTGAAAATCTCACCTAAACCTTGATAGAAAACGTATTCGAAGACGTATTTTGTCGATAAATCCTATGTGTTTTCTGAAAATTATTACTTCTTAACAACTATACTTAAGTTAGGTTAAATACCAAAGTGGAGATCTTATATAATACTAGGTTTTTAGCACAATTCCTTATTCTCAAAAGTTTCTATACTTAATACTATGGTTAAATTCTATCTAAACCTGTCAACAAAATTTTGGAGTTCTTAAACCTACATAATTTCTATGGTACGTGGTGTAGAATATGACAACAAATTTCTACGAAGCATAAAAAGGTTTAAACGTCCAAACTCACTACGTTGTTCTTAACCATGTTAAGGGCGCATAACCTTTCTTTTGTCGTCCTAAATCTTACCTTCTCATGTGGTCGAATAGTTATCTATGAAAAATATTCTACTAACTGCGTCATTGCTTTCTTATTTATATCAATCATTCCTTATAACAATTTTGACTAACGCATCCACTCCCCCCGTTAGGGCCTATCTATCTATTTTAACAAGTTTTATACGGGTGGCTCATCGCTTTATTAGAAGGTCACACAATTAATCCAAAGGTTTTGGTAATACTCTAAGGGAAACTTGGGGTATTAAGATAGCGGAACATGTATCAAACCCTAAGAATGCCTCGGGTAACATTCAGTCCTAGTTTCTTCGGTTAGCGAAACTCGTATAGTCATAGTGGTTGAAAGAGTCTTGTACCTAGTTGGCCGCCTTTCCAATCAATATTCTTGAATCATCTTAAAATCTGTTATGCGGTTACAAATCCTACACATAATAAAATCTGCAGAAATCGGTATCAATCAAGTCCGAATAAAATAATCTAGGAGTCAATGGTTTAGTCTCTTATCGTTGGTCTAACTAATAACGAAAAATTTCAACCTCCACATACACACGAACCACCTAATAATGGACCATACAATCCACACTAACTACATGGTTTAAAGATAGAAACTTATCGGATCATCCACTTGCTAGGCTGATTAAATTTTGCACCTTGGTGTCTTGGATTTTTTTTCAAGTTACAGTGCCGAGTTTTGGCGGGGTACCTGGTTCTCTTCATTATCTTGCAACTTTGTAATGAAAAGTTAGTCGAACATAATATTATTTTCTAATAATCATACTACGCGTATATATTGTTAATAGCACAAGTACTACTATGATTTTCAAACACACTATACTTGACTAATTTTTGCAAAAATCGATATTAATCAAGTCCGAATGTAATCACCTATAATTCAATGGTTTTAATCTCCTATAATTTGGTCTGACTTGTAACGCAAAACTCAAGCTATATATATACGCACGAACCACATAACCGACAATAATTATTTGTAAAGTAAACTTATCGGGTTACGGAGTGTCCATTCGCTATGATGATCAAGCCTCGCCTTGGTACTTCAGATTCTTTTTCAAATTGTTGCGCCAAGTCTTGGCGAGGTACCTAGCTCTTATGGTTAGCTCATAACTTGGTTAGGAAAGTTATTTACAAATAGTAACATTCGTGTAAATTTATATACGCATAAAACACTTTAGACTATCAGTATTATAGTGGTCATGGATGGGTACATATATCCATATACATACCTATCAAAATACTCCAAGTTATATCAACTATATCAACTTCAAAATCTTCAGTATGGTCACGCAATCCTATCACATATTTGTTTACGACCCTAACATAGTCCGTTTCTTTGTCCAATTTCATGATTATCATAACTAACTCCCATGATTTCGGCGACTCTTCGGATTTCTTAGAACTTTTACGTGCCTGTAAATTCACAATTACATGACGTCAAATGTAATCGTCAATTTACCTCACGGAATTATTCTAGTAATCTCCGTCGTAGTCATCATTCACGTATCACTAAAAGCTCGTATATTAGTCACACTGGTTCTAAGTCCCGGTAAGCATTCTAGTGTGTTCAGGTACTCGAATCTTGACTTATTTCGTTTCTTACTCTGGTCGCTTTTATGTAATTTCATGACGTTTCTTAGCTAAGTAATCTTAGAGTCTTAAACGCTAAGTTTTCTAAGTTATCCTGGAGTGGTATGGGATATCTGGAGATATCCTATTTCGCCACAACCGTTGCTCTGATACCAACTGTAACAACCCGACCAGGAGGGGGCTGGAAGTTACGACTGTTCGGTAACAGACTTGCACAACGGAAGCAATGATAGACTAATATTTATTGTTTTATACAATTTCTAATCCAAAAAATAAAATACACAACTTTAATATATAATCTAATATCTATGCATGGACGAATCGCGGCGGTCGTCGAAGCAGTTGAGAAGTGTAATCCACTAATCGTTCCATACTTGTACCAACGCTTATCTTTAATGCTCTAATCCGCAACCCTTATAGCCGAATCTTCTATCAAAGTCATCTAGCAAACATCACCTATAATCCGCATCATATGAACATAATCTGTATGCTTCATAATCTTCCGAATGCAGTACCTAAACACATGCTTAAAAAGAGTTGGGTCAGCAATTATGCTGGTGAGTCCGTGTAAGTAGTTAAGTAAATCCAAAATAGTTTAACAGTTCAAAAGCAAGTTCACAAGTTCACATGGTTCAAAACATAGTGATGTACAAGTCACACCTCAATCCTAACACTGAATCCATCTACTCCCATTATGGATTCCCATGGCATAATATATGCCGCAACGGTCCGCAGGCCTCAGTGGAGGGTTTTCCGGGCTTCCGGATCCACTGTGCGTGGGGGATTCCCCAAGTAGTACTACCCATATATTAAGTGGCCCAATTCCCTTGGGTTAATGAGTGTGCATCTGGTTTCGGGAGCCCTTGTCACATCAAGTAAGTTTATACACAAAACAGTTTACACGTACAAGCATATGTTCACCCCAAAACAGTAAACAGAAAAAGGGGAATGGTACACGGTACTCACCTTAGCAGCGTTTGTCATCACGTCTCACCGCCACATATTATTCCAGATCCATTTCCTATTCAAGTATATAATCATTAGCGCGTGTAACCAATATCGCGGTTACACGTGTGGGCATACTTAAGTTCTTTATCCAAACTTCTAATTGTCGAGTTATATTATCTTGTGTCTTATGTCCAATCCAAATTATAAGTGGCTAGAGTATATCTAATATCCTTGTGGTAGTGTTTTATAATCCCTGAAGTCCTAAGTGTCGGGTTAATATTTTATAATCATACATTTGGTTATCCAACGTCCGAATACTATCCAATGATCAAGTTACATCTTATGTTCATATCCGAGTGACTCGCCTTAATGTCCGATACCTTATACATCTATTTCGTGTTCTTGGGTTTTAGTAATCAATTATTTGTCATGTTATTAAGATGAAACTAGGTTATTATAATACTCATGCATCGGCCAAGTTACACCTATGTCTTATATTCACATGGGTTGCCTTAACGTCCAATGTCTCATGTCCTAGGTTATGATATCTCAATAGCCATCCTTATATCTTGCTTAATAATATCAATATTAATACCATAGTCAAACATCTACGTTCCCGAGTTCAAAGTGATATGTGTAATTTAAACATAGTGTTTTATGTTACTCATGGTTAATTAATATAAGTAATATATAGGTCGTCACATAATATGCTTATAATTATTATGGTTTTTATGTATGTTTATTAGCCGTTCTATTTCGTTAGTCAAATCAGGTCGGGTCATTCAAATTCCATTAAGTCCCACACGTGTTCCACTTTTGTATAAGTTATGCTTGTATTTTAAGTGAAAGGATGTTGAGTTTGTTTATACCTTCTGTACACTCCCTTGCCACAAATCTTATTGATTATCCAAAGCATGTGTAAGTGTTGACTGCTGCCTTTGACTTTCGTTGACCCGTCACAAACCAGTCCCATCATCTGTCTTCCTACCATAAGCAAGCCACCACCATCAAATTTATCCATCCTACTCCAATATTAACTACCGAGCAACAACCACTATTGTTACCGTTCAACGTCACCGTCAAGACTCGAGACTAGACCTCCAAACATCCCGCCACCACTTGTCATCTCTTAACCTCAACAATAACATCACCACCATAATTGATTAATTGAACCATTACAATCACTCAACATCTTAACCCAATAACTAAGCCTTTATCAAGGATCAAGGATCTTTGGTTTTATACCTGGTTGTTCAGAATCTTAATCGGAGCCCTAACTCCTATCGCCGCCGTACAGCTTCCAAACACCACCAGATCCGTCGCCGTCCGTCGTCTTCCTCTGTCGTCGGAGTGGAAAGGGGCCGGCCAGAGGCCACTGCCTGTGGCTCCTTCTCCTTCTGATCTACTTTCCCTCTCTCTCTCTCTAGATGCTTTCTCTCTCTACCCCTCTCTTTCTCTTCTCTGCTCGACTCTCTTCCTCTCTCTCTAGCTTCCCTGCTTCTCTCTCTATATATATGTAATAGTGATAATCAGGAGAGTGGAGGTGGTTGCCGCCGTGGTCTGCCGGAGCTCCGCCGTAGGCGGCAGGAGTTATCCGGCTCCTCTCTCTCTCTCTCTTAATGTTTTCAAGTGGGTGAGTGTTTGAGTTTAGAATGTGGTGGTGATCTGTGTTTATAAAAGACCACACATATGTGTCTTTATAATATTATGCCATGGGGCATATGGCACATATGCCATGTGTCCCCATGGTGACTCACCCAAGTCACGGAACCGAGTTCGGGTTCGTAACGCGTATCAGTTTAGTCCCGTAATGCATACTTTCTATTAATAATCTATATATAATAGTTCGGTTTTTAATTTCGTATATAAACGTGTTGTTTATTATTCATCTTTGGTCATTTTAATTGTCGTATATTAATAATATGGCGCGAAAAATTCTAGGCCCTAAAACCGGGGTGTTACATTCTCCCCCCGTTAATGGAATTCCGTCCTCGGAATTATTTTCGGGCTATCCATCAGATATATCCCGTGTATTTTATACTCGAATTCCATGTTCAGGTCTATACACCCGTGCATACATAATTCTTTTCTTGATCCCTTTCACAATTTACGAGGTTCCACACTAAGCCTCACGCTACATTTTAGGTTTAAAACAGCTGATTCAAATTATTGAAAGATTAGTGTTGGTTCTTGGTTTGATTCTCAGTTTCATTTTTGACGTATCATTGGTGTTTATATATAGGGTGTACCGCAGCTAACCCACCACACCAATGATACCTCGTAAATGTACTGAAAATCTCACCTAAACCTTGATAGAAAACGTATTCGAAGACGTATTTTGTCGATAAATCCTATGTGTTTTCTGAAAATTATTACTTCTTAACAACTATACTTAAGTTAGGTTAAATACCAAAGTGGAGATCTTATATAATACTAGGTTTTTAGCACAATTCCTTATTCTCAAAAGTTTCTATACTTAATACTATGGTTAAATTCTATCTAAACCTGTCAACAAAATTTTGGAGTTCTTAAACCTACATAATTTCTATGGTACGTGGTGTAGAATATGACAACAAATTTCTACGAAGCATAAAAAGGTTTAAACGTCCAAACTCACTACGTTGTTCTTAACCATGTTAAGGGCGCATAACCTTTCTTTTGTCGTCCTAAATCTTACCTTCTCATGTGGTCGAATAGTTATCTATGAAAAATATTCTACTAACTGCGTCATTGCTTTCTTATTTATATCAATCATTCCTTATAACAATTTTGACTAACGCATCCACTCCCCCCGTTAGGGCCTATCTATCTATTTTAACAAGTTTTATACGGGTGGCTCATCGCTTTATTAGAAGGTCACACAATTAATCCAAAGGTTTTGGTAATACTCTAAGGGAAACTTGGGGTATTAAGATAGCGGAACATGTATCAAACCCTAAGAATGCCTCGGGTAACATTCAGTCCTAGTTTCTTCGGTTAGCGAAACTCGTATAGTCATAGTGGTTGAAAGAGTCTTGTACCTAGTTGGCCGCCTTTCCAATCAATATTCTTGAATCATCTTAAAATCTGTTATGCGGTTACAAATCCTACACATAATAAAATCTGCAGAAATCGGTATCAATCAAGTCCGAATAAAATAATCTAGGAGTCAATGGTTTAGTCTCTTATCGTTGGTCTAACTAATAACGAAAAATTTCAACCTCCACATACACACGAACCACCTAATAATGGACCATACAATCCACACTAACTACATGGTTTAAAGATAGAAACTTATCGGATCATCCACTTGCTAGGCTGATTAAATTTTGCACCTTGGTGTCTTGGATTTTTTTTCAAGTTACAGTGCCGAGTTTTGGCGGGGTACCTGGTTCTCTTCATTATCTTGCAACTTTGTAATGAAAAGTTAGTCGAACATAATATTATTTTCTAATAATCATACTACGCGTATATATTGTTAATAGCACAAGTACTACTATGATTTTCAAACACACTATACTTGACTAATTTTTGCAAAAATCGATATTAATCAAGTCCGAATGTAATCACCTATAATTCAATGGTTTTAATCTCCTATAATTTGGTCTGACTTGTAACGCAAAACTCAAGCTATATATATACGCACGAACCACATAACCGACAATAATTATTTGTAAAGTAAACTTATCGGGTTACGGAGTGTCCATTCGCTATGATGATCAAGCCTCGCCTTGGTACTTCAGATTCTTTTTCAAATTGTTGCGCCAAGTCTTGGCGAGGTACCTAGCTCTTATGGTTAGCTCATAACTTGGTTAGGAAAGTTATTTACAAATAGTAACATTCGTGTAAATTTATATACGCATAAAACACTTTAGACTATCAGTATTATAGTGGTCATGGATGGGTACATATATCCATATACATACCTATCAAAATACTCCAAGTTATATCAACTATATCAACTTCAAAATCTTCAGTATGGTCACGCAATCCTATCACATATTTGTTTACGACCCTAACATAGTCCGTTTCTTTGTCCAATTTCATGATTATCATAACTAACTCCCATGATTTCGGCGACTCTTCGGATTTCTTAGAACTTTTACGTGCCTGTAAATTCACAATTACATGACGTCAAATGTAATCGTCAATTTACCTCACGGAATTATTCTAGTAATCTCCGTCGTAGTCATCATTCACGTATCACTAAAAGCTCGTATATTAGTCACACTGGTTCTAAGTCCCGGTAAGCATTCTAGTGTGTTCAGGTACTCGAATCTTGACTTATTTCGTTTCTTACTCTGGTCGCTTTTATGTAATTTCATGACGTTTCTTAGCTAAGTAATCTTAGAGTCTTAAACGCTAAGTTTTCTAAGTTATCCTGGAGTGGTATGGGATATCTGGAGATATCCTATTTCGCCACAACCGTTGCTCTGATACCAACTGTAACAACCCGACCAGGAGGGGGCTGGAAGTTACGACTGTTCGGTAACAGACTTGCACAACGGAAGCAATGATAGACTAATATTTATTGTTTTATACAATTTCTAATCCAAAAAATAAAATACACAACTTTAATATATAATCTAATATCTATGCATGGACGAATCGCGGCGGTCGTCGAAGCAGTTGAGAAGTGTAATCCACTAATCGTTCCATACTTGTACCAACGCTTATCTTTAATGCTCTAATCCGCAACCCTTATAGCCGAATCTTCTATCAAAGTCATCTAGCAAACATCACCTATAATCCGCATCATATGAACATAATCTGTATGCTTCATAATCTTCCGAATGCAGTACCTAAACACATGCTTAAAAAGAGTTGGGTCAGCAATTATGCTGGTGAGTCCGTGTAAGTAGTTAAGTAAATCCAAAATAGTTTAACAGTTCAAAAGCAAGTTCACAAGTTCACATGGTTCAAAACATAGTGATGTACAAGTCACACCTCAATCCTAACACTGAATCCATCTACTCCCATTATGGATTCCCATGGCATAATATATGCCGCAACGGTCCGCAGGCCTCAGTGGAGGGTTTTCCGGGCTTCCGGATCCACTGTGCGTGGGGGATTCCCCAAGTAGTACTACCCATATATTAAGTGGCCCAATTCCCTTGGGTTAATGAGTGTGCATCTGGTTTCGGGAGCCCTTGTCACATCAAGTAAGTTTATACACAAAACAGTTTACACGTACAAGCATATGTTCACCCCAAAACAGTAAACAGAAAAAGGGGAATGGTACACGGTACTCACCTTAGCAGCGTTTGTCATCACGTCTCACCGCCACATATTATTCCAGATCCATTTCCTATTCAAGTATATAATCATTAGCGCGTGTAACCAATATCGCGGTTACACGTGTGGGCATACTTAAGTTCTTTATCCAAACTTCTAATTGTCGAGTTATATTATCTTGTGTCTTATGTCCAATCCAAATTATAAGTGGCTAGAGTATATCTAATATCCTTGTGGTAGTGTTTTATAATCCCTGAAGTCCTAAGTGTCGGGTTAATATTTTATAATCATACATTTGGTTATCCAACGTCCGAATACTATCCAATGATCAAGTTACATCTTATGTTCATATCCGAGTGACTCGCCTTAATGTCCGATACCTTATACATCTATTTCGTGTTCTTGGGTTTTAGTAATCAATTATTTGTCATGTTATTAAGATGAAACTAGGTTATTATAATACTCATGCATCGGCCAAGTTACACCTATGTCTTATATTCACATGGGTTGCCTTAACGTCCAATGTCTCATGTCCTAGGTTATGATATCTCAATAGCCATCCTTATATCTTGCTTAATAATATCAATATTAATACCATAGTCAAACATCTACGTTCCCGAGTTCAAAGTGATATGTGTAATTTAAACATAGTGTTTTATGTTACTCATGGTTAATTAATATAAGTAATATATAGGTCGTCACATAATATGCTTATAATTATTATGGTTTTTATGTATGTTTATTAGCCGTTCTATTTCGTTAGTCAAATCAGGTCGGGTCATTCAAATTCCATTAAGTCCCACACGTGTTCCACTTTTGTATAAGTTATGCTTGTATTTTAAGTGAAAGGATGTTGAGTTTGTTTATACCTTCTGTACACTCCCTTGCCACAAATCTTATTGATTATCCAAAGCATGTGTAAGTGTTGACTGCTGCCTTTGACTTTCGTTGACCCGTCACAAACCAGTCCCATCATCTGTCTTCCTACCATAAGCAAGCCACCACCATCAAATTTATCCATCCTACTCCAATATTAACTACCGAGCAACAACCACTATTGTTACCGTTCAACGTCACCGTCAAGACTCGAGACTAGACCTCCAAACATCCCGCCACCACTTGTCATCTCTTAACCTCAACAATAACATCACCACCATAATTGATTAATTGAACCATTACAATCACTCAACATCTTAACCCAATAACTAAGCCTTTATCAAGGATCAAGGATCTTTGGTTTTATACCTGGTTGTTCAGAATCTTAATCGGAGCCCTAACTCCTATCGCCGCCGTACAGCTTCCAAACACCACCAGATCCGTCGCCGTCCGTCGTCTTCCTCTGTCGTCGGAGTGGAAAGGGGCCGGCCAGAGGCCACTGCCTGTGGCTCCTTCTCCTTCTGATCTACTTTCCCTCTCTCTCTCTCTAGATGCTTTCTCTCTCTACCCCTCTCTTTCTCTTCTCTGCTCGACTCTCTTCCTCTCTCTCTAGCTTCCCTGCTTCTCTCTCTATATATATGTAATAGTGATAATCAGGAGAGTGGAGGTGGTTGCCGCCGTGGTCTGCCGGAGCTCCGCCGTAGGCGGCAGGAGTTATCCGGCTCCTCTCTCTCTCTCTCTTAATGTTTTCAAGTGGGTGAGTGTTTGAGTTTAGAATGTGGTGGTGATCTGTGTTTATAAAAGACCACACATATGTGTCTTTATAATATTATTCCATGGGGCATATGGCACATATGCCATGTGTCCCCATGGTGACTCACCCAAGTCACGGCACCGAGTTCGGGTTCGTAACGCGTATCAGTTTAGTCCCGTAATGCATACTTTCTATTAATAATCTATATATAATAGTTCGGTTTTTAATTTCGTATATAAACGTGTTGTTTATTATTCATCTTTGGTCATTTTAATTGTCGTATATTAATAATATGGCGCGAAAAATTCTAGGCCCTAAAACCGGGGTGTTACATATACCATAGTACTATTCATTGAAAAGCTAGGCCACCCAGCGGTTAATGATTTTGACAAGTCATAGACACACCAATTAACATAAAGCAAACACACATGAGAATTGCATTAAGTATAAGAAATTGATAATTGATTAATATATAGGTACATGAGTCACCCTAAAGTAGTAAAACAGTAAAAAGGGGAAAGATATACTCACAGTTTGCGAAAGCGATCAAAATCCACTTAAGCGGTCGTGAGCTAGGTAATGGGAATTCCGAGGAATTCAACCTATAATGTATAAGAGTGCTAATAAGAAATGTCTAAAAGTCTAAGGTAACTAGGGTCTAAGGCATTAGGGTTTGCTATGTCGATTTGGGGAATTAGAGTTTTTTATGATAAACCGAATTAGTGTAAAAGTTGTATATCAACAAATAATATATGAAAGGTTGTAAATGTGGTTTAATTAATATAATTATTACCTATTGAATAAAAATATGTTTGAATAATTAAGACAAAATAATTTAGTTAGTTACTTTAACTAAATTAAAATAAATACAATAATCATAAATATATATAAATAAATAATTTTGAGTTACACAATGATCCAACAAAAGATAATAAAGACATTAAACCATATGAGTATTTCTATTTTATAAGAAAAATATTTATAAAATAGATGTTTAAATTGTATAAATAAATAAATGTTTTATTATGTCTAATTAAACGTAAATAAGACTAATAATGCCATACATGATCCAAAAATACTAGTTTTATAGAAAATGGATGATTTCTGATGTAAACAAGTGAAAATAATTTTCTCATAATTTTTATAAACTTATTTATATTTAAAACTGTTTTAATAGAATTAAATCATGTTTAAATGATTAAAATTAGGAAAATTAATAAAAATAAGTGTTTTCTGAGCCAATAATTTTTATTTAAGTTCATGATGATGAGAAATAATTACCCAAAAAGTTTGAGATTAAAATCATTAAAAAAGAATTTTTAATCAATTAATTATGATTAAAACAATTTAAATTAATAAAATAACGAAAATTAAATAATTTTCAGAAAGCAAAAGTGTGATAATTTTCTTTATGGTGTCAAGACACTACACCTAAATTTTCATAATTTTTGGATGAAAAATGAATTTATTATGAATATTTCAAGTTTAGATACAATATAAATTATAAAAATTACATGGAAGAAATGTAAATAGTAAATAACTAAAAAAAAAAAGAACAAAACAATGAACAGCCCTGGATTCGAACCCAGGCTGCTGTGCTTCAAGAGAGACCACACCTTCCACTAGACTAAGCCTCCATTTGTGTTTTTAAATGAATCAAAATTGGTTTTAAACAATGTTTTTCCCAACTCATCTTCTTCCCCAATCAACCTCAAGAACCCTAACCCTACCCTAAGTTTAATAAATCACGACTACAACAGAATACACCACGAATTGATGGGGCTTTTGTTCGGAACTATATAAGAAATGAAACGGCATAAAAAATAGAAGCTTACATTTGCGTTTATGGATCGAAACGAAGAAGAACAAGCCGAACACATAACCGCGATTTAAGAGGCTTCTTGGACTTGTTTTTAGTGGTTTGTTTGTGGGTTTTGAGTAAGTATAAGTGCAGCAAGAAGATGGTATAATTAGATTATGTAATGGACGAATGAAACATGCGTTATGGATGCTTCTTAAAACCCGATCGGTTACCCTCATTAAGACACGAATTAACATGACTAAAACGCTTTTTAAAACTTGATAACGGACTATAATTGATGAAGAAAACGTTTGGGACCGTTAGAAACTGAAGCGAGCCATCAATTCGTGAGATTTGGCCTCGCCGGAACAGTGTTCGCCGGCCGGAGTGGTGGCCGGAAAAAAAAACGGGGTAGAGGAGAGGGAAGGAGAGTTTGTTTTAAAATTTTGGGTTTTGGCAGATTTGGTCCCTCTAGTTTTAACCAAGTTAGTTTAATTATGTTTTAGTTAGTTTTTTTCCTTTTAAAAACTAACAAAGTTAGCTACTTAACCTAAAATATTTTTAAAACTCTTATTAAAGCTTAAAAATTTATAATATCCCTTCCGAATAACACTTCAACATACACTTTTGATAAAAACGTATACCGGTCCATAATAAATATAAATGATAAAAAAAATTTATTTATTTTTAAAACGACGAAACTTGTGAAGAATATAATGAAAATATTTGAAGGACTATTATTGTCAATCGGACGAAAGATGAGGGGACGGATGTCACAATAATGAACCTCACATGTTCCTTCGTGAATTTCCTTGATCAAATACTGGCTTTACTCAGGACCTACACATCAAAGTAGTGGAGCGAGATAACCTTTTTGTTGAGGATTTCTCCTTCAATACATACTGCCTTGATTTGATTCGAACCCTTTCAACCTCTGTCTGATCATCAGGTAACTTACCATTCTTTAGGAATTTGATGATGGGAATCATCCAACTTGGTCCTTCTTTGCTGATTACATCTTGTACTTCGAGCTCTTGAATAGAAGGTGATTTTAGTACTTCGATCAATACCTTCTTAGTGCAGCGGGCGAAAGTGAGAAAAGCAAGCTTGCTTAGTGCATCAGCCTTCTTGTTTTGAGATTGGGGAACCTATTTGATTACACAATATTGAAAAGTATTCATGAGCACTTTTGATTTTTCTCGGTACTTCTTCATATTAGGTTCTTTGTCTATGTTGTTGTCGTTTACTTGACTTGAGACCATCAATAGTCTGTGAAAACTTTAAGCTTTTGGATGCTAGTGCACTTCGTGTATGTCCTCAGGTAGTGATAGGTCTATATTAGTCATAGGCATGATTGTATATATGTTTTAGATGTGTTCGGGTAGCATTTTAAGTGTTTAGGGTTATTTTTGAAATTATTGTAATGGTCCAAGCGTTTGAGAGAGTCATACGCTGGCACTCTAGGCGTATGAGGGTCATACACCTGGAACAGCTCAGGCGTATGACACTCAGCCTTTAATAAAAATAGATGGTTACAAGTTAGTAAGCAAAACAAAACATCAGTGAGCTTATGAAATAAATCAAAATCAATATAGACAAAAAATTACTAAATTCCTTATATCATGTGAAACTTTAACAAACTTGAACCTCCAAGTTACCTCCGTGTCTTGAACTTTCTATTAAAATACTCACCCAAGGTTGCCTGTCTTGACGACCGTCACCAACTAATTTCACCCCGTCTCACATATCTAATGGCTACGACTCGAGCAGCCAGTTCAGACATGCTAATGAAAACCACTATCTTTTCCCCTTGTTCCATTCTTTCTAAAGGGGGAACCATGGACTGATCTTAGTGAAGAGAGAATATGAAGGTTAATTAAAAAAAGAAGTGATAGATATATGAGTGAGAGAGAAATAGAGAAAAAAGGGGGTAGGTTCGAAGAAAACAAAAAAAAATAAATGGTAGTGGATTAGAGGTGAGTGGTGGATGAGAAAAAGAGAGAAATGGGCCGGTACAGTGACGAAGGTGGATGAGAATGGTGGGCATGGAGCTGATAATGGTTACAAGTGGTGGTGGATTGGAGGTGAGTGGTGGCTATTTGTGTTGGATCAGTATTGCTCTTTGTATGAACTTGCTAGTGAACACTAAAGTGTCTAGCAAGTTCTTTTATCAGTTATAGCACAGCGGAATGATTTAAGTTAAAGCTACACTTATCAACAGGAGTTATTACTCCCCCTGGATGTTTGATAAAACTAAAGACAAGTATCTAATGAGAATCTAAGTATTGAATGAGAATGAATACTTAAACAGATTCTCAGTAAATGAAATGGAAATAACAATGATAAGCTTTGAAGGATTTCTGTATTAAAAATCAATGTCTAAAATAGAGGGATGAACCCATCTATTTATAGACTTTACAAAACTTTACAAATACATGAACCTTGCCAAAAAGCAAGTTCAGAGACAAGTTGCAACAAGTTGCAATCTTGGAACTTGTACAAAAAGTTAAAGTAATACTAAACTAATAAACTACTAAAACATAAGGCGGTGGAAAGATTCTTGAACAAGTGCTGATGAATGACAAACTACTAATGTGTAGTTTGTCTTCAGTAGTTCTTCAGTGAACTGTCTGGTTTGGACATCAGAACTTCTGATGCATTTCTTCTTCAGTACGTTAGTCTTCTTTCTTCAGTAGTTCTATACTTAGAATATTTCAGACCGAAGTGAATTAGACTTAGGTTTCCAAAAGTGGTTTCATCAATCCTCTTTGTCCTAACAATCTACCCCTGGATTGATGAAGCCAAAACCTTTCTAATTCCTTATTGTTTTCTTCTGTCATTCACAATCTTCCATATCCCTTTGAACATGGAATTCTTTAATTGATTAAGCTGCTCATCAGTGAGAGATCCC
Organism: Ambrosia trifida; assembly: GCA_028751855.1. Taxonomy (NCBI): domain Eukaryota; kingdom Viridiplantae; phylum Streptophyta; class Magnoliopsida; order Asterales; family Asteraceae; genus Ambrosia; species Ambrosia trifida. The sequence continues at coordinate 25,515,930 of CM054123.1, read as the reverse complement.
CTTTGAGGTTCCAGATGTTGAATTTGTAAGCAAATCCTGAGTTGATAATTTCTTCAGTTCATTCAAGGACTTGTAGGTCTTGCTTGTAAGATCTCTCCTTGTCACTAATACTGAGTTGTCATCAGTAAAGGACCATCTGATGATCAGCACTTTAGACTTGTCAAAGTCTAAAGTATAGGGAACCATGCTGGTCCCTTGGGAAGTTCCTGAGTGTTGAATGTTTTCAATTTCAGTGACTCTCAGGTGGGATTCACTTCTTGCTTCTTGTTGCACCACATCAGGTAGTTTGAAAGTTGATAAGTGATGTTCAGTAACTACCTTAGTGTGCAGTTTGTCTTTTATGGTCTTCTGGATTTGGTAGGCAAATGTAGAAGGATCCCTGAACTGTGTTAACAGAGGCTTTTCTTCAATATCGAAGTCTGAATAGACTACTGTGTTTCCTTCTATTAGTACCATCTTGAACTCATTTTTTGTATTGTCCTCTGTCTTCTTCTTCTTGGTAGAAGTTTTGAACTTCTCTGGATTAGCAGCCTTTGCAGCCTTGTACTTCTTGTATGTGTCTAGTAATCTTTCTTCTTTCCATCTTGACACAGAAGCTTTTGAACCATAGTTGTTTGCCACCAGTTCTTCAATCATCTCAGCTCTCTTGGCTTTTCCATCTTTATTTGTTGCAAGTTTGTCTGCAACAATTTGAGATCTTCTTGTTAGCTCATCCATGGAGAGTCCTTTCAGTGAAGAGGCTTTAGTCTTGCTGTTCTTTGTAATGTAAGACATCAGTTGTTGTCTTTTGTCTTCTTCAGCAACTTCTTCAAGGTTAGCCTGCCTTTGTAACTCTGCTCCATAAGCTTGTAATTTTTCATTGTAGCTTAAGTCATCCATTGCTTCCAAAGCATTCTAGATCTCATCTTCCTTAGCCTTTCTTTGGACTGCAATCAAACTCTTCTCAAGTAATTCTTTGGACATTGATAGTGGAGAAGGGTTCAGCACAGTCATTGTTGTAGTTGTAGTAGGCCTTGGAATAGGAGTTGGTTGTTGTTTAGTTGTTTTGGAAGGCTCTTCAGTTGGTTGTATGTTAGAAGTGTTAACTTATGATGTGTTGACAACTGCTGAAGGTTTATCAACTACTGAAGGATTGTCTTTAGTACTTTCTGAGTTATCATCAGAACTTTCATCAGCATTAGAAGTTTCTTCATTATGGCCTTGGGATGTTTCAGCTTCTTCTATTTCTTTCTTAGAGACACCAAATTGTTGAGCCAGTTTTTGTCTTCTGGCTTTGTCTTTGAGTTCTCTTTCTTGGAGAGCCACTCTTGCTTTTACTCTAGCTTTGAATGACTCCTTTGGTTCCCTAATTTTCTCCCCCTTTTTGGATTCATCAATTTTGGAAGGTTTGGAGAAAGTACCAGTTAGAATGGTGATCTGTTTTGAATTGTGGTCAATTTTGTTTGACAGATCATTTACTTTTGTTTTGATCACTTCAAGTTGGTTCTTGACAAACAGCTCCAAAGCAGCTGTGTAGGTTCTGAAGTGATTGGTGATGAGTGTGTTCATCATATGGTATAAGGGACTATCTGGGCTGCATAGTTGGTTCAAGTCTATGCTTGTTGACCCAGGGAATTAGGTAGGCATTTGTAGTGAGGGGTGAGTTTTGGGGTGATCTTCTTGTTGTACAGAAGATGCCACTTTAGGAGAATCAGGGATCAAGTGGACTTTAACCTGATCTGGTGTGACTAGCTCTTTGAGCTTAGATACACCAGGTGCAGGACCTTCACTAACAGCCGTCAATTCAATGTTTGGTTGTGAAACATCATCCAAATCAATGGAATCATCTGAATCCCCGATTACATCCTCAATGAGGACAGTATCAGTTACATCATGAGCTGAGCCCAACTCAGTTGTCTCATGTACCTCTTTTTCTTGGTTCAGAGGATTTCCTACCTCAGGCATTAAGCCTTCATCAGTAGTTGCCACAAATGAGGGCTTAGCAATGTTACTTCTTTCCTCGGATCCACCACTAGGTGGTATGTGAGTAGTAGCAGCCTCAAATGTACCTAGAGTATCTAAGTTTGGGCTTAGAGACCCTGGTTCATCCTCATCTCTTTGGTTAGGGCTTTGAGTGTCCACATCCATGTCAAGTTCTGAAGCTATGTCCCCTGTTTGATGTGGTTGTTAGGGACTGACATGTTTGGATGGGATTCTCTCTTTTAGCCCAGAGAGAAGTTTGCCAATTTCAATTTCTGGTTCAGAAGTTTGGGGTGCTGGTTCAGTAGTTTGGTCTATGGGTTCAGCAGTTTCAAAAGAAGGGTCTATTGGGATTGTTTTCTTGAATTTCTTTCTTTTGAAAAGGATTGTTATTGGTGCTCTTGGTGGGGTTTGAGATGGATGAGACTGAGAGGATGTTTCAGTCACATCTTTATCAAGTGCAGATTGCACATTAGCTAGTTCAGGCATCTCAACCTCCTGAACTGCCTTTCTTTTTGGGTTGGTGGGTTTTTGTTTTTGTTGCTTGGGTTTCTTGGCATTTGGGGGTGTAGGTTTGGAAGATGAGGGTTCCATGGAGACTGTTTCTGGTTCCCCTTGGTCATCTTCTGGCCAGGCAGCCGGTTTGTTGTGCCTTGAGTATGCTTGTGAGGACAAAGGGTTTAAAATTGTAGTTTTACCCACAAGCACCTCTTCTCCAAGTTCTTTTATTATGCAATGCATAATAAATCTTGGGTACAACAAAAACTTCTTTTCAGTATTGAGATGATGTAACACCAACTCATTAAAGAAAAGTGATGATGCCCTGAATTTTGTTTCATTCACTATGGAATGAAAAATAGGTTGAAAAGTTGAGGGCATCTGATCATAAGATCCAGTTTTTGGACTCAAACACATAATAATATAATGAAACAGTAGTTTATACTTTGGTTCAAAATATTTCTTAAAAATAGTAGCATGTGAGAGAGTACCTTGGTAACCACACTCTGTCATGGTTAAGTGAATCTGAGAGTTTGGAAATTGGTCTGGGGCGTTTACATCATCCAAACCCAGCCTAATTGCCAAAGTAGCCGGTGTGATTGCCATTCTTCTCCCTTGGATGGTTGAATTGAGGGAGATCACTTTGTTGTTCACCGTCACCGTCTCTGCGTTTGCCCAAAACTCATTTAGAGTTTCAATGTGGATTGGAGGGTCGATGGTGAGGGCGGTGAAGTATTGGGATTTGACGACCAAATCAATGATTTCGTCATATTGGGACCAGGCTTCTTGTTTTTTGAAGTAGCCTCTTTGATTGTGTCCCTGTTTCAGTACTAGAGCCATGTGGTTTGTGTGTGTGTGGATTGAACAGTGTTTTTGCAGATTTAGGTCTTGAGAGTGTTTTGTGAGAGAGAATGAGAGAATTTTTGCTTTTTGAAAGGATAAGTGTTGGAAAAGGTATTTATCAGAAGTTTATAACCGCCTAGGTCAAACTTCTGATGTGGGAAAAGGTATTTATCAGAAGTTTATAACCGCCTAGGTCAAACTTCTGATGTGGGAAAAGTCTGATTTACCCTTTTTGACCAAACTGCTAATGAAGAACAAATATCATCAGTAGTTCCCACTTTCTCTTCAGTAGTTGTTTAACAACTGATGAGAATGTTTTATAAATACTTTATTCATAACTTCTGAAGGTTATTTTATTAGAAGTTAATCATTTTTCAGAAAATATTCCCATACTGATGTTTTGTTCATCAGTAGTTTCTCTCTTGTTTGTTTTTCAGAAGTTTTCAGACTTAAAAACAGATGTAAATGAAAAATGAAAATATGTGCAGAAAAATCAAAAGAAACACTTACAAATTTAGCATCCCAAGCATGGATACTAACTTCTGAAATGTTGATGTGTCAAGGGGTTTAGTGAATATGTCAGCTATTTGATTAGCTGTTGCTACATGTTTCACTTCAATCTTGCTTTTTTCATAGCAGTCTCTTATAAAATGATACCTGATTTCAATATGTTTGGTTTTTGAAAACTGAACAGGATTTTGAATGATGCTAATGGCAGATTTGCCGTCTACAAACAATGGTGTCTTGGTCTCTTTGATTCCATAATCAAGAAGTTGATACTGGAGCCATTGTATCTGTGATGTACAACTTGCAGCTGCAATGTATTCAGCTTCAGCAGTTGAAGTTGCAACAGATGTTTGTTTCTTTGATTGCCAGGACACTAGACAGTTTCCCAAGAATTGACAACCACCAGATGTTGATTTTCTTGACATTTTACACCCTGCATAGTCACTATCTGAAAAAGCTGATAACTTGGTATTGCTTGAAGCATGATGCCAAATTCCAAATGTTGGAGTTCCTTTTAGATATCTGAAGATTCTTTTGACTGCAATTAGGTGTGATTCCCTAGGAGCTGATTGATATCTAGCACAGACACATGTTGAAAACATAATATCTGGTCTAGAAGCAGTTAGATATAAAAGGGAACCTATCATACATCTATACATGGTTTGATCAACCTGTTTTCCTTGATCATCTGGTTCAACTTGTGTGGTTGGTGTCATGGGAGTGGAACATGATTTACAGTCTTGTAAAGAAAATTTGTTCAATAATTCTTTAACATATTTTGATTGATGTATAAAAGCTCTATTTGTTTGTTTTTTAATCTGCAGTCCCAGAAAGTACTGCAGTTCTCCCATTGTACTCATCTCAAATTTTGATTGCATGAGTTTCTTAAATTCATCACATAGTTTTGTGTTTGTTGAACCAAATATGATATCATTAACATATATTTGAACAAGTAAGACATGATTTCCAACATGTTTTATGAAAAGAGTTTTATCAATGGAGCCTCTTTTGAAGTTATTTTTGAGTAAGAAGTTAGAAAATGTTTCATACCAGGCTCTTGGAGCCTGTTTGAGCCCATAAAGAGCTTTGTCTAGCTTGTACACCCACTCGGGATGAGAAGGATCCTCAAAACCCAGGTGGCTGACAGACATACACTTCCTCTTTTATTTTTCCATACAAAAATGCACTTTTAACATCCATTTGAAAAACTTTGATTTTGTTGGAAATGGCATAGGCCAGAAATAACCTGATGGCTTCAAGCCTTGCAACTGGAGCAAAGGTTTCATCATAATCAATTGTTGTCTTTGAGGGCTTCTTGGTACTTCTTAGGTTCCAACTGAGAAATGAATGCTGAGAAGAAGCAAAAGTTGGAAAGCTAGTTTCTTGTAAGAACACCTGATGCAATATCACCCATGATTTGTTCAAGTGGATGATCTTTGTGTTCAATCAGTTGTTGTAAACCACTGACAGGTGTAGGTGGCTCTTGTACTTCATCAAACAAACCACTGAGGTTTATAATGTTTGGTTCAGCAGTTTCAGTGTCTTCAGTAGTTTTAGGTGCTGAAGCAGATGTTTGAGTTTGTACATCAGCAGTTGTTGAATCAGAAGTTTGTGAAACTTCTGATGGTTTGGAAGTTGACTTAATGACTGTTTGAGGAGTCCATGGTGTTGGATCCTCATCATCAAACCTTTGATCACCATAATAAGTAGGTTTAGATAAAGTAACAGTCTTTTCAGGTCCAAAGTGGAAGCTGTCAAGGTCAAAAAGTTCAGCCGGATGTGCTGGAATAAGAGTGTGTTTTGACTCATTGAACTTGACATTCAGTGTTTCTTCTACTATCTTGGTTCTTGAGTTAAAAACCTTGTAGGCTTTTCTAGTGGAAGAGTAACCAAGAAAGTAACCTGAATCAACTTTGGCAGCAAACTTTGAAATAGAGTCTTTGATGTTTAGAATGAAACATTGACATCCAAAAGCCCTGAAAAAGGAGATAAGGGGCTTTATGCCATGAAGAACTTCATAGGCAGTCTTGGAGTGTCTCTTGTTGACAAGGACTCTATTTTGAATATAACATGCAGTATTAACTGCTTCAGCCCAGAAATACAATGGTAGGCCTGAATCAGCTAACATTGTTCTTGCTCCTTCAATTAAGGTTCTGTTCTTCCTTTCTACTACACCATTTTGTTCAGGAGTTCTGGGAACACTGTATTGTCTAATAATCCCTTTAGACAAACAGAATTCATCCAGAGTTTTGTTCCTGAACTTTGTCCCATTGTCACTTCTAATGGTTTTGACAGACAGAGAATATTGTTTCTCTACTTGTAGAATGAAGAACTTGATGATTTTAGCAGCCTCATTCTTGGAAAATAAGAAGAATACCCATGTAAATCTTGAATAGTCATCAATGATGACCAAGCAGTACTTCTTCTTACCAAGGCTCATGATTTTTACAGGCCCAAATAAGTCCATATGGAGTAGTTGAAGACATGCAGTTGTTTTTGATTCTTCAATAGACTTATAGGAGGACTTATGCTGTTTTCCCTTCAAACAGGATACACAGTGTTCTTGACACTAGTATACCTTCAAAGGTAGACCTCTGACCAAGCCCATTTTTGTGACTTTATTTATGGTTTTAAAGTTCACGTGGCCAAGTCTCTTGTGCCAGAGATCAGTCTCTGAAGTTGATGCCTTTGGGAAGAAACAGGCAGTGTTGTTCAGTACTTTGTCCTTTTCAATGTCCACTGCATAGACATTGCCACATCTTTTGGCTATCAACAAAGTATGATCTTCAATGATCTTCTCTATCAACTTCTGGCCTTTTGGTGATATGATCTTGCATGCTGTCTTTGTGAAAAAGAAAGAATATCCTTTATCACACATTTGTGACACACTCAGCAAGTTGTACTCAAGGTTTTCAACCAGATTGACCTTGTCAAACTGTATTTTGCCAGAGGAGACATTGCCATGTCCTAGCACATATCCCTTAGCATTGTTCCCAAAGGATACAGATCCTTCTCTTTGACTGATAAAATTGTTTATCAAGTATCTGCATCTAGTCATGTGCATTGAGCCTCCACTGTCAACATACCAAATGCTATTTAAGCCTCTGGAAACTCTCTGCACAAGATAGCAAATTAGTTAAATTTGGGAACCCAAGCCAGTTTGGCTTTGGGTTTGCTCTTGAGAACATTTACAGTTTGTTCTTGACCAAGTTGAGGAATCCATGTCTTTTTGGTAATGGATTTTTCATTAAGAGCAATGGTGGTATCCTTTTGAGGACCACCATCAACTTTCGTCATCAGTAGTTGTACCATGTTCATGAGATCTTTAATCTCAGCAGTTTGTGAAACTGCTGATGATTTAGGTCTAACTACTGAAAGAGAATTTTGAGAAAAAGATTTATGTTGAGATTTTGTCTTTTTCTGAGAAAAGGTGTTTACTGGTTGTTGTTTCCTGGGAGAAAAATTTTATACAAAATCATTTCAGATTTGTTTTCCCAAAACCAGTTGTTGAATTTTCTTGTTGTACTGAATACCTTTTCTGTATCTGCAAAATTCTGTCTTGTGGTTGAACAGACCACAGATTTCACATTCTTTTGTCTTTTCTTTTAAAGACAAGTTTCTGACTGTATTGATTGGTTTTAGGTCATCAGTAGTTTTCAGGTTCTCAACTCCTGATGTAGTTGAAACTACTGATGGCTTAATGTCAGATTTTATCAGTACTTCTGAAGAACTTTCTTTGTGAGTTTTTAGAAAGTTTTCATGGAAAGATGTGCATTCTTTCTCTTCAGAAGTTTCACCTGAAACAATTTTTCTCCCATCTTCAGTAGTTTTGGGGGAAAATCTGTTGGTGTTTCAGTGTGATTGTACCCTATGCCAAACCTAACATTTGAAGCACTTTGTTTGTTTAGCAATAGTTGATACCCCTTACAAGATTCAACCCATTTTTCACAAGTGACCTTGGTGTCAGCAAGCTCTTTTCTAACATTTCCTAGGTCATTTATCATGATTTTATTTTGTGCTTGGGTTTCAATAGCAGTGTTAGTTAATTTAGAAGCTTCTTTTTTTTTTTGCAGCAAGTTTTCTTTCTAAATCACATTTCATCTGAGTGAATTTTCTCTCAGAGTCATTTGCTTTACCTTGTAAGTGCACATTAGTCTCTCTTATGAGGGCAAAAGATTCTTTACAAGAAGTTGAACAAAGTTTTGTCAAAGATTCTTTTGATACCTGTGACAAGGCAGATTTTGAGGTGCATCCCTCAAATGCCATCAAGGCAAAGTTCTTGCTGCCATTGTCAGGCTCTCCCCAGTTGATGTCAAACATCTTGTTGTCTGCATCAGGGTTACACTCAGTAGTGTCAAAAGGAAGACTGCTCCAGTCAACATACCCTAAAGTAAATAAACTTTGTTGTGAGGGTTGCTGAGTCTGTGAAGGAGGTTGAGCAGCTGGAAAGGGAGGGATTGATTGTTGGCTCTGCATCTGTTGAGCAGGCATCTGTACATATTGTACTTGTGGCATATATTGGTGTTGTGGAGCTTGTGCCTGTACAAAATGTGCACTCCCTTGTGTTCCATTATTCATGTTATAACTGGGGTTAAAATTATTTCCAGACTGAGATTGGTTAAAGCTAGAGCTTCTACACTCTCTAGCAAAGTGTCCTAACTTTTGACACTTGTGACATCTAAGTTTAGATTTGTCAAAACCAATTTTTGTGGAACTGTTGAGTCCTGGAAATTTCCTTCCTGACCTTTTGTAAAATTTGTTTGTTTTTATACTTAACATGACCAGTTGGTGTAGAATATCCATTTCTTCCAAGTCATCACTGCTAAAATTTTTTAAATCATCCATGATAAAACACATGTTATCAGCAGTTTGACTAAAATCATTATTATCATAACCTGGGAATGATCTTTCAGATGAGATCCCATCAGTTATGTCAATATGGTCAAAAGATCCAAAACTATTTGAACAAGTTGGTGAGTCTTGTCCCAATAGTGCTGTACTACCTGGTAGATAGTCATCAGCAGTTTTACCAGAATTTTGTAACTTTTTCTTTTGATCAATTTCTCTTTCAAAAGTAAGTAATCTCCCATGTAGTTTTGTAAGAGTGAGGGAGCTAAAGTCTGGTGAAGATCTTAAGACTATAGAGTATGTTTCCCATTTTTCAGGTAAAGACCTTAAAAATCTATGAAGCATAGATACAGTTGTGTAGGTCTGACCATTTAATTTTAGCTCAGATATTAATGAAGAGAATCTTTCAAATTGTTGTGTTAAAGTTTCCCCATTAATGTGAGCAAAAGTTTCATATTGTTGAGCCAAGATTTCTCTGGTGTTGGTAATCACCTCTTCATTTCCTCCAAACTGTTCTTTGAGGCAGTCCCAAAGCTCTTTGGCACTATCACAATGTAATAGGCCAGAGTAGATTTCATTTGAGAGTGCCATTGCCAACATAGAGAAAGCTTTAGCATCAAGCTCAAGTTTTAGGAAATCATCATCTGTATAGTCTTTTGGGTCTTTTGGTATTCCTTCTATAGTTTCAAGATTTATATTTATTGGTTTATGAGGACCATATATCACAGATTTCCAGCAACCTGTGTTGGTCTGTGATAAGGTATGTGCCATTCTCCTTTGCCAGATATTATATTCATTTCTTACCAGCATAGCAGGTTTGTTGGCAGAACCAGTATTATGAGGATCCATTAAGAGCCTGTGTCTGATTCTCAATGTGTTAGATTGATATGTGATCAGATAAACTAGTGCTCTGATACCAATTGTTGGATCAGTATTGCTCTTTGTATGAACTTGCTAGTGAACACTTAAGTATCTAGCAAGTTCTTTTATCAGTTATAGCACAACGGAATGATTTAAGTTAAAGCTACACTTATCAACAGGAGTTATTACTCCCCCTGGATGTTTGATAAAACTAAAGACAAGTATTTAATGAGAATCTAAGTATTGAATGAGAATGAATACTTAAACAGATTCTCAGTAAATGAAATGGAAATAACAATGATAAGCTTTGAAGGATTTCTGTATTAAAAATCAATGTCTAAAACAGAGGGATGAACCCATCTATTTATAGACTTTACAAATACATGAACCTTGCCAAAAAGCAAGTTCAGAGAAAGTTGCAACAAGTTGCAATCTTGGAACTTGTATAAAAAGTTAAAGTAATACTAAACTAATAAACTACTGAAACATAAGGCGGTGGATAGATTCTTGAACAAGTGCTGATGAATGACAAACTACTGATGAGTAGTTTGTTTTCAGTAGTTCTTCAGTAAACTGTCTGGTTTGGACTTCGGAACTTCTGATGCATTTCTTCTTCAGTACTTGTAGAATCCTTCTTCAGTACTTTAGTCTTCTTTCCTCAGTAGTTCTATACTTCGAATATTTCAGACAGAAGTGAATTAGACTTAGGTTTCCAAAAGTGGTTTCACCAATCCTCTTTGTCCGAACAATTTGTTAAAGAGAACAAAAAACAAATGCAACTTCATCTCCTTTGTCTTTGATTTGGTCACATAGTCTCCGGTGATGATGTTGTGTATGAGAGTTGGATCTTAATTTATGTGTGAAAATCAACATATGCAAATTGGGGCTGGATCTGGTTGTGAGTGTTATGAGTGTTGAGTGTTCAGGTATGTTTAACGAATAAAAGAGAAGAGAAATGAGAAAGTTAGGAGTATATGTGAGGAAGTTACAGAGATAATAAAGAAAGAGAGAGAATGTCAGATAAGAGATATGCAACTAAAAGGTAATACCAAAACTATCCTTGAAGGCATAATGCAATAAGGTAACGTCGATGCATCAGAAACCACTAAATGGGTTTTTAGAGTTTGCTTAACTCAAGTGAGTTTTCTGTTTATAGTTCCCATATATATATATATATATATATATATATACACACACACACTCATATATATGTATACACAGATGAATTATTACATATATTGTAGGATTGTTTTATCACAAAGAACACAAGATATCACACATGTATGAGTAAGTCAGGTGCAGAAACCCTAATTCACATGCAAAATGATATAAATCGTAATCAGAACACGTTAAAATTCATTTTCAAATGTTTTCATTAACATTAATCAAAGATATAACAGTTACAATATGATGTTAATGAAAACTAAGACTTCCAGAACCTTCCTACAAAACACACACAAACACACTATCAATTGACCAACTACTTACAACTGAAAACAACTCAAAACTATTTATAGACAATCTGGTTTGATCTCGAACAAGGTCGAATGACTCATTCGACCATGTGATGTCCCGAACCAAACAATAAATCTTAACAAAACTTCCTTCGACCCATCAGATTCCCATTCAACCCCTCGATGTGTCGAACAAAAAGTTGTAATCTTCAAAACTTGAAATCTTCGTCAATATGATATGAATCCGAAAGCGACAGCCACAATAATGCATCTACATATATCCCCCTATTTAAAACCCTAATTAGATATGTACCCCACATAAAAACTAAATTACATATTCCCCCCCCCCTCTTTTCGCAAAATGACACTAATACCCTTTTAAACATAAAAAACCCAAGACATTTCATTCTTCTCCCATGATTTTTCATTCTCTCCTGCTAAACCGGTGATTGCATATTTACATACAAAGGTAAGATCAGCGGCGACGAGAATTGTACCGGCGGCGCACCATAGTTTCTAACCATCATTTGATGACAATTACCAGCAACCATTGAGAAATAGATTTGAGTTTTAAAAGCACCATCCCACTTTGCAGCAACCATTGAGAAATAGATTTAAGTTTTAAAAGCTAACACCTCGACATGGTTCTAGAGTTCCAGATGAGTTTATACATAAATAAATAAATAGACATAAGACCAAACGAAGACAGCAAAAGTTAGTTAGGTTTGATTCAGGTGTTTGTTTGTGCTTGATTTAGGTTTGTTATGTTTGATTCAAGACGTTTGTATTGGGTTAAAAAAACCAATAATGAAAAGCAAAAAAACAGAAGAAAAAAAGGGCAAAGAAAAAAAAAACTTGGTTAAAAAGGGTAAATTTGAAATTTGTATGGTTTAGTATAAGAGAACGGTAAAATAGACATTACATAATATATTTTTAACTAAATGGGTATATATGATATTTTTAGCTTTTGAGAAGGGGAAATGTGTAATTTAAATTTTGGGTTGGGTAAATATGTAATTTATGAATTTTGTAAGGGGTATATGTAATTTCCCCATATATATATATATATATATATATATATATGGGTTTTCTAAGTTTTCTCAATTCAATGGGGTTTTCAATTTATACTTTCCATATATGTATATGAGGTGGTGGCGGATGAACAACATTCCCTATACAAACAAGCAACACTGCTTCACCAAAACGAATCAAGTTACCAGAAAATAGGTAAAGAGTAGCATAATCAAATTACCACCAAGGCCTTGCTCAGCGTCCTCAAAAGCAGCGAGTGCGGCATTCACTTGTTGCTGAAGCAGGTTGTTCAGCTCATACTGGGTCATATTGATGTTACGATGACCCCCGCCACGACCACCTCGATGACCGCCACGAACTCCAGACATCTTCTGCCATACACAAAGAATAGGATACTCAGATTCATCACTAGTACAAAACCACTAGTAATTAAAAGGGATTAGAAACTGGTTCCAACCAGGACCATTAGCCCAAACATAGAGCCCACCAGGATTCTCATGCATCTCGACTTATGATTTCGTGTGCACCCGAAATGATAAGCCGCTCTACATGGTCCTCCAGGTGTACTCCTAGTTTGAAGTTCAAGTCACTGGATACTAACGGTATAAAGGAGGTACCCAACTTACAAGGATCTCTACGTGAACAGTCACTTAGAGGCATACTACTACAAGTACAAGTGCAAGATGTAACACCCCAACCGATGGCGGAAACATCGAGGTGTCACGTAGTGACGATTGTTCAATAGCTCATGGTACTAAAGTGTAAATTTAAGTATAATGAATTAAATAGTTTATTACATTGAAAGGAAAAATTACAGAATACAATAATTTTAAAGCGTCAAGTCTAACTAAAATACAATAAAGTCAAAACTTAAATACAAATCCAAAAGCTTAAAAGAGGCGTCTCAAAACAGCATGAAACATGTACGAAAATAGTATATGTCAATACAAAAATGTATTGGTGAGCATACCCTGTTTGAATACATATTGGAGAAAAAGAGTATCGCAATTCATGTGTTGTATACGGCTTGCAATTATGTAATTAAGCAGTATCAGTCAAAACCAACCCTAATAGAATGAGACTAACACAAGAAAACCATTTTTAGTATAAGAAATCACAAGACAATGACCAAGGTCTCTCAACAGAGTCACAAGGGGTATATACCATAGTACTATTCATTGAAATGCTAGGCCCTCAAAGGTTAATGATTTTGGCAGTCATAGATACACATAAATTCACATAAAGCAAACACACATAAGAATTGCATTAAGTTTAAGAATAACATTTGATAATAGTGTACATGAATAGCCTCAAAAGAGTAAAACATGAAACATGGGAAAGATATACTCACATTGATTGTGATGATGAACTAGTAAGAAGTCGACGATGAACAATGAATTATGCTTGAATCTTAAACATCAACTTTGAAAAGTATTTCTAACGTCGCACTCTGAATTTATGATAGTCTAATTATAAATATATTCAAGATTGATTTTACTATAGGGTTTATTGACTCAAAGATTGTCCGGCGACGAAAACTTTAATGACTTTTAACAAACTACCTTAATAGATTAAATAGGTCCATAGTTGTATTAAATTGAATAATTTGATGACCCAACAATTTATATCATAGTGTAACACGAAAATTACAAGGGATACATATCTTATTATTATAAATTTTGACTAAAACTCCAAATATTAAAGATATGCACGATGTTGGACTCGTGTTCAAGTTAACCAAAAAAAAATTGCAACCTAACTAATCCATATTAAACTTAGCATTTTAAATCCAGAAAGACATAGAACTCAAACTAGATAAGCGTTCGTTTAATTGCCTTATGAAAATTTTGTGATAATATAAGACTACAAAAGTGTTTTATAAATAACTACAAAGTAATCAATTTTAAAATAGTCAAACATAGAAATACAAAACTAAATCGAACTCTTCTGTCATTAAACAATGTTTTAGTCACCGGAACAAAACGAGATCTTAAAAACGAATTCTAACCGGTTAATCATTAACAACTAAAAAAACAAACTAGCGGAAAATTACCTTAATGGTGGAACAGAAACAAATTAGTGAGTCAGGCAAGAGCCATGATACCCGAACGCTAAGCGAGTGGCAAAATGGTGGTCAGCGCCGCGGGCGAGTGACGGGTGCGGCTAAGGTTGATGGTTTAGCAGTGGTGGTTGTTCAAATATTATAGGTGGTGACGGTGAACGTTGGTTAAGAAACCGTGAGGTTAAAACGTACCTGGAGGGTCACGATGGTTTCGTTATGCCGGTACTTCGGTCAGAGAAGTAGGGACTCGAGAGGAATGTTGCGAGCCTTCCTTGGTTGTAATTATTATGATAAAACAATGTTTTCTCAATTACATGATTAGAATACAAAGTAAGACACCATTTACATAAGAATAAGGATCAAAAGGAAAGAGTAATAATAGACTAATACAGAGGTTTAAACAATGGGAAGCCATAATAAAAGGAGAAAAATTGGGGAAGAGATGTACATGGCATTGGAATCCATCATCTTCAAAAAAAAAAAAAAAAAAAAAAAAGATGCAAAAATATCTATTGTAACTTTCAACACAATTGAATATAAAATTCAGTTTTGACAAAGTTAGTTAAATAATTTTCATAAATCAAATTCTGCTAACATGTTTAATACATTAACATATACGTATTCAATTAAGATGAATATCCTTTAAAGAAAAAAAATAATGATCGAATGAAATTCAACTTTTATTAAATTTGAAAATGATCGAAAGTATGAGGACTATAAATGACAACTTGACAAAAAGGCAAAGGTGACAGATGTCACACAAGATAACGTGTGTAGGCAAGGATGTCCATTAGATATAGAAGGGAGATGTCCGAATCCTGGAAAGATCTCAAGGGTACGCCGAAGCCACTCCAATGTGCACCACCACCGTGCAAGATAGGAATATATGATAGAAACGGATAAAAGATACAATGGATGATGCAACATGATAATGATACTGACACCCTTACAAAGTTAGCAAGTTCCCCCACATAATACGACTCATATGTATGTGACCGTCTAGTGTGTTTGAGACTCAGCTATAGACTAGACTCTTCATGCAGTCCTAGTTCACTATAACCATTGGCTCTGATATTAATCTGTCACACCCTCAAATTCCACTTGCAAGGTTTTACCACGAGGCGCGTGACACACCAGGATCCAAGTCAGCGGTCACAATAAACGACAACTATATGAGTAAAATAACATAAGCCAAACCATGCAAAATTTAAAACAACAATTCCAGTTACAGCGGAAGCGTATCAAGTTTACAAACCCAAAATAGAAATAAAAAAACATGTTTAAAGTTTCGACACACAAAACATGAACCTAAAAACAAGTGTGACTCCGTGCGCCTGTCCAAGAGCTGCTACCTTAGCGACCTGAGAAAACATGCTAAAAATGTCAACATAAAATGCTGGTGAGTTCACATGTTTAAAAAAACGTTACCATAAGTTTTGAAAGATCAATCCTGATACTACTATGTTGTATGTTACTACTACGATTGGAAACCATTACAGATGCGCTACCACAAATGAACAGCCCAATGACTTCTGCAACACACGGTAAATAAGAGTCTGAGACAATATGCACCCGTACGACCTCCAGTCGACTTGGATGGGGTTGGTCAGACTCAATAGATCTATCCACATTTCCCTGTTATGTATCCCCACATATTCATGTTTTCCCCTAGGACTTAAGTGAGTCGTATAGTAAACAAAAGACAACACTAGTATAACATGATCTTTATGAATCCAAAATACGTAGCATGTTTCTCCCCCATGAGAAAGTGTGTGAAAGCGGGGCCGTGAAACTCACCTTAGGTTGCTTCCTTCTCAAATAGATGATCTGATAATGAAATGATAATCCCTAGTACCAGCGACCTATCATGTAATGTGTATAAGTGTGTAGACTATCAACCAATAGGTTAACTAGTCCCCGATTGTCCAGATCATGACCATGTATGTTTGAAACCTTGTTTAAATGCTGACTCGACAGCCCGTTGGTGACCCGTTACATTAGTTGATCAAGCACATATAGTTTACATACAAGAATTGCACATAAAACACTTAGTTTACATCAAATTTCCATTTCTGCAGTCGATAATTCGAATGAAAGTTTGTAAATTTGGTCTGTGCCAATTAATGGGTCAAATGGGATTTCTCTAGTTCGGTTCGACCCTTCGAAGGGTCGAATGAATTTCTGGTTCGACACAGATTCTGCTGAACCAACTAAACGGACAAAATCCTATCAAATTTTGTTGAAACCTTCATGAAATGCGACGAATCACAGCAGTCAACTTCATCTAAACTATCCTTATGTAATCCTACCATTTATACTCATAAATCCTACCATTTCACATAGTAATTTACAACTTACCCAAAATAGCAAATTATGGAAATGTCACATCAATTGCATGAAAACTTTACCTAAAATGGAAACTATCAAAATATCACCATGTACAGATTATTAAGCATGGATTTACATGTATTAGTGAGTCCCTAATCATAGCATCATCTTCTTCATCATGAACAAACCCTAGATCGAGCATAACCCCCCCCCCCCCCCCAAAAAAAATGCGTGAAAATCCATCAAACATCAATTAGACATCAAAACACCCATAAATCCTGTTCCAAATCAATTCTAAATCATCTATATAACATCTATACATCATTTCATAACATATAACACATAAAAAAAATCATCTAACATTATTAATATTTGGGTTTATATAAGAAAACACATTATCCAAGCAGGGATTTAGTTTAGAAAGATGTTAGAAAGGTTTTTATTTATAAAAACTCATTTGAATCAAATCTGGACACTTTGGGTTTGATAAAAACATATGAAATTTTATTAAAAGGGGTTAGATGATGAACATACCTTAAATCTTCACTTATTTTGATTATAGAACGTGTTTTAGCTTTAGGATCTGAAAAACGAGGGCAAAAACTCCTTTCTATAGGTTTGGGGTTGCAAGAGAGCACTTGGAGGCGAGTTAGGGTTGTGAAATGATGAAAATGTGGCAAAGTGTTATATTTATACTCTGTTTTCGTTCGCCCCTTCTCAAGGTAGAACCAAACAAGTAAGTTTTGGTTCGCCCTTTTAATTTTTCATTCGACCCCCCATAAGGTTGAATGAAAACTTAGTTTTCACGTTCGATCTTCCAATTCATAATCTTGCTATTTTAGGATATGTTAACACATCTTATCACATGAAAATGCATTCTAACATATGTTAACACTCCTAATCATATAAACATGCATTCACAAGTTGTACATCATTCATAAGACATCTAACACTCGATAACTCAATCCAACAATGTTACACCCTCAAATTTCCACATGCGGAGTTTTACCGCGAGGCGCATGACAAACCAGGATCCAAGTCAACGGTCACAATAAGCAACTCTATATGAAGATACATGACATTCAAAAGACATAGTTTTCATAAATTCAAAATCAGTAGCGGAAGCATTTGACAAGTTACAAACCATAGAGCCAAATGTACCAAGTGTTTATTACAAGACATCAACTAAGTCTAGACGCCAATGCAGTCCCGTGCGCCTAGTTCCATTTGTTTGCTACCTTAGCGACCTGAGAAAAACATGCCAAAAAGACGTCAACATATAATGCTGGTGAGTTCACAGGTTTGTTCAATATGTTACCAAGTGTTTTTAAAACGTTACCATGTCCATACTATACCAATGTTACCAAGTATGCTAGCTAGGCGTATGTTTTATTACTACTACGATTGGAAACCATTACTAGACACGTTTAGCAATGTTTAGCATATGTTTAAGCAGCCCGAATGTTCAGCATGATACCAATGTTCCAGTTCGAGACATGCACCCGCCCGGCCCTCCAAGCCGACGAGTGGGGCAGGTCACGCCCAATAGATCTAGCCACATCTCCCCCGTTGTGCATCCCCGCACATTCATGGTTTCCCCCGGGACTTCCAAAGATCGTATAGCAATACAAAGTTAAAAACCATAGTATGACATATGTTACCAAAATAGTTTAGCGCATGTTTTCTCCCCCAAAGTTAAAGCAGTAAAAGTGGGGCCGTGAACTCACCTTAGATAGCGTTCTTCGGTTACTAGTAAAATGCTAAGCCCTTGATAATCCCTCTACTGGAGATCTATCAAAATGTTCACATAAGTGTTCCGACTAATAACCATAAGGTTATCTAGTCCCCGATTGTCCAGATCGTAACCAAGTATGTTTTTAAAGCGTGTTTAAATGTTTAACCGACACACTAGACCGACCCGACATCCCATTGGTGACCCATTACCCTAACTAATCATGTACACATAGATTACACACAAGGTTCAAGCATAAAACACTTAGTTTGTATCAAAAATCTCATTTCTGCATCAGAACGGTCGAACCAGTCAGATTAAATCTCCTTCGCCCGTTTTTAAGTTTCCATCGCCCATTTTTACCACGTTCGACCGTTTTGATGTCTCCTTCGCCCGTTTTCCTTGTTCACCCAAACATAATCCAGGTTCGACCCTGGATTCTCTCCTTCGCCCAATCGATCGGTCGAAGGAGTCCAGGTTCGCCTCTGTTGTTCAAATTTTCCTAAAAACGCTTCAAACACATTCGAAACACCTCGAAACATCATCAAACACAGCAGTCAAGTATGTAATACTTATCCCTACAAAACCCCACCGATTTCCCCCAATAATACATCCATTTCAGCCCTTTCCCAAAATGGTAAGAATTATGGAAACGTCACAATCATGCATGGATTCTTTACCCAATTTGGAAACTTTTGAAATCGATCCATATTCAACTTAAAATGCTCAGTTTGTCGAGTGTTCGATTTTTCCTTATTAGTTCTATTGATCATAAATATCATGCATCAAGTCTAGATTCGTTAAAACCCCCAAAATACCCACAACATCACCATCTATCCAATTCTAACCCTAAACAACAATAACCTAGCATCAATAACAATCCTATATCATGTTTCTATCATAGATACAGCAGCAAATCATTGAACAACACATAACACCACATAATACACAATTTACATATGTTTATCATCATGAAAGCCTATGTTTAAATGATAAGGTTTTGATTTAGAAAGATGTTTAAAAGGTTTTTAATCATGAAAACACCCTTAGAACAGATCCGGACAATTAGGGTTAGATGAAAACGAATCAAAATGCTTTAAAAAGGATTTAGGATCAAGAACACACCTTGGATTCTTGTTTAGATGTTGTAGATAGGTTAGATTATGAAAAAGAAGAGCAACGTTTCGCCGGAAAAGATGGCTGACGAGCAGGTCAACGGTAGGCATGCTTTTAATGATGGCATTAATGTTGGCAATGATGGTGACATTATTGCCAATTATGAGGGCAATCATTATGAAGATGAAACTCCTTTGATTGTGGAGTATAATGAGGAATTTATTCCAGGTCAGGATTTTGATTTTGAGGCCAATTGCTCCTTTGATGGGCCTGAGGATTTAAATGGGCCGAGTATTAATAAAAGAAAAAAGAAGGTGGGCTGGGCTCCGTGGGCCAAGTTAATCCTGCTTATTCTAGCAGCCTAGAGAAAACCAAGGTGGGTAAGAAATTCAGAGTCCAACATAGTGAAGATCTTTTCGGGCTTGATCCCCTATTGGGCCTAAACGCTCAGCCAGCCCAGTTTGATAGAATGGACCTGAACTCACAGCCAAGTGCTGTTGAGCTTGGGCCGGTTAATCCCCTTGACGCTGCTCCGTTTTCGAACACTAATGCTTCTCATGGTGCCGAAGACTCAGAAGTGGAGGCCACAATCGTTATGGGTGATATTCTTGGTGCGGACTTGTCTAAATCTCATGTTTTGATACAGGATTCCATCGCTACTGAAGGTTTACAAGAGGTGAAGAAATGAATTGTTTATCTATTAATATTAGAGGGATTGGTGGTTATGGTAAGCCGGGTTGGATCAAAAAATTAAAAAATGATAATGGTGTTTCCTTTATTGGTATGCAAGAGACGATGAGTAACAATATTCTCCCCGGTCTAGTTTCGGCTTATTGGGGAGGATCCGGTTGTGATTTTGATTTTGTTGCGGCTAATGGCAATTCGGGTGGCTTGATTAATATATGGGACCCAAAGGTATTTTTGAAAGATAAGGTGACTAAAGATAACAATTTCCTGCACGTTGGGGGTTTTCTTATGGCGGGGTCGGTTCGTATTATCTTGTTAAATGTGTATGCTCCCAAAAAAATGATGAAAAAAGGTTACTTTGGTCTAAAATTGAGAAGCTTATTGATTCTAACGAGGGTTGGTGGATCCTTCTTGGAGATTTTAATGCGGTCCGTGATCGGGGAGAAAGGAAAAACTCCAAATTCGACAAAGCGTGCACTCGAGACTTCAACAATTTTATTGATAAGGTGGGGTTAAGGGAGTTCAATCAGAAAGGTTTTAGATACACCTATATGTCTTGCCGAAAGGGGGTGTGTACTTGGAGTCGTATCGATAGGTTCCTCGTTTGTGAAAATTTTGTCAACAAGTGGCCGAATGCTTATGTTCGTGTCTTGAATAGGAACCTATCGGACCACTCTCCTCTTCTTTTCACGGTTGTGGACTCCAACTTTGAGCCCAAGCCGTTTCGCATGTTTGATTCTTGGGTTGATCGTCCGGGTTGTGTTGAAGTGGTTAATGACGTTTTTGCTTCTTGGGAGGCTCAAGGTCCGGCCGATGTGAATTTCCTAAAGAAACTTGGTGCTCTTCGAAACAGGTTGCGACAGTGGTTTCAGCAAGTGAGTTCCAATGAAAAGTTAGAAGAAATGCGTCTTCGAGAAGAAAAAGAAGAAATGGAACGAATTATGGAGACCAAAGAAGTGGAGGAGGTCGACATGTGGATTTGGAATGAATGCAAGGTGGCGCTAGATAGTATCGAGCTTCACAAGACTAGAGATATTAGACAAAAATCTCGAGTCAAGTGGGCTTCTTTGGGAGATGAAAACTCTAAATTTTTTCATAATATTGTGAATGGTAGAAAAGCTCAAAACTCGATTCCGGGTGTGTTGATTGAAGGTGCTTGGGTCACTAAGCCGGCAATTGTGAAACGTGAGGTATTAAAATTTTTTCGCTCCCACTTTAAAGAAAATATCCCTTTGCGCATGAATCTGGTTTGTGCAGGCATCAAACAGCTTAACAATATGGACCGGGTTTCTTTGGTGGTGGGGTTCTCTAGACAAGAAATCAAAGAGGCGGTGTTTGATTGTGGCTCTAACAAGGCTCCGGGTCCGGATGGCTTCAACTTTCGTTTTGTCAAACGATTTTGGAGCTTATTCGAGGATGATTTTGTTAATATTATGCAGGAATTTCATGAGACTGGCGTTATTAATCAAGGTTGCGGGTCTTCTTTTATTACTCTTATTCCGAAGGTGAAGTCTCCTTTGGGCCTAAAAGATTATAGACCTATCACCCTTATTGGTATGATTACTAAAGTTATCTCCAAAATTCTTGCTAATCGTATCAAAAAGGTGATGGGATATATTATCTCTGAAGCTCAATCGGCGTTTTTATCGGATCGCTTTATTCTTGATGGTCCTCTTGTGGTTAATGAAGTGGTGGCGTTTCTAA
Organism: Ambrosia trifida; assembly: GCA_028751855.1. NCBI lineage: Eukaryota > Viridiplantae > Streptophyta > Magnoliopsida > Asterales > Asteraceae > Ambrosia > Ambrosia trifida. The sequence goes on along the minus strand of CM054123.1, from coordinate 25,494,299 downwards.
AGAAAAAAAACAAGAAAGCGTTTTTGTTGAAAATAGACTTTGAAAAGGCCAATGACAATGTCAATTGGAATTTTCTAATCTCTATTATGACTCAAATGGGTTTCCCTATGAAGTGGTGTGATTGGATCAAAGGTATTTGCGTGTCCTCTAGAGCGGCCGTTTTGGTTAATGGGTCCCCTACGTTTGATTTTCAATGTGAAAAGGGGCTCCGTCAAGGTGATCCTCTTTCACCTTTTCTCTTCTTAATTGTTATGGAAGCTTTGTCTTGGATCCTTGATAAAGCTAGAGACGTGGGGGTTTTTAAAGGTATTCGGTTGGCTAGTAATGAGTTGGATGTGAGTCATCTTTTGTACGCGGATGATGCTCTGATTATGGGGGATTGGTCGTTCGAGAATGTTAAAAATATCGCGCGTATCCTTCGTATTTTCTATTTGTGTTCGGGTCTCCGAATCAGTCTCCATAAATCGAACATTTATGGTGTGTGTACGACGGACGGGGAGTTGGATAACATGTTGGAATTCCTTGGTTGCAAACGTGGAAATTTCCCTTTCACGTACCTAGGTATCCAAGTTTGTGCAAAGATGACTCGGGTTAAAAGTTGGGACTCGGTGGTTGATACGATCCGGAACCGGCTTGCCTCTTGGAAGGTTCGGCACCTATCTATTGGAGGCCGTTTGATTCTGTTGAAATCGGTTCTTGAAAGCCTCCCGGTGTACTATCTTTCACTTTATAAAGCCCCAATAGCCGTGGTGAAAAACATTGAGCAAATTATGAGACGCTTTCTTTGGGCCGGGCCCGGCATTGAGAATAAAATTTCGTGGGTCGCTTGGGACGTTGTTACTACTCCTAAGTGCAAAGGCGGGTTAGGCGTTTCCAAGATTGAAGACGTTAATAAAGCTTTATTGCTAAAGTGGACTTGGAGGTTTAAGAAAGAGGGTAGTAGTCTTTGGAAAAAAATTATTTTGGGATGTCATGGCTTTAGTAGACCTTGGTCTTTATTGCCATGTAATGCCTCGTCGACGGGTTGTTGGAAGTATATTGTCAAAACAGGTGAATCTTTACTCCCTAATGGTCGGCGCCTGAACTCTTGTTTTGTTGGGAAGCTTGGTGATGGCCGGAATATCAATTTTTGGTGTGATACGTGGCTCCTAGAGGCTCCTCTTCGGATCTTGTATCCTAACCTTTTCTTACTTGATAAAAACAAATGGTGCAAAGTTCGCGACAGGATTGTTTGGGTAGATGGGAACAATCAACTCAAGTGGGAATGGAGATACGAGCCGCAAACCCATCAGCAAATCAGCGAGTTATTTGACCTCCTGCAGCATATTTTCAATTTGGAATGGCAAGGAGGCGCTGATAGTTGGAGTTGGAGCGAAGAAAAAGACGGCCTTTTTTCAGTTGCTTCGGCCAAAAGATTACTCGCTAGTCCGATTGTGGGAGATGGCACTCTTGGGGTAAAATGGAAAGGATGGGTTCCGTTAAAGTGTAAAATTCTTACTTGGAGGATCGCGCGCAATCGTATCCCCACTACGGCTGAGCTTATAAAACGGGGAATTCCGATTCAACAGTCCGATTGCAGCTTATGTTTTGAGGATTTGGAGACCACTTCGCACATCTTTACAGGTTGCCGATACTCTAACGAGGTTTGGTTTCGGGTGGAAAACTGGTGCAGGATCAGCCATTCTTTCTTGTTTGATATTCCGGATTTGCTAAAAGTCCCGGAATGTCAAACTGTGTCTAAAGATTCTAAGTTTATCCTCCGCGGCATTTGGTATACAACCATTTGGATGATTTGGAACGAACGAAATGAACGAGTTTTTAATGACAAAAAGAGGCATCCGGTTCAGCTTGTGGAAAACATTAAAGCGAAGGCATACTTTTGGATTCGTAATAGATCACGTTGGAAATTTAAGGATTGGAAAACTTGGTGTAATTTCCCTTTGGATTGATGTATTGTTTTATTCGCTTAGTCCTTGCTTTAAGGACTAGTGAGTTTTGTTAATGAAGTTTTCCTTTCAAAAAAAAAAAAAAAAAAAAAAAAAAAATCATAGCATGCTAGTTTTTTTTTCACATTATTTTGACTAGAGTTTAATAAATGTTTGTTGAAAACTAAAATCTAGGTCAGAGATAAAGTTTTCCTTAAAAGCATTTTAAACTCTACCGAGACTGTAACAAGAGGATGGGTGAAGATTTTGGACCCAAATGAGCTAGTTAGTGGTATAGAGATTGGATCAGAATGGTGTGAGGTAAACGTTCAAGTACCAATAAAATAGATAAAAAGTTGGTGAGACCATATGGGTTATTTTCATTGCATTGCATTGTCTTTTCATCTTGGTATGTATTTGCTAAACTTGTGATACGAATAGTTTTAATAAGCTGGAACTTAATACTTATACATGGATGGTTTATTTGTAGGTAGTATGGATGGTTTATTTGTTAAACTTGTCATATGAATAATTCTAATAATCTGGAAATTAATGCTTATACATGGATGGTTTATTTGTAGGTAGTCCGTGATGATTGATGACGCATGATGACCCAAGATTCTATTCTGCTTGTTTCTTTAATTTCTTTGTTAAATGTTACAAGACTTTATGTTGAATAATGCTATAACTTATTTATATATAAAAAAGTTTTATAAATTTCATTAGTTGATGGTATATACACAATACCTATTTGGATTTTATATGTTGATTGTCTTTTTATTGAATAATAAAAACCATTATTTGAATGTCCATAACCACATAGTAAAATTGTCTGTGTGGATGTTTAAAGAAGCGTTGTATCATATGACTTGTTAGGACTTTGAAATTTTGTCCTATTAAACTTGTCAGAACATTGTAAAAGTGTCCGAATATGCTTTTCTTATGACGCTATATGGGTTGTTCATAGACATTATGCGACCATAAAATTGGTTTCATAATCTTATTTGGGATATTAGTACCCTTTTCTTGACACTAAAAAATCTATAATGTTGCATCATAAGGGTCCTAAAAATTAATTTTTAAGGACCCTTGTATTTGTATTAAAATATTAAAAAGTAGGTAAGCACGTGTTAAAACATTGTAAAAGTGTCCTAATATGTTTTTATTAGGAGTTTTTTGAGTTTTTCATAGACATATTATACGACCATAAAATTGGTTTCATAATCTTATTTGAGATATTAGGACGTTTTTTAGGTTTTGGGACTTATTACGACCCCTTTACATGAAACGCTTTTACCGTTGGTCCTATCAAATAAAAGGTCCTATAAAATAACATTTTAGGACGCTTTTATATGTACTAAAAACCCCTTTTTGTTGTAGTGATTTATTCGGAAGTCCAACTCCATAAGTCGATTAATTCTACGCTTCTCGTAAGATGATCTCGAACGGTTAGGCTAGATTCTTAGTTTCGGTTAGAATTACCTTTGCTAGTAACCATAAGATTAATAACCTTTAGTTTATATGCGAATATCTCGACACATTTTCGGGAGAACTACCGGGATTACCATCCGACCATTAGATAGAGTTCAATGTTAACGTAGTCTCTGGCATCGAGCCATTATTAAAAGCACCGTATGAATTCAACTATCCGATGCTCAACTTGAAGTCAGTTGCACTACATACGAGTTATATTTCCGTATAATAACATGAAAATACATCGGCTGTTAAAACCTACGAAGAAGATAAGAGTTAAAGTTAACTTTAAGTATGTGTACAGAATATAATATTTGTGTTTAAGTTATGATATGTTAATCTGGTCAAGACACTTTACTAAACGATTTAATTTTCAAATACAATAACCTTGTTGGTTAAAGTTGTCAGACTTGTTTAAGTATATATATTGTGAAAAAGATGATAAAACTATTTGTGAAATTATTTTATTTATTTTACAAAATAGGGTTTCTTTAGATATTAGCTTACGTAAAAAGGGTTTATAAAGTTACATGCTAAAATTGAACAATATGTAAAAATGTATCTTCTTTATTAATAAATTATATTTTAGAAGCTATGTACATGTACTTATATCTTAGACTTTTTTGGGTTGTTATCAAAAGGACTTTTACAAAATATAGTATAGAATTTTACTTTGAATTTTTATTTATTTATTTTCTTTAATAATATTTAAAGATGGCTATAAATTATTAGAATTCAATATACAAGTTTAATATTACATAGAATAATATACACCAAATGTGTTATAATTTTTATGAACCCTTGTGAAATGGTGAAAAATGACAAAGTTTGGTATTTATACTAATCCTCCTTCGCCCCCTGTCAGTGGTCGAAGGTAGCCTCCTTCGACCCTTCCACAGGGTCGAATGAGCCCTGTCCTGGTCGAAGGGAATTCTTTCAATTCCCCATCACAGGTTCGCCCATTTACAAAGGGACGAACCAAGGAAAAAATTCTCCTTCGACCATTCGAAGTGGTCGAACCAGAACCCATGTTTATCTAGTTTTCCAGTTTGTCGTGTTTAACGCATTCTAACATACCTTAACATATGAGCATGCAACCTTGGTCTATGTTTAACATATTTAAGCATGGATAATCATTTACACGTCATTTAAACACATCTATGTATATAATCCACCACACGACCCATAATCTACACATATATTTAATTAGTTCATGTAATGTCACCAACAACGGAACCCGGTACTAGTGTATTCCCAAAAATGACTCCCAATGATCCTCCAGATCATTGAACCCTGGACAATCCTAACTTGACCCGACTCAACTAACCCAGTTAAGTCCGTTTATAAACGTTTCCCGCTAAGGTAGACTTAGATGTTACTAAAATGTTTAAGCCAAATATGCCGGGTGTCACAAACAATGTAATTTCACCAACAACGGGACTCAAGACTCATGTGTGTGTGTGTGTATGTGTTTCCCCAATGATTCCCTAAATCATCAAACCATGGACATTATGTGTCACACCCCAACCGATGGCAGAATAAATCGGGGTGAGACTTGGGATAGATTGTTCATATACTTCATGACGCTAGTTATGACAAAATAGATTAAAGATAAAATTTCGTTCATAGCATTTCATTGTCTAAAAGTAAACAGAATACAAATTTTCTCCTAGAAGGGAAACTACAACATCAGAACATAGAAAAATTAAACTAGTTGCGAGTTTCTAGTCCAATCCTAAGTAGTTTTCTTGATAATCCGGCATTAAACATTTCCTGCAACATGTATAAAATATCCGTCAACACATAAAGCATTCGTGAGCATACTAGTTTTGAGTCTAAGTACATAGTATAAGAAAAGTCTACTCGAATCATCATGTTATAGGCATATGCACGTAGAACCATACAAACGGCAACAACACTCGATAACACAAAAGACTAATACTTAACATGACCCATAAAGGGGGCAGTGTGTCAACCTATAGCGTTGTACATGTAAGGTGGGTTGTCGGCTAATCGAACATTTGTATGTAAGACTTAGAATTCTAGCATGGCATAGCATATACGCATTTAGATTGAGCATAATAGTTTTAAGAATATGAAATCGTTTAAGTTTTTATAGTGATACATGTTGAGCCCCAAAGGATAAAGAATAAAAGGGGGACAAGTGTGAACTCACCTTTGGATGCGTTTTGATAGAGTTCCGATTAACTAGAATTAAGAATAGAGAGTCTTAGGTTCGGGTTTAGGTTATAGGTTCAAGAGAATCATGCAAGCCTTTTAGGCAAACTAAAACACAAATTGCCTTTAAGGCAATCTGGATAGTCATGAAAATAAGTTAGACCAAGCACAAAATCATCATAGATGATTCGGATGGTATAAGGTTAGGAATGTGAATCCGATTGATATGTTCATGTCATAACCACTTCGCTTATGGGATAAACGTGGGTTTCTAGTAGACTTGGTTATTAATAGGATAATGAGTTAGAAGATTGAAAGTAAGTTTATAATAATACATAGTATAACCAAGAAGTTTAGGTAAAGTTTGGTGACTCCTTTGGATGAGCCTTGGTTCTCCTTGGTTAACCAATACTATAGCACAAATCCCTCTAACATTAGATTGTTAGTAGACTTGGTTGGTTTCTTTACAACAAACATCTTAGGACATAAAAACAAATCAGAAGACAAACACCTTTGGGACCTCTTTTAGGTGCTCTACCCTTATCACACTTATGTGGATAAATATGGGAAGATCCTAGAGGCTTCTGCAAGGAGTTTTGGATAGAAAAGAGAAGGAAAAACGGAAAAGAAATGGAGGTTTGAGCTTAGGAACTTACTGATGTGTTTTCAGAAAGTTTGCTCAAAACTTTGAAAATTAGAGAGTGTTTTTAGAGAGATTAAGGATGAACAAGAGGTTAAAGGGTGGAGAGGAGTTATATTTATAGGTGAGGTGGGTTTGTTGGGTGTTTAATGCAGTAATTAGGGTGGTTGGGAGGTGTTTAGGTGAGATAAATGGGTGTAATTACGAGTTGGTTCAGTTGCTGCCAGAAAAGTCTCGTCGCGCTACGTGACGGGAAATCAGAATCTAGTCACGCGACGCGACCAGGTGTTTAGGCCCAAAGAATGCTTTTTGGTTGGTCTTGGCCCAACAGACTTGGTTTTGGACGTGTTTTTGGGTTAAAACTTAAGGTTTAAGCCCATTGTGACATGATTTAGGATTGGGCTTGATTCCTAACTCGTACAGGTTCGTTTATGCTTCGGTTTAGAGTTAAAATTCGGTTTTAAGCGCAAAATGCAAACATGATTGTATTAAATTGACTATGCATAATTGATTATGAATAAGTGTATTTGACAAAAAGGTTTTCCATGGATCATAAGCTCGAGATTACAAGGTGATAAAATGGAGAAATACAAGAGTACAGGGACTAGAATTGAAAATGCAAAAGTACGAATGTTACATTACGTGAATGTAAACCAACTCCTGATGATTCCCCGAACCATCGACCGACTCAACTAACCCAGTTAAGTATGTTAAATGAATGTTTTGCTAAGGTAGACTTATATGTTTGTAAAAAGCATTAACCTGAGTTTGCCATGTGTCACGTTAAAACTAAGCATAACGACGTTATACTCTAAACGATTTATATTCTTAATGTTATTGGGGAGGGTTTAAAAAAAATAAATTTAACACTCATCTTAATGCTATGTACGCTTTTTATCAAAAAAAATATGGTTCAAGTTCACAAATCATGATTCAATGAGAAATGTTTTGGACGAAAATTCAAGTGATCCCGATATGGCTCTTTTTAGTCATTTATGGGATATAAATACTCAAGAGCAAGCTACTAACATTCCAAGTAGCGAAATCGGCCGGTATAGTCATTCAAACGTTTTACAAAATGCCACTCTAAAAACTTTGATTTGTTGGCTTGGTGGAAAGAAAAGGAAGATCAATGTCCGATTCTAACCGCCATGGCCCGAGATTTACTAAGTGCCCAAGCTTCCACGATGGTTTCGGAATTCGCTTTCTCTACTAGTGGCAAGGTGTTATCGATAAGAAGGACGATGCTAACTCCTAAGGCTGTTGAGATGTCCATTTGCGTGAAGGTTTACTTGGACATGGCCGAAGGAGTACAAGATAAACGCTCATTTGAAAAAGAATTATAGTACGAAGCTGAATTGTATGAGACAAGGTGAATGGCAACTTGATCGAACCAATGACCGACAAAGAAGCTGAACTTAATGAGTTCCTTTGAAAAAACTCTTATTCGAGCGAAGATTAAAAGATGTTTTCAAGACACGTTTGCTTATTACCTATTAGTTACACTAATAAAAAACTATGAGTGTCTAAGTGTTTAAGATTTTAGTAGTTTATGTTTAAGTTGTTAGTACTCTATGTTTAAGTTTTAATGTCTAAGTTGGATGTTTAAGTTTTTAGTACTAAATGAAATGAAATGATTATTGAAGTTTTAAGTTATAATGGTGTGATTAATAAAGTTTTATATTTGTTTGGGAATATATATATATATATATATATATATATATATATATATATATATATATATATGGTCAAGTTATTCTACACAGTGTAACAAAAATGAAAATGGTGAGAATGATACAAAAAACACATTAGATCATGTAATATGACACAGTGAGCAACAAAATATAACGTAGTGCTAAAAATATAACACAATGCTGAAGAAAAAAGACACAATAATTGAAAAAATGATACAATGATGAAAATAAGAAAAAGATACAATGGTATATAAAAAGACACAATGATGTAGCGCATGTTCTAAAAACTACAAGCTAAAACCCCGAAAAAACGAAAAACTAACGTCGTAGGGTTCGATGAGACGGTTCCAATGCCGTTTGAATGAGTTCAATCGAAGTTCGTTTGATACCCTTCCTACGACTTCCTATTTTTCTTTCACTGTGTATTTGATCCTAACCCTATATATATATATATATATATATATATATATATATATATATATATATATATATATGGTGGGGTTAAGGTACAAAATGTGTTTTTTGTGAGAAGGGTAAGAAGCCATAGAAACTTGACAAGTGGCAACATTAATTACTTGTAACAAGGGTAGATTAGTTGATTTAGCCTCTAATTATAATTTATCCATTTAATTATTTTCAGAATAATATGCATTATTTATGGATGATTATCTCCCTCTTTAATCCATGGTGTCATACGTATAAATCATGTTCATTATTTTTATAACAACAAAGAAATCTAAAACAAACTATCATACAACCTATGAGCATAAAACACAACATGATGATCATGATAAAACACAATATGCTAACCAATCGAAAATCAAAGAACTTATAAATAATCCGAAATACTATGAACATAAAACATATCACAAATAGGAAACAAATAAAACACCATGTTTGAAACCTGATTAATATACAAAGAAACCTAAAGACACCACTTATGAATATAAAACACATCACGATACACATAAAACACAATAACATGAACATTCACTATCGTTCTATGTTTTATAAAGTGAGCTCCTACTTGCATCAAATCAAGATCTTT